>CM052442.1:87067571-87081501 GCA_028533085.1 Varecia variegata | reverse complement strand
CCCCCGAACCCCGGGCCTCCGCCTCCTTCCTCACCATGTGATGTGTGGGCGCCCAACCGGCTCGCGGAGCCGCGCCCCCTAAAATGAAACTCTTGAAGACATTTTTCAGACAAACAAAAGCTGGAAGAATTCAAGTGTCAGCAGACCTGTACCAAAAGAAATGATAAAGGAAGTTATTCATACATCTGGACAACCTTTAAAGATAAACACAAGAAAAAAAGAAAAAAAAAAAAAAAGGAAGTTATTCAAGTGGAATAGGATATTAAATAGAAATTTGGACCTATACAAAAGAATAAAGAACACCAGAAATGGTAAATATGTTAATATTATACAAGACATTTTAAAATCTTTTTAAAGGATAATAGTTTAAAACAAAAATATTAATTAACAGCAACATATTGAGAGGTTTACAATATATATAAAGAGTAAAATATATGACAACCTTAGCACAAGGGAAAAAAAAACAAATCTTAGCACAAAGATAGAAGGTGGGAAATGGGCCTTACATATAAGGTGATAAAATATTATTAAATATTTGAAGGTAGTATAGGTATATTGTAAACCCTAAAGCAGGGGTCAACAAGCTCTGGCCACAGGCTAAATCCAGTCTGCTGACTATAGTTCAGAAGCTAAGAATGGTTTTTACATTTTGGAAGAGGGTGGGCAGAAAAGGAGATGAGAAATTATATGTATCATACAAAGCCTAAAATATTTGCTATCTGGTTCTTTACAGAAAGAGTTCCTGAGTCCTGCCCTAAACAAGATTTCTCTACCCGTGGCACTATTGACATTTTGAGCCCTTGTTGTGGGGACTTGTCCTGTACATTGTAAGATGTTTAGTAGCATCCCTGGCCTCTACTCAGTAGATGCCATTAGCATCCCACCCCCAGCTGTGACAACTAAATACGTCTCCAGACATTGGCAAACATCCTGGGGGAGGAGAAGGGGAACTGCCTCCAGTTGAGAACTATTGCATTAGAGCACAACTAAAAAATGTTTTGATTAAAAAAAAAAGGGTATAGCTAATAAGCCAATAATAAAGATAAAAATGATTCCTTTAAAAAAAAAAAAAACTTTTTAAAGCCTCAATCCAAAAGAAGTCAGGAAAAGAGAAAAGGAGAAAAAAGATTTCTCAGATAAAACATAAAAAACACAACAGGCACAATAAACACTATCTCAGTGATGGGCACACCTATAACCCTGACTCAAGCACTACAAAACTGATCCATGTAACCAAAAACATCTATACTCCCGTAGTAATTTGAAATTAAAAAAAGAAACACAAACCGTAGGAAAAAATATTGATAAACTAGACTTGATCAAAATTTAAACTTATGCTCCTTAAAAGATACTAAGAAAATAAAAAACCAAGCCACAGACAGAAACTATTTGTAAAACACACATTTGATAAAGAACTTGTATCTAGAATTTAAAAAAACTTACAACTCCAGAAGATAACCTGATTTGGGGGGGGAAATATAGGCAAAAGATTTGAATAAACACTTTACCAGAGATATAGAAATAGCAGATAAGCATATGAAAAGTTACTATACATCATAAATAGTAAGGGAAATGCAGATTAAAACCATAATGAGCTATCACTGCATATCCACAGAATACTTGAAATTTAAGAGACTGGCAATAACAAGTGTTGGCAAGGATGTGGAGCAACTAAAAATCTCTTATACTGTGGGTAAGAATGCAAAATGGGACAGCCACTTTGGAAAACAATTTGGAACTTTTTAATAAAATGTGCTCTTAATGAATAGCCCAGCAATCCCACTCACAGTTATTTACCTCCAGAGAAATAAAGTATATGTTCAGATAAGAATTTTTACCCAGATATTCTTAGCAACTTTATCCACAATAACCAAAAACTACAAACAACCCAAGTGGCCCATCAACTGGCAAATGAATGGACAAATGCTCAATATCCACACAATGTCAATTAAAAAAAAACACTACTGACACATGAAACAACATAGGTGAATTTTAACAGCATTATACAAAGTTTGAGATCAACACAAAAGGCTATATACAAAGTCATTTCTTTTATACGTAACTACAGAAAAGGCAAAACTGTCAACAGAAAGCAGGTCAATGGTTGCCAGGTCTAAGGGCTGGAGGAGGGGATTGACCGCAAAGGAAAAAGAGGGAACTTTTAAAGGTGACAGAAACTTTCAATATTGTGATTGTGATGGCTGTTACACAACTGGATATATTTGTTAAGACCCAGATGTTGTATACTTAAAGTTGGTGATTGTATTTATTGTATCAAAAAAAAAAAAAACTGATAAAAGCTGATTTTTTTTTTTTTTTAAAAACTCAATTGCAAGAAGCTATTAAAAATAAGAATGGAGTGGAAGTGAGACTACATTTTCCCCAAGTAATTACTAGGGAAAACAGCTTGCTACATTAAGATGGCTGGGAAACAGTCCTTCTGGTCAAGTTTGGTTGGGTGCGAGTGATTGGATCCTTGTAGCGGAATATACATTTAACTGGAGATTACTAGTCAGGAGTATTTAGGCCAGAGGATGGGCAGTAGACATACATGGGGATTTAGTATGAATCCAAGTAATTAGGGAAATAATGAATGATTCAATAGATAGTACCAAGAGAACTCTCTAGCCACTTAGAGAAAAATAGTTCTATAACACACAGTATACAAAACCAAATTACAGATGGCAAAGAAATATAAATTTAAACAAGATTATAAATTTACTAGAAAACAATATATTTTTAAAATCTTGTGATAAACAAGCCCTATGTAAACAAGTCACAAGATCCAAAAATGTAGTTCTGACTACAATTAAAACTTAAGTAAAACAAAATACCATAAACAAAGCTCAGACAGCTCAAGAATATATTTCATACTTATAAGTATATATATTGATATCAGTATAATGCACGAGTATGTTACTTACATATTTATTTTATATATAAAAGGCATATGTATACTTTTAGTATTAAAGGATTAAAAGCCACACTACATAAAACTCCTATAAGTCAATAACAAAGTCAACTCATAGAATAGGCAAAGGATATAAACAAGCAATTTTCAAAAAAATAAATATAGTAAATCAGATAATAGTAATCAAACAAATAACAAATTAAAATGTTTTTTCATTCATCAAAGAAGCATTTTTAAATTTTAAATTGACAATATTTGGTGTTATAGAGCAACAGTCCCCAACCTTTTTGGCATCAGGGACCGGTTTCATGGAAGACAAGGTACAGAGTTTTGTAACTGCCATAAATTCAAAGTCACACTTCGGGTAGACCATAAGGACAGGACACATGGTAACTCACCCAACACAGAAGACCATCCTTTTTCCACATCAGTGTTTTATCTCAAAGTCAAATCCATATCCCTCCAGAGCTCCTTCTATACTCCTTATACTAAGTCATCTGAGATGTTTAATTTTTCATGATTGAGGCAAAATGTATTCTACATAACTTAAATAAGAACACATTAGGCCTATTCACCAATAACTGATCACATGAATAAAAATTAATATAAGATTATATTTAAACTAAAATAGAAATGAAATCTGAAAAACTATCATGCTATAAAAGGAACAAGGACAGTATTAACTTTACTTACCTAGCTACATTATCATTCTCTTGACACTCTAGCAAGTTATAAGAGAATATACAAAATCTAAATTTCAAGATAAAGTGGAAACTCAATTGGAAAACTAATTTGATAAAAACAAAAAAATTTGACGAAATGGTTTTTAATCAATATCTGGCTGAAGCTGATACACAATTAATCAGCATTGCTTTATAAACCTCCTTGCAACAGGATTTTTAAAAAGAAGTAAAAAAAAAAAAAAACCTTACATTGGTCAAACCATAAATCTAAAATAAATCTTTCCACATTTAGTAGCATCTGAAAAATAAGTTATTATTTATTCAAATTTAAGAAACAAACATAACCACACTTAGGGGAAAAAATGTAATATTCTTTCTAAAACACTACAAAGATACCAAAATATTATGTGTTCTTCAAAGGTTCACATTTGCTACATATGGCCCATATGGGTTTGAAAAAATATAACAAGATTCAATTTTATTTACTTGATCACTATAATTTTAATCAGTCACATATACTCATTTAAGATACAAACATTTTAAAAGCTATATTTTACAATACGATACCAAGAACATGTAGCTGATATAGGTTGTATTACAGGTAATCATTTGGACTGTGTAAGAAATATGATCAAAATACTGTTATGGTGATAGAAAAATACTTTCTTTTTAATCATTCACATTCAGCAACAGTGAAAATGCTCTACATACACATCAGCTCCGAACAACACATTTCATTCTGTATCAAACCTACTATGCTATCTATTGCTGTTTTGACGATTGCACAGTTTAACATAAAAATGCATCCCACTCAGATTCTCAATAATAAGTCTGATTAGGCAGATAACTTCCCAATCATAAAAGCAAGTATTTTAAGGCAAGTATTATGCAAATGCAGTGTGGAAATCAGACTTGCCGTGATTAGGATTAAAAGACAACTCTAAGAACACTACGCACGTGACACCTATTGCATTGTTATGCACTTGTCTTGCATTCTCTGCCTTTCCTCCTCCTCTCTGAAGTGCTAAAGTGTAACTACACTAGAAAGTTACTAAGAAGCTTACTATGAGAAAACCATGTGTTTAAGAAAGCAAGCCATTCAGATAAGAAGTCTCTAAATATTTTCTATGTTATGTGTTTTTACGATCTTTCTTATAAAGAGGGAGTGTTTTACGTGTAACACCTGCAAATAAAAATAAACCTACATTTCACTCAAGCCCAATCAAATATATCAAATATAAAATACAAACATAAAGCAAACTACAATGGCAGCAGTGATTCTTAGGGCAGCATGTATAAAATCCAACATTTTGCTATCTGTTTACATCATTGAGGTCAGAAAAGAAATGTGCCAAAACTTCCTTTCCCATTCCACTTAAACTGGTTCCCCACAATTCCAACAAACATTTCCTGTGACATTAAGTTGTCATCAGCTTCCGTGATCCCCAGTTCACTCAACCTCTTCTTCTTCATCTGGCCTTTTTGTGTGGAGGCAGCAACTAGTTCATTTATAATTTCACAATTTCCCTCAACTTGCTCAGAAAGATCAGATCTTGCAGAAAGCTCCATTTTACCAGTTGCACACTGAATCAGCTCTTCTAGATCCACTCTTTCAGTTGCATCTCCCTCTCCACTTGTCTGAATTTTAAACGCTTTACTTTCTGGAAAAACAAACAAATTATAACAAATACAGTTAAATATATAAGCTAACTCAAGTAAAACATATATTTCTCACACAGTCTGTTAGAGCTCTGAAATTTTTCTGCCAAGGATTCCTGCTGTCATTTAACTGGATTTTACAAATTCTTTGCCATAAGAATCTCAACGAGCAGCTACCTTGCTCTTCAAGCTGTTTCCTGACCCTCATACAGGATCACCAATTTTGAACTCTTTGTTTACCCTTTTCATCCTAGAATCTCATTCACACAGACAAGTTCTGGATATGTACTATCTGCTAAGCACTGTTTTAGGAGCTAGGATACAAAGGTTAATAAGACAGTGCTACTTTTTTAAAATGAACTCCTAATCTAGCAGCTAATTCTAGATGGGCCCCATGATCCCCACTGGTATTAACTTTCATGATTGTTAAATGGCAAAAGGATTTTGCATTGTAATTTTGCAATGTAATTAAGGTTACCAATCAGTTTTCTCCAGCTGGTTGCCGAAGAGGAGGTCAGAGAGATTCAAAGCATGAGAGATTTGCCTTAAGGGAAGTACTCTGTTGCTGAGGGGGCCACGTGGCAAGGACCTGAGAGCAGCCTCTAGGAGCAGAGCATGAACCCCAGCCAGCAGCCGGCAGCCAGCAAGAAAACAGAGACCTCAGTCCTACAACCTAAAGGAATGAAATCTGCCAATGAATGAAATTAATGAGTCTGGAAGCAGAGTTTTCCACCAGAGCTTAAAGATAAGAATCCTATCCAGCTGACATTTGATTTCATGCTGTGGAAATAACTCACAGATATAACTGGAGCTTATCCTGATGGATGACAAGGACTACTCTTTAAACTGCTTTAAACTTTCATCACCCACGTCAATGCTTAATCATTCTCTCTGACTGAGATTTAATAGTGATCTGTGTCGTGGTTTGAAATTCACTAATTTCGACTAAGTTTGCTCACTGTTGCTGCTAAAGGCAGGTGACAGGGAAGCATTTACTTCTACCAATAAAAAATAGAGTGAAACTCCACTATGCCCTTCAGCAAACACAGCCTTCAGCCCGGCATGTTCACTTCCTTGCCTCCATCCTCAACAAACGCCAGCAGAAGCCACCATTGCTATTATACGCTCATCCTTGTTCTATACATTTATAGAACGCCAAACATGACAAAAAGGGAACTGTATGACCACAGAAACCACTCATTATCAGGGTTTTGAATGAACAGTTGAACTAGATGATCTTGAAAGTTTCTTTTACCCTGAGATTCTATAATGTTATGGCTTTATCAAGCTTTTCTCTCTCCGTGCCCATGCATATTCTAGCCATTGTTTTTAAGGAGGGGAGAAAGATTCAGATCCTTAAACAGAGTTTAATGTTGAAATAAAGTAAATTAGATCAGTTTTATATAAAAAATTACTAAATATAGCATACCTTCAGTTCCATCTTGGGCATTTTCTTGCAGGTCAGAGAAAATTGTAGGTTTCACCAAGACAACACCATAACCTTCATTATTATGTATGATATTATTCACCATGGATATTTTGGGAATGTCATAATGCTCATCTAAAAAGTCCTATGACATTGAAAACAAATGTTTTAAGGAACTGGCATATTCAACACTGCCTGCTTTAAAAATATTTTTTCACACTATTCTAAAAATAAGGTGGAAAAATTATGCTTATTAATATCTTGTAGCACATTTTGAGTTCTGAGTGACACAGTAGTCCTCTGTCATTTCTGCAAATCTATAGGCAACACAGTATTCCCATAAGACACTTTCAGACACTAACTACTATATTATGAAAATTTATATACTGTTTATGCTTTTCAAAACCTGGAAACAGAACCCAACGTGGGAGTTGTGAAATCATTCTGACCTTTGCAAAGAGGGTGCTCAGCTGACACTCACCTTAATGAGGATCCCTTCCTTGCAGTGATGGATCCCATTGGCAGTCAGGACACACTTACTCCCAGGATATATTTCTATACCGGCACCCTGTAAGTTACAATTTGAGATAATGACAATCATTTCTTAAAAGGCAGGACTATAGGAGGTTTATTACAATCACTTCCTAGCCTTTACCACAGTATAAATGTAGAGCACAAAGGTAAAGTGTTGTTGTTTTTTTTTTTTGTTTTTTTTTTTTTGAGACAGAGTCTTGCTCTGTTGCCCAGGCTAGAGTGCCATGGCATCAGCTTAGCTCACAGCAACCTCAAACTCCTGGGCTCAAGCGATCCTTCTGCCTCAGCCTCCTGAGTAGCTGGGGCTACAGGCATGTGCCACCATGCCCAGCTAATTTTTCTTTTTCTTTATGTTTTTAGCTGTCCAGATCATTTCTTTCTATTTTTAGTAGAGACAGGGTCTCCGCTCTTGTTCAGGCTGGCCTCAAACTCCTGACCTCGAGCAATCCTCCCGCCTCGGCCTCCCAGAGTGCTAGGATTACAGGCGTGAGCCACTGCACCCGGCCAAAGATAAAGTGTTTTATAGATAAGTTTTGTTAGGTATTTTTAATCAACATTTCCATTTGTTCCATTTCCAGAAAATTGTTGATCATTTACCACTTTCAAAAACCACACACACACACACACACACACAAACACTGGCTTAGAGTGTCAACATTTGATTCCTCTTCCATTCTCTTTCATTCTAGACAAGTCAACTTTCTGATTCTGTCAAAAAAAAAAAAAAGTCATTTAACAATTTTGTTCAAAGATGCACTTATGTAAAATGGCCATTCTCTCAGAGATACTCAATTAGTTGGAGAACAGAATTTGAGCTTAGTAAAATATTGTAATTTGAGTATAGAAACAAGACTCATGTTTTTAAAAACACTCCAGGTTTAAAATACCCCAACCCAACTTAAAAATCACTTCTGTGAGTGAAACAATGGCCTCCACTACTATGCATGTTAAAATTAGAAGCTAGTTCAAGTGTCATTTAGACAGAACAATGAGAAAGATTCAAACATGGTCCAATTCTGTCACACTGTCCCTTGGCACCACATGGTACCAACAAAAAAGTAACAGTAATAGGAATAATTTATTTCCTAATGCTACGCGAGACCCTTTGGGAAGCAAAAATGATTTACTCAAACCTCTATAGTTATAGTTATTTAAGAAACCATTTGGGAATAATTTAATACACAATATCATAAACGAAGAAGAGTTGCTATAATAATTTATGACACATCTACCGCATGTATTAGGTTGGTGCAAAAGTAATTATGGTTTTGGACCATGAATTTTAAATCATTATAACTAGGCTGAAACACATCTTTATTAATCAAAATAGGAATCATTACAATCAACACATTTTTGCCAATGAGAAATAAGTTTGTTTATTCCTGTAGTGTAAAAATTCGTGCTTCGGGGCCGGGCAAGGTGGCTCACGCCTGTAATCCTAGCACTTGGGAGGCCGAGGCGGGTGGATCGCTTGAGGTCAGGAGTTCGAGACCAGCCTGAGCAAGAGTGAGACCCCGTCTCTACTAAAAAAATAGAAAGAAATTATCTGGCCAACTAAAAATATATATAGAAAAAATTTAGCCGGGCATGGTGGCACATGCCTGTAGTCCCAGCTACTCGGGTGGCTGAGGCAGTAGGATCGCTTGAGCCCAGGAGTTTGAGGTTGCTGTGAGCTAGGCTGACGCCATGGCACTCACTCTAGCCCGGGCAGCAAAAGTGAGACTCTGTCTCAAAAAAAAAAACCCAAAAAAAACAAAAAAAAAACAAACAAAAAAATTCGTGCTTCGGGATTCAATTAACTCTTGGAAAGCATTTTCTGCATCCTGCTGGTTGTAGAAGCGTTTTCCCTGCAAAAAGTTGTCAAGATGCTTGAAGAAGTCGAAGTTGGTTGGTGAGAGGTCAGGTGAATGTGGTGGATGAGGCAAAACTTCGTAGCCCAATTCATTCAACTTTTCACGCATTGGTTGTGCCACGTGCAGTCGGGCATTGTTGTGGAGAAGAACTGGGCCCTTTCTGTTGACCTATACTGGCTACAGATGTTGCAGTTTTCAATGCATCTCAACAATTTGCTGTGCTCGCTTCAGCAGCACAAATACTAAAATTGGAACGATACAGAGATTAGCATGGCCCCTGCACCAGGATGACACGCAAATTTGTGAAGCATTCCATATTTAAAAAAAAAAAATTTTGCTAAGCATACTTCTCAAATGTAATGGTTTCGCTGGGATTCAGAAAGCTGTAGTGGATCAGACTGGCAGCAGACTACCAAATGGTGACCATGACCTTTTTCTGGTGCAAGTTTGGCTTTGAGAAGTGCTTTGGAGCTTCTTCTCAGTCCAACCACTGAGCTGGTCCTTGCCAGTTGTCGTATAAAATCCACTTTTCCTCCCACGTCACAATCCAATCAAGAAATGGTCCGTTGTTGTTGCATACCAGAAGAGAAGGAGACACTTCAAAACGATTTTTTTGATTTTCAGTCAGCTCATGAGGCACCCACTTATCGAGCTTTTACACCTTTCCAATTTGCTTCAATGACAAATGATCATAGAATGGTCGACCTTGAGTTCTTCAGCAACTTCTCGTGTCATTGTAAGAGGATCAGCTTCAGTGATTGCTCTCAACTTCCGATGGCCGGCCACTGCACTGCTCATCCTTCAAGGCTCTCGTCTCCTTTGCAAAACTTCTTGAACCACCACTGCACTGTACGTTCGCTAGCAGTTCCTGGGCCAATGTGCTGTTGATGTTGCCAGTTGTCTCTGCTGCTTTATGATCCATTTTGTTTTCTTCTTTTCTTTTTTTAAGCCAGTCAAATTTAGCAGTGGGAGGTTGTATACCAACCTTAGTGACACTAATGTTAATAAGTTCTGATAACCCACTATCATGGGACCAGTCTTTATGACCCATTTTGAACTCAAATAAGAAAATTGCTCGAATTTGCTTTTTCTCTAATGTCATTTCCATAGTCTAAAATAAATATAAACAGCAAGTAATAAGTCATTAGCAAAAAAAAACATAAAGCGAGAAATTGTGCATTAAAATGATGTACAACATAACCACATTTATTTAAGAATGTATTCCAATATCAAAGGGCAAATTTCAACAATGCTAAAACAGCAATTACTTTTGTACCAACCTAATATGTTGAGTTAATTTTCTAGGAGTAGTAATATACCATGAGAAAACATTTTTTATTACTTCCCCCTCTACATATGACTGGACCATATGTACACACCAACCTAATTCTTCTGTGAAGAGGTTTTTAAAAATTTGCTATTTGGGCCCTCAGCTAAGAGATTTTCAGCCTGGGATTATGTGCAAAAAAGATTTCAGGATGACTACACTAAAAATACATATATGACAAAATAGTTAAAAATTAAATATCAAACTATCAGGAATCATGTAAAATTTAAAAAGGAGAATAATTTAAACCAGCTGTCACCTAGCAAATGATATATTCATAATCAAAATATATTATGAACAGATAATTTGGCAATTAAAAAGTAATTGAAGAGACTCTCAATTCAGCTACTTCTGGGACAACGGAGTAGAGTCCCTAATTCCTTGTGCTAGCTACAGCCAAAACCATAGGCATTATACCAACAAAGCAGTAAGGTTCCTAGGTTTTCTTTTTGCTTCATAACCCCCAGACTTGGAGCTAAAGAAGCTGACAAACAAAATTCAAAAAAAAAAAAAATTAAAATAAGAAAAAAAAAGAAAATCACAAGGTTAATCATTCAAAATTATAGGCATTCATTTGTAATCAAGTTCTTTTGAAATTGCTTTGTATATAGGCAGCTCTATGTAGCATACTTCAGGGAGAGTGGCAGCCAGGATTTGTTTTTTAACGATATTTAATGATTTTTCCCTTGGAGTCAGCTAGCAAGATTATATATGTGGAAGTGCTTCATAAACTGTCAAGCACTGCCGGGAGTTACCTACACTCCCAGCAAAACAGGTCCCAGGCAGGATCGTTGCAAGAGATTTGGAAATAATAGAAATAGAGAAATAATAGAGACAGAGAGTCAGGGGTCCTGCAGCATTCCCGTGAGCTGTGAGGCCCTGAGTGAAGTCCCGCATCAATATTGATTGGTGCAGCAACTAGTTGCCAGTGGTTACAGATTTATGTGTACATGTCATTCATTTAGGTTCCAAGGCTCCCCAAAAGTTTCTAGAGTTCCCTTAATTCTATCTACGTGAGCAATCGGTTACAAAATTTTTCTAAGATAAACTTCTAAGCCCTAAGTTAAGAATACCTAGCTGAGTACACAAGTTAAAGATAAAATTGTCTATTAGCAGAAAAGCTAAACAGAAATATAGAGGCTATATATTTCTTTATCTAGTTTCTCATCAACTGAGACATGTTGTCAGGTGTGAAGCAGGAACTGTCCTTGAGGCTAATTGGTTTCAGCTGCAGGTGTCTGCCGGGCTGGCATTCTTTGATCAGTCCTTAACCTGTGACCCCATGCCAAGCTCTGTCTTACACGCGCATCAGGCGCTGGCCTGCAGGTCTCGAGACAGGCGTCGCCTTGCATATGCCCCTGACCGGTGAGATGCCCCTCTGTTGCTAGGCAGCTTCTGGTCTGTGAACTAACATGCTCACAGATTCCTTCAAGGCAAAACCCTGCAAAACTCCTGAATCTTACATGTCTCCTACCTGCCAACAAAGCACTATAAAATGTGATGTGGCATCATCATTATATGTTGAACCCTTACTGAGTGTTCACCATGTGCTTATACTGGTTAGCTGAATGTTCTAGACATTTTTAATATCTTGTAAAATGAGTAAAAATAAAAAAGAAATCCTTATACCAAAAAAAAAAAAAAAAAAAGAAGCTGACAATCTAGTCTACCAACAGATACAGACCAAAAAGCCCCAAAACACTGCTCTGTCTAGCCAAAGGACTAGGCAACCTAGAAAGACAGAAAACTAAAACTGTCAGATGATAACTCTATTCCAGCCAAACACCATAGAAGAAAAGTGGCTGCACCCCCACTTGTGCCAGCAAAGGTCAAGAGAGGAAAGGAGACTTCCACTCTCTCAAGGTTATAACCAGGTACCCAACACCCCCACTGGTGTGGTGTCAGAGAAGGCCAAACAAGGAGCCAAGACTTTCACCCCCACAAACCAGTTATGAGGCACTCCCAACAGCAGTGTCAATGAAGACTACATGGAGAGCCTGGACTTGTACCCCCACCTGGCAACAACAAGGCACCTACCCCCTCTTCGCTAGTATGGTGTCAGAGCAGGCCTAGTGGAGATTCTGGACTCTCACTATTGCCCACTGATAATAAGACCATCCTCATATATCACAGTGTCAGTGGAAACCATATGGGAAGCTAGAACTCCCACCCCTACCCAGCAGTAACAAGGAGCTCTCCCATCCAATGTGGGTATTAACAGAAGCCAAGTGGGAACTATGACTTCTACCTCCACCTGAGAGAAACAAGTGATGCCCTCCCATCCCCCACCTTGTCTCCTCCTGTAGTAGTGTCAGAGAAGCCCAGTTAAAACAGAAGATCTAGACTCTCATAACACAATACAAAATGTCCAGGTTTCAACTGAAAATCACTTGTCATATCAAGAACCAGAAAGATGTCAAAGTGAATAAAGACAATCCATAGATGCCAAAACCAAGATGTCAGAGATGTTAGAATTAACTGACAATGATTTTAAAGCAATCATGATAAAAATGTTTCAACAAGCAATAATGAACATACTTAAAACAAATGAAGAATGCTCAGCGAAGAAATAAAAGATATAAAGAACCAAGTGGAAATTTTAGAACTGAAAATGTGATAACTAAAATAAACAGCTCAGTGGATGTGTTCAACAGCAGAATGGAAAGAATAGAGGGAAGAATCCGTGAACTGGAAGATACAACAATAGAAGTTACCCAATCTGATAACAGTGATAAAATACACTAAAAAAGAAAAGTGAACAGAGCCTCAGGGATCTGTTGGACTATGACAAAAGATCCAATATGCATGTCATCAGAGTCCTAGAAGGAGGAGAGAAATAGAGTGAGGCTAAAAAAATACTTGAAGAAATAATGACTAAAAGCTCCCAAATTTGGCAAGAGACAATAAATCTACACAGTCCAGAAGATAAGCAAATCCCAAACGCAGTAAACTCAAAGAAATCTATGCCAACATACATCATAATTAATCTTCTGAAAGCTAAAAAACAAGCAAGTCTCGAATGCATCTATGAAAATTTTACACCTTACCTACAGCAGAAAAAAACGTGATTGACAGCACCAGAAACCACAGAGGCCAGATGAACGAGGCACAGTATCATTCAAGGGCTGGAAGAAAATAACTTTCAATCCAGAATCCTACATCAAATGAAAATATTGTGCAGGAATGCCGAGGAAGTCAAGACATTCTAAGAAGGAAAACTAAGAGAATTTGTTACCAGCAGACCTCCCCTAATAAAATGGCTAAAGGAAGTTCTCTAAACAAAAAATAAATGATAAAGGAAGGAATCCTAGAACATCTGAAAGCAAAAGAAGAACACAGTAAGCAAAAATATAGGTAAACATAATAGGATTTCCTTCTCTTGAGTTTTCTAAATTATGTTTGACATTTGAAACAAAAATTATAATATTCTTTTGTGGTTCTAGGTGTATGTAAAAGAAATATTTAAGACAATTATAGGCCGGGCGCGGTGGCTCACGCCTGTAATCCTAGCACTCTGGGAGGCCGAGGCGGGTGGAT
>CM052442.1:87046112-87067471 GCA_028533085.1 Varecia variegata | reverse complement strand
ACAATTATAAACAGGAGATGGTACAGAGACATGAAGAGAGGCAAAGTTTCTGTACGTCACTTGAACTGGTGAATGATGACACAGGTAAACTGTGATATTATGTACATATAATACCTAGAATGACCACTAAAAAAGCTATAGAGAGATATACTCAAAAACAAAAGAAATTCTGAAAAATGTTCAGGTAGCCCACAGGATGACAGAAAAAAGAAAATCGAGAATGAAAAGTAGAACAAACAGAAAACAAAAAATAAAATAGCAGATTAGAGATTTAACATCAATTAAATGTAAATAGTCTAAATACAACAATGAAAAGACAAAGATTGGCAAAATGGATTAAAAATACGACCCATCTATAGCCTGTCTACAACTCACTTCAAACAGAATAATACAGGCAAGTTGAAAGTAAAACGATAGAGAAAAGATAAATCATACCAACATTAGTGAAAGGAAATCAGGTATGTCCATATCAATAACAGATAAGGTAGACTTTGGAGCAAAGAAAATTATCAGAGACAGACAGTAATGTTACATAATGATAAACGTGTTGATTCTCTAAAAAGACATAGCAATCCTAAACGGGTATGTGCCAAATAATAGAACTGCAAAATATGTAATGCAAAAACTAATAAAAAGACAAAAACTTGAAAAAGATAAACAAATCCACAATTAGAGACTTCAACATTCATCTTTCAATAATTGATAGAACAGAAAATCAGAGATATAGAAGAACTCAATACCAATATCAACCAATTTGATCTAGTTGATATTTATAGAATACATCATCCAACAACAGCATAAATACATATTCTTTTCATGTGCTCATGGAACATATATCAAGATAGACCTGGCCAGGCGTGGTGGCTCACGCCTGTAATCCTAGCACTCTGGGAGGCCGAGGCGGGTGGATCGCTCAAGGTCAGGAGTTCAAGACTAGCCTGAGCAAGAACGAGACCCCGTCTCTACTAAAAAAAAAAATAGAAAGAAATTATCTGGCCAACTAAAAATATATATATAGAAAAAATTAGCCGGGCATGGTGGCGCATGCCTGTAGTCCCAGCTACTCGGGAGGCTGAGGCAGTAGGATCGCTTAAGCCCAGGAGTTTGAGGTTGCTGTGAGCTAGGCTGACGCCACGGCACTCACTCTAGCCCAGGCAACAGAGCGAGACTCTGTCTCAAAAAAATTTAAAAAAAAAAAAAAAAAGATAAACCATATCCTGAGCCATAAAACAAACCTCAACAAATTTAAGAGTTGAAATCATATCGTGTGTTATTAGAAATCAATGACAGAAAGATAACAGTAAAACTCCAAATACTTGGAAACTAAACAACAAACTTCTAAACTCTACATGTGTCAAAGAATGAAAATACAACATATCAAAATGTGTGGAAGACAGCTAAAGCAATGCTGAGAGGGAAATTTACAGCATTAAATGCGTACATTAGAACAGAGGAAAAGTCTCAAATCAATAATCTAAGCTGTCATGTGGAGAACTCAGAAAAAGCAAAATAAACCCAAGTCAAGCAGAAGGAATGAAATCATAAAAACAAGAACAAAAATCAATGAAATTGAAAACAGAATAAAAATAAATCAATGAAACAGAGAGTTGGTTCTTAAAAGAGAGAAGACACAAACTACCAATATCAAGAATGTAATGGATTATCACTACGGACCCTGCAGATATGAAAAGAATAAGGGAATAGTCCGGGTGCAGTGGCTCACGCCTGTAATCCTAGTCCTCTGGGAGGCTGAGGCGGGAGGATTGCTTGAGCTCGGTAGTTCGAGACCAG
Source organism: Varecia variegata (assembly GCA_028533085.1). Classification (NCBI taxonomy): domain Eukaryota; kingdom Metazoa; phylum Chordata; class Mammalia; order Primates; family Lemuridae; genus Varecia; species Varecia variegata. Next base: position 87,065,680 of record CM052442.1, on the reverse strand, counting down.
CCTAAGCAAGAGCGAGACTCCACCTCTACTATAAATAGAAAGAAATTAGCCAAACTAAAAAACAGAAAAAAATTAGCCGGGCATGGTGGCGCAGGCCTGTAGTCCCAGCTACTAGGGAGGCTGAGGCAGGAGGATCGCTTGAGCCCAGGAGTTTGAGGTTACTGTGAGCTAGGCTGACGCCACGGCACTCTAGCCTGGGCAACAGAGTGAGACTCTGTCTCAAAAAAAAACAATAAGGGAATACTACAAAACAATTCTATACCTATAAATGTGACAACATAGAAGAAATGGTCCAATACCACAAAAAGCACAAGCTACAAAAGTGTATTCAATATGAAATAGGTCATTTTAATAGCCCTGTAACTATTAAGGAGATTGAATTCATAATTTAAAAACTCCCAAAAGAGAAATCTCCAGGCCCAGATGGTTTCATTGGAAAAGTCTATTAAACATTTAAAGAATTACTCCAATTCTATACAATCTCTTTAGAAAACAGAAGAGAAGGGAATACTTCAGAATTCATTTTATGAAGCTAGTATTACTGCTACCAAAACCAGATAAAGAGATATAAAATGAATTATACACCATGACCAAGTGGGGTTTATTCCAGGGATGCAAGGCTGGTTCAAAATTTGAAAATCAATCAATGTAACCTACCATTTTCTTTTTACCAATAAGAAAAAATAATGTGATCGTGTCAATCAATGCAGAAAAAGCATTAAGAAAAGTCACTCACTCTAGCCCGGGCAACAGAGTGAGACTCTGTCTCAAAAAAAAAAAAAAAAGAAAAGTCAACATCCACTTATGATTAAAATGATCAGAAAAACAGAAATATAGAGGATATTCGTCAACTTGATAAAGAGTATCTACCAAAAAACCTAGTTAACTTTATACTCAGTGATGAAATACTAAATACATTCCCCCTAATATCAAAAACACAGTAAGGATGTCTGCTCTCACCACTCTTATTCAACATAGTGCTGGAAGTTCTAGACACTGCAATAAGGCAAGAAAAGAAAAGGCAAAGAGATCAGAAAGGAAGAAAGAAAACCGTCCCTATTTTCAGATAAAATGATTGTCTATACAGAAAATTCTAAGGAATCTACAAAAACACCCGTAGAACTAGTAAGATTCATTCAGCAAGGTCACAGGATACAAGATAAACATAAAAAATCAATTGTATTTCTATATACTAGCAATGAACACATGGACATCAAAATTAAAAATATAGTATCACTTATCACACCTGTAATCCTAGCACTCTGGGAGGCCGAGGTGGGCAGATCGTTTGAGCTCAGGAGTTCAAGACCAGCCTGAGCAAGAGTGAGACCCCGTCTCTACTAAAAAAATAGAAACAAATTATATGGACAACTAAAAATATATATAGAAAAAATTTTCCAGGCAAGGTGGCACATGCCTGTAGTCCCAGCTACTTGGGGCTGAGGCAGAAGGATTCCTTGAGCCCAGGAGTTTGAGGTTGCGGTGAGCTAGGCTGATGCCACAGCACTCTAGCCCAGGCAACAGAGTGAGACTCTGTCTCAAAAAAAAAAAAAAAAAAAATATATATATATATATATATATATAGTATCACTTACAATCACTCAAAAAAGTGGAATACTTAGGTACAAATCTAACAAAACACACACAACACTTGTATGCTGAACACTATACAATGCTGATGAAAGAAATCAAAGATCTAATAAATGGAGACATACTGTGTTCACAGATTGGAAGACTCAATAAAGATGTCAATTCTCCCCAAACTGATATACAGGTTTATTAAAATTCCTATCAAAATCTCAGCATGATTTTTTGTAGATATAGACAAGATTATTCTAAAATTTATATTGAAAAACAAAGTAACTAGTGTAGCTGAAACAATTTTGAAAAAGATAAAGTGGGAGAAATCACTCTACCCAATTTCAAGACTCACTATACAGCTATAGGTATTAGTGGAGGAATAAATAGATATACAGACCAGCGAAATAGAAGAGAACCCAGAAATAGACCCACACAAGTATGCCCAAATGGTTTCTGAGAAAAATGTAAAACCAACATATTGGAGGAAGGACAGCCTTTTCAAGAAATAGTACAGGAACAATTAGACATCCACAGGCAAAGAAATGAACCTTGACCAAAACTTCACATCTATAACAAAATTAACTTAAAAATGAATCATAACTATATGTAAAACTATAAAAATTCTTAGAAAAATAATAGAAAATCTTTGGGGTCTACAGCCAGGCAATGATTTCTTAAACTTAACACTGAAAGATTGACCCATAAAAAGAAAAACTGATAAATTAGACTTCATCAAAATTTAAAACTTGACTCTGTAAAAGCCCATATGAACAAGATGAAAAGATAAGCTACAGAGTGGCAGAAAATATCTCTGCAAACCACATACCTGACAAAGGTGTATAAATAGAATATCTAGAATATAAATAGAACTTTCAAAACTTTACAATAAAAAAAAAGAATAATCCAATTAGAAAATGGGAAGAGGGGAGGGGATGGGTTTATACATACATAATGAGTGCAATGTACACCGTCTAGGGGATGGACATGTTTGAAGCTCTGACTGGGGGGATGGGGGGGCAAGGGCAAAATACATAACCTAAACTTTTGTACCCCCACAATATGCTTAAATAATAATAAAAAAATAAAATAAAATAAATAAATAAATGAAAATGTGAAAAAGTCATGAAAAACATTTCACCAAAGAAGATATAAGAATGGCAAATAAGCATATGAAAATACATTCAACATCATTACCACTAGGGAAATGACAATTAAAACCACAATGAGATATTACTATACACTTTTCAAAATGGCTAAAATAAAAAATAGTGAAAACACCAAATGCTGTTGAGGATACAGAGAAACTGGATCTTTCAAACATTGCGAGTGGGAATATAAAATGGTATAGCCACTGTGGAAAACTCTGGCAGTTTTTTAATCTTTAAAAAAAATTAAACATGCAACTACCACATAACCTACAATTGCATTCCTGGGCCCTTACCCCTAAGAAATGAAAACAATGTTTACACAAAAACCTATACACGAATGTTTAGAGCAGCTTTCTTCACAATAGGCAAAAATTGAAAACAATCTAGATGTTCTTCAACAGTGAATAAACACTGTGGAACAACCACACATTAGACTACTACTCAACGATAAAAAGGAAGAAACTAATGGTACACACAACCTGAAGAGAGCCCCAGAAAATTGTGCTAAGTGAAAAAAGCCAATCCCAAAAGGTCATATACTGTGTAATTCCATTTTTATAACATTTTTGAAATGATGAAATGATAGAAATGGAAAACAGATTAGGGTTTGCAAACAGAGGAGGAGGTTGGTAGGAAAGGCAAGCGGGTTTGGCTGTAAAAGGGCAACATGGTGAGAGGCAGGTGAGGGATGACAAACTACTTAATGGGTACAACATACATTATTCAGGTGATGGTTACACTACAAGCCCAGACTTCACCACTATGCAATATATCCATGTAACAAAACTGCACATGTACTCCTTAAATCTATACAAATGAAAAATAAAAATAAAAAAATTTTAAAAGTTGAAAAAGATCGCAACATGCCAGATCTTTGTGGTGATGGAAATACTCTTTAACTTCATGGAATCAATGTCAATATTCTGGTTGTGATATTGTAGTAGTTTTACAAGATGTTGCTGTTAGGGGGAAACTGGTAAGGGCATACATACAGGATCACGCTGTGTTACTTCTTAAACAGTATGTGAACCTACAACAATCTCAAAAAGTTTAATTAAGAATAAAGCAATTGAGCTTTGTTGCAAAATTGTTTACAAAGTTATAATTTTAAGGGTCTAAACCTCTCTTAAAGTTACCATAAAGTGGCCGGGCCCGGTGGCTCACGCCTGTAATCCTAGCACTTGGGAGGCCGAGGCGGGCGGATTGTTTGAGCTCAGGAGTTCGAGACCAGCCTGAGCAAGAGCAAGACCCCGTCTCTACTAAAAAATAGAAAGAAATTATATGGACAGCTAAAAATATATATAGAAAAAATTAGCCGGGCATGGTGGCACATGCCTGTAGTCCCAGCTACTCGAGAGGCTGAGGCAGTAGGATCGCTTAAGCCCAGGAGTTTGAGGTTGCTGTGAGCTAGGCTGACGCCACGGCACTCACTCTAGCCCGGGCAACAAAGCGAGACTCTGTCTCAAAAAAAAAAAAAAAAAGTTACCATAAAGTAATTGTGAGATTTATTCTCTTCCTAATCTATGTTTTGAAAATGCTACATAAGAACCTTGTACAATTGAGTTTGACCCACTTAGTAGATATGTGTCTGAGTGTCTTTGAACAAAGAGAACAGGATTACGTGCTTCCTCTTGGTCCCATATGTTTTATATGCTTATCTAGAACTTAAACCCAAACTACTTCCCCATAAAGACAGGAGCTTATCATACCTTGGCACCATACAAATCCGAGTTCTTCATTAAAAATTCTGCTGATGTTCGTACTGTGACTCCTGTAGTTTCACACTGCAGTACACAGTTTTCCAATGTAGTCTTACCACGGTGAATGACTATGATGAGAACATACAGTTGACTGCTTTAAGTAATGTGCCTTTTCCAGTATTAAAGATAGCCTAAGCCGGGCACCATGGCTCACGCCTGTAATCCTAGCACTCTGGGAGGCCGAGGCGGGAGGATCACTAGAGGTCAGGAGTTTGAGACCAGCTTGAACAAGAGCGAGACCCCATTTCTACTAAAAATATAAAGAAAGTAGCTGGACAACTAAAAATATATAGAAAAAATTAGCTGGGCATGGTGGCGCATGCCAGTAATCCCAGCTACTCGGGAAACTGAGGCAGGAGGATTGCTTAAGCCCAGTAGTTTGAGGTTGCTGTGAGCTAGGCTGATGCCACGGCACTCTAGCCTGGGCAACAGAGCGAGACTCTGTTTTCAAAAAAATAAATAAATAAATAAATAAAAAATAAAGATAGCCTAGAGCTGATATCAGATGTAGTCCAAATATTTCTCAATAATTATCATTAAAACTTTGGTATCTGAATTACAAATTCATAAAATATAGAACAATGACTATTTTGAGTTATTTTTTAAAATCTAAAAGCAACATTCTTAAAAAAGAATGACCTGATCTCAGAAGTGCAAAAGCACTTTCATTATCAAAAACAAGTATCAGAGAGAAACTTTGCTGAGTATCTTGGAATTAAGAAAAAGACCCTAATTCAAGAAAAGGGATACAGATCCTAGGAAACAAGCATTAGTGCAACATGAAGATAGCTCGTTTCAGTCTTATTCTAAATTGAATACAATGAACACAGACCACAATATTAGAATGTTTTAAAAGAAAAAAATGATCACACAGAAAAGAAACTAATGTTAAACTAACAAATTTTCAAAAATAGGCTGAACTATTTTTCACTTTGGGTTAAGTTTCCCAAATTATCATGCTATGTACATAAGTAAGTAATTAAGCAGCCTTCCATAAACAGACATTCCTCAGAGATGGATTCTAGACTACCACAATAAAGCAAGTAACACAATAAAATGAGTCACAAATTTTTTGGTTTTCCAGTGCATATAAAAGTTATGTTTACACATATTGTAGTCTGTTATGTGTGTAATAGCATTATGTTTTTCAAAAAATGTACACATCTTAATTTTAAAATACTTTATTTTGCTAAAATATGCTAACGATCATCTGAGCCTTTAGCAAGTTGTAATTTTTTTGCCTCACATGTTGATAGCTACTGACTGATCAGAGTGGTAGTTGCCAAAGGTTGGGATAGCTGTGGCAATGTTTTAAAATAAGGTAACAAGGAAGTTTCTCATATCAATTGACTCTTCCTTTCATGAAAAATTTCCCAGTAGCATGTGATAATGTTGTAATAGCATTTTACCCACCGTAGAAGTTCTTTCAAAATTGGAGTCAATCCTCTCAAACTCTGCCACTGCTTTATCAATTAAGTTTAAGTAATATTCTAAATGCTTTGTCATCATTTCAACAATGTTCACAACATCTTCTACTTCACCAGGAGTAGATTCCATCTCAAGAAATTACTCTCCTGTCATCCATAAAAAGCAACTCCTCATCCATTTGGGTTTTGTCATGAGATTGTAGCAATTCAGTCACATTTTCAGGCTCTAATTCTAACTCTAGTTCTCTTGCTATTTTCACCACATCTGCAATTACTTCCTCCACTGAAATCTTTAACCCTCAAAGACATCCATGAGGGTTGGAATCAACATCTTCCAAACTCCTGTTAATGTTGATATGTGACTTCCTTCCATGCATCATGACTGTTCTTAATGGCATCTAGAATGGTGAATCCTTCCCAGGTTTTCAATTGACTTTGCCCACATCTATCAGAGGAATCACTACCTATAGCAGCTACAGCCTTATGAAGTATATTTCTTAAATAATAAGACTTGAAAGTCGAAATTACCCGTTGATCCATGGGCTGCAGAATGAATGTTGTGTTAGGCATGAAAACAACATGAATCTACTTGTACATCTCCATTAGAGCTCTTGGGTGATCTGGTGCATTGTCAATCAGCCTTTTGAAAGGAATCCTTTTTTCTGAGCAGTAGGTCTCAACAGTAAACCACACTATAATTTATAACAGATGTATGTCATCCATGCTTTGTTGTTTCATTTATAGAGCACAGGCAGAGTAGATGTAGCATAATTCTTAAGGGCTCTAGGATTTGGGGAATGGTAAATGAGCACTGGCTTCAATTTAAAGTCACCAGTTGCATTAGCCCCTAACAAGAGAGTTAGTCTGTGCTTTGAAGCCTGGCATTGACTTCTCTCTAGCTATGAAAGTCCTAGATGGTATCTTCTTCCAGTATAAGGCCGCTTCATTTACATTAAAAATTTGTTGTTTAGTGTATCCACCTTCACCAATTATCTTAGCTAGATCTTCTGGATAACTTGCTATAGATTCTATATCAGAACTTGCTGTTTCACCTTGCACATTTATGTTATGGAGATGGCTTCTTTCTTTAAACTTCTTGAACCAACTTCTGCTAGTTTCAAACTTTTCTTCTGTAGCTTCCTTACCTCTCTCAACCTTCACAGAATTGAAGAGAATTAGGGCCTTGCTCTGGATTAGGCTTTGGCTTAAGAGAATGTTGTCACTGGCTTAATCTTTTATCCGACCACTAAAACTTTCTCCATATCAGCAATAAGGCTGTTTCACTTCCTTATAATTTAGGTGTTCACTGAAGTAGCACTTTTCATTTCCTTCAAGAACTTTTCCTTTGCATTCACAACTTGGCTAAGTATTTGGTACAAGAGGTCTAGCCTTCGGCCTGTCTCAGCTTTGGACATGCCTTCCTTACTACTAAGCTTAATCATTTCTAGTTTTTGATTTCACATGAGAGACGTGCGATTCTTCCTTTTGCTTGAACACTTAGAGGCCACTGTAGGTTTATTAATTGGCCTAATTTCAATATTGTTGTGTCTTAGGGAATAGGAAGGCCAGAGAAAAGGAAAGAGACAGGGGACTGACTGGTCGGTGGAGCAGTCAGAACACATACAATATTTATTGATTAGGGTCACTATCTTAAATGGACACAGTTCATGGTGCTCCAAAACAATTACAGTAGTAACATCAAATATCAGTGATCACAGATCTTGTCTGAAATATTGTAAGAATTACCAAAATGTGACACAGAGACACAAAGTGAGCACAATTTGTTAAAAAAATGGCATCAATAGACTTGCTCAAAGCAAGGTTGCCAAAAACCTTCAATTTGTAAAAAACTCAGTATCTGTAAAGGGTATTAAAACAATGTATGTCTGTATTCATGAGTGGCATTTCATTAAATTCTATCTTCCATAGAAAGTTTCCCTTCAAAGTCTAGAACAAATCATGTACCAAACATTCAGATACTTACTTAAGATTCCTTCTACAGCATCATGCTGAACAAATTTTATGCATGAGATTTTAATATCTGTACCAGTGCAATCCACAAAAGTGTCACCTTTGCCCCTCTTTTCTATCACAATATCATCCGGTAGACCATATCCTAAGGAAGAGAGCAAGAACACTTAAGATGGATGAGGGGAAATGTCTAAACACAAAAATGCTACAACAGATATCTCTAGTTCAAATGACTCCAGATGATAATTTAACACCAGTCAATCCAGTTGCATTTAAAGAAAATCTAATTATCTCCCCATATATCCTATTTAATTTAAACCAGGGTAATCAATTTTTAACAATAACAACTTCCCAAGTGGTCCTCATATCAGGAAAACTACTCTATCATCAATCTCAGACCAGCTCAGCACTAAATTCACTTATAAAACTGCTATAAAAAATAAATAAATAATCCTAAGAACTTAGATCTGGGTCAAAGGGCTTCCAAGGATTCAACCCTTTTAAGTTTTCACTCTAGGATTCTATGATTCTAATATAAATTACATTTGAATAAACCGAAGCATTTTCTCAAGATTATCTAATTTTAATAGGCTCTTAAACAAATTGACTTAAAAGCTAACAAACTGACTTAAACAATTGTAGTTACTAGAAAAACTGAACTACTCTGTTAACCAATAAAAAAACATTAGATCTTGGCTGGGCGCAGTGGCTCACACCTACAATACTAGCATTTTGGGAGGCTGAAGTGGGAAGATCGCTTGAGGCCAGGAGTTCAAGACCAGCCTGAACAAGAGCTAGACCTTGTCACTACAAAAAATAGAAAAATTATTGAGAAATATTTAGACTACATGTAATATCAGCTCTAGGCTATCTTTATTTTTTATTTGTTTATTTATTTATTTTTTTTGGAAACAGAAACTTGCTCTGTTGCCCAGGTTAGAGTGCCGTGGTGTCAGCCTAGCTCACAGCAACCTCAAACTCCTGGGCTTAAGCAATCCTCCTGCCCAGGCAAGAGAGTGAGACTCTGTCTCAAAAAAAAAAAAAAAAAATAAGAGCAAGCAACAAACCTAAATAATACTAAAATATAAAAAAACATTGCTGGGAATTTTTTTTTATATACTAGAAATTAGATTTCCTTTACATAAACCACCTATAATCTGAAAAGTATGCTTCTTCCTAATAGTTTTTTTCCTATATGTGCCTGTAAACATCTTCCCAACATGTATACTGCTGTAAAGAACCATAAGACAAGTTATTCAAATACTGAGTCAATTTGCTTTAAGCTTTTAATAACCTTAATGTTTCAAGGCAACCCATTTTAAATCAAATGGGCTGAAATCACATTCTTGGAGCTTCAACAATATTGGTGATTTACTTATTTACTTAAACATATCATACATGAGAGTTTGTGTGATCTTCCACACTCACCTTCCAACTCAATGGAGTCAGCAATGGAGAATGTGCCATGTACCACGTAATGGCCAGGACAAACAATAACAGTGTCACCTTCATAGCAGGCATTTATAGCAGACAATGGATCCCTATGGAACTAGAAAACAATGATAACACATTGCAAATACACCCCCAAAAAGCAACTTGAATATTAGTCCAGGTGTCTTCATGTCTCACTTTGAAAATGGGGCCAAAACTGCATATTGAAGTATCTGCTTTAATAGTGCACTGAGCCCAATGCATGCTTGGTAAGTGACTACTGCTGATAAAAGGCAGGGCTCTATTTCCCATTTCACAGAAAACCATCTCGGAAAGCTCCCATAAACCCTTTGTAGAATTCAGGAAAACCTGCAATAAATGAGAAGAAAAAGAGCCACCTAGAGCAAGAAACTCTCCTTTACCTGAATTTCTGTTTCTTCTTCATAAGGCTCCTGGCAAAGCCTGTCCCTGAGGAGGGAATGCAGTAGACCAGTCGTTATGGTAGAGGAGACCACATGGGTGACCTTCTGACCACTTGGACGGATGCCCTTTGCTTGGATATTAGAATTCTTCCGATAACCAAACACATACCTTAAAGAAACCAAACAGAGCTATCAGTTTTCAGTAAGACGGCTAGTAAAAAAAGATGCTAACTAGCTAAGATAACAAGACGCACATACCTCAACAAAGGATTTTCAATGAGTTTTAGCTTTTGTTTCAACTGTTCCATCTCCGAATACAATTTTAACCCTTCCACCATGGAGATATTTTCCTGCTCAGAATCAGAGTTACAATTTGATAAACTGCTTCTCAGATTTAAAAATTTTCTGTAACTCTCCTCGCATTGAGACAACAGATTGCGGTAGTCAACAATAAGTCCTGAAGGAACTCGGTCTTCAAGAATGTCATAATGCCTGAAAGTTTAAAAGCAAATTGAAATCCATTGCCATTCAGGCACATTTTCCTACCATTAAGACTGCACATTTAGTCCTCAAAGACCAAATAAGAAAAATGTTTTATGGTATATAACTCAGGCACATGTTAAGTCTTTCTTATAGCACTCTATTATTAATGTAAGTAGAAGCCATTGAAAGTTGGAAGCACTATTTCATTAAGATCACTAATTTTTCTTCTATTGAGAAGTTGGTTATTTTTGGTCTTAGATCCAAGCATTTGTGTTTTAGAAACACTGAAAGTTCACGTTGCATAATTTGTAATCATTATTTAATAAGAAATTCCTTTCTTCTCATATATTAGATTCAAAATCTTAAGAAAGGAGTGGCAGAGGGCAATGTGGGAGTGAGGGTAGGAAGGGAAGTATCTCAAATTGTTTCACAACAATGTTTAAGATTACCATGTTTATAGGATCAAATATTAGAAATGATTCAAATCATCTGTCTGTCCTTGCATTTAAAGCACTATGGCACAAAATTCTGAATATTTCCTCAGAAATATCATTAGAGAATTTCAAAAACATAAGCCTTTGAGATTCTGAGAAAAAAAAAAAAATAAAGCTGTCATTGCTAAACTAGAGCATGATTAAAACAAAATAACCAGGTACTAGAAAACCTTATTAGCACTTTAAATTTATTAATGTATATACCCTCTCAAATATAAAGACAGAACAAAAAATATTTCTAGATGTAATAAAATAATTTATAAATGTACAATCAAGTTGACGGGTAAAAATTAATGGATTTGAAAATAAAGTACAATATTATTGTCATTACCTATAGTTAAAATAATTGCTTTATCTCTCAGTAAAAAGTATATTGACTAGCTGTTCCTTAGGTCAGAGCTTCACAACCCTGGCTAAATATTAAGTCACCTGGGAAGCTTTTAAAAATACAGGTGCTCAGGCCCCCATCCAGACCAATTAAACTGTTCTCTAGAAGTAGGTATTTTTTAAAGTTCCCTAGAGATGCTATTGTGTAGGCAAGGTTGAGAACTATTGCCTTAGACGATGGTTTTTTAAACTTAGTCATGCTCTGAATAAGATAGGAAAAAAAAAAAAACCAGAACCGCATCCTAAACAGATCGAATTATGGTGAACATTCAAATATTTAAAATGAATAAAAAATGTTTTTTTCCTGTTTTTCAAGTAAATGAATTAGGTGAAGCCTGAAAAGCAAAGATTTTGTCTGCTTTAGTTAATCCATACTCATTGAAAAATACTCCGCTTTGCAAACAACAAACTGGGTACCAAACCACTGGTCTATTAAGTTGCAAAGATTATGACTCAAATTTTAAAATAAGTTTCTTAGCATTTCCATGCCAGTTAGCTTATTTCTTATTATAATAATACTTTGTAGTCTAGAAACAATGAACCTAACATCTATGTCTCAGACACCTAAGTTCTGAAGCAGTGTGTTTTGAATTAGAAAGGAAAACATTTACTGCACAGTGAAAAATCAAGACTGTACGGTTTGGCCGGGCACGGTGGCTCACGCCTGTAATCCTAGCACTCTGGGAGGCCGAGGCGGGAGGATCGCTCAAGGTCAGTAGTTCGAGACCAGCCTGAGCAAGAGCGAGACCCCCGTCTCTACTAAAAAATAGAAAGAAATTATCTGGACAACTAAAAATATATAGAAAAAATTAGCCGGGCATGGTGGCGCATGCCTGTAGTCCCAGCTACTTGGGAGGCTGAGGCAGAAGGATTGCTTAAGCCCAGGAGTTTGAGGTTGCTGTGAGGTAGGCTGACACCACGGCACTCTAGCCAGGGCAAAAGAGCGAGACTCTGTCTCCAGGGGGAAAAAAAAAAAAAAAAAGACTGTATGGTTTAATTCCTTTTAAATCTTGCCTGTTGCTAGCTCTAATCCTATCTTAGCCCAAGGACCTTTTTAAAGAATCTGCCCAATTTGACAACATTTCAGTCTCCCCATCAAGTACCATAGTTTCTTCCCATAACTATGACAATTCCTCCCTTATGCTTTCCCATCTTCCAGTGACCACAAGGTATGTATGTAAATTATTTCTTCTTGTTAGCATGTGCAAGGCTGTCAAATCAGAAGACAATTTTTCCAAGTAAAAATCAAATTTGCCAGAAACACAAGAAATTCACCTATCATTACATTTCACTTTAATCAAAACCAATCGTTGCTCTTTAAAAGCCAGTGTATCAAATCTAGAAAATATTCAACTTTATTGAAATTCCAGGATTTTATTGAATACACTATGGGAAAATAGGAAATGCAAAATGGAAAAACTGGAAAGCTAAATAGAAATCACAGCCAATTTATGAAGAGCTGAAATCAGACAGACATAATTCTAAACCAAGTAGAATCATTAATCAGATTTTCATATATTTCTCACTTTATTTACTATTTAAAACACAAGAAATCTACTAAATCAAATTGGGTTCCACAAAAATATAAAGGCTAACTGCCTTTGCTTATATAGTCAAATCATCTTTCACACAGGGAAAAAAATTATCTTCTACAATTTTTTTTTTTTTGGAGTGTGAGTTATAATTTTATTCTTATTGCAGCACTACGTATTAAATTACTGCTCATGAATACAAGAAAAAAAATGGTCATAGAGCACCATCTAGTGGAAAAATAAACGCCACATTTAATAGGGTCCGTAGAACAACAAATAGTTGTATTTGGGTTGCGTGTTTAATTTAGGTATTTTGTGTGGAAGGGGTTTTGCCTGCCAAAATATGATAAATTAAAAGAATGTATTTAGGTATTTTGAAAATTTTTATTCACTACCAATATTAACTATTTAGTATTTTCATCTATTTGTAAAATAAGATTTAAGGCAAGAGCTTAACTATACATCCTGAGATAAGTCTGTTACTTTAGCCTACTTCATTTTACTGTAGAAACTTAGAGTAAAGCCATATTCTTTAAAAAAATTAAAGCAAAAAAGTCTTCTATAATTCAAATAATTTCAGTTTTCAAACAATTGTCTTTTTTGTTTTTTTTTTTTTTTTGAGACAGAGTCTCACTCTGTTGCCCAGGCTAGCGTGCCATGGCATCAGCCTGGCTAACAGCAACCTCAAACTCCTGGGCTCAAGCGATCCTCCTGCCTCAGCCTCCCGAGTAGCTGGGACTACAGGCACGCACCACCATGCCCGGCTAATTTTTTCTATATGTTTTTAGTTGTCTGGCTAATTTGTTTCTGTTTTTAGTAGAGACGGGGTCTTGCTCTTGCTCAGGCTGGTCTGGAACTGCTGACCTCAAGTGATCCTCCCACCTTGGCCTCCCAGAGTGCTAGGATTACAGGCATGAGCCACCACGCCCGGCCCAAACAATTATCTTTGAATATAACAAAGGACTTTTAACACACTAGCTCAACTGAATTTTATTCAGATTTACAAAATAGTGAGCTATTAACTTAGATGTTCTTGAACTCCTTGCTTTTAGACTCAGCCTATAAACACTAAAAGCAGTGCTCGCTTCGGCAGCACATATACTAAAATTAGAACGATACAGAGAAGATTAGCATGGCCCCTGCGCAAGGATGACACGCAAATTTGTGAAGTGTTCCATAAAAAGGAAAAAAAAAAACCACTAAAAGCATGTGTATGTGAACTTGTACAAGTTTCATTTAGTGACTTGTCAAAGGGTTGTACTATTTGTACATGGTCTATTTCTGGCTATGGAACCCTGGCGTGTGCACCGTGTGTATCTCACACAGGTAAAATTAAACCATGGATAACTATTTTTCCAACACGTATAAGGTCAATAAACTTACAATCTCAATCGAGGTTCGACACATCTGACAAAATAATCATACTCATCCTCCTCTTCTTCATCCCAACTTCTCCAAATGTTTTGGTAGAAAAACCTGAAAAAGAACTTAGTATTGTTCAAATTCAATCACTGGCTCAAAATATTAGGATTTTAGAGGTAGAAGAGCTAAAGAGTAAATCAAAACAACCTTCATATTCTTAGAGAATGTTGCATATTTTTTATGGTTGATAGTCATGAGTTACACAAGATAGAGATCTCTTTGGATCATCTAGAGAAGTTTATCCACATTAGTTTTGTTAGGACTTTCTTTTTATCAGACGAACAATTTATTGACTACCAGTAACTAGGTGAATGTGAGTGCCATTTGTTGAGATAGAAAAGACTGGGAGAGAAACAGGTTTGGGGTTGAAAATAAAGAGTTCTGTTTTCACCATGTTCAGGTTGAGATGCCTATTTGACCTCCAAGTAAGTGATGTCAAGTATGCAGATGAATATACAAGCCCAGAGCTTAAAGAAGGGAAAGGTGAGGGCTAGAGACATTAATCTGGGAGTTGTCAGCATATTGATGAGATTAAATAGATGAGATCATCTAGGGACATAATATAAAGCAGTAGTTCTCAACCCTAGCTGCATATTAGAGCTCCCTGGGATGCTTTTAAAAATTGATTCCCTATCCCAGCCCAATAAATCAGAATCTCTCGGGGAAGGGGGGGTCAGTATCCATATTGTTTTAAAGCTCCCCAAGTGATTCAACAATTTTTTTATTATGGAAAACTCTAAATATATATAAGATCAGAGAAAATAGTATCATGAATACCATGTATCCATCACCTACCTTCAACAATTATCAACTCATAGGCAATCTTATTTCACCTCTATCTCACCCATTTACCCTCTGCTCTTCTCCCCCAACCATACTGACAATGGATTACTTTGAAGCAAATCTCAGGATTACCAAATCATTCACAAATTTTTAGTATGTATCTCAAAAATAAATCTTTATACAAAAAAAGTTCTAATTCTTAATATTATCAAACATCCAGTGTTAAAATTTCCCTAATTGTCCCTTTCGCTGCTGTTTTATAGTTGACTTGTTCAAATTAGGATCCAAACAAGGGTCAGCTGTTACATTTAATTAATATATCTCTTGGCCGGGAGTGGTGGCTCACACCTATAATCCTAGCACTCCAGGAGGCCGAGGTGGGAGGACTGCTTGAGGTCAGGAGTTCTAGACCAGCCTCACCAAGAGCAAGACCCCATCTCTACTAAAAACAGAAATAAATCAGCCAGGCAACTAAAAATAGAAAAAATTAGCCAGGCATGGTGGCGCATACCTGTAGTCTCAGCTACTCAGGAGGCTGAGGCAGGAGGATCACTTGAGCCCAGGAGTTTGAGGTTGCTGTGAGCTAGGCTGATGCCAGGGCACTCTAGCCAGGGCAACAGAGTGAGACTCTGCCTTATAAATAAATAAATAAATAGTAATAAATTTTTAAACAATTAATATATCTGTTAAATCACTTTTATTCTATACATTACCTATCCCTCTTTTTTTCTTGTAATTTATTTATTTATTTATTTTGAGACAGAGTCTCACTCTGTTGCCCTGGCTAGAGTGCCCTGGCGTCAGCCTAGCTCACAGCAACCTCAAACTCCTGGGCTCAAGCGATCCTCCTGCCTCAGCCTCCTGAGTAGCTGAGACTACAGGTATGCGCCACCATGCCTGGCTAATTTTTCTATATATATTTTTAGCTGTCCATATAATTTCTTTCTATTTTTAGTAGAGACAGGTTCTCGCTCTTGCGCAGGCTGGTCTCAAACTCCTGAGCTCAAACGATTCACCCATCTCGGCCTCCCAGAGTGCTAGAATTACAGGCATGAGCCACTGCGCCCAGCCCAATAATTTATTTAATAGTTTCCCACACTCTGAATTTTGTTGATTACATCCCCATGGAGCCATTTAACATGTTCCTCTATTTCCAGTAAACTGATGATAAATAAGATCTAGAGACTTGGTGGGCTCCAGGAAAGATTTTTTGGCAAGAATACTTCAAGGGAGGTATGACGTACTTCCAACAGGAAGCACCTAGAAAACACAGGTCCTTGTTTTGTTCAATGTCTTTTGTTTTCATGTTGATGAGGAAAAAAAAATCAATTTCTACCTGCAGCCACTGTCTGCGTGGAGGTTGCATGTTTTCCCCATGTCTGCCTGGGTTTTCTCTGGGTACTCCGGTTTCCTCCCACATTCTAAAGATGCACATGTTAGGTGAATTGGCACGTCTAAATTATCCCAGAGTGAGTGAGTGTGGGTAGATGTGCGAGTGTGCCCTGCAAAGGAATGGCATCCTGTCCAGGGTTGAGTCCCACCTGGTGCCCAGAGCTGATGGGATAGGTTCTGGCCACCTATGACCCTGAACTGGAATAAGCAGGTTGGAAAATGAAGAAATGAATCAACACAAATTATTGTCAAATAAAAATCCATAAAGTATACAATAGTCATACAAATGCATGACAATAAACAATGCAGTACAAATCACTCAGTGAGCTCTCCATGGCTGTTGTGAACAGCGTGGTGGCAGGAGGTACTCCTTATGATTTTCACAAACTTTTATTCCTTGACTTAATCCACCACCACTCACTGATTTACCACAAACTGGGTAAATAATTATCTTGTTTTTATTAATCTTTCTTAAATGTATAGCTCACATTTATTTCAATGTTTAAGATTACAAATGTTTTAGGTCTTTATTTAGAAATTTGCTGGAATAAGAGGCGGAACAAGATGGCTGAATAGAAACCTCTAGTGATTGTCTTTCTGCACAAACACCTAATACATCAACTATCCACACAAGCAAGCACCTTCAGAAGAACGAAAAATCAGCTGAGCGATTTTATATCAAGGAAAGAGGCACATTAGAGGGCAGATAAGACAGTTTTGCATTGCCTATGCCACCCCTCCCGATCCCCCTGCAGTTTCCCTCCCACCCCCACCCCCAGCAGCATCCAGAGTAGAGAGAGAATCTATATGCCCAGGCAAAGGAGAAAGAAGTGATTATAGGGCTTTGCATCAAAACTCAGGGCCACCCTGGCACAGGGCAACACAGCACAAGGCAGATTTCTGCCAGTGCCCATGGAGGGAACATTTTGACCAATCTGGCCAGAGGGAAATCCTCCGCCTGGAAGCCTGAGTTCCCACTAGCCCCACCACTGGCAGACAAAGAGCAGCTTGGTGCCTGGACTAACCTCATAAGGCAATCAGGCCACAGGGCTGCAACCCTTGGGTAATTCCTGTGACTGTGCTGACTCAGAACCAGTGGACTTGGGGTGTACATGACCCAATGACACACCAGCAGCTGCAGCCAAGCCAGTGCCTGTGTCACCTCTCCCCCCAACTACAGGCAGTGCGGCCCAGGTGGAGTCTTCTTCCACTTGAGGAAAGGAAAGGTAAGAGCTCAGAGGACTTCGTTCTGCAACTTGGATACCACCTCAGCCACAGTAAAATAAAGTGCCAAGCAGACTCCTGAGTGCTGAGTCTAGGCCTTGGTTCCTGGATGGCATTTCTGGACCCACCCTGGGCCAGAAGGAAACATGCTGCCTTGAAGAGAAGGACCCAGTCCTGGCAGGATTCACCACTTGCCAACTAAAGAGCCTTTGGGCTTTGAATAAACATCAGAGGTAGCCAGGCAACAGTCAGCACTGGCTTTCGGTGAGACTGGGCTGGCTTCAGCTGTGACCTGGCACTGGTGGCCACAAGGGAGTGCCCCCGGGACTCCTCCCCCAACTCCAGCAGCCCAGCAAAGAGAATAAAGGAAGACAGTGAGAGACTGCCTGGTAATCCTCTTGTATCTTATCCAAGCTTACCAAAGCGGTACCAATAGGAGTCTGCAAGAGTCACAACATTTCTGGGCTTGGGGCACCCCCAGTGCTAATATGGCTGCAGTGACCAAAGACTTAAATCACAACACTCAATCCCCTTGAATATCTGGAAAGCCTTCTCAAGAAGCATGGGTTCAAACAAGCCCAGACTGTGAAGATTAAAATAAATATCTAACTCTGCAATGCCCAGACATCTACGAACATCCACAAGCATCAAGAACATCCAGGAAGACATGACCTCACCCAAGAAACTAAATAAGGTACCAGTGACCAATCCCTGAATAATGGAGATAGGTGATCTTTCAGATAAAGAATTCAAAATAGCTGTCCTAAAGAACCTCAATAAACTTCAAGACAACACAGAGAAGGAATTCAGAAGCTTATCAGAGAAATTTAACAAAGAGATGGAAATATAATAATAAAAAAAAATCAAGCAGAAATTCTAGAGCTTAAGAATTCAATTGACAAATTG
Source organism: Varecia variegata (assembly GCA_028533085.1). Lineage (NCBI taxonomy): Eukaryota > Metazoa > Chordata > Mammalia > Primates > Lemuridae > Varecia > Varecia variegata. The sequence goes on along the minus strand of CM052442.1, from coordinate 87,047,317 downwards.
AGACATGCATCAGAGTCACTCAACAGCAAAACTGACCAAGCAGAAGAAAGAATTAGCAAGCTTAAAAATCAGGCTACTTGAAAATACATAGTCAGAAAAGAAAAAAAGAATAAATAAGAATGAAGCAAGCCTACAGGATCTAGAAAATATCTTCAAAAGAACAAATCTAAGAGTTATTGGCCTTAAAGAGGAGGTAAAGATTGGGGTAGAAAATTCATTTAAAAAAATAACTGGCCGGGCGCGGTAGCTCACGCCTGTAATCCTAGCACCCTGGGAGGCCGAGGTGGGAGGATCGCTCAAGGTCAGTAGTTCGAGATCAGCCTGAGCAAGAGCAAGAACCTGCCTCTACTAAAAATAGAAAGAAATTATATGGACAGCTAAAAATATATATAGAAAAATTAGCCAGGCATGGTGGTGCATGTCTGTAGTCCCAGCTACTCAGGAGGCTGAGGTAGGAGGATCGCTTGAGCCCAGGAGTTTGAGGTTGCTGTGAGCTAGGCTGACGCCACGGCACGCTAGCCCGGGCAACAGAGCGAGACTCTGTCTCAAAAAAAAATAATAATAATAACAGAGAACTTTCCAAACCTAGAGAAAGATATCAATATTCAGGTATAAGAAGGTCATAGAACACCAAGCAGATTTAACTCAAACAAGACTACCTCAAGGCATTTAATAATCAAGTTCCCAAAGGTCATGGATAAAGAAAAAGTCCTAAGGGAAGCAAGAAAAAAGAAAAAGATAACATACAAAACAGCCCCAATTATGTCTGGCAGCACACTTCTCAGTGGAAACCTTATAGGCCAGGAGAGAGTAGCATGACGTATTCAAAATGCTGAAGGAAAAAACCTTAACCCTAGAATGTTATATCCTACAAAAATATCCTTCAGACATGAAAGAGAAATAAAGACTTTCCCAAACAAACAAAAGCTGAGGGATTTCATCAACATCAGACCTGTTCTACAAAAAATGCTAAAAAGAGTTCTTCAATCTGAAAGAAAAGTACATTAGGGCCGGGCGTGGTGGCTCACGCCTGTAATCCTAGCACTTGGGAGGCCGAGGCGGGCGGATCGTTTGAGCTCAGGAGTTCGAGACCAGCCTGAGCAAGAGCGAGACCCCGTCTCTACTAAAAATAGAAAGAAATGATCTGGCCAACTAAAAATATATAGAAAAAATTAGCCGGGCATGGTGGCGCATGCCTGTAGTCC
>CM052442.1:87004085-87027896 GCA_028533085.1 Varecia variegata | reverse complement strand
GACTTCAGGGTTGAGAGGCTGCCTCTGGGCAGGGTTGGGATGGAGCAAATGCAGGGGGAGGGCTGGTCTTGGGGGAGTGTCTGGTGATATCACACATGGCAGTCACAGTCTTTGGGTCGGAGGTCACACTTAAGGACAGACAGAAGGGCTTGGCATGGTGGCTGACTCATATAATAATGTTATTTTAATGGTTCCTGTTCTGAAAGTGGACATAGAGTTTGTAGACTTTATGGATGACATCCTATCACTCCTTCTTGATGCAGCATTTGTTGGACAGTTGCTGCTTTTCATCGCTATATTGGGATAGATCTGAGGAAGGACCAGCCCTGACTGTCAGCACACCTGACCAAACATCAGGCAGTCACGTTAGCACTGGCCAGCAATTGGCTGCAACTGCACGCGTTCACACACTTTTGGGTGATTGTCTGGGTTGCCCCTTTGTGATAAAAGAACTGTGGGAATCTCTTACTTCACCTCACAGATACCCAAAATGTAAGTCAAGTTAACACATGCCTTTATATATAGTAAGTCCACAGTGCAGGGCTCCACCAGGACACTCCTTATTTACACCGGAGTTCCAGACGCTACAGATACTGACCAAGACTCTCGTTTCACTTCTGAGTTTATGGTGATGCACTTTCACACGGTCTTCTGTGGCTCTATCACCTCCTTCAGCAGTTTCAGGCTGAGAAAGTGCCATAATTACTTACTAAAATACATTCAAATTAGTTGAATGAAAGGCTGCTTGTTTCATTTATGAGCCAGTCTCATCAGGCGAGAATTGTCAGGAGTCTATGTTTGTCTTTTTTTCTCTATCCAATAGACTTTATTATTTTATAGAACAGTTTAATTGTAGAGAAAAATTGACCAGAAAATATCCTGTTTCCACACAACCTGTCTTCCTCCGCACTATTTGTTGTTTTTTAAATACTTTATATTATCTGTTACAATTGATGTAGCATATTGCTCCAACAGAGGCAACATTTTACAGTAGGGCTGATGCTGTTACACAAGCTGTGGGTTTTGGCAAATGTGTGGTGACTGCTGTTCATCATTTGTGCTCCATATATGATGCTTTTACTTCCCTAAAAATATCCATCAGATCATCCCTCCCTGTCATCCCCAAATACTTGACAACCAAAGATATTTCTTTTCTGTCCTAGTTTTGTCATTTCCAGTATGCCATATTTGAAGGCACACAGCACATATAGCCTTTTCAGATAGTCTTCCTTCACTTTGTAGTATACTTTTCAATTTCTTCATTATTTTCATGGCTCAATACTTGATTTCTTTTTTTTTTTTTTTTGTTACTGAACAATGCTTCATCCTATGGATTTGCCACGGATTATTTATCCACTTGCCTATTGAAAGATATTTTGGTTCACTCTAAGGGTTGGGAACTGTGAGTGAAATTGCTATAAACATTCAACTGCAGGTTTTGGCATGGGCATCAGTTAGATACTTGGGTAAGTACCCAGGAGAGTGATAGCTCGATCATATGTTAAGAGGATGTATTGTTTTGCAAGAAGTTTGCTAACTTCCAAAGTAGGTACACAAGTTGCCATTTCCACCGGCAGCAAATGAGAATTTTTTGTACTCTACATCTTTATCTTTATTTGGTGTTCTGTGTGGTTTGAAATTTAGCCATTATAATAAGTGCATAGTGAAATCTCCTTCAGTTTTGTTTGCAATTCACTAATGTCATATGACGCTGAGCATCTTTTCATTTGCCCTTTCTGAATCTTGGGTGATGGCCATGTTTTGAACTTTTGCTCATTTTTAATCAGCTTGTTTGTCTTCTTGTTTAATTTTAATAGGTTCTTTTTTCTAGTTTTGATGCATGTTTTTTATCGGATCAGTGTTTTGAATTTCTCCAAGTCTGTCTCTTTTCATTCCCTTTCATCATCTTTTCCAGAGCAAGAGTTTTTTTTTTTTTAATTTTTAATAAAGTCAAACTTAAAATTATCCAAAAATTTATTATCAAACCCCGGGTCACCTAGATCTTTTACTATGTTGCCTTCTGAAAGTTAGTTTATAGTTTTGCATTCTACAATTACATCTATTATCTGTTTTCAATTAAATTTTGTGAAAGATGTATGATGTATGCCTAGTTTAATTTTTATACAGTTGTATACTCTCTTCAGAACTATTTGTTGAAAAGATATAGTTTCATGATTGAATTGCCTCTGGTTCTTTGTCAAAGATCAATTGACCAGTTGACTCTATTTGTGTGCGTGTATAGGAAAGTCATTGACTTTTTACATTAACCTTGTCTACATCAACCTTCCTATACTCTCTTATTAGTTCCAGGAGTTTTCTGTGTCATTGTGGATATTTTGAGATTTTCTATGTAGACAACGATGTCATGTCAACAAAGACAGTTTTATTTCTTTATTTCCAATCTCTAAAGCTTTAGTTTCCTTTGCTCATCTTATAGCATTAGCTAGAACTTCCAGTACAATGTTAAATAGAAGTGGTCAGAGGGTATTTTCTTGCCTTGTTGCTCATGTTACCAAGAAAGTATCTAGTTTCTCACCATTCAGTTTGATTTTTTTTTTTTTTTGAGACAGAGTCTCGCTTTGTTGCCCGGGCTAGAGTGAGTGCCGTGGCATCAGCCTAGCTCACAGCAACCTCAAACTCCTGGGCTTAAGTGATCCTACTGCCTCAGCCTCTCGGGTAGCTGGGTCTACAGGCATGCACCACCATGACCGGCTAATTTTTTCTATATATATTTTAGTTGGCCAGATAATTTCTTTCTATTTGTTTTTAGTAGAGACGGGGTCTTGTTCTTGCTCAGGCTGGTCTCAAACTTCTGAGCTCGAATGATCCTCCCGCCTTGGCCTCCCAGAGTGCTAGGATTACAGGCGTGAGCCACCGCACCCGGCCTCAGTTTGATTTTAACTGCAGGTTTTTTATAAATAGGTTTTCTGAAGAAGAGGAAGTTTCTCTCTGTTCCTAGTTTGGTATCATAAATGGATGTTAGATTTTTTTCAAATGCTTATATATTTCCATTTCCCCTTTTCCTTTGTCATACTAATAATTTTACTTTTCCCTTCTTTTATAAGTTACCTTAAGTAAACATTTGTTTCACTTGATTTTTTTGACCTTTCTCTATTTCCCATAATTTTATTTATTGTTTTTGTTACTCTTTGTCTTGTGCTTACTTTAGTTTTAATTGGCTCCTCTACTTTTGGTCTTCTAAGGTAGATATATATTTTTCATTATGGGGCTTTCTTTTCTTTGTTTTTGTAGTTCTGTGTGTGTTCAATAGTATAAATTTTCCTCTACTCTTTTGCTTCATTCCACACATTTTGATAATTCCTATTTTCATTTAACTCAATATAATTTTTAATTTCTCTCGAAACTTCTGTGATTCATATGTTATTTAGATGTGTGTTGTTTAATCTCCAAGTACTTGTGGACTTCCAAGCTATCTTCCTGTTAGTGACTTCTGGATTAATGTCATGGTGGTCCGAGAGCATATTTTTAATTACTGATATTCTTTCTAATTTGCTAAGATGTGTTCTATGTTTCAGAATGTGGGCTATATTTGTGAAAGTTCCATGTGAAGTTGAGAAACTCTATGTTCTGCTGTTTCTTGAGGAAGTACTCTGTTTTTCAATTAAGTCCTGTTGGTTGTTGGTGTCATTCAACTCAACTATATTATTCCTGATCTTCTACCTGCTGGATCTCCTAATACTAATAGAGGGGTGTTGAAGTATCCAGCTGTATTAGTGGATTCATTTATGTATTTCTCCTTGCACTTCCTTCATTTTTGCATCATGATTTTGTCAGTCTGTTTTTATGTATATACACAGTAATATTTGTCTTGTTGGTGACTTGACCACTTTATCATTATGTAATGCCCAAACATCACTAAGAATTCTATGCTGCAAAGTCAGCTTTGTCTGAAATTAATATAGCTATGTCAGCTTGTTCTTTATTACTGTTAGCATAATATTTTCTTCACTTTTCCATATTTACAGCATATATTTAAACTGGGTTTCTCTTTGACAGTATGTACTATGTGTTCATTATCTTCTCTACTATGACAGTTTCTATCTTCTGATACTTGCATTCACACCATTAATGTTGAACATGATTATTATTTTAGATGGGTTGATATCTCTTTTACGTTTGATTTCTATGTGTTTTTTCATCTTCCATTCTTATTCTACCTTCTCTGATTTTATTAAGCATTTTACCTGATGCTATTTTTCTTCCCTGTTAGCATGTCAATTATTGTTTGTATTGTACTCAGTTTTTTTTCTTTACTACCACCCTGGTATCCCTGCCTCTCAACTGCCCTGCACCTGTCCCCACCTCACCCCACCCTGCATTACCTCTAAGCCTTCCCTCTCTGGCCTCTCCCTCCCTCCCCCCATCAGACCTGCCCGGCCGCCCCCACAATGCCCCTCCCCAGGACCTCTCCCAGGGCAGCCTCATCCCAGGGTCCTCTGAGTCTCTACACAGGCTTCACCCCCGACACTGCAAGGCCCACCATGCCCCGGGCCCTGGTCTGGACCTGGCATCCAGAGCAGTGTGAGCAGCCCGAGGAGTGGAAGACTCTTTGGGGAAACTAAGTCTAGCCGGGGGTTCAGTCAGACCTTCCAGACCCGTAGCTGCTCCAGACCCCAGACTCTCTGTCTTCACTTGTCCCCTCTCCCCACCCTCATCATCCACAAATCCCTTCAGCCAGGCCCCTCCACTCCCCCTCTGGGCCTCAGGGTCTGCCTTACTCTCCAGTATGTAGGGGTTGGGTGGCACCCCCCTTTCTTTCTGCCCTCGACCTGTCTCCACCTCTGTGATGGTCCTGCTGTCCTAGGTCCCTCCAGCAGGAACCTCCCTTCCCTATCCTCCACCCCTCCCCACTACTACTGGCTACTCTCCTAAAACTCTGGTGCTCCCTGAATCCTCAGGGCTCCCTGTTTATTGAGACCAAGTCCAAACTCTGACTTTGCTGGTCCTGACCTCAGCCTAGCTCCTTGGACACCCTGTCTCCACCCCACTGCCTGCTTTTGCTAAAATTCTCACTTCACTCTGTGAAACTCATTCACCGGCCAACTCAGATGCTTCCAGGAGACTGGAGAGATGCTTCCCTGGTCCCCTCACTACTCCCTGGCATGGTAGTCCTCTGGGTGCCTCTGGGCCCTCCCCACAGGCTTTGGGCCAAGCACTGATCACTCAGGGAGCACCGAGCCCCTTATACTCAGTGTTTGCCCTGCTTAGTGCCTGCAACCAACCCTTGCTCCTACAAAAGCCAATTCCACTCCTCAGCCCACAGGCCAGCCTTCTGCCTCTCCACTTGTCCCCTTGTCATCAGACTCTGGCCATACTGGCCTTCCCAATTCCATGAAGTCCCTCCTGCCACCACCATCTCAGGCCACGGTGGCAGCCGTCCCGTCTGCTCGAGATGCTCCAGCCCTGGCCACCCTGCTCTCCACCTTCAGGGTTAGCTCAGAGGGGCCATCTCTGACTGAGTCCTAAGGCCTACAGTTTCAAGGGCTGCCTTGACAACACTGTTGAGCCTCCAAGAGCCACTAAGTCCTCACCATGAGACCCCCTGCTCTGGCCAGAGATGTCCCCCCACCCAGCGGGAGAAGCTGCTCCCCACCCAGGTCGTTCCTGCAGCAGCCAGACCAGCTGCACCACACAGGGCCCTCAGCTGACAGATTTCACTTCCCTGCCGGCTGAGACACTATTCAAACAAGCTAATCACATCCTTCCACAGGAACCAGGGGCTACCCTGTTACTACAAAGCCGGCCTCCCAAACCCCCGCTTGCTCACTCTGCTCCCAGGTGCAACCCCCCTGAGGCCCTGCTCGGCCTGTGGTGTCCTCCCCCTGCAGGTTGACCATATACAAGGTCTGTCCGGAAAGTAACCAGACCCTGTTCATATAACGAGAACGGTTTGCGTTACGTCGATGTAACCTGGCAGCCAAGGAGAGTGGACTGGGATGTGCCTGTCTGAGCAATGACAATGTCACTGTACTAGTCAGTGGGGCGCTAGACGCCGTGGAGTGAGCATGTGCACTGTGTGGCCGTCACTTTCAAAATGACTGAGCGAGTGGAGCAATGAATCTGCATCGCATTTTGCATTAAGCTTGAACCTTCCTCTGCAGAAACCATTCGGATGACTCAGAGGCTTTCGGGGACGATGCGATGAGTGCAGCACAGATCAAAGTGTGGCATAAACACTTCAGTGATGGTTGAGAATCTGTTGAAAGTGATCCACGTTCTGGAAGGCCTGCCACAAGTAGACCACTTGAGGATGTTGAACGTGTACGGGTCAGGTGAACAATCAGATACAAGGGTTTGTTTGAGCTTCTGTTTTTAATCCCTTTGGGTCTTTATGTAGAAGTAGAGTTGCTGGGTCAGATGGTAATTCTGTGCTTAACTTTTTGAGGAACAGAGAGGTGAATCTTGCACAATCCCCCAAGAGTAGCAAGTAAGACTTAAAGGCAGATTTTGACCCAAGACATGAGCCCCTGGATGGGGGCTGCATGGGCATCCTCCTGGGCAGGGTGTGGGCCCCCAACTGTCCCCTGGTGCCCCTTAGCTCAGCCCTGTGAACATCGCCTGACCTGGGAGAGTCAGTCCTACTGGATAATGTTAAACATTCCAGAGTTGGTTATCTGTGGTGGTGGTTTTGATTCTGGGATCATTAGTCTTCAAAGAGAATTCTGCATGAGAGCCAGCCGGGTCTGATTGGAACGCCAGCCAAGAGGGAGAGAAAGGGAAGAGATTTGCCCAGAGAACTGACTGGGCTCCGGCAGGTGCCTGATTTCTACATGCAGTGTGCTCAGGGGGTGTAGTGGAGTGGATGGCAGCCTCCAAAAGTGACATAGGACCCCCGGAAGCTGTGAACGTGATCTTCATTGGAAAAAGTCTATGCAGACATTAAGCAAAGGATCTCCAGTTGAGATCATCCTGGATTATTCGGGTGGGGCTGAATCCAGTGACACGTTGCTGATGAGAGAAAGGCAGAGGGAAATGTGACACACAGGAAAGCACGAGGACAAAGGCCATGGGAAGGCAGAGGAGAGATTGACGTGAGGAAGCGTTAGCCACGCAATCCTCCCGGGTTGTCCCTTAGGCACTAACTCCAATGACAAGTGTTTTTATGAGAGAGAGACAGAGATCTGAGACAGAGAATCAGAGAAGACACAGGTAGAGATTGGAGCAATGTGGCCACAAGCCAAAGAACACCTGGAGCCCCCAGAAGCTGGATCAGACAAGGAGGGATCGTCCCCTAGAGCCTCTGGAGGGAGAGTGGCCCTGGTGACATTTGGAGTCTGGCCTGGAGAATTGTGAGAAAATAAGTTTCTGTTGTTTTAGGCCACCCATCTGTGGTCATTTCTTACAGCAGCCACAGGTATAATAGGTTTTTGTATAGTGGGACACCTGTCCTGGGCACTTACTGTGAATGGAGCTTGCAGGGCAGGTGGGAGGTTGCTCTGGGTGTCTGTGAGTTAGCAGTGAGTGGTGAGTGAATGTTAAGGCCGAGGACATTACCGCAGGTTTTATAAACACTGGACACTTAGGCCACATGAAATTTACCTTTAGAAATTTCTTTCTTCAATAATACATTAACCTTAGCTTATGGTAAGTGTTTTCACGTCATAAACTTTTCCATGTTTTCTTAACTTTTGGACTCTTTTGTAGCACCATAACTTAAAACACAAACACATTGCATGGTTGTACACAGATATTTTCTTTCTTTATGTCCTTATTTATTCTGTAAGCTTTTTTCTACTTTTCAAGTTTTTATTATTCTGTTCACTTTTCAAAAAAACTAAGACAGAGAAAGAGAAAGAGAGAGGAGGGGAGAGAAATACACACACATGAATATATTTCCTAAGTCAACTAAGGAAGGGGGCCAAATCAAGGTTCCCAGGGAACCACCAGTGATGAACTAACTGGTCAGGCTCAGAATCAGCACTGCAGAGTGGCTGTAGAGCCAGGGGGCCTGGACTAGCTACCTGGATGCCACTCTGTTTTTGGTCACTTGGCAAGTCATAAATCCTCCTGTCCCTCAGCCTCCTCATCTGGAAATGGAGAAATAATAGTGCCTACCCCACAGGGATATTGTGCAGAGTGAAAAAGCAAATGCAGGCAAAGCACATAGAAGCACGTGTGGCAAACATGAAGCCTTTAATCGTGGAAACAGTCATTGTTATAGGATCATCTTCCTATGTCCTTGTCTTTTAAAGATTAGCAGAACCTTCCAGAAGGTGAGAATAGGCTCCTCCTGAGCAAGTCTCTGCTGTAAAGTCACAGGCATGTTGAGCATGCAGCACAGAAGGCAGAATAAAAACCTGATCCCGGAACATTATATTCCTGTAGGACATGAAATCATTGAAGGTATGGGAAATCCTACCTTATATCAGTTTTACTAAAACCCCTATGATTGCATATGCACATGGACACACACATGCATGCATGCACACACAGAGCCCAAAGTTTTTGAACTTCACAAAACAGAGTAATCAAGGAACACACTATGATGTTTATTAGCGATATGTTTGGGCTCAGGTTACTCTGGTCCTGCCTCCTTATCTGTCCAATGAGAACAGTGTTTGTCACAATTGTCTTCATCCTACCTAATGCTTCTGGTAAGATTTAAAGGGAATCTTAAGTAGACAGCACCTGCTAGACAGAAAATCCATGTTATCTCTCAATTTTTCTGCCTCCTGATTTCTATCTGAATCTGTCAGCTCGCTTTGATTCACTTCAGTTTTTCAAGAGGCTCTGGTTACCTTCTCTCCCACGTATATCGGATTGGGTCTGATGGAAAAAAAAAACGTAGTAAAGAAAGCAGAGCAACTTTTGTTTCTGAAGCAACCGATCAAACATTGCTGATGAGCCAGTATTTTCTATTTCAGTAAACCAAGAAGGCCTATTGTCATGAGGATGTGAGGGGCCCAGGTAAGATTGGATGGTTACCCCTAAACTAGACAAAGCAGACAGACTATGGCACACATGATTTTAGTAAAGAGAATAAGCAGTGACCTCTTTGCCAAGTTTGGCCTTAGCATACAAAACGGAAATAAAGGTGTAATAGGACACTCAAATTTTACTCTGGAAACAGATGTAGGGCGCTGAACTGAGAACACTGAATTTTTTACCCTCCTTGATATTCACACAGGATTTTAGAGGAGCTCCCCCCCCCCAAAAAAAAAGAATACTGAGCCTATCTATAAGTTATCCCTAAAACTTGGATTTTATGTTCCCTTGCCTTTTCATAACTGAGCAACACATAACATTAAAGAATGGACACAAACTTCCAAAAGGTTTGTATGTGGCCCCTTTTATTTATTAACATTACAAGATCTTAATTATTTGTGCCCTGAATCTGATATTCAAATTATCCTTGTGGCCAACCCGTTTCCACAGTAGATGATAGGGAAAGAAGAGTTTACTACCTTAATAGATGAAAAGGAATGGGAGTACTGGTGAAATTCCAAGTAGCCTATGTTTACACCCTGAAAATCCCAATTAGCCCCTATGATGAGTTCAAAGAATAGATCTAAATTTCTGACCCTATGACCCTAAAAGATATTTCCTCCCAGGGTGTCACAGATAAAAATAAAACTCCATCCTAGCACTTTGGGAAGCCTAGATGAGTGGATCACTTGAGGCCAGGAGTTTGAGGTTCCAATGAGCTATTATGATGCCACTGCACTTTAGCCTGGGAAATAGAGTGAGAGCCTGTCAAAAAAAAGAAAGAAAGAAAGAGAAACAGAAAGAAAGAAGGAAAGAAGGGAAGAAAAGAAAGAAAGAAGAAGAGAAGAGAAAAGAAAAGAAAAGAAAAGTCAATCAATCCATTGCATTTTCTACCCTTTAGTTAACTGGGCTTCAGCAGGGTGATGTGATCTGACAAAGTTCATGTTGCTAAGAAATAAAGGTCTGGGGTTCAAACTCTGAGTTTTCTAAATCCAGCATTTCCCCCTACCCACCACACTGTGCCCCTCTGAGAGTAGATATCCCACAGAGGAGAGCTGTGGAGGCCATTCTTGGACAGAGTCAACTAGTGGAGATCGTGGAGTCTGTGCTTTGCAGTCAGTCTAGAGGCATATGGAGCCATTAAAATTGCTTGTGAGGAAAATATCATGTCATAGGGAAACAGAAATATTATCTGCTATAGACAGATAAAATTTAGGAAAAGAACTGAAACCTCTCTTCCTCTTACAGTGCTTTCTGGTCAGATGCTGACCCCTTCAATTCACAGATTCAGATACATCATTCAAAGTAAGCATTGTCAACAAGTCATTCTTTGCAACTTTCCAAAATTTCTAGGATATATCATACTTATAAAGATGATCACTTATGTGAAGACACCAGCCCTCCAGAAAAAGAAAAACAAAAACAAAACAGAAACCCACTTTTCTCTGTTGCGGAAATCAAGATCAGCTTTTATGAAATCCACTAAATTCACACAAGAAGTAAAATATAATCATATTGATATATGCAATTTTAATCTTAGAACAAAATGCATGGTGCTCCTTATCATCTCAGATACTGTCAACAGAAAGCATTTGGTGGATAAACAATTTCCATGAGCTTTTCGACAGAGATGAAGGGTTGGGGCAATGATAAATAATGAGGGTTGAGGATCAGATAAATGACTGAAAAAAAAAAAAAACCCAACACTTCCTGGTCCCTTAATGTAAGCATTCATTTAAAATGTATACTTGTATACCCAGGTGGAAAATGGAAGCAGCTTTAAAAAAAAAAAATTGCTGTGAGCCCTGGTTATGATACGGCAATAAGCGCTAGCCCTTGGAAGGTGTAAAACATATTCACTGTGGCTTACGTCAATTTGGGATGTATGTACAAAGATAAGTTTGAGCACCACCAACAACCAAAAATATGAATACCTGGTTAGCGATCCGGATCAGACACAATATAAAAGAAAAAGCTCCCCTGGCTAAAGGAATGTGAACATGATTGGCTTTAAAGAGTTTTATTCTGAACCCAATGTCTGTGACCATGGCCCAGAGAGCTACACCCAAGAAGCCTTGAGCAAGTGGTCCCATTGTGGTGGGGCGGGTTACAGTTTGGCTTCATACATTTTAGGGAGACAGGAATTACATGTAAAATCACAAATCAATACATGGAAGGGGTATATGGTCTGGCCTGAAAAGGCAGGACATCTGGAAGTGGGGGGCGCAGTGTACAGGTTTACAGCTGGGTTTAAAGATTCTTTGATTTCCAATTGATGAAAGAAATGAACTTCTGCCTAAAGGCTTTGCAAATTTTCAGTTAAGATAGGATATCTGCTAATCACAGACAAGCCACTGGACAGTTTCCCCAAAACTCAAGTGCTCTGTAGTTAAGTAAACGGTTGGCCTGCTAGATATGCATTAAGCTTTGTCTTGCCTGGCCTTAGGCCCGTCAGCCATTCAGTATCTCATTGTTACAAAAACTGACTCCATCAGGGAGGGGTGTCTGACTTCTCCTGTCCCTGTGGCCAGCAGCTCAGGTTTAAAGGTTTTCTGGGGTTTCCTGGGCCAACCATGGGATGTGGGTCCATTCAGTCAGCTGGTGGTGGGTGCAGAGGGGGTGGCTTATGATTTTATTTTAGTTCATAGACTCCAGAAATGGTTTTTCCCTGGGAAAGATATAGGAGTTCACGAAAAGCTTTCATTCAGTTGGTCTGACCCCTCCCTGAGGTCGTCTCCCTGCCCCCACTCCTCCCCTCCCCTCCCCTGCCCTCCCCTGGGGCTGGAGCCCGGGCGGAAAGGCCCAAGATGGGAGGCGCGTGGGGGAGGTGCCGCTCCCAGAACAAGGCTCATCTCGGCCCCACGTAACCCAGCCACCGCGACCACTTCACCCGAGGAGGTGCCCAGCAAGTCCTGCTTCTGCCCCTCGGGATTGCCTGCGGGCTGGGGACGGGTACGAGCTCCCGGCCCAAGAGGCAACCCCTAGCCTGGCCACACAGGTGGCCGGGCCCCCGGTGCAGACCTTCCGCCGGCCCCTCCTCCTTCACCGGCACAAGGCCCTGCCTCCCCCACCCACCGCGCTGACTGCGCATGCGCGCTCGCAGGTAGCCGCCTCCGGCAGAGCCGCTTTCAGCCGCGACCCGCCCCGCGAGCTTCCGCTTCCAAGCCTGTCTCGCGGCCGCACCGTAGCGCATGGGGGAGAGGAGGGAGTGTAGGTCGGTCACTCGGGGTGTGTGTGTGTGGGGCGCTAAAAAAATCGGTCCCCGCCATCTCCTACCTCAGGAAAACCCACAAACCCTTGGAGAACTGCCACCGCTGCTGCAGTGGGGGGCTGGAACCTTACTTTGTGTCCTCCTTGTGCAGTCCAAGGGGGCTGGGCTGCCAAACAGATCTGGACAGGGGTGGATTGGACCCATCCACCTGGGGGGTGTGGACTTGTTACCGAAAGCTCAGCCACTTGTCCATGAGGCCGAATAACGAGGACAAGCGGTTTGAGGAGGAAGGAGAGAGTCTACTTTGCTGGCAAAGGAGGAAATAGCGTAGGCCTTCTCAGTCTCAACCTCCCAAATTTCCTGAACATAGCCCTAGGCAGAAATATGCGTCAGAAGACAGCGATTTTCTGATTTTGACTCCACTGAGTGAATTCCCTTTTGAAGAGAACGTCTACAGGAAGCCTACGATTCTCCCGAGTGGGTGGCTCTCCTCTAGAAATGAATCTTGCTTCTTGAACGGAGGGGATTTGTTTACACCATCATTCTTTCAGGACCATTTCTCAGACCCTAGCTTTGGACCGCAACATAGTTGCCCCCAACAATATCTCGTGGTCCCGTGGTGCCTCCGGTCAAGAGACCCCACCGACTGTTCCCAGCCTGCCCACTCAAGGGAGCCGGGCCCCTTCTGATCTGTCCGCCTGCCATGAAGCTCCCTCCTGAGGGTCAGAAAGCCCACTTGTTTCCCAGTTCGGTTGAATGATGGGGCACCCGGGCACCGAGTGATTCCATTCTGAGTCTGTCTGCTCTGTGGGGCCCAGGGGGGGTGGTTGGAGGGGGGAAGCTCCATCTAGACAGGTGGCCTCCTATGGACTGTATCCGATGGACCATTCTCACTCAGGATCTTGTGCCTTCTTGGCTCTTAAAGCCACTTTTAGGGACACCCTCTCACATACAGATAGATGGCCTCCATGAGTGTTCTTCCTTTCTGGAAACACTGGAAATCTGTCCTCAATTTTACCTCACTGTGGGTGATACAGGCTCACAGAACCCTCAGCCACCCTCCACTTTCCCACTGTCATGAGAGACAGTGCTGAAAGTGAAAAATCTATCCCTGACTCTCCCTTGATCCTAACCCTATTTCCTTCTCATTTTTCTTCTTCTCTCTCCAATTTTTATTGTCATATTGGCTCATTGTTCTTTAATATTAATTTTAAGATCAGATTGTAAATTTCTAGTTATAACCCTGTTTAATTTTGATTATTAATTAATTTGGGAGAAATTATTATTTTGGGGATTCTGTGTCTTTCTATGAATACAGCATAACTCTCCATTGATTTGGGCCTTCATTTATGTTTTTACTAAGTTTTCCATCTAAGTTTGCACATATTTCTCCTAGGTGCTATGTAGATTTTCTGGGACTTTGAATGTTATCCTTTTTAAAAATTGCATTTACTATTGTGTGTTTGCTAGGAAATAAGAAATATTCAAACTCTTGATTGAAAATTGATTTCATATATAGCTATCTTGCTGAACTAACTTATTATTTCTACAGGTTTCCCACATATAATGGCAAACAGTCTATTTTGAGAACCATAAGAGGTGAAGAAAATGAAAAGTGTGATTTTCCTCTCCAATATATTTAATTTTTTACCTTGTTTTAGTATACTTTTAGAGCCTCTCTTACAGTATTGAATAGAAGAATTTCATATCAACACCCTGGTCTTGCTCATGACTTTCAAAAGAATGTTTTTACTTCTTAATCATTAAGAATATTTTCTAGGCTGGGCGCGGTGGCTCACGTCTGTAATCCTAGCCCTCTGGGAGGCTGAGGCGGGTGGATCACTTGAGGTCAGGAGTTCAAGACCAGCCTGAGCAAGAGTGAGACCCCGTCTCTACTAAAAATAGAAAGAAATTATCTGGCCAACTAAAAATATATATAGAAAAAAAATTAGCTGGGCATGGTGGCGCATGCCTGTAGTCCCAGCTACCCGGGAGGCTGAGGCAGGAGGATTGCTTAAGCCCAAGAGTTTGAGGTTGCTGTGAGCTAGGCTTACGCCACGGCACTCACTCTAGCTGGGGCAACAAAAGTGTGACTCTGTCTCAAAAAAAAAAATATATTTTCTAAAGATTTAGACTTTTGAAAAATGTTTCTGTATGTCTTCTCATCTGGATTCTTAAATTATTGTATCACGAATGAATATCAAACTTTTTAGATTCTATTGTTCTGCATATATTGATATGATCAAATTTTTCCTTTGATATGGTAATGTGGTCATCCACTCGGTCAAATTTAGAATTTGTCCTGAATTTAGAGCTGGTAAATCAGAAGTTCTGGAGGCCAGGACCTGCGACAGGTGTCTAAGGGGAGATAGTCTTGGGGACTGAGCCTCAACATCTAAAATCTGACACTATATCCAGGGGCCATGGGGCAGGGTCCCAGCTGGCCAGGGGTAAGAGCAGGGGAGGGCGCTAAGGGCAGAGGGGTCCCCTCTTCCCAGACCAGGTGGGCGAGACAGAACAAGAGGCAAAATCCTACAGCACCCGGTATTCCCAGGCGGTCTCCCATCCAAGTACTAACCAGGCCCGACCCTACTTAGCTTCTGAGATCAGAGGAGATCTGGCGCCTTCAGGGTGGCATGGCCATAGATGGTGGCAGGTGCCTCTGGACACAAGAGGCCCTGCTGCTATGCCTACCTCATGCCCATTCGCGCTGACCCCCAGTTTCCGGCACATGGGCCATTCCTGGGCCTCCCCTTCACCGCCCAGGCCCATGGACTCCCAGGACAAGGGGCGGCAGGCTGCTGTCACACACGATGCCCCCCCCACATCACCAAGCACCCTTTGCCACATGGACAGGGGAGGCACAGTCCCACTGCAAGACGGGGCGCCAGAGGCCTCGGTTATAGTAATGCTGGGGGCTCGGCCTCCTAGCTTTACTCCCAGAGCTGCAGGCTATGGGCCCCCACCGATGCCGGACTGACTCATGTAAGCCGAACAGAGGGGCCATTCTCAGGGCGGGCTATGGTCGGCCCAGGTCAGGGCTGAGGCCACCACAGCATTGGTGCTCCCCAGCTGCCTGCTGCCCGCCTATACACTTTGCCCTCTCCAGGTCTCTCACCGCCCTTCCTGCCGGCGCCATCCTACCCCACCAACCAACCGGCCCAGTC
Source organism: Varecia variegata (assembly GCA_028533085.1). Lineage (NCBI taxonomy): Eukaryota > Metazoa > Chordata > Mammalia > Primates > Lemuridae > Varecia > Varecia variegata. The sequence goes on along the minus strand of CM052442.1, from coordinate 87,012,572 downwards.
CTTTCCCTGCCCTTCCACAGGAGCCCCCTGCCCCACCACAGGTAACAACCCCCACCACAAGGACACCGGGTTGCCGCGGGCGCAGTTGTCCACACCTTGCCCAGGCAGTTGAACAGACCACCTGTTTTTATCGAGGGCATGGGGAGACTGAGTGGCATGCGGGCGAAACCACCTCGCATGCCCCCACACACACCACCACCCAAACAAACAGGCACATCTCTGTTGCACACCGGAACCAGCAAGCAGAGAGGCACAGGCGCAGAAACAGACTTCCAGACGTGGGGTCAGAGAGCACGCCAGAGAGGCCCCTCTGGCCCCCCAGGCGAGGAGGGCACGGTGTGGAGGGGGTTTGGGGGCAGGGCTGGAACAAGGAGGCAGGACCGTGGGGCTGGCCCTGTCACCCGGAGGTCCCGAAGATGTGCAGCCCTGTCTCTGGGGAGGCTTGTTCTACCTCGATTCTCGTGGGGCCTGCATGTGGCAGCAGCACCCGCGGGCCCCAGAGCTGGCTCTCCTGTTCCTTGGCTGGGTGGGGGTTGGAAAGGATTGGGATGGGTCGCCATGGGTTGAGCGGACAGCATGTCAATGGGTTTGGGTGGGTGTCCTCCGTGCGTTCCTTGGTTTCCTGTTGCGTGTCCTCTCTGCCCGGGTGGCCGGCGACTTGCTGTGCGCGGGCACCGGTCTATCTCTCGGGAGCCCTGGCGAGGAGCCTGCCCAGCGTGAGACCAGGGCCTCAGGCCCGGGTGTGTGGCGGAGACAAAGTCCATGAGGGGCTGGGGTTCCCAGAGCCCAGGAGACGGGTTTCTGCTATGGGCTGTCCTGCGCCTAGTGGAAATGAAATACAAATGAAATTTTCATATCATTTAAAATCTTGAAGTCATCATGTGAAGTTAAAAATAATCATAAAGTGTCTGGGTCATTTATAAGGTAAAATACGACAACATTAGGTCTTAAACATAAGTTTAAACTTATGCCTTGTTATCTTATTTTTCTATTTAGGAATGCTAATAAAATGGGTGACTAACAGTTCAAAGTCACTTTAACTTCCTAGGTTCTTCTAAGAGTTGACATTATCATCCGTATATGTAACTGAAACTTCTAGATGAAAGGGAAACAATTCTATACAAAAAATTTTTAATGAAAATGTTAGAAGATAGAAGTGTTTTGTTAAAAGATAATTTTGTCTAATTTATTTTTGAAACTCCTTAAATTCAATCTGTAAATGTTGATTAAAAATTAAGTGGATATAAAAGTTAACTACTTGGATGGGAGACCACCCTGGAACACCAGGGGCAGCCGTAGGTTTTTTGCCTCTTCTTTTGTCTGGCCCACAGCGTGCATGGAAGGGGGAGGGGAAAGGGGAGCCCTATGTCCTTCGGGCACAGCCTGACGCCCACCCCCAGCCCTGACGCCGCCCCCGCGCCCCACCCTGGGCCTCATCCCATCCGCCACTGCAGCACTGCTGGGCTCACACTGGGCCAGACGCCGCCTGGATACTTAAGTGTCAACAGAAGAAAAAGCTAAACTGTGTATAACAATTTAAAGAGATTTATTCTGAGCCAAATTTGAGGATCATGACCCCGAGCCATGCCCAAGAAGCCTTGAGCAGGTGGACTCGCTATGGCCACGAGGGGGTCCATTTAGTCAACCGGTGTGTGTGTGTATGTGTGTGTGTGTGTGTGTGTGTGTGTGTGTGTGTGTGTGTTTGGGCTGGGGGTGATGAGCCTTAAAATTTTATTTTAGTTCCCAATTCCCCTCTTTGGGCCAAGGTATGTCAGAGACAGCATCTATGGCCCAACTTTCATTTTGTCCCATCCTTTGCCAGGGTGGTGTGGGTACCTGCCCTGGGTCCATCCAGTCCCTCGGTGGGACCCTTGTGGCCAAGATCCTTTCTTTACATTATTCTTTCTGCGCCCCGTGCCCTACAGGCACATGCCATGTGATCTGCGCACAGCACGCTACATGCGCATACTACACACACCACTCACCAAGTGCAAAACATGCGTGACATGCGCTCCATGCACCACGCGCAACAGGCACATACCACTCGATCCACACAATGCCCAAGATGTGCGTACCATGCTGACTGCATGCAATGCGCACCACGTGCAACACGCGCATATTGTGTAATTGGTGAACCGCATGCTACACCTGCATACCATGCACTCCGTGCACCATGTGCAACATGCGTATACAATGCACTCTGTGCACCATGTGCTACATGCACATACAAAGCGCACCGCACACCAAGTGCAAGATGAGCATAAGGTGCACACCACGCACCATGTGCAACACATGCATTCCGGGTGCACCGCACACCACATGCAATACACACACAATGCACGTTCTGCTCACCATGCGCAACATGTGCATACCGCTCACACCACACACCATGCGCAAAACACACATAATGCATGCTCCGTGCACCGAGCACAATACGCGCATACCGTGCGCATTGCATAGTGTGCATAACACGTGCTCTGTGCCCCGCGACCTACATGCGCATACCAGGTGCTCCATGCACCGCGCGCTACACGTGCAGACCATGTGCATCACACACCAAGCTCAACAAGTGCATATCGCGCGCTCCGTGCACCACACGGAAAAATGCATACTGCGTGCTCCATGCACCGCACACAACACGTGCACTCCAGGGGCACCACACAACATGCACAACACATGCACAATGTGCACTCCACTCACCGCGTGCAACATGCGCATACTGTGCACACTGCACACCTAGTGCAACACGTGCATAATGCATGCTCCACGCACCGCACACAGCACACACATTCCAGGTGCACCACACAATGGGTGCAACACATGCACAAAGCGCACTCAGCTCACCACACACAACACGCGCATATCGCACACAATGCACACCACGCGCAACATGTGCATACTGCATGCTCCGCGCCCCACACTCTACACACCCATACCATGAGCTCCACACACCGTGCTCTACATGTGCATACCACACGCACTGCAAAACACATGCACCACGTGCATAATGTGTGCTCCGCGCACCGGGCGCTACAGGTGCATACCGCTTGATGCATGCACCGCATGCCACAGGTGTATAATGCATGCTCGATGCACCGTCCACAACATGCGCATACCATGCGTTCCACGCACTGCGTGCTACATGTGAATACCATGCGCTCTGCGAACCACATGCTACATGTGCATACCATGTGCACAGTGCACCAGGTGCAACAAATGCATATCGCATGCTTGGTGAACTGCGCACGACACACGCATACCGTGCGCTCCATGCACCGTGAGAATAACATGCATAACTTGCACTCTGCACACCACACACTACACACACACAACACATGCTCTGTGAACCATGTGCTACACGCGCATATCACACGCACTGCACACCAAGGGCAGCAGGTGCATAATGCATGCTATGCGCACCACCTGCCACACATGCATTCTCGGCACATGCGTACTATGCGCAACACATGCACAACGCATGTTCTGCTCACCACATGCAACACGTGCATACCGTGCACTCTGCTCATTGTGTGCTACATGCACATACCGCACGCATTGTGTGCTACATGCACATACCGCATGCACATACCGCAGCAAACTGCGTGCTACACGTGCATACAGTGCACACTGCACACCAAGCACAACACACGCATAATGCATGCTCCGCTTAAGTGCAACACGCACATAATGCACACACCGTGCAAGGCGCACAACACGCACATACCGCATGCACCGCACACGACACATGACATGCGCATAACAGGCACTCCATGCACTGCACACAAGACATGCATATCACTCGTTCCACGCACTGTGTGCTACACGTGCATACTGCACACACCACACACCAGGCACAACACGAGCATAATGCACACTCCACACAACTCGTGCACCATGTGCATAATGGGCACACCACACACCACGCACAACACTCGCATACCAGGTGCTCTGTGCACCGCGTGCTACATGCGCATACCACGTGTACCACACTAGTGCAACACGTGCATAAAGCATGCTCTACACACCGCATACAACATGCGCATACCGCACGCTCAGTGAACCATGCCGAACACACACATACCATGCGCACCGCATACCACGTGCAACACACACATAGCATGTGCTCTGCACACCGTGTACACCATGAGCATAATGCGCACTCAGCGTTCCATGCGCAACATGCACATATCATGTGCTCCACGCACCATGCCAACATGTGCTTATTGTGCAGTTGGTGAACCGCATGCTACACACACATACCACATGCACCATGCACTAGTTGCGACACGCATACCACACATTCTGCGTACCACGTGCTACAGCCACATACTGCTTGATCCATGCCCCTCATGTGACACGTGCATACCATGCACACTGCATACCATGCACAACACACGCATATCACACACTCCACGCACTGTGTGCAACACGGGCATATCATATATTGGCAAACCATGCGCTACACATGCATACCGAGTGCACTGCACACCATGTGCAACATACACATACCGCATGTCCTGCACGCTGCACGCTACACACGCATACCGGACACACCACACACCACACACAACATGTGCATAATGCGTGCTCTGTGCACCTCATGCAACACTCGCATACCGCATGCTCTGCGAACCACATGCTACACACGCATACCACGCCCACTGCACATCAAGCACAACATGCGCATAATGTGGGTTCCATGCACTGCACGCAACACATGCATACTGGGCGCACTGCACGCCACGTGCAACATGTGCATAATGCGCACTCCACACACTGCATGCAACAGGTGCATATTGTGTGCTTGGTGAACCACATGCAACACGAGTATACCGCATGCAGCACCCACCGTGCGCGACAGGCACATACCGCTCATCTGTGCACCGTGTGTGACATGTGAATAATGCACGTTCCACGAACCGCGTGCTGCATGTGCATACCACGCACTCAACGCATCACGCACAAGAGGTGAGTAATGCGCGATCCACGCCCCACGTGTGACACACACAAAACGCACACTCCATGCACCATGCGTGACACGTGCATACTGTGTGCTCTGCACACCACACATGACGTGCAAAATACACATTCTGCACACCACATACTGCACGTGCATACCATGCACTCCATGCACCCTGTGCAACACACACATATCATGCACTCTGCACACCGCACACCATGCATGACACATTCATAATGCACGTTCTGAAGCACCACGTGCTGCACATGCATACCACACACTTCAAGTACCCTGTGCTGCACAGGCATACTGCATGAACTGGGCACTGCGCATGACACACATATACCATGCGCTCCACGCACTGCATGTGAGACGCGCATACTGCGCATTCAGCGCACCACGCGCAACATTCACATACCATGCGCACCGTGCACCACATGCATACTGCGCGCTCCGCACCCCGCACACAATGCGTGCATACCTCGTGCTGCGCAAAACGCATGCAGCACATGCATACCATGTGCTCAGTGAGCCACACACTACCTGTGCATGCTGAGCATGCCACACACTGTACGCAACATGCGCATATCGCATGGTCAGTGAACCACGTGCAACACATGATTATAGCATGCTCCATGCATGGCATGCAACATGCACATACAGCGCACTCCACGCACTGTGCGCAACATGCACATAATGCACATTCCGCACACCACATGCTGCATGTGCATACTGCATGCTCCATGCAGCATGGAAAACATGTGCATACTGCGCACCATGCACAGCATGCAACACGCAAATATAGTGCGCTCCATGCACTGCGTGCAATACACGCAGGTTGCACGCGCGGCAAACCTTGTGCTACACGTTCATAGCGTGCACACTGCACACCACACACCACACGTGCATACTGGGTGCTCCATGCACCATGTGCAACATGCGCATGCTGTGTGCAATGCACACTATGCGTACCATGCACACACAGTGCGTTTAGCACAATGCACAACACATGCATACCACACGCTGCACTTCCATACAGCGCTCTCTGCGTAACACCACCACACATGCATACTGTGCGCACTGCACACCATGCATAACATGCGCATAACATGCACTACGTCTACCGCTCGCTACCCGCGTATACGGCGTGCCCTGCGAACCAGTTTCTACACATGCGTATTGCACACACAGGACACTAAGCGCAACACCCGCATAATGTGCGCTATGCGCAGTGCATGCAACATGTGCATTCCGGGTGCACTGTACACCACAGGTAACATGTGCACAATGCACACTCTGCTCACAGTGTGCAACATGCGGATACTGCGTGCTCCGTGCACCATGCCTGACAAGCGAATACCGCACGCACTGCGCACCATGTGTGACAGGCACATACTGCGCCCTCCACGCACTGTGCATCACAGGCACATAAGGCGCATTCCGTGCACTGCATGCAACACGCGTACACCATGTGATCCATGCATCAAATGCGACACGTGCATACTGCGCACCACACACCACGGGCAACACGCGCATAACGCACACTCTGCACACTATGTGGGACACGTGCCTACCACGCGATTCATGCACGGTGCACCACACGTGCATAATGCGTGTTCCGCGCTCCGCATGCAACAGGCGCATACCATGCGATGCATGCACCGTGCACCACATGCGCATGACGCACATTCTGTGCACCAGGTGCAACATGCGCATACCACATGATCCGTGCACCGAGCGTGACACGTGCATACTGCGTGCTGCACACCGCGGGTGACACGTGCATAATGTGCACTCTACGCACTGAGCATGACACATGCATACTGAACACCGCATTCCATGCGCAACACGCACATACCGCGCACCCCACATACCGTGGGCAACCAGAGCATACGGCGTGCTCCGTGCACTATGCACAACAAGCGCATACCGCACGCACTGCACACCATGTGCAACAGGCACATACTGCATGCTCTGCGCCCCGTGCACCACATGTGCGTAAAGCACGTTCCGTGCACCAGGTGTAACATGCGCAAACCGCGCAATCTGCATACCGTGGAACAGACGTGCATAATGCAAATTCCGTGCACCGTGTGCAACACGCGCATGACATGCATTGCGTGCACAGAGCGTGACACGCATATAACGCAGACCGCACACCATGGGTGACATGCGCATAGCGTGCACTCAGCGTACTGTGTGAAACCGGAGCATAACGCATGCGGCACACACCGTGCACGACAGGCGCATACCGTGTGCACTGCACATGACACGCTACATGCTCATAAAGCACGCTCCACGCACCGTGAGCAAAAGATGCATAACGCCTGTTCTACACACCACATGCAAGACGCGCATACTGCACACCACACTCCATGAGCAACACGTAGAAACCACGTGCTCAGCATACCGTGTGAAACTGGAGCATACCGTATGCTCCATGCACCATGTGCAACAGGCACATACCATGTGATCCGTGCACCGTGCGCCACACGCTCGTAACGCACGTTCCATGCACCGGGTGCATGTGCATACCACGTGATCCACACATCGAGCACGACACACTCATACCACGCACCGCACACCGCATGCGACACGTGCATTCCTCGTGCCCTGTGCACCAAGTGTGAAACGTGCATACTGCACACCGCACACTGACAGTGACAAATGTGTAATGTGCGCTCCACGCACCAAGCATGACATACACATACCACACACCGCACTACGTGCATGACACACAGATACTGCACACTCTGCATACCGTGCGAAACCGGAGCATACCGTGTGCTCTGCACACCATGTGTGACAGGCGCATATCGTGCACACTGCACATTGTGGAGTGTGTCACAAGCACATTCCACGCACTGCGCGCACTGCATGCGACACGTGCATACCACACGATATGTGCACCATGTGCCACACATGCATAATGCACGGTCCGTGCACCAGGTGCAATGTGCGTATACCACGTGATCCATGCACCGAGTGTGACAATCCTGTACCGTGCACCGCACACCGTGGGCAACACGCACATTACGTGCGCTCTGCGCACAGATCATGACATGTGCATACCGAACCCCGCACTCCGTGTGCAACCGGCACATACTGTGTGCTCTGCATACCATGTGCAACCGGAGCATACCGCATACTCTGTGCACTGTACATGACAAGCGCATATGGCACACACTGCGCACTGTGCGTGACAGGCACATACCACGTGCTCTGTCCACCGGGTGCCACATGTGCATAATGCATGTTCCGTGCGCCATGGGGAAGACGCACCTACCACGCCATCTGGGCCCCAGGCGCCGCACGCGCATAAGGCATGTTCCGTGTGCTCTGGGCAAGACGTGCCAACGTGCCATCTGGGCCCCAAGCACTGCACGAGATAATGCGGAGTCCACGCGCCACGGGCAAGATGCAGCTACCGTGCCATCTGCGCCCCTAGTGCCGTACACGCATCCTGCACACCGCGGGCAATACGTGCCAATGGCGCGATCTGCAACACAGGCGCCACATGGGCATAA
>CM052442.1:86987894-87003585 GCA_028533085.1 Varecia variegata | reverse complement strand
GTGATTGTCCTGGATCACACGTCTTCCCATGCATCTCTGAGCATTTCCTTGGGATCGACTGTTTCATGCGGAATTAGATAAATGGATACAAACATTGCTAAGTCTCTTGACTCAAAGAGTCACATCACTTTTCATAAAAGCTCCATGAAAGGAGGCAGCTGATCCTTTGGAAAACACTGTGGCAGTTTCTTTAAACGTTCAGTATGTCCCTAGCATGTGGCCAGGCAATTCCACTCTCAGCAGTTACTTGAGAGAAATGACGCACATGCCCGTACCAGAAACTGGGACATTCACGGCAGAAGTATTTCTACGAGCCCCAAACTGGAAACAACTTGAATGTCCAGCAAGCCATGAACAGATGAACAAACTGACCACACGAGGGACCATGACGACTCAGCAATGAGAAGGAACTGACCTCTGACACTCGCCAACGATATGCAACGAACTCAGAATCACTGTGCTGAGTGGAAGGAGCCTGACAAAAAGAGAACAGACCCAGCAATTCCGCTCCTAGTATAGACCCAAAAGAACTGAAAACAGGAATTCAAATTCTTGTTACTTTGCAAGAGTATGTTCACGACAGGACTATTCTCAACTACCAAAACATGGAAACAACCCAATGTCCACCAGCAGATGAATGGAAAAACAAAATGGGGTCCGTCCAGGATGGAATATTATGCAGCTGCAAAAAGGAATCAGGCACTGATCTCTCCTATAATGTGAATGAACCTCAAAACGATTATGTTGAGTGAAAGAAACCAGACACAAAAGCCCACATAGTGCATCATTTGATTTGCATGAAAGGTTCAGAACGGGCAAATCCATAGAAACAGAAAGTAGATTAGTGGTCACCAGGGGGCTGGGGGAAGCGGATAGGGCATGACTGCTGGCGGGGACCATGTTTCCCTCTGGGTGATGAAAATGCTCTGAAATCAGATAGAGCTGGTGGTTGCACAACATTATGAATATACTAAATGCTACTGAACTGTACGCTTTAATTGTATACTTAAAGGGTGAATTTTATGTTATGTGACTTCCTCTTAATAAAATTTTACTAATAAAAAGAGCCCATACTGTATGATTCCATATATATAAAACTCTGGAAAATGCAAAGTAACCTATAGAGGCAAAATGCTGATCGGTGTCTGCCTGGGGGTAGGAGGTGTGGATGGATGACAAAGGGTCTGGGGACACTTTCTGGGGGATGGATGTGTTCACCACCTTGGTCTTGGTGGTGGGCTTACAGCTGTTGGCACAAGTCACAACTCAGCAAACTGCACACTTCTGGTAAGCACGGTTTATTATGTAACAATTATACCTCAATAAAAATGTTTAAAAATTATGACAATTATGAAAGAACCTACTCCCTAGGAGCTTATCTTTTTAAAACTTCTTGCTCTATTTTCAAAATGTTCACCCCTTGAGCCAGGCACTGAGTTCCTAGGACAGCACAGCAAGGGAATACTTGGGAATCATCAAGTGTCTCAGGGGTTCAAAGGCGCTATGTGGTGCTGCTTGCCTGGCCGTCCCAGGACACTATCAGAGTTAGTCACGGAATGTTCTTGGGCAGTGGCATAGGGCCACAGAAGGTGGACAGAGGTTTACGTGCTTCCCAGCCAGGTGAGAAATCAGAGGTATGTGCCGTGATGGCAGCTGCACAAAGGCATAGGTGTGTGCACAGGCACGTGCACACACTTATGCCTGCTTGCACGTACATACGGGACACACACACGACTATGACACACAAATGTGCACACAACACTCACAGGAACACACCCATGCTCATGCACATAGACACACAGCACACACATGCACAGTCACATAAATGGTTGTACACCCCGCATATACTCGTGTGCACAGACACACACAAGGCCACAGGCATGAATGGACACACGCTCACGTGCAACATATACAGAAAAATGGACACATGCATGCATAGCCCCACAAATGCTTATACACAAACACATGTGCATGCACACACACATGCACACACATTCACAGAGCTGGGTTCAGGCAGAGTTAGCCCCTCCTGTGACTGGTACTTGTGTGACAGGGGCTCAGTCCAGCTCCCAGCCAGCAGGCTTTGCACTGTCTTATGGCCAAGCTGCCTGGACACAGGCAGTGGGGAGGTCACACTGTTGTGCCTACTTCTTCCTTTGCAGCAGAGACCAACTCTGAGTGAGAAGCCAGGAGAACTCAGGAAAGCCCAACGGAACTTTCTCCTGCTCCCTGTGGCCTCAGCCACCTGCCCTGAGGGCTGATGCTCACTCATTGGGCCACACGGGCTGGGGACCCTGTGACCAGCTGCATTTGGGTTCAGGGCCAGAACATCTTCAGGAACAGAGGTCCGTGGGGGGGGCGTCTGTAGCTCTGGGCCGCTTGGTGCATGAGGACAGCAGGACAAACGCTCAGGAAACTCCACTCTCAGAGACTGGAGGCCGTGAGGGACAGTCACAGGACCCAGCGATGCCTTCCCCACCCCCAGGCCTCAGGAGGAAGTGGATAAGGCTTGCTCAAGGCAACTGCTGACCGGCCAGGGCTTCGGGGAGGTGGGGGGGGGGGCAGGGGCAGAAACCAGCTGGGGCCACTTGCAGAAATCCCTCCCCACAGGGGCTCACCTGACATGTCTGCTGGGCAGCCCCACCACGTCTGCTGGTCTGCAGCTGGGACAATTTCTCCACCTGGACGTGCTGTGGGGCCCTCGCCACCGGCCTCACCTGGCCTTTCTCCCTGGGGAAACCTGCATTTCCCTCCCGGACTCCAGGGAAGGAGGTCTCCAGGGGCTTCCTAAGTGTCTCCCATTCTTAGTTCCCGGGGGGTTGGGAGGGGCAGGACTGTTCTGGAAACAGTTCATGTGCCACTGCCTTAAAAACAGAGACACTGAGAAGTCCTCTCTCCCCTGCAGCCAGCCTAGGGTACAGTCCTGATGCCTCCTCACTTCCCCTCAACGCACAGCAGGGCACAGAGGTCCCCTGGGCCTGGCACTGCCTCCGAAACATCAAGGCATGGCAGAGCAGTCCACCACCCACTACCTGCCCTAGGCACCCTGCCTTCCCCTGAGACCACAGGGCCTGTGCCTACCCCACTGCAAAGTGACACGCCATCTCTACAAAAAATAGAAAAATTAGCCAGGTGTGGTGGCACACACCTGTAGTCCCAGCTCCTGGTACCATCTTGTCTCCTCGGGTGAGCACATAGCTCTAGGTTCTCAGCCACTCAGCGGTCAGTTCTGCCCCCAACACAGAATCTCAAGGTGCACTATCTCCCTGACATGGAAGGAGCAGACCCAGTGTTCCCCTACCTCACAGGTGGCACCGGCCTATAGGTGTGTCCTTTCACCTACAATGCTGGGCTGATGCCCTTTGCCTGGGCCAAGACCCATCCTTATCGCGAACACCTCCGATCCATTCTACAAAACTGACCTCTGGACAGACTCATCCATGTGACAGGTACCCCCGGAGCAGCACGTGAGAGTACCTGCCTCACAGCATCCTCACCAGCACCAGGTGTTAGTATTTTTCTCAATCCACAGCCATCAGTGGGCACACAAAAAAGAATCTTATCACTTATGTTCCCTCAATTATCAGGCTGGGTGGTTTTTTAATGTTTTCTGAGACAGAGTCTCACTCTGTCACTCAGGAAAGAGTTCAGTGGCATTATCATAGCTCACTGCAGACTTGAACTCCTGGGCTCAAGCGAACCTCCTGCCTCAGCTTCCCGAGTAGCTGGCACACACCACACACCACACACCACAACACCCGGCTAATTTTTCTATTTTTTTGTAGAGACGAGGTCTTGCTCTTGCTCAGGCTGGTCTGGAACTCCTGGCCTCAAGTGACCCTCCGGCCTCAACCTCCCAGAGTGCTAGGACTACAGGTGTCAGCCACCGTGCCCAGCCTGGCTGTTTGGTTTTTTTTTTTTTAAATTGTGTGCACTGAGCAACTATTTTTCTATTTTCATAAACTGCTCATGTCTGTTGTACTGTTTTTTTCTATTGAGCCATGACTATTTACCTTCTTGTTGTGGAAAAGCTCTTCCCATAGAAATGGTATTAATGCTCTGTCATATGTGACAAAGCCAGTTCATACCCATTCAAACTTCTGGTAATGGTATTTTTTGATACAAACAGTACGTTTTTAGGCAGGCAGATCTGTAGGCCATTTCTTTTATGGCATCTGCTGCCACTCTTACCCCAGGTCTGATAAACACTGAACCACACTGTTAGTATGCACTCCCCTCCCTTCCGGATGTCTTCTTTATATTTAAGCCTCAGTCCATGTGGGAATTATGTTAGTGTGTATATTAATTCCCTAGAACTGCTATAATGAAGTACTACAAAGGGGGTGGCTTCAAACAACAGAAACTGATCTCTCACGGTCCTAGAAGCCAGAGTCTGAAATGAAGGTGTCAGTGGGGTTGTTTCCTCCCGGAGCCTCTGGGCAGAATTTGTCTCAGGCCTCTCTCCTGGCTTCTGGTGGCTGCTGGCAATACTTGGCATTCCTTGGCTCGCAGACACATCACCCCAGCCTCTGCCTCCATCAACACATGGGCCTCACCTCTGTGTCCTCTTCTCTTGGTACTAGGTTATTAAGTACCAAATGTCTGATTTCATTAAGTATTAGGTTTGACAGTTGAAATCTCTGACATTTCACTTTGACACTTCTTGTTTTATTTTTATTGTGAAAGTACATCCTCAGTCTTTCAAATGCATGGTTTGGCTTGTGATACTCTTTCAAATTTTTTTTAGAGCAATTTTTGTGAAACCATGGATAAGTCAAAAATTTGTGTTATTTTTGAATATGAGTTCCATTGTGGAACCAATGTGGTAAAGATAGCTCAAAATATCAAGGCAGTGTTGGGGAAGGATGTGGCTAATGAACACATGGTACGTCGATGGTTTGAGAAGTTCCATTCTGGTGATTTTTAATCTTGAAAATGAGCCACATGAGCAACCTGAAACCAAGGTGGATAATGATGAGCTGAAAGCTGTAGTGGAAGTGAATCCATCTCAACCTGCACGTGAATTAGCAGCAAGGTTTGACATTTCTATTCCTACAATATTGGACCATTTGGAACAAATGGCCAAGGTAAAGAAGCCGGATAGATGGGTACCACATGAATTAAGTGAGTGTCAGAAGAGAAATTGTCTTGAAGTTTTCCTTTCTTTGCTGTCACAACATAAAGGCAAACCATTTTTATACCATATTGTTATATGTGATGAAAAATGGATTCTTTTTGACAATTGCAAGTGTTTGGCACAACAGCTGGATAAAGATGAAGTGCCGAAACGCAGCCCGAAACAGAATATTCATCAAAAAAATGCTAATGGTGTCTGTTTGGTGGTCCAGCACTGGTATTATCCACTACAGTTTCATGAAACCTGGTCAGTCGATGACAGCGGATGTCTCCTGCAACCAGTTGGATGAAATGAGGATGCTTGTGATTAAGCAGCCGAGATTGGTCAATAGAGACAGGCCAATCCTCTTGCAAGACACGCTCAACCACATGTCACACAAACAATGCTGCTCAAACTACAGACGTTGGACTTGGAAACTCTCTGCCAGCCACTGTATTCACCAGACCTTGCACCAACTGACTACCACTTCTTCCAGGCTTTGGACCACTTCTTGCAAGGAAAAATACTCAATTCTCAACAAGCTGTGGGAAATGCCTTTCGCGATTTTTGTTGCCACTTGCTCTCCAGGCTTTGCTGCTGGCATAAGCAAGCTACTGTCAAGATGGCAACACTGTGTCGATAATTCAGGCGCATACTTTGGTTAATTGTACTGCTTCTTGTCTGAGATATAATAAACTACACTTTTGATTTGAAATCAGGCATTTCCTACTTAATGACCTAATAATGTTGAGGTATTTCCCATATGTGGTCTGCCTCTGGGCTGCTAAGGCTTCCCAGGTGCCACGTTGTTTTAACTATCATAGCTTCAGAGAATGTTCTCAAACAACAGCCTCTTCCTCAGAAGGGTTTGATGTTTTTTTGTGGCTTCCTAGGACATGTTCCTCAGTAAGTCTTAACGGAGCCTGGGACTCGGAAGTTAGTCATGCTGTGGCTTAAGATCTTTGTCACAAGTGGATGTGAAACCTGTACCTGGACAATCCCCTGGCTATGGCTGGAAGGACAGGAAGCAGCTCTGGGACTGAGGAACCAGGAGCCCGAGGTGCCCTGTGGGGGACAGCTCAGGCCAAGTGGCAATCTTGGGTCATGGTCGTGTGTTGGGGGCTGCAGATTCTGAAAACCTGTTTCTTTCCTTAATCCGGATCGTCTCACCAAACACCCCAAGGCCAACATGCCTGTTTGAACACCCATCTCATGCAGTGTGAACAGGAAGCAAAACACATGGCCCCAATAAGGGTGTGGAACTTGTGGCCTTGGGGCCACATGTGGCTTTCTGGATCCTTGAGTGCAGCCTTTTGACTGACTCCAAATTTTACAGAACAAATCCTTTTATTAAAAGGGGTGCAGCAGAGAAAGATGAAGCTTTTCCTGTCTCCTTTGGTGATTAAAAAAGAACAATCTTGAAATCAGAAGGCCGCAGCTTCCCCACCCCTGCATGGAAAGCAAGTTGGCAGACTATAAAAATCCTTGCTCAAACAGCCAAAAGGTGGAAACAAAATGCCTGTCAGTGGATGAATGGATAAACAGAATGTGGCCCATCCATGCAATGGGATGTATTACTCAGCCATAAAAAGGAATGAAGCTCTGACACCTGCTACCACATGGGTGAACCTTGGAAACACGGTGCTGAGTGAGAGAAGCCAGACACAAAAGCCACAGTATGTGACGCCATTGATGTGAAATGTCCAGAACATGCAGATCCATAGAGACAGGAAGCAAATTAGTAGTTGCCAGGAGCTGGAAGAAGGGTAACAGGGAGTGACTGCTAACGGGGACGGAGTTTCCTTTTGGGGTGATGGAATGTTCTGGAATCAGAGCTAGTGGTTGCACATCATTGTGAATAGACTGAATATTACTAATGGTAAATTTTATGTTATCTCCATTTTACCACAATAAAAATTGAACACACCTCTTAAAAAAACTGAGCTGTAAAAAATGAAAAGGCTTTGCAAAAGGCAGACTGGTATACTTTCTGTACTCCGAGAAGACACAGATCTCAATTCGGGGCCTTTTCCTCCTGTTCTTACAGAAAGGAGGCACAAGGACAGTGGGGGGTAAGTGGACAGATGTGAATTAACCACTCTCAAGGCCTGGCCAAGGCCTGGGCAATGAAAAGCAGGGTCTTGCCTCCCAGTCTGGTGGAGGATTTGGAATGTACTGGAGTACAGGGCCTCCGGACGTGGCCTCTAGAAAGTGTAGTGCAGCCGTTTCGTTTATATAAGGCCATAATTTGAAGCCACATGCTTATCGGATGAAATCATTCCCAAGCTAAGAGGAGAAGGCTAACATTACAGCAGAACAGTTTAGGAAGCGCTGTGTGAGATTCAGCCCATTTCCACTTTTCCCCGAGCCCACTGAGAATTTTTTTTAGAAGAAACAAGCATATGAAGTTATGGGAAAAGCAGACATATACGCTGACAAATGACTACAAAATCTGCCCATCTGTCGGTCTCAGCAGCTCAGAGCTTGAGGACAGCTTAAGAGTCCTTCTTTCTCCCATTTTCCTCCACCTGCCACCTGACCAGAAGATGACAACTCGCTTGTGGGTGAGTCTAGAGGAAGGGGACACTCGGGGGAAGAAAACCCCATGATTCTTTGAGAAATGGCCCAGTACAGGTGATAGGAAGGGGCAGCTGAGCTCTTCTGGGGCAAGTCAAAAAGTGGGGAAGGCCCTGTGGATCCACCGCAGTGGGGAACAGACTCTTGCCAAGGTCCAGTGCAGGACATCAAGGGAAGGATTGGTAGGTGGAAGTGGTGGCATGGACCCTGCTGAAGGGCCAAGGCCCAGTGGTGGGATGGAGCAGGGACTCCTAGTGGGAGCAGCCCGGTGACCCGGGAACGTCAAAAAATAGCCTCCAAGGGGTGCAATAAACAAAGTGCTGCTGTGGGTTGATTAGCATCTCCTCAAAACTCAGGCCCACTCGGAACCTCAGAATGTGACCTTGTTTGGAAACAGGGTGCTTGCAGATGTGGTTAGTTAAGACGAGCTTGCACTGGATCAGGGTGTGCCCAAGTCCAATGACTGCTGTCCTCACACAAGAAGAGACACATACACGCACAGAGGGAACGTGGCACCTGAAGATGGAGGCAGAGATTGGGGAGACAGAGACGCAGCCACAGGCTAAGGAACACCTGGAGCCACCAGACACTGGCAAAGGCAGAGGAGGCCCTCCCCTGCAGCCCCTGGAGGGAGCGCAGCCCTGCTGAAACCCAGATCTCAGACTTTTGTCCTCCACAGCTGGGAGCGAATAAACTCTTGTTTTTTGAGCCACCCAGTATTGGTACTTTGCTGTGGCAGAGCCAGGACATGAATCCAGGTGCTCAGCACAGAAAGTACTGGATGTTCCACTTGAGGCCATTTACAGACAGGTGCTGGGGAAGCCTTTGGGTTGCTGCAACCTTTCTTCTGCCTTAATTGCATGTCCTTGAGAAGTCCATCCCAAACACCCTCTCCTTACTGTTGCCAGTTCTGCACCCACAGGGAATTGAATGTGTTCAGAACGTCCCTTTCTTCCCCCAAGCAGTTCCCCTCCCACCCCCATCTTCCACTTGGCCTGTCTGATCTCAGACCTTGGCCTGTCTGATCTCAGATCTTAACCGGTCTGAGCCTGAAGCCCTGGAGATAGTCCCTTCCTAGGTGTGCGCTCTTCCAGCATGTTCTAGTCACCTGCCTCCCAGCACAAAGCACTCTCTGCCCCTGCCATATATATGCCCACCCCTCGCAGCCAATCCCCTTCCCTGGGCTCTGTGCCTACATGCCTGATGAGGCTGTCTTCTTGCAATGCCAGGCCAGTCCTGGGCGCAGGAGGGAGGGAGGTGGCCGACAGAGCCTGGCCAGGCAAGGGCAGGGGCAGTCAGGGCTGTGTGGGAACAAGGAACCCAGTGTGGCTGGCAGGGCTGAGGCTCAGGGAGTGGGGAGGGAGAAGGTCAGATCCCACTGGGCCATGCAAATGTGGTTAGATTTTCACGCAAATCCCACGGGGAGCCCTGGGTGGTTTGAGGCAGCGGCACCAGAACCAGAGTGACATCAGGAAGATGTCACCAGACTGTGTGGCACATGGATTACACAGGGTCTGGGTGGAAGCAGGTACCATGCAGCGCGGCTCCCGCAGGTGTCTGGGGGTAGCTGATGGTGGCTTGGGTCAGGCCCATGAGAAACAGGTGGGTTCTGGTCACAGGTGGAAGGTACACCTGCAGAACCCCGCAGGTGGCCAGGCTCCTGGCCTTTTCCAGGTGACCTACAGGCTTGTAAATGAAGCTGTGGGGCAAGTCAAAAAGTGGGGATGGCCCTGTGGATCCACCGCAGTGGGGAACAGACTCATGCCAAGGTCCAGTGCAGGACATCAAGGGAAGGATTGGTAGGTGGAAGTGGTGGCATGGACCCTGCTGAAGGGCCAAGGCCCAGCGGTGGGATGGAGCAGGAACTCCTAGTGGGAGCAGCTGGGGCTCCCACTGTGGAAGGCTGCTGGGGAAATGGGTCTGGACAAGCAGAGGAAAACCCTTTGCGACCCCCTCTCCAAATCACACACAGCCCACCTGTCATCATGCCCACGTGGAAAGCCACCTCGGGAGTGACAACAGTGACAGTGCACAAAAGCCCTGCTTGAAACCGAATGTTGGTGGCACAGACAGGCGAGTCCTGTTACAGTCAAGCAGTCCCCAGGGGAACAAGGGAAGCAGCATTTGAGTCCCACTCTGTTTTTTTTTTTTTTTTTCTTGGAGACAGAGTCTCATTCTGTCACCCCGGCTAGAGTGCAGAGGTATCATCACAGCTCACTGCAACCTCAAACTCCTGGGCTCAAGAGATCCTCCTACCTCAGCCTCTCAAGTAGCTGGGACTACAGGCATGCGCCACCATGCCCGGCTAACTTTTCTATTGTTTGTAAAGACAGGGTCTCGCTCTTGCTCAGGCTGGTCTTGAACTCCTGAGCTCAAGGGATCCTCCCGGCCCGGACTCCCAGAGTGCCAGAATTATGGGCGTGAGCCACCACACCCAGCCCCTACTCTACTTTTAAGGGCACTTTGAGTGACTGCTGATAAGAGGGGAAGGAACATTCCATAAGGATGTGTAGGAAATGCTGCCTCAGAACAGTGACACTTTGTGTTTGGCACCAACAGTGAACCTGGGGCTGGTCAGATCATCACAGACCTTGGACCAGGTTCTGAGGGGCTTCTGTGCCAGCCTGGTCACAGGGGACAGGGCAGGATGGACAGTTGCTCTGGTCCCTGTGGAATCTTCTCTGTCACAGGCCCCCGAGACACCTTACTTGAGCCTCAAGGTGAAAACAAAGCAGCTGTTCAATAAACACCAGCCTTTTCTGAGCCATCAGCAAATGTGTGCTATTATCCTCCTCCGCTAAGAGCTATATATTACCTCAAAATCCACTTGCTGTCTCCCACCAAGAGCCCCCCTTCTGGTTTCTTCAATCACATCCCCTTTGATTCATAAACCTCTTCAGGTGGCCCACAGGCCTGCTGGTTTTACTTTTGAAACAGCATTGATGTGGTTTCAACAAGATTCACTTTTTCATGTCACACATCTCTGCTGAGATATAATTCACATCCCATACAACATACCCGTTTAAAGCCTACCAGGCAGTGGCTTTTAGTATATTCATGGATATGTGCAACCATCAAAATTTTAGAACATTTTTATCACCTCAAAAATAAATCCTGTACCCTAAAGTTGTCACCCACTGCCACTGATCCCCCAAGATGACCCCTGAGTTCATATCACTCCCATTTGCCATGCCTGCTGGCCTGCCTAGGTTGCTACCTGGCACACTATCTGCCCAACGTTTCCAGCTTCCACGTGGGGTGCTCTCTGCCTGCCAGAATCGCCCCATGTCGTCCATCTGTGACCCTGGCCCTTGTGGCCTTCAACTGGACGAAGGCTCCTTCTCCTCCTGGCCACGAAGCCCACCCTCTGCCTCATTTCTATGAAAGGCCGTGGGGACCTCGTTCCACCTTCTGATCACCTGAACCTGAACTCAGTTGGTGAGGGGAGCAATAGTCCCCAGGATTTGCTCCTGTCAACACCTTTGGTAACGGCTGCTGCCCAGCTGCCCTTGAAGCCTATCACGTGCCATGGCTCTGCAGAGGCAGAGAGGAAAGAATTCCCCACGGCCAGCCTTGGGCTTGACATGCAGTGTCTCAACCGGCTCTTCCTGCCCCTGGAAAACTTGGCATTCTTTTACACCAGTGGCTCTCACCCACGGCCAACTGTGCCCCCCAGGGGACACTTGGCAGTGTCTGCAGACATTTTTGGTTGTCACAACAGGGAGGAGGGGATGCCACTGGCATCTGGTGGGTGGAGGCTGGGATGCTACTTAATACCCTACAGTATCCAGGGCCCCCCACAGAGAGTGATCCAGCTTCAGATGTCAGCAGTGCTGAGGGAGAGAAACCCTGCCTTAACTATTTGGAAAGAATTGCATTTAGATCCTTCTTCGCTCACATGCAACACCCAAATAAATTCCCGCTGGGTGATCCACCCAGCTGCTTTCTTCTTCCTGACTCAGGTTGTATATTTAATGTGTGCAGCATCCTAGGACATTAGCAGGTCAGATGATTACAGGTGTAAAAGTCTGTTGGGTGTCAACAGAACCCCTAACCTAGGGTTTTTCACCCAGGGCTGACTGTGCCCTCCAGGGGAGGTATGGCAACATCTGGAGACATTTTTGGTTGTCACGACAGGGAGGAGGAGGTACTAATGGCATCCGGAGGGTGGAGACTGGGGATGCCACTCAGCATCCTGAGAAGCATAGGATAGTTCCCACCACACAGAATGATCTGCCCCTAAATGTCACCAATGCGGAGGCTGAGAAACCACGCTTAAAGTAAATAAGAAAAGCCACATTTATACACTTTAGGCCTCCTCAGGGACTCTTGGGTGCACGAGACGTTAGCATGATTCCAACTCCACATTCGCGTGGCTGCGTGAAATTCAGAGAGCGAGTGCCGGCCTTGTGCAGTAACTGCCCCAGCTGCCACAGTCTGAGACACCTGCCCCCGTTCAGGCTACTTTCTCCACTCCAGGATACCCCAGCCCCTACCTGCTTCACCTGCATTTTCCCCTCTCCCTGCTGAACTAGGAGACAGACTCCCAAGGGACCTTGCAGGGAAATGGACCAGCCCCGCCAGTGTCCACAGCCCAGGCTTCGCTCTTGCTCTTCCTTTGTCTCACCCACTCTCGTGCCCTTGATAAACAACATCGCCATGTGACAGCTGAGGACCTTGGTGATCTTCCCAAACAGTGGGGCCCTGGCATGCCCACCAGGAAATTAAAGCCCCAGGTGAGGCACAGAGTTCCAAGAATCAAAATCTCAAATGTTGCTCCTCAGTCCCCTGGTTTCACCACCCTAGAATGGGATGGAGGACGTGGCGCCTCATGGAGACGCTCTGAGCAGTGAGCTCTAGGAAGAGCCACAGCAAAGCCCTGAGCCTCCTGCCACCGATGTGCTGCTGTGACCTCGTGAGGAAGCAGCAGCACGGCAGCACTCACCTTGCAGGCAGACAACCGCCAACACGGCTGGCTGGGGAAGCTCTCAGGTCTCCCTCTGCCTGCATAAACAAGCCTCTGGCCTGGGCCCAGGCTCCCGTCATAACATCGTCCACTGCTGGGTGCTTCGTAGTCCCCGCTGGGCTGTTAATTTGACTTCTGTGAGTGTGACTTCTGGCTGAACGTCTGGGCAGAGACGAGGGCTGTTTTCTGTTCTCAGTATCCCCAGGGGCCAGCTCTGAGTCTGGCTCCCAGCCAACACTTCCTTTTTGCTGAAGGATTTGAAGATCTTCCAGAAACTTCTTTCGTCTAATCGCTTGTGGCAGCAGATGGTCCCGAGGTCACTTTGGTCCGTTAATGGAATTGCTTTTAGATGCCCCTCCATGAGACCATGGGAATACTGAGAATAGAGATCCATGCCCCGCTGGGCACACAAAGCCTCCTAGGCCTGGCTCTAAATACACCCCTTGTACAACTGCCCAAGATCCATTCCTCCCCGGGCTGGGTCTTTGCCTCTAGTTAGTCACCCCTGAACGTACGCGTGAAAGATCTAGAAAATGCCCCAAAAGGAGCTTCCAAAATTGATGTGACCAACCAACCTGCCCACCCCTTAAAGTGTTCATTTAAAGGAGACGAAACAAGATGAAATTATCCTCTGTTGGCATGACCATTTTCCCAAAATTACTTTGCTATCTAAAAATGAAATTTTTCCTTTTCTTAGTGTTATGGGCTGGGCTGGACGGTGTCCTCCCCCCGCCCCCCCTAAATATTCATACATCGAAGTCCTAAAGCTCAGTACTTCAGAATGTGACTGTATTTGGAGACGGGGTCTTTATAGGGATGATTAATTTAAAATGAACTCACTAAGGTGGGCCCCTGTCCATATGACTGGTGCCCGTGTAAGAGGAAATTTGGACACAGATATAGGCATGGGGGGTGGACAATGAGAAGACACAAGGAGAAGATGGCCACATACAAAGCAACAAGAGAGCCCTGGGATGGATTCTCACAGCCCACAGGAGGAATAAAACCTGCCAATACCTTGATCTGGGACGTCTATCCTCCAGAACTGTGAGAATAAATTTCTGTTGTTGAGGCCACCTCGCCTGCGGTACTTTGCTATGGGAGCCCTAGCAAACTCATGCACCCAGTAATGACAGTAACGAAATCCCCGTAGCCGGCTCCCTTTGCACACACAACCCTGTGAGCAGGGCAGAGCCGGGCTGTAAATGGATGAGTCAGACAAGGACAACTTATTAATCGAGCCGACGAACCCACAGGCTGAACCCTTGAATCACTACTTTATTTATCACTGAGCTTGGACTCAGAAAGTCTCGCCTAGGAAATGAGTAGAACCCAAACTCATCAGCTGCATTTCTGAAACATGGCTAATCTCTGAGGCTCCTTCCTGGCCAGGATGAAAACTGAAAAGGAATGAATAGGGCTCCAAGCCACGGTGGCAGTGGGCTGGTGCGGAGACAGAGCCCTTTGTTCTGCCACTCTGGGGACAAGGAGGGCAGAAGAGGAGGGCCTGTCTTGCTCCGAGGAGAGGCCGCCTGGGGCCATCTGAATGGCCGGCAGAGCAGGGGTTGCCTGGCACAGTTGGGTTGGGGACTCTGGGCACACAAAGGGCTTGTGGGTGGGGTGCAGGGGCAGCGCCCAGAAGGGATCATTGGCTCCATGGCCCCAGAGCATGCTGTCTCCTCCCATCGAGGTGAAGTGGCAATGTCATGGTCGGATGGGGAGGGGCTGAACAGAGGAGGGGATGGGGAGGCAAGGGCCCACCAAGAACAAAAATTCAACAGTGTGTGCTTGGGAACGGATGGGCGGCTCGAGGTGAAAGGGCAAGAGGAGATAATTCCGATGACAAAAGCCATGTGTATCTGGGGCAACCTCCAAAAGTAGCTCTTGGGAAGAGAATCTGAGACCTCTAATCTCGGGAGAAGAGCAACAGTTCGTTCTGAGACGAGGACAGTTCCTCCAGAAATCCAGGTCAGTGGTCACACAAAGAAGAGAGAGATAAGGGCACCTCCTGTCCATCCTTGGACAAATTGTCTAACTCCCCCTGCATCCGTTCCTCCTTTTTATTGAGACTGGCTCCCTCCAAATTAAAATTGACTGGACAGCAAAATTCGCTTCCTGGTCTCTGTCCCCGCTCCCATCCTTGCTGGCAGCTTGTCAGGAGCTCTACAAACACCAAAGACCCACTGGGGCAGTGGTGGGCTCCAGTCGGGAACCCGACCTTAGTACGGAGCATCAGTTCTCACCCGGGGGGCTGGGGGCAATTGTGTCCCCAGGGGACATATGGCCATGTCTAGAGACATTGTTGGGACCTTACAACTCAGGGGTAGGAAATACCACTGGCATCTCATCAACAAAGACCAGTGATGCTGTTCAACATCCTACAGTGCACAGGACGGCCCCAAGGCAAAGAACCATCCAGCCAGAAATGTCCAGGGAGGTGCGTTTGACAAAGTCTGCACTAGCGACCTGGGCCTCATCAATGAAAGGTTACTAACGATCCACTGTGTTCTAGAAAGCCCAAGGAGCCATCTCTGAAGTCATCTCCTGCCTGGGCCTGTTTCTGCATCAGGAAAATAGGAACAAGGACCCTCCTTGCTGGTGGCTGGCAGAATAAGAGAGTTGGGATGCATAAAAGCATCTACCATAGGAGACGTTCGGTAAAGGGCTCTGCTTGTGCAACCCCCTCTTCCTGGCTTGGGTTAACACTTGGTACCTTTCCAGGTCTGACTCGGGGCCAGCCACCACTTCCGAGGAAACTTGCTGGGATCCCCCTCATCCCAAAGCTTGTGCCGGCTGTCCCCAATCCTGCCCCCACAATATCTCGTGCCACCCATGTGGCTGCACTGGCCGCCTGATCTGAACTCCATTCTTTCCATGGGGAGGGCACTAGCATGTCCCCCCTCCAGGGCATGAGGGCTCATCTCTGTCCCTGGGAACCAGCCGAGTGCCTGGCACAATCAGCCCTTAACTGAACTTGGGGCCCACCCAAGACACGGCACTTTGGAGAGATGAGGAACAGGAAGCACCAAGTT
>CM052442.1:86934052-86987394 GCA_028533085.1 Varecia variegata | reverse complement strand
CGGGCTAGAGTGAGTGCCGTGGCGTCAGCCTAGCTCACAGCAACCTCAAACTCCTGGGCTTAAGCGATCCTACTGCCTCAGCCTCCCAAGTAGCTGGGACTACAGGCATGCGCCACCATGCCCGGCTAATTTTTTCTATATATATTTTAGTTGGCCAGCTAATTTCTTTCTATTTTTTAGTAGAGACGGGGTCTCTCTCGCTCATTGCTCAGGCTGGTCTCGAACTCCTGACCTTGAGCGATCCACCCGCCTCGGCCTCCCAGAGTGCTAGGATTACAGGCGTGAGCCACCACGCCCGGCCGAGAACTTCTTTCTAAAAAAATAAATGATAGCCAGGATGGTGGCTCACGCCTGTGATCCTAGCACTTTGGGAGGCCAAGGCAGGAGGATTACAGGAGGCCAGAAGTTTGAGACCAGCCTGGGCAACATAGTGAGACCCCATCTCTACAAAATATAGAAAAATTATCCCGGCATGATGGCATACGCCTGTAGTACAGCTACTCGGGAAGCTGAGGCAGGAGAATCACTTGAGCCCAGGAGTTTGAGGTTGTTGTGAGCTATGATGGCACCACTGCAACTGCACCTCTAGCCTGGGTGACACAGTGAGATCCTGTCTCAAAACATTAAAAAAAAAAAAAAAAAAAGGAAAGAAAGAAAGAAAGAAACTTAGGATAGCTCCTTGTCTTGCGGGAAGTTGACTTGAGCCAAGCCACTCCATGCTGAGCTCAGTTTCCCCACCTGTCTCGTGGGCAGTCGAGGCCAGGCAGCAGCGGTGACTGTGGACAGTAATTTCTCCTCCTGCACCTGTTCTAGCATCACCACCAGGCTTGGTTTCTCCTCCCTTACCCCTTGGGTTTGTTGCACTTGGCAGAACAAGGCAGTCGGGGCAGGCGGGACAGGAATTGGACCCACCTGGGATTGGGGTGCAGGCTGCGGGGGAATGGGTGATGTAGGTGAAGTTCTGGAATATCCAAGTTCCTATCTCTTGGGGCTAAGTGTTAGGAAAGCAGTCTGATTAAATAGACCGGGAGTGAAGCTCTGTGTTCCATCCTGCCCTTGACTACCCTGATCCCTGTTTCGACGTGTTTAAGGAAAAGGGCTTGGCTTTTTATCTGCCGGAGCCCTTCATCCTCATACTAAACCCTAGAACAGTAATTCTTACCTTTCTAGGAATCAGAGGAAGCCCCTGAGGACTCTTAATGAAGAATTTAGATCCCCTGGCCTTTCTAGAAATTTCATAGGTCTGGTTGTTGGGTTTTTGATATGTTTTGTTTTTATTTGGAGATAGAGTCTTGCTCACTGTAGTCAGGCTACAGTGCAGTGGTGTGGTCATAGCTCACAGCAACCTCACACTCCTGGGCTCAAGCAATCCTCCTGCCTCAGCCCACCCAGTAGCTGGGACTACAGGTACATACCACCATGCCCAGCTAATTTTTCTATTTTTTGTAGAGACGGGGTCTCACTCTTGCTCAGGCTGGTCTGGAACTCCTGGCCTCAAGCGATCCTCCCACTATGGCCTCCCAGAGTGCTAGGATTACAGGCGTGAGCCACCCCACCCAGCCAAGACTTTATTTTTAACAAGCCCCCATACCCCATACTTTGATCCTGAACCTTTTCTCACCCTCACCCCAGCCTACTCAAGGGGCACATCAGTGGTCGCACACTGGAGGTAGAGAGGCTCAAGGGTGGATTGAAATCTTGGTGATTCTGATTCTGTTTCTCCACTGGGGTAAATGAGGGAGCCCCAGGAGGACAGGTTGCTGACCCCAGCTCTGGAGATCCCCCAGCCCGAGTGTGAGGAGAAAGGCAGTAACACCTGCAGGGAGGGCAGAGGGGTATTGCAGCGGCAACAGACTCTGCCTCCAGCCCACCCCAAAGAGCTTGCCTTTGCTCACATATGCAGATGCTTGGTTTTGCTGCATGAAAAGTACCAGAAGTCCTTTCTGTTCTCATCATCAGCATCCAAGTCTGTGCAGTTTAGCAAATGTCATCCCAAGATGAACCTTTCAGAATGAGGGGACTACTTGTAGAATGAGCCTTTGCTGGAACTCCCCTTCCAGCTCAGCCTAAGGCTGGCTCCTCCCACTGTGCAAATGCTCACTGTAGCCTTGGACTCCTTGGCTCAAGCCCTCCTCCTTCCTCAGCTAGGACTACAGGCATGTACTACCACGCCTGGCTAATTTTCAAATTTTTTGTTAGAAATGGGATCTCACTATGTTGCCCAGGCTGGTCTCAAACTCCTGGACTCAAGCCATCCTCCCTCCTCAGCCTCCCTAAGTGCTGGGATTATAGGCATGAGCCACGGCGCCTGGCCCATGCTTTGTACATAAGACATACCTAAACGAAAAGGGTTCAGGAAGTTGAAAGGACAAACACAGGCGTAGCAGGCAGACAGAAACAGAAGATCACAGAGCTTCAGTTCTGACATAGAGAAGGTAGAATTCAGGCCTCTGAAGATTACATGTGACAAAGAAGATTGGTTATGGTGCTAAAAACCTCAATTTACAATGAAGATATAATAGTTGTGAATATCTATGCACCAAACAACACAGCCACTGTCTTTACAAAGCAGAAATTATGAAAGATAGTGGGAGAAACACACAGACACGCCACAAGCTTGGTTGAGTGGATAGAAAATAGGCAAGGATGTTGAAATACCCCAACCATGTACTTAAGGCAGACCTTGTAGTTATATTGTGAACCTCTCACTGTGATATGATAAAATAAACCTCAAGTAAACGTGGAACATTCTCAAAAGTCATTGCTATATCAGGTGACAGAGAACTTACAAAAGTAAAACTATTACAAGCAACATTTTTAACAGTGCAATAAAACTGCATGGAAGGTTTGGGCACAGTGGCTCACACCAGTAATCCTAGCACTCTGGGAGGCCGAGGCAGGAGGATCGCTTGAGCTCAGGAGTTTGAGACCAGCCTGAGCAAGAACGAGACCCTGTCTCTACTAAAAACAGAAAGAAATTAGCTGAAAATATATAGAAAAAATTAGCCGGGCATGGTGGCGCATGCCTCTAGTCTCCGCTACTCCGGAGGCTGAGGCAGAAGGATTGCTTGAGCCCAGGAGTTTGAGATTGCTGTGAGCTAGGCTGACGCCGCAGCACTCTAGCCTGGGCAAGAGAGTGAGACTCTGTCTCAAAAAAAAAAAAAAAAAACTACATGGAAGTTTTTTTTAAGTAAACTTCTGTTAAACAACTCTTAGATGAAAGGGTATACACAAACCAAAATTCCAGGTTTTCCAAAAATCAATAACACCATATATTATCAGAATCCACGGACTATATTTATTTATTTTTTAAATCAAATTTATTCAAGTTGACAGGGAATACATTTAAAGCGGTGGTAAGTGAACAATACATAGTCGAAAACACGTTAGGTCCATAAATGGGAAAGAAGGAAAGTAAATGGCTTCATGTCCCGACTCAAAAAAAGAAAACTGAGCAGACGAACAAAGTGAACCCCAAAGAGAATGATTTGGGTGTCAAATGGGTAAGATGAGCCCAGCCTTGAGGAAACTTGATAAATTCCTCAGATGTTTTCACAGCCCTAAGATCCAAGCAGGACCCTGCCCCATCAAAGCTTGGTTTGTTCTTTGTTGTCCCTGTGCTCTAGCATGCGGTTTCTTGATAACCTACGCCAAACTTAGTGAAATGCAGATGTCAGTAACTTGTTTCGTACTTGGTTACCAGCTACAATAACTTGGTTTATGATTGAATTTGGGTGGTGGCTATAAGATTCCCCCACCCATAGGGTTTGCTCTGAGACAGTGGCCCTCGTTAGGGGTCTGTCCTTCTGATAGGGCCTCGTCCTGGGCCCAGGAGTCCTTGCTGCATTTTCGGCATTTGCTGTTTCCGTCTGCACCTGTGGCTAACAGTTGGTACCTCTTATGAACAGGGGCATGAAAGTGGGGAGGTCACTCCGCTCTCTGCCTACCCTTGCCATGCGTCTGTCCAGCGACCGTACCCCAAGCCCTTCAGACAACCAAAGGAGAACAGAAGCCTGTGGAGGCTGGGTGTGGGCCGAGCCCCAGAGAGCCTCCACTTCCTCCTTTGCAAATGAGGGAGCCATGAGGTTGGGGTGACACTCTGCTTCCTGTCTCGCATCCGCAAGCTGACTGAGCCTGCAGCTGCCACTTGCGTGGGCTTTGAGGGGTGGAGGATCCCGCCTCCCACCCTCCACCCTACGGATGCTGCCTCTCCCCTCCCGCACCAGAGCCCCTCCCTGTCAGGTTCCTCATGCTCCACTGGCATCTTCCCCAGACGTATCTTCCCCTTCCAACCTCCCCCCTTTCACCTTCACCCCAGTTCTATCGAAAGCACTTCAGCTGCACTTGACACTTCCTCGTCTCCTCCCTCCCTAGCCCTGCCTCCTGGCTCCACCTCCTCTTCTCCCAGCTCCCAGGGAGTCTCTTCTCATCCAGTCCCCCCTTGGGCACGTGACCCTGTGGACTTATCCTGCCCTCGATGCTTCTGGGCCTGCTTCTTTCTCTGTGTCCCCGCTGTGCCCCAGGAAGACCAGTCAGCCCAGACAGCACAACCACCCCCCCCTTCCTGCCCACTCATCATGACGAAGCTGTGCCTGAGGATCAGAGTCTCCTCCTGGCCTTGTCCCTTGGGAAGAAGGAGCATTTAATAAGGTTTCCAGAGCAGCAATAGCTGGCCAGCAAGACAAGAGAGGCCCGGCATGGTGGCTCTTGCCTGGAATCTTGGCACTCCAGGATGCCAAGGTGGTAGGATTGCTTGAGAACAGTAGTTCAAGACCAGCCTGGGCAACATAGTGAGACCCCATCTCTACCAAAAATAAGAAAAGTTAGCCAGGCATGGTAGCACGTGCCTGTAATCCCAGCTACTTGAGAGGCCAAGGCCAGGAGGATCACTTGAGGCCAGGAGTTTGGGACCAGCCTGAGCAAGAGCAATACCCCATCTCTACAAAAAAATAAAAAAATTTGCCTGGCGTGGTGGCATGTGCCTGTAGTCCCAGCTACTCGGGAGGCTGAGACGGGAGGATCGCTTGAGCCCAGGAGTTTGAAGTTGCAATGCGCTGTGATCACAGCACCGCACTCTAGCCCCGTTGACAGAAGGAGACCCTGTCTAAAAAAAGAAGAAAACTAAAGACCAGAGTCTGTATTTTCAGCCTAGCTGGGCCATAGGACCTCTGTCACAATTTTACATGTGTTGTAGCTCAAAAGTAGCTGCAGGGCACTGAGAAAACTTGATTTGATGACACTGGAAGTTGAATTTCTTGTCAATTTCACATGTCCAGAGATACTCTTCTTTTAACTTCTCTCCCTCCGCCACCACCACCAAGTATTTAAAAAATGCAAAAACCGTTCTTAGCTCATAGGCCACACAGAAACAGGTGGCTGGCCGTGATTTGCTGGCTCTGGTATCGGTCGGTGGCCAAGCCCATCCCCAGGCTTCGAGAGGGTGTCTTCGTGCTGCCACACCTGCTTTCACTCTCCTGCAGCAGAGTTGAGCGGTCAGGACAGACAGAGGCAAAAATACCCATCACCTGGCCCTTTGCAGAACAAGTTTGCCGGCCCCTGGTTCACACAATCTCATTTAATCTTCGCACAACCTGGGAAGACAGGGGTTTTTCTGTAACCTCATCTTACAGGAGAAGAATCTGAAATCCCACAGCCGTGAACTAATTTGCCAAAATTGTCAGAGCCAACCCACATGGTAGCCTTGGGCCCCAACCCACCAGGACCCACTGAATCCCACAAGCGGCTCCCTGGCTCTTTGGCAGAAATAGCCTACGACCCCATGAAGACCCAGGAGTCTGTTTCCATGGCATTTCCATGAAGCAAAGCCCCAGCTCCAAGTGGGCACCCTACGCTGTTTGCTCGACAGACCGCAGGTTGCCAGGGATACGGCACTGCCTGCAGGGGTCCTGTGTGCAGTAGGGCCCAGCACAGCATTAGAACTAGGCCTCCTGCTGGCTCAAGCTGCCCTGTGCTCGTGGTGCAACTCTCATCTGTGCCTGGCATCACTGTCCCCAAACAGGCACCACCTGCTGGGTGGCCTCGGGCCAACTTCTATTTCAGGTAGAAAGTTCCACGAGAAACTTGAACACCTGGAACAGAAATACATGGGTTCCCAGCAGTGGGACTACCACCCTGACATTGCCTGCCAGGCCCTCTCCAGCATCATGTGGTGGTCACCACGCCACCCTGGCTAGAAGGTGAGACCTCCTGCAGGCTGGGCAGTGGGGCACAATCTCCCTCTTTCTGTCCCTTGCCTTTGGGCTCTGTTGTGGCCTAATATTTGCAGATGTTCTTTCACCAACAGCAGCCTTTCTCGGTGATACCTGTCATTCCTTCATCTCAGGGCCTGGCCTTGACCAGGCGTGGGAGATCCAAAGTCCTGCTTGGCTCGTGGTCTGAGCAAGGGCAGAGGCTTCCTCCAGAAAAAGTGTCACAGAGGGAGGAACAAACAGCAATAAGTCCCCTGCCAAGTGGGTCCAGGGAGGCTCCCGGAGGTGGTGACACCTGAGCAGTGGCTGCAGTAGACATGCCAGGTGTTCCAGCAGACCCCACCAGAGGGGATGCACTTTTAGGCTACCAGGGTGCCTGGTGCACAACGGATGGATAAATTGTCATCATTTGATTGAATGAATGAGGTCACGTGTGCAAAAGCACCTCGAGCACAGAGGAACCGAGGTCCCCGAGAGTAGAAGATCAGAAAAACAGAGGACAGCACTACACCCTTCCCCACACCACTTAGTGACCATAATGGACAACCAAGACAAAGCCACTAGAACGTCCTGCAACTTTCTAGAACTTTCCTCCTAGAAAGGATGGCCACAGGTCAGTCTGGGGGTGATGACGTTATCCCGGCTTGAGCCTTGTGTGGTGAGGCTAGGGGCAGGGAGAGGGGCTTCTCTGCAGGGTTCACCTGTCCACACAGGAGGCAGGTGAGTACGTTTCCCTCTGTGAGCTTGTTCCATCTCAGGATTTTGAAATCTGATAGCAAAATGCTATTTGCTGAACAAGATCCATCTCGAGCCCCGGTCAGTTTTCTCCTGGGATGTTGAGAGGCCAGGTTTGAATTCAGAGGGGGCTCAGGAAGGTGCCTGCCTGGCTCCTGGTGTCTGGGTGAGCAGTCCCTGCCCTTCCCCCTGGGCAGGTGTGGCTGCAGACGCTTGAGAACACATCTGAGGAGCCCGTGCAGCTGGCATGGCCCGTGAGGGGCCTGTACACAGCCTGAGAGCCTGTCGGGGCGGGCAGGGCGTGGTGACCCATGGCTGCATCAACTACCTGCTCTCAGACTTCAGGGTGGTCCAAAAGGTCAGCTGACCTCTCAGTGCCTCAGTTTCCTCATCTGAAATGGGCAAGACAAGTCTGCCTCTCAGAGGCATGGGAGTTAAAGAGAACATCTCAAATCCCACAGGTCATGACGTGATGTCGTTGTCACGTTACCGTGCATTACAACCCAGAGAAGAGCCATCCTTTTCAATAGAAAATATTGTATCTAGGCCGGGTACTGTGCCTCATGCCTGTGATCCCAGCACTTTGGGAGACTGAGGCAGGAAGATCGCTTAAGGCCAGGAGTTCGAGACCAGCCTGGATAAAAGCAAGACCCCGTCTCTTGAAAAAGTAGAAAAATTAGCTGGGCGTCATGGTGCACACCTGTAGTCCCAGCTACTCAGGAGGCTGAGGCAGGAGGATTGCTTGAGCCCAGGAATTTGAGGCTGCAGTGAGCTATGATGACGAGACTGAACTCCAGCCCGAGCAACAGAGCAAGACCCTGTCTCAAAAAAAAAAAAAAAGAAAGAAAAGAAAATATATCTTCAAGAATTTTTGCCTACATAGGACATTCGACCCCAGACATCTCCTGACAAAGATTCTTTGCTTGACCAAACTTTTAATCAGGCTCCTGGCCTGATTAAATCCCAGCCCATCTGTGCACTTCCTCTTAAAATCCAGTCTTAGTGAAGACTCTGCTAAGGTAGTTTGGCAAAAACCTCTACCCCCACCCTGGAGATCTGATGAGGCTCCAGCTCCTCTGCCGTACCTAGGGGTTGTCTGAGCACCCTGGCTTGCCTTCTGCTAGAATCCTATTAAGTAGGTTGAGCCGTAATCCCCCTCACCCCTGATGTCTCCTCTTAGTAATTTTCCATCCACTGACCCCCAGCCTGCTTGTTGGCTATAAATCTCCACTTGTCTGTGCTGTATTAGGAGTTGAGCCTCGTCTCTCCCCTACTGTGGGACCCTGTGGCAGTGGTCCCCATACCTATCGAGATGGCCCTGAATAAAGTCTTTCTGGCCTGCTGCAGTGGTTCATGCCTGTAATCCCAGCACTTTGGAGTTTGAGACCAATCTGGGAAACATAGCAAGACCCCCCCATCTCTACAAAAAAAAAAAAAAAATTAATTTGGCATGGTAGTTCACGCCTGTAATCCCAGTACTTTGGGAGGCCAAGGAGGGAAGATCACTTAAAGCCAAGGAGTCCAAGACCAGCATAGGCAATATAGTGAGACCCTGTCTCTAGGAAAAAAATTTTAAAAATTAGCCTGGCATGATAGCATGTTCCTGTAGTCCCAGCTACTCAGGAGGCCAAGGCAGGAGGATTCCTTGAGCCCAGGAGTTCAAGGCTGCAGTGAGCTGTGATCGCACCACTGTACTCCAGCCTGGGCAACAGAGCAAGACCCCATCTCTTAAAAAAAAAAATTAAAAATAGTCTTCCTTACCATGCTTCAGCTAATTCTTTGTCTAACACTCCAATTAAGAAACCTTTTTCAACCACCCAGATGAAGAACCTCAACAACAAAGACATTTGGTCACACGTCTCTGGCTCTCAGCATCCCTGGCGGGCACACAGAAGCCCCTCTATGCCCCAGGCCTGGTCCGCTCCTGTTAGAGGTAGGGGCCAGACTGCTCCTTCATTAGTTTTACCTAGAAACCATGGGGGACACTGAGCGGGTTGAGTTATGGGTGATCACTTTATGGGTTCTTTTTTCTTCTGTGGTGTGAACCTTTAGTGAGGTTATATTTTTTAAATTTTTATTTCATGTTTAATTGACAAAAATGTATATTTATCATGTATAACATGATGTTTTAAAATATGCATGTATTGTAGGGTACGTCAATGGAACTAATTAACGTGTGCATTACCTCCCATGTTTATTTTTTTGTGGTGACAACACTTAAAATCTCTC
Organism: Varecia variegata; assembly: GCA_028533085.1. NCBI lineage: Eukaryota > Metazoa > Chordata > Mammalia > Primates > Lemuridae > Varecia > Varecia variegata. Next base: position 86,978,221 of record CM052442.1, on the reverse strand, counting down.
TTGGTGATTTTCAAAATACAAAACTTTGTTATTAACTATAGTTACCATGTTATACAATAGATCTCTTGAATTTATTTCTCTTGTCTAACGATTTTGATATCCTAACCACAATTATACTTCTGTGAGTTTTGCATTTTAGTTTTTTGGGGATTTTTGTGTGGTGGTTTTTTTTTTTCTTGTTTTTTTTTTTTTTTCTGAGACAAGGTCTCACTCTATTGCCTTGGCTAGAGTGCAGTAGTGTTGTGATACCTTACTGTAACCTCAAACTCCTGAGCTCAAGCGATCCTCCTGCCTCAGCCTCTCGAGTAGATGGGACTACAGGCGCATGTGAGCCTCTCCTGGCTAATTTTTCTAGTTTTTCTTAGAAACGGGTTTCGCTCTTGCTCAGGGTAGTCTCCTGACCTCAAGCAATCCTCTTGCCTCAGCCTTGCAAAGTGCTAGGATTACGGGCATGAGCCACTGCATCTGGCTAGCTTTTTTAGTTTCTATACCTAAGTGAAATCATGCAGTATTTGTTTTTCTGTGACTGGCTTATTTCACTTAACATAGTGTCCTCCTCCAGGTTCATCCATGTTGTTGCAAATGACAGGATCTCCTTTTGTAAGGCCAAATAGTGTGCCATTGTTTACACATACCATGTTTTCTTTATCCATTCATTCGCTGATGGACACTTAGGTGGGTTCCGTGTCTTGGCTGTTGTGAGCAGTGCTGCAGGGAACATGAGAGTGCAGACATCTCTTCAACATACTGAGCTCATTTCCTTTGGATATACCCATAAGTGGGATTGCTGGATCTAGTGAGATTATGGGGTTTTTTTCCAAAAAAAAAAAAAAAAACAACTTATATTACAAACATGTTTTTTATATTATAAAAGTGAAAAAAGTGTTTCTGAGAAAGCAAAGGCCTTTCTTACATGCGAGTTTTGCCAGCGCTGTGAGTTTTCTGGCCTGGGGGGATGTTGGCATCAGCCCATGGCCTTTCCCATCCCTGTACCAGATTATGTGGCATCGTTGCTGACACCCGGGTCCCGCTTCCTCTCTCCTGTCCACCCCGGACCCCACGTGATCCCTGAGACACACCAACCACCCTTGTGCTTGGAGATCGTGTGAGCCCCCAGGCAGCCCAGCCAAGCAGGAACACAATAGCACCCTCGCTGCGAGCGCCAGGCCAGCATTTCCTCCTCGGATGTATAATAGCACCAACCGGATATTTTTAGATGAGCTTTGAAAAGTCTCAGTGTGCCGAGACCGCATACCAGACGTGTGAGGTCACACTGGGCCTGGGAGCAGGCTCCGTGCATGGGTAATTGGTGCACGGGTAATCGCAGAACCAGAAAGCCAGCCCTCAGGCAGGCGGCCGGCCGCAGTGGTGGGAAGGCCACCTCCAAAGGCGCCAGGGCCCCTCACATCCCAAAGACATTCCCTTTTGTATGTCCCCAGGACACCAGGCCTGACTGTCATGTTAGAAGTCCTTACAGACTTGTTTCCTGAGTTTAAAAGTGAGTGCTAGGTGGGGTGCGATGGCTCACGCCTGTTATTTCAGCACTCTGAGAGGCAGGAGGATCACTTGAGCCCAGGAGTTTGAGGTGGTAGTGAGCTATGATGATGCCACTGCACTCCAGCCTGGGCGACAGAGTGAGACCCTGTCTTAAAAAAAGTTCTGTGGCTCTTTGGGGTGTGAATGTCCATTTCTGGGGCAGGCTCTGGACCGGGGCCCTGTAGGGATGCTGGCTCAGAGAGAAGCCTGCTTGTTTCCCACTGCAGACACCCCAGTGCCACCGTCAGGGAGCCCCACCCCAGGACAGGCATCCTTCGCCATCTGCTCATAGTTAGGACAGGCAGGGAGGACTTCACATGCCCCTTCCTGGGAGTTTATTTTAGGTTTGCTTCCCAGCCTCTCCGAGTTGAGGCTGATGGAGAGCGTGAGCCTGGCGGTGGGGCCACACAGGCAGGGCCAGGCAGTGCGCTGTGTCGTGTCAAGCGTGGAGCAGGGCGGAGCATGCCAGGACCTAGGCTGAGGCTCATTTTCTGCTGGAGCTCCAACCACGGCCCTGGAGGGTCTCCTAAACGTGCAAGGAGAGGAGGGGACAGTGCCTTGAGAGTTCATAGGTTTTATTTCAAAGAAAAACACCAATTTTATGGGTATACTTTGGTAAAGGGACAGTTCTCTTTACCAGAGGATTCCTCAGCATCTAGAGGGTGGTGCACAGGGGATCCCTTATAAAGGGGTGAAGGGCCCAGTAAGCCCCACACCACCCTGCCCTGCAACCCTCTGGCTTCCATCTGTATGCATCAATGCCTCCCAACCAGGGCAATTTGGCGATCTCTGGGGACACTTTCTGGTTATCCCAGATGCTACTGGCGTCTGGTGGATAGAAGCCAGGGATGCTGCTCAGCATATGCTGCAGTACACAGGACCCCCCATAACACAGAGTGGCTCAGCCATAAAAGTCCTGTAGACGCTCGAGAGAACAGATGTCACCAAGCAGGGTGTGGCCATCACCCAGCCACCGGCCACCAGCCAAGGACCAGTCCCTGGTGGTTCTCAGTGGCCGACCAGCCACCAGGTTTAATCAGCCCCTCCAGAGACTTTTCCAAAAGTCAACAGGTCAGGACCAGGTACAATGGCTCATATCTGTAGTCCCAGCACTTTGGGAGGCTGAGGTGGGAGGATTGCTTGAGCTCAGGAGTTTGAGGCTGCAGAGAGCTATGATCATGCTACTTCACTCCAGCCTGGGCAACAGAGCGAGACCCTGTCTCAAAAAAATAAGAAAAAACTCAGCAGGTCAACAAGCCCATGTGGAGATGCATCGCTGAGCGCCCAGCTGCTGCCCGACCCTGAACAGACTCCCCCTTCCCTGTAAGGTGCCGGGTCACCTCTCTAGGCCCCTCTTTACCACTTTCCTGCTTACTGACCTGACCCAAGTGTGACTCAAACCCCTTCTATTCACTTGTCCCATTGCCTAATTAGCCGATGCCTTGAGGATCGTGACCCACACGTGAGTCCAAACATGGCCACCATCCAGCTTCAAGCTCTGCCCGAGGCCTTGTGCCTCTGAACAGAGCCATTCTCCAAGGAAGGATCTGGGCCTTCCACAATCAGATGCTTTTTTACGGGGCTTCTCCCTTTAGGCTGCCACACAAAAGCTTCCCATCTTAATCCACTTGGGCTGCCATAGTGAAATACAGTTACTGGTCACTTAGTGGCAGGGATATGTTCTGAGAAATGCATCGTCAGGTGATTTTGTCACACGTAAACATCGCAGAGCGCACTTAAACGAACCGACACGGCAGAGCCACCTGCACACTGGGCTGTGCAGTGCAGCCTGCTGCTCCTGGGCCACGCACCCATGTAGCAGGCTGCCGTCTTCAATGCAATGGTGACACGATGCTGAGTGCTAACCATTTGTGTGTCTCAACATAGAAAAGGTATGGTAAAAATACGGTATTGTGATCTTTTTTTTATTTTTTATTTTTTTTAAGAGACAGGGTCTCCATCTGTCGCCCAGGCTGGAGTGCACGGGTGCGATCACAGCTGCCTGCAGCCTTGAACTCCTGGGCTCGACAAATCCTCCTGCCTCGGCCTCCTGAGTAGCTGGGACTGCAGGTGCCACCACACCCAGCTAATTTTCTTATTTTTTGTAGAGACAGGGGTCTCGTGTTGCCCAGGCTGGTTTCAAACTCCTGGGCTCAATCAATCCTCCCACCTCAGGCTCCCAAAGTGCTGGGATCATAGACGTGAGACACCGAGCCCAGCCTGGTATTATATCTTAGGGACCACCGTTATATATTACAGTCTGTTCTTGACTGAAACTTTTTGTGGCACATAACTCTAACCCATAAACTGGGTGGCTGAAACAACAGGAATGTATTTCTCACAGTTCTGAAGGGTGGGAAGTCCAAGATCAAGGGACTGGCAGATTCGGGGTCCTGCAAGGGCCCCCTTCGTTGTACATAGATGACGTTTTATTCTCTGTGTCCTCACATGGTGGCAGGAGGGAGGGAGCTCTCTGGGGTCCGTTTTATAAGGGCACCGGGACAGACATGGCAGCTGATGCCTGTAATCCCAGCACCTTCTGAGGCCAAGGCAGGAGGATTGCCTGAGGCCAGGAGTTTGAGGCCAGCCTGAGCAACAGCGAGACCCTGTCTCTACTAAAAATAGAAAAATTAGCTGGGCATGGTGGCACGAGCCCATAGTCCCAGCTACTCTGGAGGCTGAGGCAGAAGGATCATTTCAGCTCGAGAGTTGGAGGCTGCAGTGAGCTAAACTGATGCCACTGCACTCCAGCCTGGGCGACAGAGCAAGACCCTGTCTCAAAATAGTAATGACAGTAATAATAAAGGTACTAATCCCATTCACAAGGGCTCCACTCTCATGACCTCATCATCTCCCAAAGGTACCTCGTCCTGACCCCGTCATCCTGAGGGTAAAGATTCAACATACGACATTTAGAGGGACACAGACATGAAGTCTGTAACAACCAGTATCCATCCCACTGTGGAGTAAGACCTTTGAGAAAATCCCGTCTGCTCTCAGTGTCAGTGTGTATCCTGGTGTCTGACACCACTGTGTGTTTGGCGGCCTCCCCCCGCCGGCCCCCGCCACTGCCGAAACGGGGCCTTGGCAGTGGCCTGGCCACCTCCTTCCCACTGGCCTTGCTTTCTTCCAGTGTCCCTGGACAACTCGTCCTCTCGAACAGGTACACTGCTGCTGCCAAACTTCTCTTTTTGCATATGACTCTGGGGCGTGTCCCCTCCACCTCCATGCCTGCCATAGGGACTCCTTCCCTAGTCCCTGGGGCCACGAGAGCTTGGACAGTGGAACACCAGCCCCAGGACCAGCTTTTCCTCCTCTCCCCTCATCTGCCAGTCCCCGTAGCCTCCACACTGCCAGCCTTACCTCATCTTTTCTCTCCCAGAAGCAGGGAGCCCCCACTCCCACCTCCTCCCAGCTCATTCATGCTGCCCGCAGCACCTCCCCTGCTCCACGTTCCCCCAAGACTCCATCTTAACCCCTCTGGGGCAGTGGGTCCTTCCTGGGAAGGGGACACCCCAGGAACTGAGCAGGGAGAGGGTGTCCTCTGTCTGCATGTGGGTGATAGTTACACGGGAGGCCCCTCAGGGGACCCCAGCGAGCTGCAAGCTCCATGCACTGTGCACACTTCCCTGTATGTAAGGACGTCTCAGTACAGGGTGGAAACATGGCCTCGTAACAAAGGCATGAAGCTCCGACACCTGCTACAACGTGGATGAGCCTAGAAAACATGATGCTGAGCAAGAGAAGCCAGACACGAAAGGCCTCATGGTGTGTGACTCAATTTGTGTGAAGTGTCCAGAACAGGCAAATCCACAGACAGGAAGCAGATCGGTGGCTGCCAGCGGCTGGGGCAGGGGAGTGGGGAGTGACTGCCGAGGGGGATGGGGTCTCCTTTTGGGGGGATAAAAACATTCTGGAACTAGACAGAGGTGGTGGTTGCACAGCATTATGAATGTGCTAAGTACTACTGAACTGTCTACTTTAACATGGTGAATTAATTATATGTTATGTTAGTTTTACCTAAATTAAAATAAATTGGTCTGTGAACCCACTTGTCTTTCTGTCAACTGTAGGGCTCCTCTGACATGACCCTCGCCTCCATCGGCTCCCTCGCACCTGCCTGGTGCCCAGGAGAGAGCCCAGAGTTCAGATCAGCCCAGGGGCTCCAGAGTCTTCCCAGAAGGGCCACACAGTCGGTATTTCCATCTGTGCAGACCAGACGGTCTCCGTTGCAGCACAAGTGGACAGGGCTGGTGTGTGCAGATAAAACTTCATTTGTGGACGCAAACCGTGAAGAGGATTTTTACGTGTCAGGAAATATTCTTTCTTAGGTTTTGTCGTTGTTGTTGTTGTTGTTTAACAATTTACAAATGTAAAAACCACACTTGGCTTACAGGTAGTACAAAAACAGGCAGTGGACCGATTTGGGTCACAGGCTGTGGTTTGCTGTATGGGATGAACGATTATAACTGAAAAAGAATTTGGGCAATTGGCATTTTTAATATCAAAGACTTACAACGTGAGCATTTCACACAACTCCAGGCACAGAGATAGTAAAATCAGCTTGGCGCAGTGGCTCATGCTTGTGATCCCAGCACTTTGGGAGGCTGAGGCGGCAGGATCGCTTGAGGTCAGGAGCTCAAGAGCAGCCTGGGCAACATAGTGACACCCCGTCTCTATAAAAACATTTAAAACATTAGGCGTGGGGGCGCACCCTGTAGTCCCAGCCACTCAGGAGGCTGAGGCAGGAAGGTCAGTTAAGCATAGGAGTTCAAGGCTACAGTGAGCTGCGATTGTGCCACTGCACTCCACCCAGAGCGACAGATAGACTGAGACCCTGTCTCCAAAAAAAAGTGAAATATTGGCATGTACCTCAGCTGCACACCTCTGTGTTTTCCAGTTTTTATCTGGGCTTCTGAGTGACTGGAAAATACAGAGGTATGCAGCTGGGGTACTTTACTTTTTTTTTAAGACCCTGGAGGCTCCAGGTTGAGGCCCGTGGAAATTCCATCCTGATGATCTGAAAACCTGTTTTTGTTTTCCTGGCAGGCTTTCGGAAACGCCAAGACAGCCCACAACAACAACTCCAGCCGATTTGGGAAATTCATCCAGGTCAACTACCTGGAGAGCGGCATCGTGAGAGGGTGAGTTGACATCCTAGGGGTCCCATGGGTGGGAGCCTCCCCTCACCCCCGTGCTGTTACTTCCTGACACACACATGGGAGCGAGGTGCAGACATCATGGCCATGCAGACATCTGAGCATCATGCAGGACAGTGCGTGTGATTTTAAGTCTTTGAGGTGAAGGTCTGAACCTGGGGTCAAGGTCAGAAATGTGGGTGGGAGTGAGGGTCAGTGGCACTGCTGGAATAAGTACAACCAGCTGCAGGCACTAGTGTGGTGGGTTTAGCGAGGACAGCCCAGTCTATTTCCTGGTCTTGATGAGGTTTCTAATTTGGTAGGTCTGGGGGTGTCACAGGCAGAATGAGTGTGAACTCTGGCACTTGCAAAGCATGCGCCTCTGTAGCCAGAAGGAAGTGTGACGTTGGGTAGCAGAGTGAGGCGGGCGTCCACAGAAATACCGCAGGGTGGACGGATTCGTGGATGAGTGAGTAGGTGGATGAATAGATGGATTTCATTGGTGGATGGGTAGATTCATGGGTAGGTGGATGAATAAATGGGTAGATTTGTGGGTAGATGGATGGATTCATGGGTGGATGGATTCATTGCCAAATGGGTAGATTCATTAGTAGGTAGAAGGACAAATGGGTAGATTTGTGGGTGGGTGGACGGGTGGATGGATTGATTCATGGGTAGATGGGTGTGTTGATCAGTGGATCCATTGATGGGTGGGTGGATGAGTGTGTAGATGGCATCTGGTGGGGTCTGGGGCCTGGCTACTCACGACAGTCCTCCCCCCACTGCAGACTCTAACTGGCTCATATAAGTGGGATCATGCAGTATTTGTTCCTTTGTGTCTGGCTTAGTTCACTCAGCAGAATGTTCTCAAGCTTCATCTGTGTTATAGCATGTGGCAGAATTCGCTTCCTTTATAAGCCTGAGTAATATTCCGTCGTGTGGTTCTACCTCATTTTGTTTATCCACTCATCCACTGCGTGACGCCTGGGCTGTTTCCCCCTTTTGGCTGTCGTGAATAAAGCCACTATGAACATGGGTGTACAAATAGCTCTTCAAGATCCTGCTTTAATTCTTTGACCTCAAAGAATATACCCAGAGGTGAGCTTGCAGGACCACATGGCGATTCTAAGTGTGATTGTTCTGAGGAGTTGCCACACTAGTGTTCCACAGTAGCCACATTGTTTTATGTTCCCAGCAATAGTGCACGAGCATCTCCACCCCTTAATTTTTACTTTTTTCCTCCCACAAGTCCACATTTTGCTTGATTGTATCTGCCATACTGCAAAGATTTTGACCTGCAGGAGGTACCCAGAGTATCTTGTTGGGCAGATGACACAGACACTGTTTCTACAGTTCTATCTATCTAGTTAGTTAGTTAGTTATTTTTGAGACAGGGTCTCACTCTATCACCCAGGCTAGAGTACAGTACTGCGATCACAGCTCACTGCAGCCTTGAACTCCTGGGCTCAAGTGATCTTCCTGCCTCAGCCTCCTGAATAGCTGGCACTACAGGTGCCACCACCACGCCCGGCTAACTTTTAAATTTTTTATAGAGACGGCATCTTGCTATGTTGCCCAGGCTGATGTTGAACTCCTGACCTCAACCAATCCTCCCACCTCAGCCTCCCAAAATGCTGGGATTACAGGCGTGAGCCACCATGCCAGGCCTCCAGGGGTTCCCTTGGGAAGAAGCTAAGAGGCTGTGCCTCAGTGGGCACTGCTCCCTCCTCTTGCACACGGTCTCAGTTTCCTAGAATGCTATAAGAGAATATGACAAACTGTACTGCTTGAACAACAGGAATTTATTCTCTTGTGGTCCTAGAGGCCAGAAGTCTGAAATCAAAGTGTCAGCAGGGAGGGTTCCTTCTCAGGGCTCTCGGGGAGGGTCCTTCCTTCCCTCTCCCAGCTTCTGGTGGCTCCAGGTGCTCCTTGGCTTGTGGTGGCATCACTTCAGCCTCTGCCTCCATCTTCACGTGGCCTGTGGTCTCTGTGTGTCTTTCCCCTTCTCCTGTAAGAACACTTGTTCCTGGATTTAGGGCCCACTTAGATCACTGAGCATGATCTTAAGATACTTAATTACATCTGCAAAGATTCTTTTTCCAAGTAAGGCCACATTCACAGATTCTGGGATGTGAACACACCTTCTGGGGGCCACCGTTGGATCCAGGACACAGCAAGGACTGGCCTGGCCCTCAGCCAAGGGGTCCACCGCACCCCGCCAGCCACAGGCTCCCGTCAAGTTCAGGAGCAGTGGCCTTCGGTGGCTAGATCTCCCACACCAGCTTTTGAAAGTTCTACCTGTGGCCTTGGATTCAGGAAAGGAAGTCCCGTCTCCACCCACGACCGTGGCCCGGGCAGTGAGACACACTTCCCGTCCTGAGAGCAGCCATAGCCACCTTGCAAGGAGCAGGCTCAGACCCAGTTCTGCTTTTGTCTGCTTTGGGGCAGGTGACACTTCCCAGTGCCATTTCCCACTGAGGCCAAGGGTCAGGAGCAGTCCGAGTCTACCCCCAGTTCCCTAATTTGTGAGGCTTCTCAGCTTCCTGTGTGTTCATGGACTTGGTGCCAGAGGAACCCTGGCTCCCTGCAAGACCCCTTTATTAGAGGCCCAGGCCTTGAAAATGACTGAGAAGGAGTTGGGCGTAGTGGCTCATGCCTATAGTTCTAAGCTACTTGGGAGGCTACGGTGGGAGGATGGCTTGAGGCCAGGAGTTCAAGACCAGCCTGGGCAACATAGCAAGACCCCATCTCTTAAAAAGAAAGAAAAAAGGAAAATGACTGGGAAAGGGAAGGAGCTGTCATCAGTCAAATGACAGCTCAGTGCCAAATACCTGTGGCCAGTCTGCTTTCTTTCCTGCCATTGTGGGGTTGTGTCCTACACACAGACACATCACAAGGAACTGGCCACACGTTGAGATTCAAACTTGAGTTTGATTCTGGAACCAGATGCAGCCTCCCTCCCCAGGAAATCAGACTGAGGAAAGGTGCTGAAATTGAATTGTTACTAGCTGGGAGAAGGAATAAAAGAAAATGTTTTTTTCTCCCACTTTGAAAGAAAAGAGGACCTAGGCTGGGCCACTGGAAACCTACCTGTGCATGTTTTATGTCCCCATGCGAGACTGCAGACAAATGACTGCCATCCTGGAGAGAGAGGCAGGCCATGTCTAGCAAGCCCTGGACCGAGGAACTCATGCTGTCCCCACGCCCTGCCACCCCTCAGGCACCAGCTGAGTCTCCTGTATAACGGGGAAGGGCTCAGAGAAGGGTGGGTCTGCAGGCCCCGCCAAGCTCACACACCTGGCAATGGGGGAACCCTCAGCAGCCTGGCCCCTCTAGACCGTGACAGCCCCGGTGGTCGCGGAAGGAGCCCACTAGGCCACCTCACTCCTATAGGGTCTTGGACCGCACGCCTTAGCTCCGTGTCCACTGTGGCCATTGGGAGCCACTGTGGCCACCCCAGTGGGTAGGGAGATTTGCTGAGAAATGCTTTGAATGACATCTAGAACCTAGTCCTAGTGGATCCTTATGAAACATTCACCGTCACTACTGTTAGTGCTGAGAGGGAGTGTGGCTGCAGAGATGCCCGGGCCCCTGCTCCAGCTCCCTCAGACTCTAAGGTCCCACGTGACACCACATGCCTGGAAGGGGGCTGTGAGAACTTAATTTGGAGGAAACACGTTAACTGCTTGGCACAGAGAAAACAGTCAGTAAATGACAGAACACCAGACTATATGGATACAACCAAGTTTACCAAGTGTCAGAGACCCCTGCTCTTCAAAAGACACTGTGATGGAGATGAAAAAGCAAGGCCCAGACCCAGAGGAGGGACCTGCATGTCACTGACCCAGCAAAGAACTTGTGTCTAGAATACATAAAGAACGTTTACAACTCAATAATAGGACAAAAAACCCAATAAGAAAATAGGCAAAAGACAGGAGTTCAACGCCATAGTGAGGTATGATCACGCTGCTGCACTCCAGCCTGGGGAACAGAGCAAGACCCTGTCTCAAAAATAAAATAAAATAGCCGGGCGTGGTGGCTCACGCCTGTAATCCTAGCACTCTGGGAGGCCGAGGCAGACGGATCGTTTGAGCTCAGGAGTTCGACGAGACCAGCCTGAGCAAGAGCGAGACCCCGTCTCTACTAAAAATAGAAAGAAAGGATCTGGCCAGCTAAAAATATATATAGAAAAAATTAGCCGGGCATGGTGGCGCATGCCTGTAGTCCCAGCTACTCAGGAGGCTGAGGCAGTAGGATCACTTGAGCTCAGGAGTGTGAGGTTGCTGTGAGCTAGGCTGACGCCACGGCACTCACTCTAGCCCGGGCAACAAAGCGAGACTCTGTCTCAAAAAAAATAAATAAATAAAAATAAATAAAATAAAATAAAATAGAAAACAGGCAAAAGACTTCAAAAGACACCTCATCAAAGAGGTATGAGTGATAAGCACATGAGAAGGTGCTCCACATCGTTAGTCATCAGGGAAACGCAAAGCACAACGACAGTGCGCTGTCACTTCACCCCCGCTGGGATGGCTAGAACCAAAAAGACAGATAATGAGTTCTGGCGAGGATGTGAAGAAATTGGAACCCTCATACACCACTGATGTAAAATAGTGCAGCTGCCTTGGAAAACTGTTGGGCAGTTTCTTAAAAAGTTGAACATAGAATGACCATATGACCCAGCAATTCCACTCCTAGGCATTAGCCCAGAAGAAAGGGCAACTACAGCTACACAAAGACTTGTATGCAGATTTCCACAGCAGGATTATTCAAGATAGCTAAGGCCTGGAAACAACCCAAAGGTCCACCAACAGCCGTATGGGTGAACAAAATGTGGTCCATCCACATGGTGGAATATTATTCAGCCATAAAAAGGGATTGAAGTGCTGATTCATGCTTCTGTCAACTGAAAAATCACAAGATCTGTAAATGTGGAAAGGAGACTGTGTTTGTTGTAAAGGATTAGAGCCTGCACTGTGGCCGTCCTGACAGCCCGGGAAGCGTAACCTCCCACAGAGGCACTTCGAGGGAGGGGAAGACAGAGCTAGGATTTATGCTGAGTGGGTTGCTACATATGCACATTCACTGGGTTCTAGAAGGAGCTAGAAATATTCATGAAGGGGGTTCTAACGTGCACATCGAACAAACATGCATGTTCCATGCGACCATGTTCACTTTGGGATGGAGACTCAGCATTCAAATGTGTGACAGTTAAGCCTTATACATGAAAAGGTAGAGGAGGAACGTGAAGGCACTCAGTGCCCACCTCTGTAAACCAGCCAGAACCAGTCGGTGGTCTCCTATCAGGAAACAGTTACTAAAATCAGTCTCCTGTCCAGTCCTCGCTGGAGTTATGGCTTGTGGAGCAAAGGAGTGGGAGTCAGTTAATTGGCATCTGTTGGTGAATGAGCTGCAATGGTTTTAATATCGCTTATCTTGAGGCCAGTGCTTGTTTAGCTGCTAGACAAAAAGAAAAACCTTGTGACAGTTAGAACATAGTTAATTCTTTAAATGTAGGGGCGTATGACTTAGCCCTTGTCTGGCATGGCCTTAAGTCCTGTTTTTCATTTGGTGTCTAATTGCCACAAAGAGTCCGTCTTGCCAGTCTTATGATCTCCATCTTAACATTAATACTGGCCATTGTCTAAACCGGAAAGGGAGAGGGTATAATGAGGCGAGTCTGACCTCCCATCCCATCATGGCTGGGAACAGAGTAGTTAAGGTTTCTCTGGGGTCCCGTTGGCCAAGAAGGGGTCCGTTCAGTCAGTTGGATGGCTTAGAATTTTTTTTTTTTTTTTTTTTTTGAGACAAGGTCTCACTCTGTCGCCCCAGCCAGAGTGCAGTGGCATCATCATAGCTCACTGCAACCTCAAACTCCTGGGCTCAAGTGATCCTCCTGCCTCAGCCTCCCCAGTAGCTGGGACTACAGGCGCACCACCACACTGGCTGATGTCAGTTTCTTGGTTGTGACAAATGTGCCCTGATAATGTATGCTGTTCATATTCAGGGGGAAAATTTTTTTTAATTGGAGAACATTTAATGTCTGGGGAGATGGTAGGATCCGGGGCAACCTTCCTGTATCGTCTGTGATCAAGTGGGTATAATCGTTCCTGTCCCCGCCACCTAGGGGTGGGTATCACATGATGCCATGTCGGGCTTCTGTGTCTATCCATTGGCCAGAATGTGGTCTGGGGAGAAACAGTGGCCAGCCCAGGTTCCTTATTTTTATAGAGTGTAGTCAAAGGGCAAGGTGATGTTTAGGATGATTACATTTATACAGCATGTATTTACATTGTTTGAAAGGAAATTAATCTGTAGCTGACTGTACCATGTACTAAATACTGTACAAACACAGTTCTATGCACTGGGCACAGTGGCTCATGCCTGCAATCCCAGCACTTTGGGAGGCTGAGGCAGGAGGATCACTCGACTCCAGCCTGGCAACATAGCAAGACCCCGTGTCTACAAAAACTAATTAGCCAGTCATGGTGGCGCATGCCTGTAGTCCCAGCTACTCTGGAGGCTGAGGCAGGAGGATCGTTTGAGCCCAGGAGTTTGAGGTTGCTGTGAGGTTATCATGATGCCGCTGCACTCTAGCCCAGGATGACAGAGCGAGACCCTGTTTCAAAAAAATAAAAACATAGTTCTTTAATTGTTAAAACAATTTTAACAATACTAAAATGAAACATTTTATTCCTTCTTTTTTTTCTTTTAATGACAGAGCTGTTGTTGAAAAATATCTGCTTGAAAAGTCTCGCCTGGTCTCTCAGGAGAAGGATGAGAGGTAGGAGGATGTTTGAATGCCGCACTGTGTCTGCGTTTGTTCCTACAACAGGGAGAAGCAAATGTCCTGAGGTCCGAGGAACTTTGGGAGAAGACATGGAGGCTGTCACAGGAGGGGCCCTGTCACCTCAAGCTTTGTGCCCATACCTCCTCCTAAGCCACCTGTTTGTGCCTCCTCCTAAAACCTTCTGAGGAGGCCGGGTGAGGTGGCTCATGCCTGTAATTGTAGCATTCTGGGAGGCCGAGGTGGGAGGATCGCTTGAGGCCAAGAGTTCAAGACCAGCCTGAGCAAGAGCAAGACCCTGTCTCTAATAAAAATAGAAAAAATTAGCCGGTCTTGGTGGCACGTACCTGTGGTCCCAGCTAGTTGCAAGACTGAGGCAGGAGGATCACATAAGCCCAGGAGTTTGAGGTTGCTGTGAGCTAGGCTGACGCCACTGTTCTCTACCCTGGGCAACAGAGTAAGACTCTGTCTTAAAAAACAACAAAACAAACCAAAAAACCTGAGGTTTTTACCCTCAGTGTGTGCTCAGATGTCTGCCCAAAATGTGATTAGATTAGAAGAAAAATTCCTGATTGGCAAATGAAACATAAACTCACTCACCCTCAGTCTCTCAGAAATCTATTTATTTGAGAAGTTTGTTTGATTTTTTAAAGACATAATGAGAATTGATTTATTGTTTTAAATGTGTACGTATTTGAGGTGATTTTTCCTCCCTGGTGTGGTCTCCAAAACAAATTAGTAGTGGTTTGAAAAGTAGCTATTGTGTGGCCTCCAAAAATGACTTTTTTCCTCCTAATTTTGACCCGCAGGAACTACCACGTGTTTTATTATTTGTTGCTTGGTGTCAGCGAGGAAGAGCGCCAAGAATTTCAGCTCAAGCAGCCTGAAGATTATTTCTACCTCAACCAGGTAAACAGCCCTGAGCCCCAGTCACAAACGCCACCACTGTTCCCAGCCATGGCCGGAAAGTCAGAGGCTGCCTGCCTCGGCCTCAAGGCCCCAAGGTGGTGGCATAAAGGATCCCATTCATTCCCAGAGCTGGGCCCGGCCTCGTCACCTCCAGCCAAAATTACCACCTGGCCTGCCCAGAAACACCCACGGTGCCATCGCCTTTGTTTTTCAGCATAACTTGAAGATTGAAGATGGGGAAGACCTGAAGCACGACTTTGAGAGGCTCAAGCAGGCCATGGAGATGGTGGGCTTCCTCCCTGCCACCAAGAAGCAGTAAGTGGGTGGGCCAGGGGCCACCATTCTGCCATGGCCTACAGCGGGTGCCCTTGGCTCTTACTGGTCACTCTGAGATCTGACCCACAACCCAGTAGAAAACCGGCAAGTCCCAAACAGAGCCACCCTGAGGATTGCCCAGTAACAGTGAGCACATGACCTGGCACAGGGTGGCGCCTGTAGTCCCAGCTACTCAGGAGGCTGAGGCAGGGGGATCATCTTAAGGAGGCTGGGTGGTCAAGGCTCCAGGGAGCTGTGATCATGCCTGTGAACAGCCACTGCACTCCAGCATGGACAACATAGACAGTCACTGGCCAGACACAAGGACATAAAATTTCAAGGTCACAGACTCAGCTGGCGCAGTGGCTCACACCTGTAATCGCAGCACTTGGGAGGCCGAGGTGGGAGGATCACTGGAGGCCAGGAATTTGAGACCAGCCTGGGCAAAACAATAATAATAAATAAATATTAAGGAAAAAAAAGTTCAAGGTTGGCATTCAATGTCAGAACAATGGTTCCTCAGGGATTGGGAGTTCCAAGGCCTGAAATGTTTTATTCCTTGGTCTGGGGGCTGGTTAGGGGGATGTATACACTTGTGACATCATCAAACTATCCACTTGGGAACTGTGTGCTTTTATTGGTATGCATAGTATGCTTCCATAAAAATATTTTTCTTAAAAAGAAGCTCTCCTATCAAAAAAAAAACAAAAAACAAAGTAATCAAAATACCTATCTGTAAAGTCACATTGAACAGAAACAGTTCTTGGCAGAGGCATTAGGCAATTTTCAAACTTCACGCCTTCCAACCAGAATTTGCTGATTTTATGATTTCTGCCCAGTTCCCTGGAAGTTTCTTTTGTCTTATGAACATAGAAAGTGCCCAAACATAGGTTTCATTTCTTTCCCAGGATTTTTTCCATCCTCTCAGCCATCCTGTACCTGGGCAACGTCACTTACAAGAAGAGAGCCACAGGCCGAGAGGAAGGCCTGGAGGTTGGGCCCCCCGAGGTGCTGGACACACTGTCCCAGCTTCTGAAGGTACTGCTGCTGCCTCTGTCCCTTCTTGGGCCCAGCTCAGGGCTGCTGGCCACCTCTCCATGCAGGGAATGGGTGTCCAAAACCAATGTAGGTTTTGTAAACCAGGGCCTGGCTTCTTCCCTGTCATCTCTGCCACTTGTCTTCCTCATTTCTGATGAACTTCCTATACAGGGACACTTCCCACCTCAACCCTTCAAGCCAAAGGCTCTTTAAAACTATAGTTTGGTCAGCCGCAGTGGCTCACACCTATAATCCTAGCACTCCAGGAGGCCGAGGCAGGAGGAGTGCTTGAGGACAGGAGTTGAGACCAGCCTGAGCCAAGAGCAAGACCCCATCTCTAAAAAAAAAAAAAAAGAAAGAAAAATTAGCCAGGTGTGTGGTGTCGTGCCCTGTAGTCCCAGCTACTCGGGAGGCTGAAGCAGGAGGATCACTAAGAGGTTGCTGTGAGCTACAGTGACACCACTGCATTCTAGCCAGGGTGACAGAGACTGTGTCTCCAGAAAAGCCCAAAAAAACTGTAGTTTGATCGACAAGGTCATTTTCTCATTGAAACTGCCATCCCCTCATCCACTGGCCCTCCACCAGGAACAATTCTGGCCCAGGGACCACTGCAATGTCTGGAGATCTTTCTGGTCATCAGACTTTGGGGTGCTCCTGGCATCTAGCAGGTGGCCAGGGATGCCGCAATGCACATAACTGCCCACGGCAGGGAATGATCCAGCCCCAAGGGCAGAAGCCATGGAGAGGCCAGGAAGCCCTACCTCCATCTTTCTGTTTACTAACCACATGTTCTGACTGTGGCTTTTCTTCAAGAAGGCCTGCAGGGGCCCCCCAACTTCTGTTGAGCTCTTGGGGATATGTGAGCACCTGCTGAGAGATTAGGGAAGCTTCCATAACCCCCACTCTTGCTCCCAATGAGCAGAGACCACTGGCTCAGGGAGAGGTGTCAGCAGTTGGGGGACTTGGGGTCTCTGGTGAGGTCTGTGCCCCAAGCCCAGCCCGTGCACACAGGACGGCTGTGAGTGCAGGTTGTTCAGTGCCACCTGGGTCCAGTACTCGCACCTGGGTCTGTGGATGGTCTCGTCCAGGCCATCCAGCGAGGCTGTGCTGTGTGAGAATTCTGAGTCCTGCCAAGCGTAGAGCAGCACGTCTTGAGGCAGTGGCTTTGGGGCCCACTTCCCAGCCTGGCTGCTGCAGGGAGGTGGGGGGTCCATCTCCTATCCACATCGGGTTCCGGGGCTCGACCCAGCGACGTGAGGCCACACTCGACAAGCTCTCCATTTCTCCTTTCCTTCTCTCCCTCCTCAACCTTGAAACAGGTGAAGCGAGAAATCTTGGTGGAAGTTCTGACCAAAAGAAAAACAGTGACCGTCAATGACAAGCTCATCCTTCCCTACAGCCTCAGCGAGGTGAGTGCTGCCCAGCACTTGTGGGGTGCCAGTCCCCCAAAATAGAAGCAGGAGGGTCCTTCAGAAAGAGCTCTTCCTTTCCCTGAAGTGCTAGAATAGAACCACAGCAGCGCCTCTGATCCTCACTTAGCTCAGGTGTGGCACAGCAAGGTGCCTCGCACCAGCGAAGATTGGCCAAATCTGGCCCACCACCTGCTTTTATAAATAAAGTTTTGTTGCCATGTGGCCAGGCCCCTTCATTTATATACTGTCTGTGGCTGCTTTCATGCTACAGCAGCAGAGCTTAGCAGTTGAGACAAAGGCCATCAGGCCCACAAAGCCAAAAACAATGCCTCCCTGGCCCTTCCCAGAAGGTATTTGCACTCCTGGGCTCTTTATAGCAGCCTTTATGGCCATTGCAGGGCTTGTGGTCTCAGGTCTGCCCATAAATCTTGATAAGATACTTCCCTCTGGCCTTTGCATCAGCCCAGATGTTATCTCCGAGGTATGTTTCTCTTGCTTTTTTATATGTCAAGAGCAGTGTCACTTGCAGCTTGGATAGCACCAGGAAAGTACCTGGGGGGGGGGGGGTATTTTTAGCTGGTGGTGGCCTCTCACCCGACAAAAAGCTGCTCGGGCATTTCAGACAGGCACTGGGACATTCTGAGCCTGCCCGAGGGCCAAGGCACCATGTGATTTTACCAGGAAGTCACTGCAAGATACCCAAGACCCCAGGAGCATAAGTGTCCCCCAGAGGCAACGTGTGTGGAGCCAAAGACGCCAGGCAGGGACTGCGTTCTGTTTGGCCTCATCCCTGTGACATCTGGGGAAGGCAAAACCAGAGGGACATGTTCTAGATCTTTTTTATAGCTGAATACATCTGTCACAGCAGATAACTGAAAACATACAAAGAGTAAATTTATTATAGTGGATTAGACCTTTAAAAAAAACCATTTGAGACTGGGAGTGGTGGTTCATGCCTATAATCCCAGCATTTTGGGAGGCTGAGGTGGGAGAATCACTTGAGGCCAGGAGTTGGAGACCAGCCTGGGCGACATAGTGAGACCCCATCTCTAATAAAAATAGAAAAATTAGCCAGCCATGACAGCGCACACCTGTAGTCCCAGCTATTGGGGAGCCTGAGGCAGGAGGATCTTTGAGCCCAGGAGCGTAAGGCTGCTGTGAGCTGTGATGACACCACTGCACTCTAGCTGGGGCAACAGTGTGAGACCCTGTCTGAAAAAAAAAAAAAAAAAAAGAGAGAAAAGAAAAGGGGTGTGTTGGATGACTCGGGTGTTGAAAGTGGCAGCCTTGACTTACCCTTTGTGCAAACCGAGGGCTGGCCCAGCACAGGGGCTACCCCGCCCGAGGTGAGCCGCCCCCTCGTGTCCACAGGCCATAACTGCCCGAGACTCCATGGCCAAGTCTCTGTACAGCGCCCTATTCGACTGGATCGTGCTGCGGATCAACCACGCCCTCCTCAACAAGAAGGACATGGAAGAGGCAGTCTCAGTGAGTGCCCCTGTCCACTCCACCAAGCTGGGCCGGGGAGGCCTCGTCTTTAGCACCAGACGTCCTCGGTGGCCAACCTGTGACATTCGGGGCTGAAGGGTCTGCCGTTGAGAGGCTGGTTCCTCCCATGGGCAGGCCCAGGGAACAGGATAGGCTACAAAATTCAGGGGGCCCAGTGCACATTGAAAACATAGGACCCCTTATTCAAAAAGTATGGATTCCAGCTCGGTGCATCTCTTGAGCCCAGGAGTTCAAGAACAGGCTGGGCAACATAGTGAGACCCCCATCTCTAAAAAATTTAAAATTAAAAAACAATTACAGATTCCAAGCTGGAGACTGCAAAGCTGTTCAGCCAAGCATGGGGCCCTCAGGACCTAACAGTTCGCTGCCCAGACAGCCGGCACCTCTCACAAAGGTCAGCTCCCTTGGGAAACGCACTGGTAGTGACCATGTTCTCTGTCTCCTCTAGTGCCTGTCCATCGGGGTCCTCGACATCTTTGGGTTTGAAGACTTCGAGAGGAACAGTTTTGAGCAGTTCTGCATCAACTATGCCAATGAGCAACTACAGTATTACTTCAATCAGCACATCTTCAAACTGGAGCAGGTTAGGAAGTGTCTTTTTTACAATTTTTTTATTTGGTAAAATACACATCACATAAAATTTACCTTCTTGCCAGGCACAGTGCCTCACACCTATAATCCTAACACTTTGGGAGGCCAAGGCGGGAGGATCCCTTGAGCCCAGGAGTTCGAGACTAGCCTGGGCAACATAGCGAGATCCCATTTCTACAAAAAAAATAGAAGAATTAGCCGGGCATGGTGGTGCGTGCTTGCTGTCCCAGCTATTCAGGAAGCTGAGGCAGGAGCGTGGCTTGAGCCCAGGAGTGTGAGGCTGCAGTGAGCTCTGATGATGCCACTGCACTCCAGCCTGGGCAAGTACACTGGCATCATCTAGCGACTCTGTCCTCCAAAGAAAATAAATTTATCTTCTTAACCATTTGTAAGTGTGCAGTTCAGCAGTATTAAGTACATTCATACTTTGCAGTCATCACCACCATCCACGTCCAGAACTCTTTTCATCTCCCCAAACTGAAACTCTGTCCCCATGAAACACCAACTCCCCATCCTCCCTCCCCCAGCCCCTGGCACCCACCATTCTACTTTCTGTCTCTATGAATGTGAGGACTCGGGGACCTCGTGTAAGTGTGATCACACAGTATTTGTTTTTTTGTGTCTGGCATATTTCACTGAGCAGAATGTCTTCACCGTTCATTCAGGTTGTAGCTTGTATCAGAATTCCCTTCCTGGCCAGGTGCAGTGGCTCACGCCTGTAATCCTAGCACTCTGGGAGGCCAAGGCGGGGGGATCGTTTGAGCTCAGGAATTCGAGACCAGCCTGAGCCAAGAGTGAGACCCCATCTCTACTAAAAATAGAAAGAAATTAGCCAGACAACTAAAAATATATAGAAAAAATTAGCAGAGCATGGTGGCACATGCCTGTAGTCCCAGCTACTCGGGAGGCTGAGGCAGGAGAATCGCCAGAGCCCAGGAGTTTGAGGTTGCTGTGAGCGAGGTTGACGCCACGGTACTCTAGCCCGGGCAACAGAGTGAGACTCTGTCTTAGAAAAAAAAAAAAAAGGAATTTCCTTCCTTTTTAAGACTGAATAATATTCCATTGTACAAGGATACCACATTTTGTTTATTCATCTGTTGATAGACGCTTGGGTTGCTTCTGCCCTTTGGCTATTGTGAATAATGCTGTGAACATGAGTGCACAAATATCTCTTTGAGACTCTGTTTTCAATTCTTTTGGGTATATACCCAGAAGTGGGCTTGCTGTATTATATAGTGATCACACATTTATTTATTTATTTTTTTTTTTTTTTGAGGAATCACCATACTGGTTTCCAACAGCAGCTGCACCATTTTACAAGAAAATATCATTTTGTTGCCCACCCAGCCCCAGGGGCAATAGAATGAGCTAGAACCGGAATCTCCCTTGAGGCACAGATCCTTGGCAAACTTGCCCCAGAATTTTTGTCTGTCAAAGAGAAAGTCCAAGAAAATCCCACCCAATGCAGGTTGAGGCAAATATTGGGGACCTTTTGAGCCACAGGTCATTTTTGGATCTTTCTTGCCCATGTGTGAAAAGTTCTTTTTTTTTTCTTTTTTTTTTTTTCTTTTTTTTTGAGACAGAGTCTCACTCACAGCAACCTCAAATTCCTGGGCTTAAGCGATCCTACTGCCTCAGCCTCCCAAGTAGCTGGGACTACAGGCATGTGCCACCATGCCTGGCTAATTTTTTGTATATATATTTTTAGTTGGCCAGATAATTTTTCTATTTTTTTTTTTTTTTAGTAGAGAGGGGAGGGGGGAGGTCTCGCTCTTGCTCAGGCTGGTCTCGTCGAACTCCTGACCTCGAGCAATCTACCCGCCTCAGCCTCCCAGAGTGCTAGGATTACAGGCGTGAGCCACCACCCCCAGCCTGAAAAGTTCTTTTGATGGGAGAGAAACAGAGTTGCCTTTTAAGGGTTAGCTTTGGTCAGTGGTATTGATCATCTACTTTACATGTTTTTTTGCTGCTAAATGGTTATCTTTACTCGTGTTATCCTTCACACTGATGATTCTGATGGGGAAAGAGAAACAGGTGGGTTGATGTAGATATTTAGCTGATTTTCCCGTCAAGCCCCCTGGCTGCGGGGCACTTGGAACGTGGCTGGTCGGAGTTAAGTCCCGCGGGAAGAGTGAGATGCACTCCAGATTTCTTTTTTTTTAGAGACAGAGTCTCACTATGTCGCCCAGGCTAAACTCAGCCTCGCAAGTTGCTGGGATTATGGTGCATGTAGCACCGTGCCCAGCTTTTCCTTTTAAATGAGACTTAGACATTGCGAAGTTATACAAGTCACTAGCATTATATCCATTAATTACATTATAGTTGACAGCATAGCTCTAAAGCAAGGGCCAGCAAACAATAGCCAGTGGGTCAAACAAATCTGGCCCCACAACCATTTTTATAAATAAAGCTTTATTGGCACAAAACCATTTGTTTACATGTTGTCTATGGCTGCTTTCACACAAGCAGTAGCCCCAACAGATAATATTATCTGGCTTGTAAAGTGCTATCTGACCCTTTACAGAAAAAATCTTTAAACCCCTGGGTGATTTTAAGTGTGATTTTAAGCACCGTGCTGTGATCCACATTTAAGAACTTGCATTTTTGTTTCCTGTTGGTGATAATTAATTTATCTAACTTTATATAGTTATTAATGTATTCCTATTAATATTTATTTTGTTATTCATATGTTTATACATAAACGTGTCTGTACATAAATCTGCTTGTGCAGCTTGGGTACTCCTCATCTGAAATGCTCAGGACCAGAAGTGTCTCAGATTTCAGATTTTCTTTGGATTTTGGAATATTTGCATTATGCTTACCAAATGAGCATACCTAATCCAAAATGCTCCAATGAGCATTGCCTTCAAATGAGGGCAACGTAGGCACTCAAATTTGGGGTTTTTTTGTTTTATTGGAGATGGGGGTCTTGCTAAGTTGCCCAGGCTGACTTCAAACTCCTAGACTCGAGCAATCTTCCCACCTCAGCCTCCTGATTCACTGGGACCACAGATGCATGCCACCAACACCCACCTTAAAAAGTTTCAGATTTTGAGTCTGGGCACTGTGGCTCACACCTGTAATCCTAGCACTTTGGGAAGACAAGGTGGGCAGATCACTTGAGGTCAGGAGTTCAAGACGAGCCTGAGCAAGAGGGAGGCCCATCTCTACTAAAAACAGAAAAAAATTAGCTGGACATGGTGGCACAGGCCTGTGGTCCCAGCTACGTGGGAGGTTGAGGCAGGAGGATCACTTGAGCCCAGGAGTTTGAGGTTGCTGTGAGCTGTGATGATGCCGCTGCTCTCTAGCCCAGGCGACAGAGTGAGACCCTGTCTCAAAAACAAAAAAAGTTTCAGATTTTGGATTTTCAAGGTTAGGGATGCTCAGCCTATATGCGGTTATGTTATATAAATATCGCCATATCTGGGAAATACTGAACTTCCACTCCCCCAATCCTGCAGGAGGAGTATCAGGATGAGGGGATCACGTGGCACAACATCGACTATGCAGACAACGTGGGCTGCATCCATCTCATCAGCAAGAAGCCCACGGGCCTCTTCTACCTACTGGACGAGGAGAGCAAGTGAGTGTTGCCAGCCCGGCCGACCCTCAAACATGGGATCTGGGTCAGGTTCCCCAGTCCCTCAGGGCCTTACCCCAAATCCGTACCATCCTGAGAACTTCTCAGTCTCTCCGGATCATCTGGCCACGACAGCTGCAGAACGCACATACAGCTCACCACAGAAATGCTAACACACATGATTAATCCGTGCACCCTGAAAACACACCCGCCCCAGGAGTTGCCAGCAAGAGAGTTGCAGCCCCGGGTCTAGAAACTAGGGATTGGCACATTCTTGCAGAGGTCAGCACAGCATGTGGATCTGGGTCCCAGATGCCGCCAGGCTCTGGAGTCACCACTGGACCTCGCACATCTCAGCCCCTTGGCCCCAGGGCACAGGGAAGGCTAGGGATCGACAGTCAGATGCCGCTCACACATCAGTCTCCTGAGGCTGCCGTACTGGATCACCACAAACCAGGGGGCTGAAGCAGCAGGAATTGAGTCTCTTACAGTTCTGGCAGCCTAGAGTCCAAAGTGACGGTGTCTGCAAACTGCCGTCTCTCCAGACCTCATAGGAGATGGTCCTTCCTGGCCTCTTCCAGCTTCTGGGGGCTCGTCTGCATGTGGCCATCTTCCCTCAGTGTGCCTCTGTCTCTCAGTCCTGTCTCCTCTTCTTGGAAAGACACCAGCCACATTGTATTAGGACCCACTCTAATGACCTCATCTGAACTAATTACGTCTGCAAGGACCCTGTTTCCAAATAAGGTCACATTCACATGTGCTGGGTGAGAGGCGTTAAGATATAGACATACCTTTTTATGAGCAGCTTCTTAGGCCCTCTTTTGCCAGTGACATCCCCGAAAGGCTGGTCAGAGTCTCAAGTGAATCAGGCACACCTCCTGTCTCAAGTCAAGTCCCTGTCCAGGACAGGGTGACAGACACATCCCCGTGAGGCCAGGATTCAGGTGGAGAATGTTCCAATGAGAGAAGGGGCTGGGCACGAGGAGGAGAGCTATGTCACTGCCACCAGGAAACTCCTGGGGCCACTCAGGGGAGGCCTGTGAGGCCTGGTCCAGCAGGCTCAGGTCTGTCTGTATTTAAAAATCTTGCTATTTTTTGTCACCATGGAATTTTTTTTCTTTTTGCACACTGATTTGTATTTTCTAAAATAGTATGCTAAAATGTTGTTTATCTCAACCACTGGCCTTTTTTGGCACCCAAGGCAGATGCCTCACTCCATAGCTATAGCCTCCTCCCTGCTGCTAAGCCGTGGAGCCCCTGTCGGGATTCGAGCCCTCATTCCGCTGCCTGTGTTTGCAGTGAGGCCGGGCGTAGGCAGTGTGTGCCAAAGCCACAGGTGGCATCTCCCTCCCGGGAGGCAGAAATAGCCAGGTACAAGGGGTCCCTCATTCTGCCCCTGCACCCCCTCCTCCCCAGGGCACAACAGAGGCCTGGTTCATCCCTGTCTCCCGGCCTCTCCTTCACCGAGGGCACAGAGACAGGACCCCTCTCCAAGGCACAGCATTCAGGCACAAATGGCCAACACCAGCAGTCACCGCAGCCCGGGATTATTCTCAGGAGCCACCCATGGTGGGCCCAGATCCAGGCCTCCCCAGAAACAAATGTTTGCAGACGCCACTAAGCCCGGTCAGTGGCTTCTGCAGCCCCCCAGAAAACAGCTGTGTGCGGGAGAAGAGAGTGAGCCTCCCAGACCCGGACGGTGGGCTGCTCCGAATCGACTCCGCAGCTCCAAGAGCATCACTTCCCCTCAGCCTGCTCAGCCCGGGCTGCAGATGCAGCTGCTGGTGCGGGTTCCTGGCCCTCAGGTGGTGTGTGCGGCACTCTGCGTGAGGCGGGCTCGTTCCTTCCTTTCCTTCCTTTCCTCTTTTGCTCAGCCATCCCTCCACCCACAGAGCCCTGTGCACCTGCCTGCCTCGCACGAACATACATTGAGGGTCTGTGGCACGAAACGCACAGCCCGTAAATCAGCTGCTGTTCCTGCCACCGAAGGTGTCTCATTCTCTTCCCAGCTTCCCCCACGCCACGAGCCAGACCCTGCTGGCCAAGTTCAAGCAGCAACACGAGGACAACAAGTACTTCCTCGGCACCCCAGTCATGGAGCCAGCCTTCATCATCCAGCACTTTGCAGGGAAAGTGAAATACCAGATCAAGGTAAGTGTCTCCCTGGCACCATCCACAGATGTGTGAGCAAAGCCACCATCGGCCCAGAAGCCAGGAAAGGGACCAGTGGGAGGTTCCTCGCCACTTCTGTGCCCAGCACTGGTTGAGGTTCCAGGGCATTCAGACCCAACCCTGAATCCCCAATGCCCAAGGGCCCTCAGGCCTGGAGTTTGTTGTTGGGATGGCCCCTGTCCTGCCACCAGCCCTTCCCGCACTGGCTCCTGGGTCTCCAGTGGGCACTGGCAAGTGGCCACCCTCAAGTGACCACCTGTATCCATCCCCCTCCAGGACTTCCGGGAGAAGAACATGGACTACATGCGGCCCGACATCGTGGCCCTGCTGCGGGGCAGCGACAGCTCGTACGTGCGCGAGCTCATCGGCATGGATCCCGTGGCGGTGTTCCGCTGGGCTGTGCTCCGGGCGGCCATCCGGGCCATGGCTGTGCTCCGGGAGGCTGGACGCCTGCGGGCCGAGAGGGCCGAGAAGGCCACAGGTAGGAGCCGGGGCATGAACCCACACAATTGTCACCATCAAGAGAGGGACATCCAGGGTCTGTCTTAGCATGAACAGTTCAGCATTTAGTACATTTGTTATGTTGTGCAACCACAACCTCTGTCTCACTCCATGGCTTTCTCATCGCCCCAAACAGAAACAGCAGAGTGTGTAATGTAATCTCACGCCATCGTATCAGCGGCTCCATCGGTCCCCTCCTTTGCTAATGATGTGCCCTGACCCAGCCCGGGGAGTTTCTTGGTTGTGTCAACGTAGCTTCTCCTGGTGCTCTGCCCCTTCTCTCGTCTAACTTCTCTACCTGGATCCCGGCCTTGAGGGGACGCATCTGTCCCCTGTCCTGGGTGAGGACGTGGTTTGAGCCAGGGAAGTGTGCCTGATTCCCTCAAGACTCTAGCCAGGCCTTCAGAGACATCACCAGCAGAGGAGGGGCCGGATACAGTTGCTGACATGTGATGGCAGAAGGCCATGTCCCCATTTTTCCCATAAAGAACTTGAGGCCCGCACGATCAAGTGGCTCCCCTGGGTCTCAGGGTTCAACCTTCCGTCCTCAGCTTTGATTTCAGTCATCAGCCAGGGCGTTAACTCCGTCTCCTGCAGGACATTGGTGGAAAGGAGGACGGAGAAAGCCTTTGTGAGAAGTAGGAAGTGAACGGCACTTCACAGTTCTGGGAATCAAAACACTTCACAGTTCCCCTGCTCTGCCCACACTTGAGTAACAAACTTTTTTTAAGATGGGTCCAAGTTAGCCAGGTGTTGCGGCATGTGCCTGCAGTCCCAGCTACTCAGGAGGCTGAGGCGGGAGGATCGCCTGAGCCCAGGAGTTGGAGGCTGCAGTGAGCTGTGATCATGCCACTGCCCTCCAGCCTGGGCAACATAGCAAGACCCTATATCTAAACAAAATGTTTAAAAGTTAAAAAGTTGCGGGCCGGGCGTGGTGGCTCACGCCTGTAATCCTAGCACTTGGGAGGCCGAGGCGGGTGGATTGTTTGAGCTCAGGAGTTCGAGACCAGCCTGAGCAAGAGCGAGACCCCGTCTCTACTAAAAATAGAAAAAAATGATCTGGCCAACTAAAAATATATATAGAAAAAATTAGCCGGGCATGGTGGTGCATGCCTGTAGTCCCAGCTACCCGGGAGGCTGAGGCAGTAGGATCGCTTAAGCCCAGGAGTTTGAGGTTGCTGTGAGCCAGGCTGACGCCACGGCACTCACTCTAGCCCGGGCAACAGAGTGAGACTCTGTCTCAAAAAAAAAAAAAAAAAAAAAAAGTTAAAAAGTTGCATCAAAACAAGGACTTCGGCCTCCAAGGAAAGGAAGAGGGCTGTCAGGTGTCCCACCACTGCCCACTCTGTGCATCCAGCAGGTATGGGCAGCCCTAGCGCCCGAGGTCACCTGGGAGAGCTGCCGAGAGGAGCCAACACCCCTTCGGAAAAACTTTACCGGTGAGCGAGACCTTGATTTGTCTAAACCGAGGCTGTTGAATAACTTGGGAAACCGTACACCCTATACCCAGGTCAAGGTTGCTCTAAATACGTCACCAAGTGGCCATTTGAACCAAAGAGACCCGGCACCTAGCAGCATTTGCTTCTGCTTTTCTGTCCACTGAATGGCAGGCCTCACGGCGTCGTCTGCTCAGGGAGGTGCCAGCAGCTCAGTTTACAAAGGGTCCTTTTCATGACTCAGGGTGGGCATTGGCGGGTGGAGCCCAGGGACGCCGGTCCGTGCAGTGACAGGCGTGACTGCAGAGTCCTTGTTCCTTTAGCTTGGCCGAGGTGCCCTGAAATAGTCCTGCTGACTGACTTCCTTCACACCCAGAAATGCACACACCTGCTTGTCACACATAAGATGACACAGGATACTTTGTGATCCCCTTGCAAGGATCCTCCACATGCCCCAGCATGTGCTGGCACCAGGGTATAAAAGTGAGTAGGTGCACCTTTTGCCAGGCAGGTGGGGTGAGAAAGGCCACGCTGGACAGCTGTCCGAGGCAATGACAAATCCAGAGGAAGGACGTTTCTGGCAGCCTGAGAGAGCCAGGCAGGCCTCATTGAGATGGGACCCATTGAGCCAGACAAAGAAAGTAGGCAGGATGTGCTAGCAGCTCCCAGGAAGGCAGCATGTGCAAAGGCCCTGGGGTAGCCCAGTCCCTGCCTCCTTTCTCAAGAGTCACAAATTCCCAAGGAGCGAGTCACTCAATTTTTGACTATGGAAAGGTCATTTTATGTTTGAGCCCTTTGTAACGAAAACTTCTTCAGGAGATCCGTAAGAGTGTATGAGTGGAGATAGAGCTATAGCACCGAGGTAAGTGACTATTGGTGGTTTGTCTGGAAGCACAGTGTATCATTTTTCCTGCTTTTAAAAAAGTACATTTTTAAATTGATTTTTTCACCCAAATGGGGGCAAAAGAAAGGAGAACACATCTTTCTCTTTGCTTGTGTGGGTTTTTGTTTTGTTGCTGTTGTTGTTGTTGTTGTTGTTTAGTCCTCTTCCCTGCAAAGACAAAGTGGCCTCTGACCCATCACAGTCACTGAAGCAACATCCGTCTCCCCCAGTCCCCAGGCCTGGCCCCAGGCTGTGGGTCCCACCCCAGGGGCGGGTTAAGTTGATACAGCTTCTCCCTTACAGTTGCTCAATGCTAGATTTCTCATTTGACGGCTCTGAGGAGTTCGATATTAACGCTTTTGAGGACATCATTGCTTTCTATGAAAGCAAGAAGTAAGTAGTAGCGAGGGCCTTGGGTCCCGACACCAGGGAGGCACACGGAGAGGAAGGAAGCACCTTCCCAAGGTGCTCAGCGCAGCATCCAGGGCAAGGAGAGAGGGGGTCAGCCATCCTGGCAATGCCAGGGCCAGCGGAGGACACTCCTGCCAGATTTGGGGCCGAGGGGCAGGGGGGGCACCAAAGCCATCAGCCTCGTTCTGAGCTGTGGCCGCTGCACTGACCACTCTGAGCATAGAGATGACCTGTGTCCCCTGTGTTGTCTTTTGCTCTGTGCCTTCCTGGAGGGGGTAGGGAACACAGGTAAGTGTGGGCACTCAGCATGCCGCATGGCACAAGGGGCTGTGTGCAGACTGGGGTCCTTCCAGGCCAACTGCCTGGAGCTCAAACATGTATTTTAAATGCCTGGAATGAGGAATTTCAAAATCAAATAAAACTTAGAACCTCATCTCCAGAAGTTCTCTGAAAGACATTCGTCCTTTAGATATTCCTCACTAATACTCATGTTGAAAGCATCTGATTTGGTTCTCTGAAGTGTTCTCATTCCCACACGTTGGGGCCAAAGTTTGGGCCTGCAATGTATGCTCAAGCCTGAACCCATGGTGATCGAACAAAATGAAGCCAATAAGGTTGAGTACTTTGGGGTGACTATCCCCTTAGAGTCACTAGGCTGGATCACTCTCTGGGGTGGGGCCTACCCTCTGCATTGTAGAGTGTGGAGCAGCATCCCTGGGCTCCACTCACCAAACGCCAGGAACACGCGCCCCAGTCGTGAAAACCACAGATATTCCCAGACATTGCCTTATGTCTGGGGAGGGCGGGCAGCTTCGCCCCCTCAGTGGGGAACGTGAGAACTACTGTGTTAAACTCATGTCTCATATATTCAAATTCATTCCTGTCTGGGCACGGTGGCTCACACCTATAATCCTAGCACTTTGGGAGGCCAAGGCAGGAGGATCACTAGGGCCCAGGAGTTCGAGACCAGCCTGGACTACATAGCCAGACCCTGCCTCTACAGAAAATTTTAAAAATTAGCCAGGTGTGGTGGCACGTACCTGTAGGTCCCAGCTACTACGGAGGCTGAGGTGGGAGGATCACTTGAGCCCAGGAATTTGAGGTTGCAGTATGCAATGATCACGCCACTGCACTCTAGCCTGGGAGACAGAGCAAGACCCTGTCTCAAAAAAAAAAATTTCTCCCAAAGGCCTTTGTGAAGCCAACGAGGAGGTTAACATCTAGCCACAGAATCATGGACAAGAGACTAATTTGCTCCTCCCACGGAGACCCTAGGGTCTTTGTTCCTGAGTAGCCGCTGGCTACTCTTTAAAGATCTCAAAAGGCTGGCCTTTTGATACGCCTATAATCCCAGCACTCTGGGAGGCCAAAGTGGAAGGATCGCTTGAGGTCAGGAGTTCGAGACTGCCTGAGCAAGAACGAGATCCCGTCTCTACTAAAAATAGAAAAATTAGCCGGGCGTGGTGGCACATGCCTGTAGTCCCAGCTACTCGGGAGGCTGAGGCAGGAGAATCACTTGAGCCCAGGAGTCTGAGGTTGCTGTGAGCTAGGCTGACGCCACGGCACTCAAGCCCGGGCAACAGAGCAAGACTCTGTCTCGGAAAAAAAAAAAAAAAAAAAAAAAAGTCTCAAAAGGTTCTTAAATAGGAGACTTTTTTCAATGATCCAGTTAAAAAGGATCGATTGAAATTAAACAGTCCAGTGGAGATGATTGGTTGAAAAGAATCCAGTAATCCATGTTGCCAAGCCCATGGGCACCCCCAGCTCAGGAAGGCCGCCCGGCAGTCCCCGTTCTTGGCAACGGAAGGAGAGGTAGCCCTGATCACAAGCTGTGTGTGTTTCAGCTCCATTGGCCTAGGGATGGCCCCAGTGGCACTGGGGACCCCAAGGTGGTGGGCCTGCAACTCTAACTCTGTCTTCTCTCTGTCACTGCACCTACCCCACCCTCCCCTCAGCGATTTGCATAACCAAATCATCAAGAGCATCAAAGGACTGCCCTGGCAGGGCGAGGACCCCCGTGGGCTCCTGCAGTCCCTCAGTCGGCTCCAGAAACCCCGCGCCTTCATCCTGTGAGTCCCCCCGAGGGCCCCCAACAAGTGCAACGGCCGCCTCCCCACTGCTCCCAGGGACCCAGCAGGGCCTGTGGGCTTCCTAAAGTGGATGGGCCATTAAAAGCGCAGTGCTGTCTCTTGGCCCCGGCCTCACCCACAGCCCTCGCTAAATGCCATCATTAATACCCATGCCTGGCGTCTGTGCTATGGCCCAGGCCCCCGCCAGCTTCCTGGTGCACAGCGCAGCTTTGCAGGAGTGCTCCTTCTCTCTTAAAGGCATCTAATTTTCTACCCCCAAACGTACTCCCCACAACCCACGCCCCACCCTTGTCTGGCTTGCAGAGCAAAGCTTGCTCCCTGCCTTTGCACGGTAAGCTTACAGAGCAGCCATCTGAAGCAGAGTGTGCAAGTCCTTATGAGTCGTGGCCCTGCCCTGTGCACCGGGCCACGCGAGCCGGTTGACAGGGCCCAGAAGGCACACAAACCAGGTTGGGAGGCTGGGCACAGTGGCTCGCACGTGTAATCCCAGCACTCTGCGAGGCCAAGGTAGGCAGCGATGATCACTTGAGGTCAGGAGTTCAAGACCAGCCTGAGCAAGAGTGAGACCCCATCTCTACTAAAAGTAGAAAAAATTAATTAGCCCAGTGTCATGGCATGCTCCTGTTATCACAGCTACTTGGGAGGCTGAGGCCGGGGGATCACTTGAGCCCAGGAGTTTCAGGTTGCAGTGAGCTATGATGATGCCACTGCCTTCCAGCTTGGGTGACAGAGCAAGACTCTGCCTCTGAAAAAAAAAAAAAAAAACCTGGGTTGGGATCCCAACTCCCAGAGCCAGGTGGCTGATGGCATCTGTGGTCACCACATCTGACCTCTTAGCAGCCACTCAGGGTGCAGGTCAGCTGAGAGTGAAGCTTACTACCTGCAAGGGAGCCAGTTTCAAACTTCATTTTTGTCAGGCGTGACTTCCCCACAGGGACCAACCTTACAGCTTGCAGGCCTAGCATCTCGGGGCTCTGCGGGACACCGTTTCCTTAGCGGGTCCTCAAAAGGCACCAAGCTCCTGTTTTCACTTACTTACTTTTCCCTTTGGTTTGCAAGATTTCCACAAAGAGTCTGAGAACACAGGAGCCGTGCCCTCCCTTTCCTCAGCCAAAAGATTGCCCGTGGTTTCTGTCCTTTCTGCCAGTGTGGTCTGAAAGGAGCTCCCCTCTCAGGCAGGACTCATTTCAGTTCTCTGCAGCACAAGTTCTGGAATGAACAGAACGTGTTCCAGAAGGGGGTTCGTGGGCCCGTTCATCATCAGAACTGCTCAGGGTCCCACAATCCCTCATTCAGGGCATCAGGCCATGATTTTTTGAGATATGTCAGTTCCTCCATAGCGTCTTCCACCCTGTAGGTTACTAGGCAACCGCTCCTCCTCCTCAGACATCCAGATGGCCCGCAGACCAAAAGCTCTTGTCAACTTTGGAGCAGCCACCAGCAAAGTCCAGCCGCTGCTGGCCCGGGGAAGCTGGTGGTGTGCACGACTGCCGAAGCTCGCTGGGTCTTCGGAGAGGCGGTGGCAGCAGTCTTGTTGCACTTGTTCCTGTCCCCTCACTCTTTCTCTTTCTCCTTCTCAGTCTAACCCACAAGGCGTGGCTTGCTGAACTAACCCAATCCAGACACCGTGTTCCTTTTGTTCACCAAACCATTTTTAATATTTTGACAGGAAAAGTAAAGGTATCAAACAAAAGCAGATCATTCCAAAGGTAAAAAGAAACAAACACCCGCGCGACACTTTCAAAGATGCCTTGCTTCTGTGCCCATCTTGAGAGCACCTGGCAGCTTGAGTCGTTGCTCAGAAAGGAGGGTGGGGGTGGGCGGGCTTGGAGGGGGCCGAGCTTTTGACATCTGCAGCTGCTGCTTATTCCTTCATCTTCCCACTGTCTCCTCCTCCCTCCAGAAAGAAAAATGTAATATTTTGAAATGATTTGGAGCTGTCTCTATTTGGGTGTCCCAGAAGCAGGGCCTGAGATGGGGACATTTGCCCAAAAGACAGTGCATTGAGGGGGCTCTCAAGAAAGCTGAGAGAGGGTGACAGCCAAAGCCAGGCAAGGATGCGGGCTCAGCCTGATCTCGCGGGGAGCTCTGGAGGGTTAATGGCACCGCAGAGCTTGTCCTGCCCAGAGGCAAGGGAACCTTCCGTTTATCCCTACATGGGTCAGTCCCTGGCTATGAGCCACCTCCAGAGGGTGGGACAGGACAGATTTCCATGTATGGTGTGCTGACGGCTTAGGAAGTTTGCAAAAGAGTGAAGACAACCTCTCAGTCTAGTCAGCAGATGGGACAAGGCTAGTTCCTCTTGTCAGCTGATAGAACTGGTTGGCATGTGGGGGTGGACCCGCCCGATGAGCTCACATGGAAGACACAGACAGGGCTTGGCAGTCCTTGGCTCCTGTAACATAAACTGTGGCGAGCCGTGCAGAGGGACAGCCAGGCTTTGGTGAACTGGCTTCTTCCCTTCACCCAAAGGAGGAGGAAACGGGGCCAGCACTCAGGCTGTGCGAGGTTGTCGCCAGTCCTCCCGGAGCCAGTGTCTTGTGCAGTGTGCAAGCCAGGCTCGGGCCGCCAGGCCCACCAGCAGCACAGTCCTCAGACTCTTACCTAAGAGCTGCCACCCTGGCACTGCCTGGCTCCGGGGATGTCTGCAGTGCCTCCTGGTGCCCGTGTGTGGGCAGCGGGAGGGCAGGCCGGACCCCGTGTGTCTGTCCTAGAACCTGCTGGACTCCAAGTCCCTGAAACTGATCATCAGCATGACCCTGCACGACCGTACCACCAAGTCCCTGCTGCACCTGCACAAGAAGAAGAAGCCACCGAGCATCAGCGCCCAGTTCCAGGTAGGCAGGCCCGGGCAGGCGCCACAGTGCAGAGCTCAGCCTGGTACTTGTGTCACTTGGCTAAAACCCAACGCTGACAACTCGTCAGTTACTACCAGGATTCTCCACTTTAACACTACAGGCATCTGGGGGTCAGATCATTCTCTGTGATGGGGACTGTCCTGTGCACTATAGGCTATTTCGCACAATAGGCTATTTAACACAATCTCTGGCCTTGGCCCACTAAATGCCAGCAGTACCATACCACCTCTGCCACCCCCAGCCCCTGTGCCCCCAGTTGCAACAACCAACTTGGCTACTGTTGCCATATGCCCCCTGGGGAGTAAAATCACCCCTGGTTGAGAAGCACTGAGTTAAAAGAATCATGTGTTAGCATGACCACTGAGCTATGTCCTTAGGTCATGTTTGCCTTTTTCCCCTGGCTGCCAGGAGGCTAAGGGACACATTTTGTTTATTTTTATTTAGGGGGTCCACCAGCTGCCAGCCCTCCCAGTTAACATTTTTGTTCTTTCCCTTTTTCCTCAATCTGAATCTTCAGTTCCCACCTCGGTTTTTTTGGTCATTACCTTATGGGGTGCTTCAGCAAATCATTTCTGGAAAAAGCAGGCCAGAGGCCGGGTGCAGTGGCTCATACCTGTCATCCTAGTACTTTGGGATGCCGAGGCGGGAGGATCGCTTGAGGCCAGGAGTTCAAGACCATCCTAAGCAAGAGCGAGACCCCGTCTCCACAAAAAATAGAAAAATTAGCCAGATGTGGTGGTGCACACCTGTAGTCCCAGCTACTCTGGAGGCTGAGGCAGGAGGATCCCTTGAGCCCAGGAGTTCGAGGTTGCAATGAGCTGTGATGACGCCACTGCACTCCAGCCCAAGCAACAGAGCAAGACCCTGTCTCAAAAAGAAAAGAAAAAGCAGGCCAGAGGCCAACTCAGTCTGACTTGTGTTTTAATCTCCAGGTGTTTATCTGGTCCTCCCCCTTCCCCCCCCCCCCCGCCACCTTCCACCTGAGGCAAAAATGAGAGCTGGAGGCCCTGGAGCTATGGGGACCCCATAACTCCTTAAGGGCTTCCAGGGGTCGTGCAGCCAGCAGTCAGAACATCCAGCTGCCACCTCCCATGTCCCACCGCCTGGGACCCCACCCACTCCCCCTGCCCCCGCTCCGGTGCTGGTGGGTGACCCAGGTCCTCTCCTGCTGAGCAGCATGCTCCTGCAACCCTGGCTCAGCACGAACGTTCTTTCTTCTCCCAGACGTCTCTTAACAAGCTCTTGGAGGCACTGGGGAAGGCAGAGCCCTTCTTTATCCGCTGTATCCGCTCCAACGCCGAGAAGGTGAGTGGCTCTCTAATGTCACGGAGGCACAGCCCACGCCAGCCCTGCAGGGTGTTCCTGCACCTGGCAACCTCCACAGAGGATGGGCCCACAGCCAACTCGGGGGTCCAGGAAAGGCTTCAAGGATCCAGGCGTCACGGTGGGGAGGCCATCAGGGGCGGGGTTCAGCAGGAGGCGGGGAGGGTGGCTCAGGTGGCCAGCCAAGAGCAGGGACGTTGCCTGGACCGTAGCGGGGCCCCAGAGAAGGTTTGACCAGGAAGGGACAGGTCAAGGGTGCTCCTCAGATACACCCCAAGAGCAGCCAGTGCGTAGAATGTACCAGAAGACAAGGGCAGAGGTCCTATAGTTGGCAAGTCTGGAAGGAGCACACAGCCCACTGCTTGTAGGGAAGTTTCTAGAAAGACTGTGGGGGCCCCAGGCTCAGCCCTTGCTCAGCCCCGGAGGTCCACTGTGTCCCTGGGAGGGCAGCTTGAGGACTTTGCTGGGGGGCAGCCAGGGATCCGGGGCCCCTCACGGGCATGGGTGAACACAGAAGCCTCCCGGAGACTGTGTCTCGGGAAACGCTCCATTGGCACCCACGCTGGGCTCAGGCTGCCCTAGATCGCGTTCTCTGTGTCGGGAACCATCCTGTGCACTGTCGGGTGCCAAGCAGCGTCCCTGGCCACCTACCCCCTAGTCATGACCACCCTCCTTGTACTGTTCCCTCCTGTTTGCCCTTAAAATAGCTCCATCCGTCCTCCCTCACTCACTGCCCACCAGGGTGAATTCCAGACCCCTGGGGCTTCACCCGGCTGCCCCTGCCCATCCCTTCCTCAGGACTTGGCCCAGCATTCCCTCTCTCCTGGGACACCTCCCACAGGGGCCCGGGCAGTGTCCACTTTGTCACACGTGTCTGGCTTCCAGCCCTAGACTGGGACCCCCGCCCCCGCCAGATTGCCCTGGCACTTACCCTGGCGCCCTGCACAGAGTACAGGCCCGGCACCGGTTTGCATTTGGATCCTTTTTATAAAAGAACTCTTTGCAGCAAACTGTCCAAATTTGGCAGCAAGAGGTAACATCCATCTCCAGGACACTAGAGAATAGAACAGGTCAGACACCCAAGTTATCTAGAAGAATCAAACACCTTGAGCACTGCTGCTGAGTGGTCTGTCTCCTCATTCCAAAAAAGAACATTTGGAGCAAGGAAAGACCAATTCTCCGGGTGCTTCTGGCTGCCGTGCTGGGGGACGTTCCTAAGCTGGCCAGCCAGCACCCGCACGTGCACCCTGACCCTATCTGTGTCCAGAATCCCAGGTGATGACACCTGCATGGGAACCTGCCCTCCTCGCACAGTTCCCAGTCCCGAGCCGCCAACGGGCTCGGGCATCACATCACGCCAGAGGCGCCCGCCCTGATCACTCACGTGCCCGTTTCAGAAAGAGCTGTGCTTCGATGATGAGCTGGTTCTGCAGCAACTACGCTACACAGGCATGCTGGAAACCGTGCGCATCCGGAGGTCTGGCTACAGCGCCAAGTACACGTTCCAGGTAGGCCTCGTGCACGCACGGTGATGTGGCAGAAGGCCAGCTCAGCCACCTCCCTCTTCCAGAGAGACGGCCTCTTTGGAGCATAAATCCCCAGGTTATCTTACACCAGGGCTTCTCCCTGGCAGCACTGTTGGCATTTGGACCAGATCATTCCCTGCCACAGGGCTCAAGTTTCCTCAGCAGAGGTGGCTGGCCCCCTGCCCACCCTGGAAAGATACCAAGTGTCACACTGAGGCAGGAGGAGGGAGCTGCGTGAGCAGATACCTTCAGAGCTCTTGACTGAGCACCTCTTGTCGTCGCCATTTTTATACCCAACTCTCTTACTCTCCAGCCACCAGCAAGAGGTTCTTATTTGTGCTTCCCCCCAACCCGAAACGGAGGCCCAGGCAGGTGATGACTTCAGAGATGGCTCCTTGGGCTTTCTAGAAACGTGAGGGACCATTAGTAACCAGAACTGGTGAAGACCAAATCTCTAGAGCAAAATTTCTCAAAGGCGGCACCACTGATGTTTGGGGCAACATCATTCTTTGCCGTGGGGCCGTCTGTGCATTGTAGGATGTTGAGCAGCATCTCTGGCCTCCACCCACTGGATGCCAGGACCCCCCAGGGTCCCCAGTTGTGAAAACCCAACATGGTGGCCAACATCCCTGAATATCCCCAGTGGTGAGCATAGCCTGGTCTAGAACCCTCACACAAGAAGCTGATACCTGTGTCTCCCTGAGCCCAAAGCCAGAGGTGACAGCACCTTGTTCCCATTCTGCTTTACCCGTGTGGCCTTAGGGGCTATGTTGTGGCATACTTCTCTTTTCTCATCCACAGAATGGAAATAGTGGCCTCCTATGCAGATGGGAACAGCAAAATTATTAAAAAAGAAAAAAAATGGGGAAGTGCTAGTATGTTTTACCAATGCTTGGCCTCTAAATACTTGAAATAACTGTTTGCCTAAAAGGCATGTTTGCCCAGCTGTGCTCCCTAGCCAGCCCCAGACTGCGAGCCCCACCCTGAGGGCAGCCCCATCTCCCAGCCACCCAGACTGACCGAAAGATCTACATCCGCCATGGTCTTTCTTAAGATTCTTGGCCAGGCACAGTGGCTCACCCTGTAATTCTAGCACTCCAGGAGGCCGAGGCGGGAGGGTCACCTGAGTTCAGGAGTTCGAGGTTGCAGTGAGCTGTGATGACGCCACTGCAGTTGTCCAGGCAACAGAGCGAGACCCAGTCTCAAAAAAAGAAAAGATTCAGACTATAGTACTGTTCCCATCAAACCCAATTTCAGTTTGGCCAGGAAGTTGCTGGAGCCCTGTTTCCTGTCGCTGGCGGAATACTCACCCGGCTTCTCCTTTCTCGACCACATCCCCTAGGATTTCACAGAGCAGTTCCAGGTGCTGCTGCCCCAGAGCGTGCGGCCCTGCAGGGAGGTCATCTCCGCCTTGCTGGAGAAGATGGGTGTGGACAAGAGGAGCTACCAGATCGGGAAGACCAAGGTCAGTGCTGCCGCGCCTCGGAGAGCTGCAGACCCCGCCCACCTTGCACCACGTGCAAGGTCCTTCCCGTCCCCAGAGGCTCCGCACCACGCCCTGAAAAGCAAGGGGTTCTGCTGAGGAAATGCAGTTCTCAGCACCCCGCACTTGCCTTCTTTCCAGAAGGCACAGCGTGCACCTAAGGGGCAAGGGCTGCCCGGCTGAGTCCCCACTTGCTGTTAAGCAGGGCTGAGAGACCTACCTGAGCATCACCTGTCTACCTCACAGGTAGAGCAGGGACAATCGTGCTGACCTGCTTGCTCTGGCAGTGGTCGGTCACTGTTGTCACGTCTGGTCTCCTCCACTGGGCTCCCCTTTCAGAAGTCGTCTCCAATCTCTGGGCAGGTGTCGGTTGCCTCTTGTTCTTGGGGCACCGCTCAACTGCCCTTGTATATAAAACAAGTGCTGAGGTCACCTTCCCATGAAGGCCTCATCTGATGTAAAAAATCCCTTTACAGTTGCTCAACAGGTTAATCCTAGAGTTACCATGTGACTCAGCAGCTCTGCTCCTGGGTATGTGCCCAAGAGAACTGAGGACAGGTGTTCCCATGAACACTTGTACACCAGTGTTCACAGCAGAAATACTCGCAGTAGCCAAAAGGTAGGAACAGCCCAAACCCCATCAGTCAGTGACTGGATAAGCAAAACGTGCTGTGTCCGTGCAACGGAATAGTACCGAGCCATGGAAAGGCAGGAAACTCTGACACCTGCTACCACGTGGGTGAACCTCGGAAACAAGCGTGATGCTGAGTGAGAGAAGCCAGACACCAAAGGCCACATGTTGCACGATTCCATTGATATGAAATGTCCAGAACAGGGCCAGGCACGGTGGCTCCGCCTGTAGTCCCAGCTACTCAGGAGGCTGAGGCAGGAGGATCGCTTGAGCCCAGGAGTTGGAGGCTGCAGTGAGCTGCGATGACACCACTGCACTCTACTCAGGGTGACGGAGTGAGATTCTGTCTCAACAACATATAAAACAAGGCCACTGAACACCCCTCCTCACAGCCCCCTACCCCTTTAAAAAAAAAAAAAAAAAGAAATGTCCAGAACAGGCAAATAATCAGAGGAAGCAGATCGGTGGTTGCCCAGGGCCGGGGGAGGGGGATGGAGAGTGACTGCTGATGGGGACGGAGTCTCCTTTTTGGATGATGAGAATGTTCTGGAACTAGATAGAGGAGGTGGCCACACAACACTGTGAAGGTACTAAATGCCACTGATTTGTTCACTTTAAAATGGTGAATTAGGCTGGGTGCAGTGGCTCATGCCTATAATCCTAGCACTCTGGGAGGCCGAGGCGGGAGGATCGCTCGAGGTTAGGAATTCGAGACCAACCTGAGCAAGAGCAAGACCCTGTCTCTACTAAAAAATAGAAAGAAACTATCTGGACAACTAAAAATATGTAGAAAAAATTAACCGGGCATGGTGGCACATGCCTGTAGTCCCAGCTACTTGGGAGGCTGAGGCAGGAGGATTGCTTAAGCCCAGGAGTTGGAGGCTGCTGTGAGCTAGACTGATGCCACGGCACTCACTCTAGCCCGGGCAACAGAGCAGACTCTGTCTCAAAAAAAAAAAAGAAAAATGTAAAATGGTGAATTGGATGTTACATCAATTCTACCTCAGTCTTTTTTTTTTTTTTTTTACAAGTCCGGGTAGTCAGCACACCAGCCCGGGTTTCACTCCTACAGGTGACGCTGCAGACCCCCTGAGCACAGAGGTGCGGTGGGGGGTGGCAGGGCTGACCCCACCTGACCGTGTCCCTGCCAGGTCTTCCTGAAGGAGACGGAGCGGCAGGCCCTGCAGGAGACACTGCACCGGGAGGTCGTGCGGAAAATCCTGCTCCTGCAGAGCTGGTTCCGGATGGCGCTGGAACGACGGCGCTTCCTGCAGATGAAGCGAGCGGCAGTCACCGTCCAGGCACACTGGCGGTCCTACCGGGTCCGGCGGGCGCTGGAGAGGAC
Source organism: Varecia variegata (assembly GCA_028533085.1). Classification (NCBI taxonomy): domain Eukaryota; kingdom Metazoa; phylum Chordata; class Mammalia; order Primates; family Lemuridae; genus Varecia; species Varecia variegata. Next base: position 86,938,747 of record CM052442.1, on the reverse strand, counting down.
ACAGGCAGCCGTGTACCTCCAGGCCATGTGGAGGGGCTACCGCCAGCGGATGGCCTACAGGCGCCAGAGACAGAGCCTCATCCGCCTACAGAGCCTCTGCCGGGGCCACCTGCAGCGCAAGAGGTGAGCAGAGCAGGGTGGCACTCCCCTGAACGTTCCAGAATCTTTAAGTTCACTCACCAAAATGCTGCCCAAGATAACCTTCTGGCCAGTGAAACTGCGGAGATGTCACTCTGGACACAAGAAGGGCTGTCTGGGCACACACAGGCTCCAGAGAGCTGCTCTGGGTACCGGCAGGCAGTACGTAGGGACCCTGGCCACACTCGGCATCCACCAGGGACGCCCTGCACCTGGCCACCCGAGCCGGTCGGTGGAACACCTGGATTCAGGATTGAAGAAGGGGCCCCCAGACCTGCCCAAAGCAGGCTCCCCTCCCCCACGCTCAGAGCTCAGGCGTCCACAGCCACAAAGGCACCAGCCACCCCACCAGGAGGACATCGGCAGCTCCTGCTGCCACACTGGCACCCATGGCTCAGAGCCAGCCCCTCCCCGGCCTGGGCACTCCGTGGGCCCCTTGTCCCTGACACCGCAGACCTGGCCCTCTGCTGCAAGTCGAGGTCCCAGGTCCCAGGCAGAAGTTCCTTTCAGACACTGCCCACACACACAAAAGCCTTGTGAATAAGGAGCTCAAGGGAGATCCCCGAGCAGACCCCAAAGGAATTCAGGGGGTTCTTAACAGAATCTAGCGCCACAGACCCAATGAGAAGCCAGGCAGACCCAGGGCAGGGGTGTCCATGACAAGGGGGACACCACCGTTCTGGTTGAGGAGGTTCCGGCTTTCCAGAAGCATCTCTAAGGGTGACTAGGCAGAGGTGGAGCCCAGCCCACAGCCCCTGGGCAGCCCGGGTGGGAGTCCCACCAGAACCCGCCGGGTCGCTCCTGCGGGTGGAGTGAACATTTGTTTCTGAGCCGGCCCCTGTACTTTCTCCTCACACAGCTTCAGCCAGATGGTCTCGGAGAAGCAGAAGGCAGAAGAGGAGAGGGAGGCCGGGCCAGGCCAGGCCCCCGGCAGGGAGCCCTCAGAGGACAGCCGGCACCCAGTGTTGGAGTCGCGCGCATTGCTGAGCGACGGGTCCCCAGCGGAGCAGTCCACACCGGACAGGGAGGTCCCGAGTCTAGCGAAGGCCCTCCCGTCCCAGAAGAGCGTGACCGCCGAAAGTCACGAGAAAGTCCCCAGCAGCCGGGAGAAGCGAGAGTCACGTCGGCAAAGGGGCCTGGAGCATGTGAAGCTCCAGAACAAGCATATCCAATCCTGTAAGGAAGACAGTGCCCTCAGAGAACCTTCTGGAAGGGCCATCCAGGAGCAAGGGGAGGGCCTCCCAGAAGACAAAAAGGAGAGCAGAGAAGATGAAAGTCCTCCAGACGCAGAGGCAGAGACTGAGGACGATTCTCGAAAGCAGCCCATGGAGAGACCCCAGGCCACAGCAGTCAGCGGGGACTTCCCAGAAACCGAGAAGGCACCTGAGGGTGGGAACCTGAGGCCCAGCCGAATGGAACGGCCGACCAGCCTAGCCCTAGACAGTAGCGTGAGCCCACCAGCCCCCGGCAGCACCCCGGAGACCCCCAAGGACGAGAGCAAACCATGTGGCAGCCCGAGAACTCGGGACAAGCCCCAGAGCCCCGGAGGCTCCACCCAGATCCAGCGGTGCCTGGACACCGAGCGTCTGGCCCACGCCGTAGAACTGTGGCGCGGCAAGAAGCTGTTGGCTGCCGCCAGCGCTGGTGGCGGCACCATGCTCAGCCAGTCCCTGGACCTCAGCGAGAGGCACCGAGCCGTGGGGGCCACACTCACACCCACAGAGTAAGCATTGCACCCTCCTCTGAGCGCCGTGGCCTAAGCAAGGTGGGCAGGGGCAGCACGACACTTCCCCAAAACACGTGAGCAGCTGTGCCTGGCAGCTACGTGGCAGCCCCAAGGAGGACCAAGAGAACAGGCGAAGGGCTCAGTGAAAATGAGGTAGCTGCCCGGGGGCACCCAGCTGGGGCCCTGAGCTGTGCTCACCAGAAAGCCCCAGCCTTGCGGGAGGCAGACCCTCAGGCCGAGTCCCGCTCTCCAGCCCACCTGGGCCTCTGTTTCTTCATCTGTGAACAGGGCTGATTACACTCCCCCGGCATGAGAGGGGCAGGGCTCACTCTGCCCTGTCCTTGGTAAGCCAAGCGTCAGGACCGCATATCTGCAGCCCCCTGTTCCAGAGTGCCTGTGGCCAGACGAAAGCAGCACTGGGGAAGACACAGGTCTTCCACTGCAGCGGGCTGCACAGCGCGGCACTGCTGACACTGGGGCCAGGTTGTTCCCTGGGCTGGGGGCTGTCCTGCGTGCCGTAGGATGCGGAACAGCGTCCCTGGCTTCTGCCCACCAGATGCCAGACGGTGGATGCATGGACGGAAGGAAGACAGAGAGGGATACGAGAAGGGTGGGTGGGTGGGTGGAGGGCAGAGATTAGTGGATGGAAGATGGACAGGTGGGTGGAAGGAAGATAGAGCTGATGGATGGGTGGGTGGATGGACAGATGGAAGGTGCATAGATGGGTGGATGGATGGACAGACAGACAGGGTCTCTTGCTGGGGCAGGCTTTCTCACCCTCTGCACTATCAACATCTGGGGCTGGAGTACTCTGTGGTGGAGGCCATCCTGGGTACTGTATGGTGACAAGCAGTGTCCATCCCTGGCCTCCACCCCACTAGTGGTGACAACCAAAAGTGTCTCTAGACATTGGCAAGTGTCCCCTGGGGGGTAGAATCACCCAAGTGAGAACCTGAGACCCACTACGATAAGATGAGAATACCACTGATGCAGTCTGGTCGGTAAAGCCACGTTTCTGTGCTCTCACAGGGAAAGGCGTGTCTCCCTATCCACGAGTGATGTCTCCAAGCTCCTCCCGTCCCCAGCCAAGGCTCAGGTAAAGCTACAGGTTACAGCTCTCGCTCCCCAAGGTCCACGCTCACTTCTGCCCCAGCCACCCCGTTGGTGGATGGAGTGCACAGTGACTGCAGGGACCCCTCCTCTCCTTCCTGGCTTTGCTTACCCTGCCCCTCCCTGCGCCATCCTCTCACAGCCAGCAGCAGAAGCCACTGACAGGGAGCCCAGCTCGAAGAAGCCAGCCGTCCAGAAGAAGAAATCGGGCGAGGTGTCCTCCGGCCCAGATGCCGGGCTGTCCCCAGGCTCCCAGGTTGACTCTAAGTAAGTGTGGGAGCTAGGGGAACTCAAGCCACCAGAGGACAACCAGTGTCCCTGCCAAGGTGTTACAGCAATCCAACCTCCCAAACCAATCACATTTATGAAGTATGCCCGGCCAGGTGTTTGCTCAGTAGAAATTCTGGGAGGAGAGGTCCCCTGTGCAAAGACCCTTCCGAAGGTCCCCTGGTCACAGCCCATGCTCAGAACTTGCCCACAAAGCCCAGCCTGTGACCTTGAGGGCCAGGGTGACCACATCGGCATGAAACAATTCCCAGTGAAGCCTTTAGCCAGTCTGGGTCACCCCCTGCAAGTGATCGTCCATCATCTATCCATCCATCCATCCACATCTTCCATCCACCCATGGATGGACGGGTTCCATTTGGCTTTTTACTGAATCAGAACAAGCTCCTTCCTCCCACCCTGCTCCTCTGGGAGACCCCTTCCTGGGCCCTCAGGAAAAACTGGGCCAAGGCTCTGTCCCCAGAAAAGCCCCGTGAAAATGCACCAGGTGGTTCTTTCACAGAGGAGAGAGTGGGCCCTGGGACAGTGAGCTTTGATACAAACACTGGGCCGGGAGCTGAGGAAGTGGCGGAATGGGCTTCCCTGGGGCAGGGGGACTCCCACCATCACCAGGTACCACAGCCTGGGTGGCTTAAAATCACAAAAACAGTTGGGCACAGTGGCTCACACCTGTAATCCCAGCACTTTGGGAGGCTGAGGCCAGAGGATCACTTGAGCCCAGGAGTTAGAGACCAGCCTGAGCAACATAGTGAGACCCCATCTCTACAAAAAATAAAAAAATTACCAGGTGTGGTGGCACATGCCTATAGTCCCAGCTATTCGGGAGACTGAAGCAGGAGGATCACCTGAGCCCAGGAGGCTGAGGCTGCAGTGAGCTATGATGGCACCAGTGCACAGACAACAGAACAAGACCATGACTCTAAAAAAAAATTTTAAAAGAAACTAACAAAATCAAAGTGTGGACAGGTCTGAGCTCCCTCCAGAGGCTCTACGGGAGGATCTTCTTGCTTCTTCCAGCTTCTGGGGGCTCCACGCCGTCCTGGGCTTGGAGCCCCATCACTCCAGTCCCTGCCTCTATCTTCACGTGGGTTTCTCCCTCCTGTGTCTTTTCTTGTGTGTCTTATAAGGACATTTGTTACTGGATTTAGGGCTGACCTGCTTAATCCAGAATGTCATCCCAGAATCCTTCACTGAGTCACATCTGCAAAGACCCTTTTCCCCAATGAGGTCACACTTGTCTTGCAGGTCCTGAGTGTCAGCACCTGAACACACCTTTTGGGGGGGAGGGGGCACCGTGCCACCGTTCACACCCAGCAGCATGGTTCCTGGCCTGGAGTTTCTTCTTCCTGACTTGTTTCTAAGCCTGTGCCCGTAAAAACATGGGAGGGGCTAGGGTTTAGGTTGTTTTTTCTTTGTTTCGGTTTTTTTGGTTTTTT
>CM052442.1:86865227-86933552 GCA_028533085.1 Varecia variegata | reverse complement strand
TCTTGCAGGTCCTGAGTGTCAGCACCTGAACACACCTTTTGGGGGGGAGGGGGCACCGTGCCACCGTTCACACCCAGCAGCATGGTTCCTGGCCTGGAGTTTCTTCTTCCTGACTTGTTTCTAAGCCTGTGCCCGTAAAAACATGGGAGGGGCTAGGGTTTAGGTTGTTTTTTCTTTGTTTCGGTTTTTTTGGTTTTTTAGAGGCAGGGTCTCACTCTGTCACCCAGGCTGGAGTGCTGTGGCGTCATCATAGCTCAGTGCAGCCTCCAACTCCTGGGCTCAAGCAATCCTCCTGCCTCAGCCTCCCGAGTAGCAGGGACTACAGGTGGAGCCAACACATCCGGGGGCCTTTATTATTTTTTTAATGTGAAAATAGAGTCACTTTGTGGCTTTTCTGTTCAGCATCTCGCTTTCTTCACTTAACACCCCTGTTGTTCATACAAATAGGCCTAAGTTTTAGCAGCATCCCATCCCATCAGGAACAAGACAAAGGGTTATTTTTGTTTATAATAAAATGACCCCTTTTTAAAGATCAGGCAATTATAGAGCATTTGCTGTGTGCCAGGTCAGAGAGAGGCTGGGCCTTACACCCGTTTTCACTTCCTCAGGCTTAAGAGAAGCCATATAATTTCTCCCACAGATCCACGTTTAAGAGACTTTTCCTGCATAAAACCAAGGATAAAAAATACAGCCTGGAGGGCGTGGAGGAGATGGAGAATGCAGTCCCCGGGGTCCTGCTGGAGGCCACTCCCATGAAGAAGGGTCTGGAAGGTTGGTCACCCACAGCCTCAGGGATGGACGGCAGAGCCGCCAGGGCCCCTGGGGACATGCACCGTCTCCAAGTCGGCCCTTGAGTGACTGTGGGCCGAGCCCTGGGCACAGAGCTTCCAGGGGTGGGGGCATTTTGGGCCAGGGACAGAGGCACAGTGTGTTGGGGGGTCCTCCACGTCTTTGCCCCAGAACCCACCGTCGCCAGCTGCTCCCTGTGCCCGACAGTTCCCTCCGGCCACCAACACCGCTATGCAGCAGGTGAGAAGCACACCAAAGAGCCGGGAGGCAAAGGGAAGAAGAACCGAAACCTCAAGATCGGCAAAATCACAGTGTCGGAGAAGTGGCGAGAATCAGTGTTCCGCAAGATCACCAACGCCAATGAGCTCAAGTACCTGGACGAGTTCCTGCTCAACAAGGTGGGCACACCCACGTCCCACGTGCCACCAGGCCCTCCTTCCTGGCGCCAGTCTGTGTCCAAGTGCACAGCTGCTGCCCACACTCTTCACTGCATTTAGAATTCGCCTTTACAGAACGTATTCAGTGTCGAGGCAGACGCTGATTAAGTGCTACCTGTATGCAGTGGAGGTAGAGGTGAACAAGCTGTGGCCTGTGCTCAGGGTGTTCACATCCCGGCTAGGGACAATCCCACGGCAGACAGAGCTGCATTTGGGAACCTCACAGGGGTTGGGGTGCGCTGGTGTGGATACCAAAGGGTTAGGAGCCCTGCCTAGGAAATGACCAGGCCATTTGAGGTGACCCTGTCCTGGGGTATGGCTGGGCATTGAGCACCTGTGTGGGGCAGAGGAAGCGCCTGGCCACAACTTGTGGCTCTCACTTGGGGGAGATTCTGTCCTCCAGGGCATCGATCCCCAACCTTTTTGGCACCAGGGACCGGTTTCACAGAAGACAATTTTCCCACAGACCTGGTTGGCTCGGGTGGGGTGTCGTGGTGGGGGGAGGATAGCATGGAGCCCAGGCAGCGACGGGCAGCCCATTGCCTAACAGGCCATGGCCCGGTACTGGGCTTCAGCCCGCAGCTTGAGGACCGCAGCTCCAGGAGATGTCTGGCAATGTCTAGAGACATTTTGGGTTGTCACGATTTGGAGCAAGGGTGAACTGGCATCGGGTGGGTCAAGGCCAGGGATGCTGCTCAACACCCTGCAGTGCACAGGAATGTGCTAGAGAGAGCGATCCGGCCCCAAACGTGAGCAGCTGAAGGGCTTGGGGAGACCAGGGTCAGCGGGAAGGGCTGGGGAGGAGCTGGGAGAGAGCAGGAGGGACGGTGTGGAGCCTCCTCGGGCACACGGGCCCCCGGCCAGCGCTGGGCCATCTCCTCTCTTTCCAGATAAATGACTTGCGCTCCCAGAAGACTCCCATTGAGAGCTTATTTATTGAAGCCACCGAGAAGTTCAGGAGCAACATCAAAACCATGTACTCTGTGCCCGTACGTGGTGGCCCCTGGCCTGGGGCGTTTCCGGTGCCCTCCCCTAGATCCCTCACCCTCATCTGTCCCCCGTCCCTGCCCCAGCCTGTGGGGGTCACACCTGGCATTCCCGCAGAATGGGAAGATCCACGTGGGCTACAAGGACCTCATGGAGAACTACCAGATTGTCGTCAGCAACCTGGCCACTGAGCGTGGCGAGAAGGACACCAACCTGGTCCTCAACCTCTTCCAGTCGCTGCTGGATGAGTTCACCCGCAGCTACGGCAAGAACGACTTTGAGGCGGTGAAGGTGAGCAGCCCGCCATACCACGCCCAGCTTGCCTCGCCCACTTGTTCCGCTCCTTGCCCACCACTGCCCCGCAGGGCTCCCCCACCCACTCCCAGGGCCTCACTTCTGGGTCAGGGGGTTCCGAATAGGGCAGGTAGGGCACGTTAGGGTGGCTGCCGTTCCAGGTGAGGGAGGGCTCAAGGCGCCCAGATGCCTCCATTGTAGGGGACCGAGCTGGGGTGGGCATGTTCCCCGGGGAGCCCCATGTGACCTCATCTTCTTCGTGCCCCTCACAGCAGAGCAAAGCTCAGAAGAAGAAGCGGAAGCAAGAGCGTGCTGTGAGTAGGTGTGCATGTGGACGCTGTGTGCAGGCGAGTGTCTGCGAGAGCGTGCACGTGTCTGCGTGAGTGTGTGTGCCTGTCGTATGCATCCGTGTCAGCACTGCACGTATGTGCACAAGTGTGCATCTGTGTGCGTGCGCGCGTGTGTTTCTGCCCCAGCACCGGCTGTGGTCATGAATGAGCAGTCCCCACCCCCGAGATGCCACCAGGCCCTCATCCACTTGGGTGGCCCCACACTCAGGACCCTCTGCTGCCCCAGCAGGTCCAGGAGCACAACGGCCACGTGTTCGCCAGCTACCAGGTGAGCATCCCGCAGTCCTGCGAGCAGTGCCTCTCCTACATCTGGCTCATGGATAAGGCCCTGCTCTGCAGCGGTGAGTGCCCCGGGCCCCCACACCCCACCAGGCCCACTCACCCCTCATTGCTCACCCACTGTGGCTGCAGGGAAGATCTTTCCAGACTGCTGCCCCAGCAGCATCTCACCCCTTCAAACCCTCCACCATCCCAAGGACAGAGCCCCCTTCTTAGCTGGCTCCAAGGCCCCCACTAGCCTGTCCTCAGCCACCTCTGCAGTGTCTCCTCCTCCTGTATACCTGGGCAGGTCACCCTGCGTCCTGCCTCTTGGTTTTTTTACAGGCTGCTCCTATAACCTGAACTGTGGTCCCCTCCCCAGATCCCTCAAGCTCCCTCCTCCATGTGCCAGGCACAGCCAGCGCGAGAACCCTGAGAGATAGGTGGGGCCCGGGCTGGCCGAGTTGGCCCGTGGTCACGCACAGGGAGGTGCCCAAGCAAGACCCAACCCCAGTCAGCCCCCAGAGGCCCAGAGGGGCCAATTCTGCCCTCACCTCCAGGGATGCCAGACACCCCCTCCTCTTTGGCATAGCTTACTTGCTCTCTCCAAGACATCAGCCAGGTGGTGTAGGGGTCAGTGTTGTTGGAAGGAGAAAAAGCAGCATCATTCTTGCCACTGCAATGCATGGAGTCCCTCGGACAGTGCCCAGACACGCCCATACCTGCTCTTGGTCCTGCTGCCAGACTGGGTCTGAGGCTACTAATGGCCACCATGAAGCTATGAAAACCAACCTACATGGCTTCCTCTCATGGAATTAGGGCAGAGATTCCTACAATGCGAGTTTAGAAGGCAGTTGGGGAACCTGGGGTCCCCAACGTACCCTCTGTGAATCCCGCCTTGTGACCTCCTAGTGTGCAAGATGACCTGCCACAAGAAGTGTGTGCACAAGATCCAGAGTTACTGCTCCTACTTGTGTGGAAGGAAGGTGAGCACGCCAGGGCCTGGAACTTTCTAGAATGACACTCCACGTAGGGCCGGGTGTCTTGGGGAGGTGGTACTTGGTGTGAGGGCCAAATGAGGGCATTGGGCGAACACAGGAAGCTGGCAGGAGGGACTATGGCCCCTGGCTGTGCAACAGAACACATGCCCGCCCCCGGTTCTGTCTGAATCCCTCAAGGCTGCCAGGGCAGGGGCCGGGCGTGTATGTGCATCTCAGAACCCCAGCCCTGCTGATCCCCCCTTCTGGAGGATCCTGAGCCTGGCAGAGGAAAGCCCCCAACTCTGCACGACGAGGAGGTGGGGTCCCAAGTGCCGGGGGTGCAGCCAGAGTCAGGATCCACTTTGAGGGGGTGTGAGGGCCAGGGAACAGTCTTCTCCCCAGGAAGGGCCAGCCATCCTGTGAGTGCACCCCCTCTCAGTGGCTGCAAGCTGAGCTCTGCAGCCTGGTGACCCTGCAGCCGTGCCAGGGGAGACGGGCACGGAGGGCCGAGTCCACAGCAGAGGCTCCCTTGGGCCCTCTGTGGGCCCAGGCCTGACCCCCAACCCCTGGCACGGCAGGGCGAGTCAGGTGCCGAGCCCGGCCACTTTGGCGTGTGCGTGGACAGCCTGACCAACGACAAAGTCTCCGTGCCCATCGTGCTGGAGAAGCTTCTGGAACACGTGGAGATGCACGGCCTGTACACTGAGGGCCTCTACCGCAAGTCGGGTGCGGCCAATCGCACTCGGGAGCTCCGGCAGGCACTGCAGACAGGTGGGCACTGCGGGCAGGTGGGTGCCATGCTGGCACCGGGCTCAGCCACCGGGTGCGCAGCACTCATCAGCCTGCCCGCCCCGCAGACCCGGCGGCGGTGAAGCTGGAGGACTTCCCCATCCATGCCATCACCGGGGTGCTGAAGCAGTGGCTGCGGGAGCTGCCTGAACCCCTCATGACGTTCGCCCAGTACAGCGACTTTCTCCGAGCCGTCGGTGAGCCCCATAGCAGGCCACAGCCGGGGACAGAGCGGGAACACCCCGTTCACAAGATGAGCCAAGCGTGTCCCCAGTTCAGGGTGGGGCTGGGACCCCTCTCTGGCCTTTCATTCTTGCCACATACCTACCCCAAGCAGCACATAGAGGGCGGCACCCACCCTGCGCCCGCCAGTGGGGTAGAGCGGGCACTGCGGGGGCCCTCGGGAGCTGACACCCTCGGCCTTCCTAGAGCTGCCTGAGAAGCAGGAACAGCTAGCCGCCATCTACGCTGTCCTGGAGCACCTCCCAGAGGCCAACCACAACTCCCTGGAGCGGCTCATCTTCCACCTTGTCAAGCAAGTGCCTCCCTGCCCACCTGCCTGCCCTGCGTGGGGTTGGGGGTCCCATCACAAACCCCTGAGGCAGCGTTTCCTAGCGCCGCCTGGGCTGGTGTGCTCTGGTGGGTTTGAACCAGGAGGTGGCCGGGGTTCTGGGAGAGGGCCAAGCCCACCAGTTTGCTGGGCCGCCCTGGGTCCTTTGAGGCACCTCTCTGTGCTACGGAAGTGAGTGTCTCTTGCCTCTGGGCTGCGGTGCCACTTTCCCAGCAATCATCCCGGGACTCTAAAGTCCAGTCTTAGGCTCCCTGGGACCTACCTCCCTCCGTCGGCTGTGGCCACCCCCTAACTGCCAGGGCCATGCAGGGTGGCCCTGCTCGAGGATGTGAACCGCATGTCACCCGGGGCGCTGGCCATCATCTTTGCACCCTGCCTCCTACGCTGCCCTGACAACGCAGACCCCCTGACCAGCATGAAGGACGTGCTCAAGATCACCACGTGAGTGCCAGGCACGGCCAGCCCTGCCCCAGACACATGTTCGGGGAGCCCCCTGGTGGGCCTCCCCAACACTTTCATCCAGTAGTGTAAATGTGTGTGTAAGAAAAGTCCAAAGGGCCGGGCGCGGTGGCTCACGCCTGTAATCCTAACACTCTGGGAGGCCGAGGCGGGTGGATCGCTCGAGGTCAGGAGTTCGAGACCAGCCTGAGCAAGAGCAAGACCCCGTCTCTACTAAAAATAGAAAGAAATTATATGGACATCTAAAAATATATATAGAAAAAATTAGCCGGATATGGTGGCGCATGCCTGTAGTCCCAGCTACTCAGGAGGCTGAGGCAGTAGGATCGCTTAAGCCCAGGAGTTTGAGGTTGCTGTGAGCTAGGCTGACGCCACGGCACTCAGTCTAGCCCGGGCAACAAAGCGAGACTCTGTCTCAAAAAAAAAAAAAGAAAAGAAAAGTCCAAAGCTGGGTGCAGTGTTGTGAGCCTGTAGTCTCAGGTCCTCTGGAAGCTGAGGCGGGAGGATCGCTTGAGGCCAGCAGTTCAAGACTAGCCTAGGCAACATAGCAAGACCCCATCTGTTAAGAAAAAATTAAAGGAAAGAAAAGTCCAGAAGAGAATACCCGATAGCAACAGCCCCAGCAGTTGTGTCTGAGCTGTGTGCTATAGGTCGACTTTGTGTCCTTTCTGTCCGAATGTGCGCTAAGGAGCACGGAGACAGCTCATGTCAAAGGCTGGATGGAAGGTGAGCAGCAGAGGGCTCCTTTCCCTGCTGCAGGGAAGGAAAAGAAACGAGTAGGTAGCAACTCCTGCAGCCTGCACCGTGGGGCTCACCCACACCCAGCCCAGGTGAAGACGCGGCCCTGACTGTCTCCTCCAGCAGGGAAGTGTCACTTCTGAGTTCTTTTGAGGCTGAAGAACCAAAAAAAAAAAGCAGCAAAGAAGCCAAATTTTGGTTTATTCTTCCCCTTGAGCATCCTTCAAAAGTTCTCTGAAAATTCTTCAGAACTCAGAAGCACATGATGGTCAGTCATCAATAGAGGACCTGTTTTGGGGGCTGGGAACTGTGAACATTAGGAGCCTGTCACCCTCTGTGGCTTCGCAAGGCAAACATAAGGAGAAGGCCTGAGAGGGACACCTGCCAGCAGGTCCCCCAGGCTACGGTCGTCACTGTTAAGGAAAAGCGACAGTTAGGCAGTCAGGAGCATGAGGCTCTGATACCATCCAGGTGGTGTGGTGTTGACAGAACTGCTTCCAGTCTCTTCCAGAACATTCTTTGGTCCTTTTTTCCTTCTGTGGTCATGACAGTGGGAAACCTGGGTCCCAGACTGCCCCTCAGTGCTGGACCCCCACCTCCCCAGCCCTGGTACCAACCACTCTGGGGCTGAGCCCCTCCTTGTCCTAAGAACCACACGCTGGCCCTGACCACCAAGCAGAAATGCTGTGGTCCAAGCACATGTCCCCCTGCCCCTCGGAATCCTCTGCGAGGCAGAACAGTCACCACCCTCCTGGGGCCTGAGGGGTTCCGTTCACTCTGACCCTCCTTCAAACAAGGAAGCTTGCAGATATGGGGACTCAGGCTCAGAGAGGTGGAGCGAGCTTCCCGAAGTCACGCAGCATGGGAGGCCGTACAACTGTGTCCTGGCCCTGCCTGGTCTCTGGGTCTCTCATCCCCAGTCCCCGGCCAGCACCCCCCGTGAGTTGGCTGCACCGTGGGCCTTCTCCACAGGTGCGTGGAGATGCTGATCAAGGAGCAGATGAGGAAGTACAAAGTGAAGATGGAGGAGATTAGCCAGCTGGAAGCGGCAGAGAGCATCGCCTTTCGCAGGCTTTCGCTGCTGCGACAGAATGCTGTGAGCGGAGTGTGGGGGCGGGGCCTTGGGTGGGAAGGGCCGTGGGTGGAGGAGCCTCAGGTGGCCAGGGTGTGGCGGGGGTGGGCGTGGTCACCTGCCCTTTCCCAGCTCGCTGCAGGCCGCAGGCAGGCCTCATAGCTGCACAGGTAGGGCAGATTTCCCGCCCTGACCAAAAAGCCACAGTCCATGCTCAGCCTCACCCCGATCTTTCTGCTAGCTGGAGAAGATAGGGGGACCTGTCACCCACGTGGTGGTTCAGGTCATCAGTCCAGCCTTGTCCTTTGCTGACCCAGGCCCCACCCACAGGAAAATGTCCCCATAGCAGGAGACATGGGCCCATGGTAGGGGAAGGTATTAGTGGGGGGCAGGTCCTGGACTCCTGTGAGAACCAGGGAAACCCTATCTTCATGCCGGTTGTCGGATGTGACCCCTAGTCACTCCTGTGTGGTCACCCAGTGTTCATCTCTCTCCCAGCCATGGCCTCTCAAACTGGGGTTTTCATCTCCCCACGAGGGGGTCCTGGTATGTACGCGTCCGGTGGGCCCTCGGTGCATGTGTCCCAGTGCGGTGCATGCTGTGTTCCCTTGGCCCCGGGGGTTGTCTAGGACAAGGCGAGCATGTCCTAACCTTCCAGAAGCGCATGCTGGGGGAGGCCACTGCCCACTGACCATCTGTGCTGACAACGACTAATCACCCAAGCGCGGGATTCCTGGAGACGGCTCACTAGGAGCCCTGCATGTGCACATCAGAACTAACCTCTACGCTGCCCTCTGCTGTTACACTGCCCTCTCACCTCCACCCTCCTGGAGGTGCTAATCACCTGCTGCTTCCCCTTTCAGAACAAGAGCCCCAAGGCCCGGGCAAGCCAGGGCAGCGGCATGGAGGAGCTGGAGGTGCTGCCGGAGGAGGAGGCGGCCAGCGGCGAGGAGGACCGAGAGAAGGAGATCCTCATCGAGCGGATCCAGTCCATCAAGGAGGAGAAGCAAGTGTCCCTCCCATCCCCTTCCCTCCCTCCGCCCTCCCCATCTGCCCCCATCCGCTGGCCCACAGGCAGTAGAGGGCATGGCCTTTAGGAGGCTGGCAGGCAGGTTCAGTCCTTGGTGGTCCCGTTGTCCCTAACATGGATAAACAATACTTCACGGGACATAGCTGTCCTAGAACTCGACCATGAACACTTGTAGAGAGCTCTGTTTAAACCGCATGCCTGACCACAGGGGACCATAGTGGCCCACAGGGAGAGAAGGAGTGACAGAGAGGCAGTGTTCCAACTTTGTCTTGAAGGTGGTCTTTGCTAATTTATCTTCCAGCTGACATGTGAGTGTGAAAGGGAGCCCTATTTGGCAATGCACATCTGTAGTTCCAGCTACTTGGGAGGCTGAGGCAAGAGGATCCCTGGAGCCCAGGAGTTTGAGGCTGCAGTGAGCTATGATTGTGCCACTGCTCTCCGGCCTGGGTGACAGAGTGAAACCTTGTCTCTAAAAAATAGTAATAATAATGCCAGAAGAACAGGTGTGACCAGGTTGCTTGGCCACGTTAGTCTTAGGAGCGGGGGAGGGTGTTCCAGGTAGAGGGAACAGCATGTGCAAAGGCCCTGAGGCAGGAGCATGTCAGTAACTCAGTGTTGGGTCAAATGCCCAGGCTTCCCTCAGCAGCCTGACCCTCTCATCCAATGAGCTTCTGAGGACCAGGGGCATTTCAAGCCAGATTTGCTTGGGGGAAGGGAAGGGAGTGGTGACAGGGAGCCGGACAGCCTGATGTGTCCCATACCAGCCTGGCACTTTCTGTGGAATGGCCTTGGATACCATGACCCCTCTCCCCACCCCAGGGAGGACATCACTTACCGGCTGCCAGAGCTGGACGCAAGGGGCTCCGACGAGGAGAACCTGGACTCGGAGACATCCGCCAGCACCGAGAGTCTGCTGGAGGAGCGGGCTGGGCGGGGGGCCACGGAAGGTCAGTATTAAGGTAGCGTCTGCTTTTTTTTCCTTCCCGGCCACCCCTGGCAGGCCCTGGGGCAAGGGTCTGGCTGCCAGCCCCAAAGCTGCAGTAACCCTGCCATCTGTCTCTCAAAAGGGCCCCCTGTGCCTGCTCTCCCCTGCCCCAGCGTGCCCACCCCGAGCCCCCTCCCCACGGCGGGCGCCCCTCCACGACGAAGGCCTTCATCCTTCGTAACGGTCAGAGTGAAGATCCCCCGGCGGACCCCCGTCATGCCCACGGCCAACATCAAGCTCCCACCGGGCCTACCCTCCCACCTGCCCAGCTGGGCACCAGGTGCCCGGGAGGCCGCTGCCCCAGTGAGGCGCCGAGAACCACCTGCCCGCCGCCCGGACCAGGTGCACTCCGTGTATATCACGCCGGGGGCAGACCTGCCCATGCAGGTATCTCTGGAGCCCCTGGATGATAACGGCCAGCCTCCCGGGGCCAAGCGGAGGTACTCGGATCCCCCAACGTACTGCCTGCCCCCCACCTCGGGCCAGGCCAACGGCTGAAGGACCACAGCTGGCAGAGTCTACATGTCCAAGGAGAGGTCCCTGGGCTGGAGCTGCAAAGTGAGCACTTGGCTCTCTGAGAAGAATCCATAATGAAAAGCTCCAACAGCCACTTGAGGTGGGCACTAGCTCCAAGTGCAGAGTCAAGGCGGGGAGAGGCCAGCTGGGGCTGTGGGCCACCTCGCACCAAGGCCTCTGCGTCACGAGCCCCCCAGAAGCAGCAGATCTCGGCAGGCAGCCTCTCATCTCTTCCCTTACTTTTTGTACATTTTTGCAGTAACTGTTTCTTTGTACGTGGTTTACATAACTTTAAACTGTTAACAGCCTTAACGGAAGACCAAATCGTTTTTTATATGTGTATGTACAAACTTTTCTATTAACGCTGTGCGTCTCCCTTGTAATATGGACGTGAGTCGTCAGAGCAGAGGCCATTTGGCTGCTGTGCTCCTGGGGCTCAGACTCGTGCTACAATCAACGTGGGGGTGGTCAGTGTGCTGACCTCCATGAGGGTTTTAGACACTTGGGACATCGGACCACTGCAAGCCTGTCTCCAACACGTGTCCAGTGGGCAGCCACCTGGCCCATGCATCTGAGGGAATGGTGGAGCCTTCCATGGGGGTTGAGGCTGTTGGCTGGAGCCAGGACATGAGTCGGGGGCAGCCTCCACCCCAGGGTACACGGACCTCAAGTGCCAGGGAGAGCTCAATATGGCCAACACTCGTCGGGACACCGCAGCTGGAGAAGGCTGCCCTTGGCTCTGTGCACCCAGGTGACAGTACAAGAGCCAGTGACTCAGGACTGCTCACGGGTGGAAAGGGCAAGGCCTGAAGTTAGACGTCCCTACAGGTCACCAGTGACAGCCTGGGGCTCTCTGGGATGCAGCCCTTCTCTCTCAGGCTCGGCCCACTCCCCACACACTTGGACACAAGCCCACGGGTCTGGGATGGGGGCACCCTGCACAATGTGTGAAATAAAGAAAAAGTGCTTTGAGACTTGTCTGCATGGGATTCCTACTCAGAACACCTCAGGGTTGGAAGAGTAGGTCTGGTGGGTAGAGTCAGCCCTGTGGCCTCAGCCAAGATGGGTGCAGGGTTGTGCCCCTGTCTGGGCGGACCTGCCTTGATCCTCTAGTGAACACTGCTGTTGGAATTTCCCAGAGCGGGAAGTGGGCTGGCTGGAGGTACTTGTGGGCACTGGAAATTTGGGGGGCTGGCATTCAGACTACTCTGTCAGCCTCTGAGGCCCCCTTTTTTGGCCCTGGGAGCGGTCTCCTCTGGTATTTTGCAAGGACACCAGGGCCACCGGTGTGAGGGCTGCATGCCAGGCCCTGGTCCTCATGAAGTCCCCACCCTCACCCCATCCATTTCAGAAGAGTGGCACTGCAGGCCTGGGGGATTCGGCTTCTTGGGGACCCGTGTGGGCTGGGACTGGGTTCTCAACTAGGGGTGACCCAACCCCACCTCTGCCTCCCAGGGCTGGCTCGTGTCCCCCTTAAGGCAGGCACTGTCACACTGTCCATTTCCCAGGGGAGTCCGGAAGAACTCACCCAAGGCCACGGCCAGGATAGAGTCAGAGTCAGGGCTAGGACCCAGAATCTCATAACTGAACTACAGATGAGCCCCTCTGACAGATAATAAAACCCGAGGTGGGGGGAGCCTTGCATCCCCAAGTCCCAGGCCAGGGCCTCTCCCCCAAGACAAATCGGGAAGGCTGCCTAGTTGGGAAAGAACCCAGCGAGGGAAGAATCCAGGCAGGAGTGGGTGTGGCGCAGGCGGGACAGAGTGGGCGCGTTGCACGTGGGTCTCACGCCAGAGGACCAGGGTCCTTCCAATTCCTCCCAAAGGGTTAAAACGCTCTGGAATACATGCAAGCAATTCAGCCCTGAGGGAATACGGACGTGACGTCGCCTCGCCTTAAAAGAAGATACTCCGCCACAAACAAACAAGGGCAAGTGAACGGAGGCGGGGAAACACCTCCACCCGGAAGGAGGCCAGATGAAGGCACTTCCGCCCTCCCTTAAGATGGCGCCGGCGGAAGGGGCGGGGAGCCGCCGATCAGCGATGGTGGCGTCGAGGCTGGAGCTCAACCTGGTGCGTCTGCTATGTCGTTGCGAGGCGATGGCAGCGGAGAAGCGGGACCCGGAAGACTGGCGTCTGGAGAAGGTCAGGAGAATGCCGCGTATAGCCTGACTGCTGGAGGGTGGTTCCCGGGGCTAGAGGCCACACGGCCCGACTCCCCCTCCCAAAGAGCCACGCTGGCCACGCCCTTTCCGGTCAGCTCCGCCACGTCCACCTGGAGCTCCAGCCCCTGTCCCTGGGGCCCCGCCCCTCCCGGGTGGCCTCGCCTCCTTCGCACTAGGCTCCCCCCATTTGCCGGCCTCACCGGTCCCTGGCTCTGACCCACGTGAGCAAGGACCTGGGAAGGACCGGGCTGACACCCCACTTTCCCTCCGCAGTACGTGGGGGCCCTGGAGGACATGCTGCAGGCCCTAAAGGCCCAAGCGAGGTAAGTGCGGGCGCCGCAGCGGTTTCAAATCCAGGGTGTGGGGGTTCTGTTAGGGCATCCCAGTCCCAACTGAGACCCCTCCTTGAGCTGGGGACAATGGGCATTTTCTTTTTCTTCTTGCCTTCCAGAAAACCGGCCTCTGAGGTGATCAGCGAATATTCGCGCAAGGTGGATTTTCTGAAGGGGATGCTGCAGGCGGAGAAGCTGGTGAGCAGGGTCACCTCTGCCTTCTCACTGCCATCATGTTCACTGGGGTCTCCAGGACCTGCCCTCCAGTGACCTCTCTTACCACATTTCTGCAGACCTCCTCCTCAGAGAAGGCACTTGCTAACCAGTTCCTGGCCCCTGGCCGCGTGCCGACCACAGCCAGGGAGAGGGTGCCCGCCACAAAGACGGTGCATCTGCAGTCGCGGGCACGGTACGCCAGTGAGATGCGGAGTGAGCTGCTAGGCACGGTAGGGCTCTCTCTGGTCCCCAGGAACTCCCTGGACAGGGACAGGGGTTCAGTGCCTGGGGGCAGCCAGAATGACAATACTGTAAGGTACAGGGACCACAGGGAGCCTAACAGTCTCTCTCCTGAGCCATCACACAAGGCCAAATGCTTTTCTGAGCATTTTACATGGATCAGCTCAACCCTTCACAATATAAGCTGCCCTTGTCACCAGTTTATAGATAAGGAAACTGAGGCTCAGAAGTCATGGGATTTGCCCAGGGTCCTGACTGAGGGTGGGGAAGTTCTGAGAGCAGAAACTACAGGCTTGGGACAAAGTAGGTGACATTGTGCCTGCCTCTTCTTTCTTCCCACAGGACTCTGCCGGAGGTGAGTCATCTTGAATGGAACAGGACTTGAGACCCAGCTGCCTGGGACAAGACATGTATCCCTGCTGTCCCACGTCCCTCATGCCCAGCCTGGCTCCCACAGGTCTTCCCCAATCCAGGGAAAGTGTCACCCAGAGGGCATCACCGAGTTATACTTGGAGGGGGAGCCAGGACAGGGGAGGTAACCCCCAGAGGAGACACAGCTGGACACACCCAGTCCACGGAGCCAGGGCTAGGCCAGAGGCAGGGACCTGAGTTCTGGGGTAGCCTAGGTCGGGTAGGGAGAGCTTCCTAGCAGAGCCGGTATTCAAGCTGGAGCTTTTGAGCATGAGCAGGTAAGATGGGCCGGCAACATTGTAAGTTGCAGACAGACAGCACAGGTGATGGTGGGGGCTGGACATGGGAAGCCAAACCTCTCTTTCCTCCTGCTTGGCCTGTTTGACTTTCAGAGCCTGCGCTGGATGTGAGGAAGAGAGCGTGAGTGTCTGCAGCCCTTGGGCAGTAGGGGCGTTGGGGAGGGGAGGGTGCCAGACAAACCCTGGGCCACTGAGGCACTACCACAGAGGTCCAAACCACCCACCAGAAACCGGTTCTGGGGATGCTCTTCCCAGAAGCCAAAGCAAAGAAGAGGAAACTGAGCCCCAAGCAGGGCAGTGGCTGGAGCCAGGACCTTTGGATTCCTTGGGAATGTGGTAGTCCCTTCCCCTTCCCCGACCCCATCTCTCATGCTCTCCTGTGCCCATGTGTGGCATCAGTGGAGTGGCAGGGCCCAAGCCAGCAGATGAAAAGCAGTCGGCAGCTGAGTTAGACTTTGTCCTACAACGGCATCAGGACCTCCAGGAAAAGCTGGCAGAGGAAATGCTAGGCCTGGCCCGGAGCCTCAAGACCAACACACTGGCCGCCCAGAGCGTCATCAAGAAGGACAACCAGGTGTGGGAACTGTGGGAACTCTCCAGCCTCTGCCCTGGGGCATTGGAGAAGGCTTCCCAGCACAATGGCACTGTGGCTAGGGCTTTGCTAGATGAATAGGAGTTTGGTAGAGGGCAAAAATGGCATTCCCAGCAGAGCACAACACTGGCTAGGGCCGAGAGGTGCAGGCCTGCCCCAGGGCACTGGGGAGAGGCCAGCCCTGGCCCTAGTCCTGTTGACACTCTCCCCACCTCATCCACAGACCCTGTCACACTCGCTTAAGATGGCTGACCAGAGCCTGGAGAAGCTGAAGACAGAGTCAGAGCGGCTGGAGCAGCACACGCAGAAGTCAGTCAACTGGCTGCTCTGGGCCATGCTTATTATCGTCTGCTTCATCTTC
The DNA here is from genome assembly GCA_028533085.1 of Varecia variegata. Taxonomy (NCBI): domain Eukaryota; kingdom Metazoa; phylum Chordata; class Mammalia; order Primates; family Lemuridae; genus Varecia; species Varecia variegata. Next base: position 86,918,682 of record CM052442.1, on the reverse strand, counting down.
ATCAGTATGATCCTCTTCATTCGCATCATGCCCAAACTCAAATAAAGACCAGCCCCACCCACCTCATGTCTTCTCTCTGCCCTGCTGCCCCTGTCCAGAGGTGCCTTTTGGGCTGGGCAGTGAGATGGGAGGGTGTTTGGAGGCCCCTGAGAGCCACAGAAAGTGTATGAGCAGGAGAGGAAGAAGGGCAGGATGGAGGCAGGGCAGTGACTCATCAAACACCCTCCCATTTCCTCCTAGTGCCTTTCCCATGCCTCCAGTTTGGTAGAGTCAGAGCTGAACACAGTGCCTTCAGCCCTGTGAGGTCAGGATGAGGCCAGAGATCATAGGGAGGAGTGGGGCCATGCCTGGAGTTCAGCATGGAGGAGGGGGGCATCAATGTTGGGCCTTCCATGGATTGAAGGAAATAATTAGAGATGGGGCTCAGCCCAGCCACAGTGCCAGCTCTTGGGACACTGCAGATCCCTCACACAGTCATTCAACAAACACATGTAGGTCATGCCCAAAGATTAGTGGAGATCCTATCCTCCCCAGGTCACATTCTGATCATTTCAGCAGAGAACTGGGAGGGCACTGGGGTTGGGACCCTGGCAGGGGTTGTGGAGTAGGAATCCTGGGAAAACAGTGGGTCCTGGGCTCTGCTTACCCCAACTTCAGACAGGCACAGCCTGTAAGGGCAATTACTGAGGGAGCTCAGTAAAGGAAGGAGGGTGGACAGGTGACAGGTGCTTCGGGTGTCTGTCCCATGGGAACGTGAACAGGCATGAACGTGAACCCCTACTGCCCTGTTTTTCCACTGCTATGCTCTCTGCTGGAAATGTGTTTCTGCCTTGTACCAAACTCCTATTCATCCAGCAAAGCCCTAACCACAATGCCCCTGTGCTGGGAAGCCTTCTCCAATGCCCCGGGACAGGCACCAGAGAGGGCATCAACATGAGTGTTCACTCCAATGAGCATCAGTGAGGTTGACCCCCATCAACACAGGCGTAAAACCACCAGGTAGAGATTTTTTAAAACTCTAGTGGCAGATCATAAGACTGCTGGGAAGTCCTGGCATGGCAAAGATGGCCAGGAAACCACAGGCCTCCGGCACAGCCATTGAACAACCAACCCCAAGCACCAAAGGAGGGAAGAAGAGGAGGGCCCCTTGTCCACCCAGGTCCAGAGACAGTGTCAAGGTGCCTAAGATAACCATGAAGGTAAAAAGACCCCCTCAAAGCAACTCAGGGAAAAAATCCTCTCCAAAACAACCACCACTTCAAGAAAATGCAAGAAAGGGAGAGGGCTAACACTACTTGGTTGCTGTCACCAGCTGAATGAGTCAGAGCAGGACCAACACAGGGAGAACTCCACCATCTCAAGTGTCGACTGGGCCACGAGCACCTTGAGAGTGAGGCCAGAGATGTCAGCACTATCTGCAAAGTCTCCAGAGTTCTAACCACTGGGAAATTGCCAAGTCTGTAGACAGTGAATTTTACACCAACAGGTGTACACAGGGTATGTGATGGTGATGAAGATAAAGTCAACCTCTTACGAAAAGAAGAAAAAAAGTATTAATACAATGATTCAGGCCGGGCGCGGTGGCTCACGCCTGTAATCCTAGCACTTGGGAGGCCAAGGCGGGCGGATTGTTTGAGCTCAGGAGTTCGAGACCAGCCTGAGCAAGAGCAAGACCCCGTCTCTACTAAAAATAGAAAGAAATTCTATGGACAGCTAAAAATATATATATATAAAATTAGCCGGGCATGGTGGCACATGCCTGTAGTCCCAGCTACTCGGGAGGCTGAGGCAGTAGGATCGCTTAAGCCCAGGAGTTTGAGGTTGCTGTGAGCTAGGCTGCTGCCACGACACTCACTCTAGCCCGGGCAACAAAGCGAGACTCTGTCTCAAAAAAAAAAAAAAAATAAATAAATAAATAAAAGAAACAATGATTCAATATTAGGAAGCCACATTAATGCATCAGAAAACAAAATCATAGATGCTGAAAGGCACTTTGTACTGTTCGGCATCCGTTACTCAAAGTCTCTTAAAAAAGAAAGAAAAAAGAAGGGAAGGAGGGAGGGAGGGAAAAGAAAGAGAAAGAAAGAAAGTGAAGTAAAGAAAGAAAAGATGGGTATTTTCCATTTTCCTCACAAATGAAAAATCTCAACTCCAAAGCAGCGTTGAGTTTACTGTGCAAATACTCGCAGTTCCTCTATGGAAGTGAGGAACGGGGAAGACTGCCCGCCGCTTGCGCCTCCCCCATAATTTAACCTTGTCTGGAGATGCCAGACAGTGCAACTGGATGAGAAAAAGAAACGAAATGAGAAACTAAGAAAACAAAAGGCAAAATTATTTGCAGATATGATTGTATATATGAAAGACCCAAGCAAACTAAGAAGCTATTTCAATAAGAGAATTCCATAAGCTAGCAATGGATTTATGGATATTTAAAAATTTGATTCCTATATACTATATATATATGTGGTTGCAAAACATCTTGGAGTGTCCCATTTATAATAGCAACAAAAAAGATACACTGCATGGTTAAATTAATTTTCTTGATGTATGAAGAACTAAAAATCAATAAGCCCAGGTGCAGTGGCTCATACCTGTAATCCTAGCACTTTGGGGGCAGGGCGCAGGCAAAGAGGGAGGATTGCTTGAGTCCAGGAGTTTGAGACCAGCCTGAGCAACATAATGGGACCCCTACGAGATCTCTACAAAAAAATGGAAAAATTAGCCGGGCATGGTGGCACATGCCTGTAGTCCCAGCTACTCGGGAGGCTGAGGCAGAAGGATTGCTTGAGCCCAGGAGTTTGAGGTTGCTGTGAGCTAGGCTGACGCCACTGCACTCTAGCCCAGGTGACAGAGGGAGACTCTGTTTCAAAAAAAAAAAAGCAACCTGGATTATATAGTGAGACCTCATCTCTTAAAAACACACACATACACACACACACACACACACACACACACACACGAAAAAAAAAAGATTTGCAGGATATGAACAGGAAAACAAATACAAATGGTTTCTAAACTTTTTCACTCACCAGATTAGGCGATATTCTAAACTTCGAAGATATAATACACTTAAGAGAATCTGTGCTAACGCAGGATTGTGGGGAAAACCCCGTTTCTCTCACTGCGGATAGAAGCATAAATAGTGCAACCTCACTGAGGAGTACCTTGGCAATATCTTCCAAATGTAAAATACTCAGGTGCCATCCTCGGGAGGCTGAGCCCGGAGGATCCCTTGAGCCCAGGAGTTGTAGACCAGCCTGGGCAACACAGTGACACTCCGTCTCAAAACAAAAACAAAAACACACAGAAAACAGGTCCCTTTGCCCGGCAATTCCATTTCTAGGAATTTATCCAACGGATAATTATCTCACATGTGGCCAAATAAACTTTCACATGAGTACTTTTGCAGTATTTTTTGCAATGAATAAAATATATGTTTGTCATTGAATTAGGATCTCTCCGGAAGAAGACAGGAATTATTAATAACTGCTGCCTCTGGCGACAGGCGTGGGTAAGAAATTCACTTTTGCCCTGTGTGCCTTTTCTACTTGAATTTTCTAAATATGCCTCTATTGATAAAAATTATAACTTTAAAACATAATTGCTGGAAAAAAATAAGTTCGCGAAAACTACTCCATCTTTTTTCAGACAAATAAAATGAGAGTCAGATAGAGTGAATAAATAGACAGCTCTAGACACACCGCGAGTCTGGGTCAAGGTCGGATTCGAACCTGTCTTTCGAGGGTGACCAGGCCCCGCCCCGCCCCGCCCCGGCCGGCCCCGCCCCCGCCCTGCGAAGCGGCCCCGCCAGTCAGGTCCAGCGTTCAGTCAATGCACAACCCGGACTCAAGTGCCTCTCAGACCGCGGACCCAGGCTCGGAGCCCCGGACGCTGGGACAGGTGACCGCGGGCGCCAGCGACCCGAGCGGCCTGCAGGCTGGTCGGAGGTCCGGGGGGGCTCCTTGGGGGCGGTGACCCTGGGCTCCTCGCTGCCCAGAGGGAAAGGCTCCGGCAGTACGGGGGTTAACTCGAACCCGCCCCAAGCTGCGCGGTGACGTCACGGCTCTTTTGCAGAGCGCTTTTCCAAGGGTTACGCAGCCGGGGGCGGGGTCTAGGGCGCGTCGCGGGCCAATCGCGTGGGTCTATGCAAATAGCGGCCGAGCCAGGGAGCGCGCCCGCGGGTGGAGAGTTGGCCGCTCCCGGGTCCGCCTCCCGCGCGGTGTCGGGACTGCTTGCGGGTCCGCAGGCCGCCCGCAGACCAGCCGCGCCGCGCGCGGGCCACAGCGCCGCCCGCAGGACCCGCCCACCAGCCCGGGGGCCGCCGAGCGACGTCTCCCCGAGGCCGATGCCCACCAGGGAGCGCTCCCAGATCCGCGGCTCCAGGGGGGACCCGCAGACCCACCTGCCAGGCCCTGGGCCCCCGGTGAGTCTGACCGGGAGGGGCTCCCCAGGCCCGGCCCAGGCAAAGGGTTCTAGTCCCCCAGGCTGCCCCGGTTACCCCAAACCGTGATTCCTGTGGTGTCGCAGCAACTGGTGCCTCCGGGCCTCAAAACCAGTGCCCCCCCGCCCTCTGTGCCAGCCCCAGCCTGGAGCCCACAAGGCAAAGCCAAGGAAGATTGTTTTTGAGGATGAGCTGCCTTCCCAGACTCTTCTGAGTGCCAAGAAGCCCATTGGAGCCATCCCTGGTGGGCATATACCTAGGCCTCACCCAGTGCCCGACTATGAGCTGTGAGTGTCCCCCATGTGATTCTTCATACCTGGGAACAGGGAAGGGGCACCGAGGGTTTTGACGGGTGAATAAGAGTTTACCAGGGCCTGTAATCCCAGCGTAAGCAAAGCAAAACAAATTACACCAATTGGGGAAAAGAGAGGACTTCTTGACACTCACACTTGATCCTCTTCAACTCGGTAGTAAGTACCCCCCAGTGAGCAGTAGGAGGGAAAGAAGCCGCTATGCTGCAGTGTTTGAGGACCAGTACGGAGAGTTCCTGGAGCTCCAGCAGGAGGTGGGGTGTGCGCAGGCAAAGCTCCAGCAGCTGGAGGCCCTGCTGAGCTCACTGCCCCCACCCCGAAGCCAGGTCAGCTCTGGGAGAGAGCCCTGCCCTACAGCCCTAAGGGGTGGCCCTACCCAAGCCTCTGGGACATCCACTGGGCCCAGATTTCTGAGACTTCCTCCTGTAGGCTGGCTGGGCACCATAACACATGGCCAAGGTCAGCCCTTGAGGTCCTCCTTGGATGGTTGATTTAGCCCAGCGGTCCCCAACCTTTTTGGCACCAGGGACTGGTTTCATGGAAGACAATTTTTCCACAGACAGGGGCAGGGGTGGGGGAGGCTGAGCTCAGGTGGTGATGCCAGCAATGGAGAGTGGCTATAAATACAGATGAAGCTTCACTCGCTTGCTCCTCCTCCCCCACTTTCCTGAGTTTCACAGATGGGTACTTGTCCGGGGTCGGGGGTTGGGGACTGCGGACTTAGTCTATCTGCGCCTCAGTTTCCCTATCCCTCCTTGGATTCAACCCTCCCTGAGCCCCTTTCTCCTCCTCCCCTTGCAGAAGGAGGCCCAAGTTGCAGCTCGTGTCTGGAGGGAGTTAGAGATGAAGCGGAGGGTGAGTCTTAGGTCCCACAGCTTGGCCTCTGCACCGCTGATACTCCCCCGGGCTGGAGCACTTGTGCACAGTTTCAAGGAGAGACAGCTGAGGCTGAGAGAGGCTAAGCTGCTCGAGGGCCATAGGTCAGACTGCCGCAAGTACCACCGGCTCTCACCCCGCCTAGGACCCTGGCTTCCTGGACAAGCAGGCTCGCTGCCACTACCTGAAGGGCAAGCTGAGGCATCTCAAGACCCAGATCCAGAAATTTGACACCCGAGGAGGCAGTGAGGGGTCTGTGTACTTCTGAGCATCCTGGCAGCCAGGCACAGGGACACATAGGGGTGAGGGACCCTTGCTTCTCTTTGTACCTCCTGGCCTTTGCTGTCGCTGTTCTGCCCACCTAGGGTAGCTTTTCCTGATTGCAGGTGCCTTGTCGTTTTGGGCTCATCTCTGGTGGCCCCTCTTTGAGGAAGCCTTCCCAGGACCTCCTCCAGGTCTGACCCAGATCCCAGCTCATCCCCTGGAAGTAGGTCTTGCTCTCCATCTCAGTGGAATAAACACGTATTAAACACCTACTGTGTACAGCTGCTTAAGAAGCTTGATTGATTTCGCTCAATTATCACCAAACTATTGTTCTTTCACTGTCCAGAGGGGAAAAAATGAGGTTCCCAGACAGGGACTTGTCCAGGATCTCCAGACAGGGTTTGAATCCTCATCTTTCCAGGGGGATCCCTGTCCTCCAAAAGCCTGAACTAGCCTTCCGGTTGGAAGCTGAGGGACCGACATCCAGCATCACCTTCTTGGCCAGGCTTGTTGGGGAGCCCCAGGGGCCCCCAGTTTCTGCAGGTCAAGTAATAGAGACAAGACTAGCAGAAGACCCCAGAGTCTTGCTGGGGCAGTGAGAATTCATGCGATGCGATGCTGGGGACCACCTAAAGCGGGCAGATGCAGCCTGCTGGCCCTGCAGAAGGCCCTGACCCCACCCAGACAAATGGATCCCTCCAATCTCCACTTCTCCTGGGGCATTTCAGGCTGGACAGCGATTGATGCCAGGCACTATGTGGGCACAGTTCATATGCTTGGCCTGGGGGAGGATCCTCCAGTGCCCAACCTAGGCCAAGCCTTGGGTGGGGTTGGTGGGGCACAGATGGGGCCAGGCTCCCTGTGGGGCTGTGTGACAGTGGACCAGAAGCTGCCTTCTCTGAGACTTGGTTTCCCAGGGGAGCCAAAGGGCACAGGAGCAAATCAAGAAGTCCAACTGCAGGCAGGAAAGACAGTGCCAGCCCCTGGGCCACCAGGATTGTCCTCAAGAAGTCTGTAGTCTGGGGAAGATAGCCCTAGGCCCAGTAACAGAAGGCTGGACAGCAGAGTCTAAACAATCAAGGAGGCTGGAGGCCAGGGGCCATATGGGTAGGGTTTCGTAGGAAAATAGGAGTTTAGCAGTCAGGCCTGGACAGACATGCAGGACAGATATCATGGTCTCACTGAATCCTCAGATGTCCTGTGAATCTGAGAAATGAGGCCTTGCTGTCTAGCCTGACTGCAGTGGACACAAACCCCTCATTCACATGACATCGCAGGCAACCCTGACCCAAGGCAAAGCCCAGTCCAGCCTCCAATGGGGTCCCAGTGTCCTCCCCATTCCACTCTCTTCTGGGAACAGGGCATGCCCCCAAGAGACCCTCATTTATTCCACAGGAAGTGGCCTAACCCCGCATCTTCCCAGTCTTCTTCCAAGGTGGACATGGAGAGCTGCTGAGGTGCTAATGGGGAACATCTGGGAGAAGTGGGGCTGCCTTAAGGGCTGAGCACTGGCCCGGCCTGCAGGGTGACAGACCTGAGTTCTTCCCTTGCTGTTTTCAGAAGTGAATCTTTGATGGGGGTCTTTCTCTGCTGTGAGATGCCACCTCCACTGCCATCTGAGGCCTTCCTACTAGGCCCCTAGAAGTACACACCTGGTGCCAAATCCCACAGCTTTTCCCACCACAAAGCTGGGCCACAAACTCCTGAGTCTGGGATGACAGGGTACCCTGCATCTCTTCCATATCAACACAGTTAAGTCCACATTTCAAAGTCTTGACCTTCCAGTCCCCACCTTCCAAACACCAATCTCAGAAACAGGATGCTTTTTAGTTACATGTGAAAAGAAACTGAACTCAAATTGGCTCAGGCACAAAACGGGAAGTCTGGGCTCATGGGACTAAAAACACCCAAGACTTTCAGGTATGGCTTGATCCAGGGGCTTCAATGGCATCTTGGGTAATTGGTCTTCCTCTCTTAGCTCTGCCTTGCTTTAATTATATCCTTCCAGTTCCAAATCCTGCCATCAAATAAATCTAACTGACCAGCATTGAATCACATGACCTCCACGAAGCACTGTGGCCAGGGGAATGGAAGGCTGATTGGCTGGGCTGAGGTCATGTGACAAGACTAGCACCAGACGTTTCTCCCAGAGACAGTAGAGCCCAGACACCATGCCATCTGTGGGCTCAATTCCTACAACTCACTGGCTGACCTCAGGCCCACCCTCCCTGCCCCCAGCCTGTTTCCCCACCTGTCCTACAAAAACATCAACCACCCAGTTGCACACAGTAGGACTGTTGTTAGGTAAATGAGATTGTGGTTGTGGATGTTCCAGATGGCTAGGGGTGGTACCCACTGTAGGGTGCCCTCCCTTTCACCCTGTCCTCAAAAAGATGGTGAAGGAAACTGTACAGGTAGGAAACATCTTTATTATTGGCCTTGATTTAGTCATCATGTAGTGTCCAACGTGGATTATATGTCCAGAGGACCCGCCTGGCACACGCTCCCCTTGCCCCACTGTCCTTCCGGTCCAGACGCCAGGCCTTTGTCCGTCACACCAGGGAAGCCAACCCCACCAGCCCACAAGTTCATGCTTGGGGCGCTCAGGGACAAGGCTGTCCCAGGATCGGACCCTCCATCCCTCACCTCCATCCTGGCCAGGGGTTCTGGGAAGGAAGAGGCTAGGGCCTGGACAATCAGTCTCTTTTTGGTTTCATGATCATTTAAAAAACAGAAAAGACAAACATTTCACAGTCTTTAAAAAATAGGAGTCTGAGGAGAGAAGCCAGGGTCCTCCGCCCTGGGAGGCCCCTGAAAGCCTCAACATCCCTGTCCCTTGAGGTCCGCAGACCTGGCCACGACACACCCGGCCCCATCATAATCACTGGCCTGAACCGTAGGGCCAGTTGAAGGTACTTCCCGACAGCAGCATGTCTCGGATCAGCGTCTCGATGGGCGTCTTGCCCACCAGGCGCATGAAGAACAGCTGGGAGATGAGGGAAGCCGGGACAGCGCGCAGGGCCGGGAGCCGCAGCAGCAGGCGCCCAAAGCGCTGGGGCTGGGATGGGTACTGGGCCCGCACGTACTCAGTGAGGGCCACCTGCGCCTTCTCCTGCAGGCTCTCCACGTGGGCGGGGTCCGAGAGGCCACAGGCATCTGGGGGGCGGGGAAAAAGGGTGAGTCAGATGAGGGTGGGAGGTGTCAAGAGGACACAGGGCCCACAGAGGTGACACCACTCAGGACTGGGGGTAAGGACGGGGGCTCCCCAGGACGGGGAATATGGGACCCTGGGACACAAATGGGGGTATCTAAGGCTGTGTCCATCCTCATGTGACAACAATGACACAGGGGTGCAGGCAGGTAGCGATGTTTCAAGGGTGCTTGGGGCCCTCAACTGAAGTCTTTGGCAGGGAGATGAGTTCTAATGAAGTTCATGAGGAAGGTGGGGCTGGGGAGGGGATTTGGGGAGGATGGCACAGCCCAAAGCCCGGGGGTCCTGGGGGGTAAGAGAATGTGAAAGCATCCAGAGGGGGACCCGGGAAGGTTGGAGGCAGAGAAAAAGTCTGGGAAAAGAAGGGTGGCACAGCCGTATTTGTCAAATGAACACAACCTCTCCGAGTGGCCTGAGTCTGGTTCCTACATGCATGGCCCGAAGGACACATCTAGTGGGGTCTGGAGCCTTTCCAGTGGGTGAAGGAACCCTCAGGGAACAGTGGACGCTTGCCCTAAGTGCAAAGTCAGCTGCGCCACCAGTTGCTAGACTACGGCTTGGTAGCGCCACCATGGCTGGATGGTTACTAAGGTAACCGCCCCGCCCCTCGGTGGGCGGGACCCTAGGCCACGCCCCCACGACAATCCCCCACAGCGGGGCCACCTAAGGGTTGCCCTGGGGGCCCTGGGTCAGAGGTATGGGGGCTCAGGAATCAGCCATTGGAGGGCTAAGGGGAGCCAGAGCCGGGTGTCGGGGCCATCCTCTCCCGCGTCCCCGCCCCTTTGTGCTGTCAGTGTTCCCTGAGCCCGAAGAGCACTTGGATGAACGGATGTGAGTCTCAGCTTGGGAGCCAAAAAGAGAAACCCAGGGGACGAGAGTCCCACGGAGTCCTGGGGTCGGGGAGTGGGGAAGCCAAGGTGTCACGCTGCCTGCATCAGAGCCGTTGTGGGTGCAGGGCGCCGGGCCCGGTGCCGGTCCCTCCCCGGCCCCCCGCGCCGCCCTCTCTGGCCACGCACCTGGCGTGAAGAGCGCGATGGCCTTGAGGCAGCCGTACTCGGCCGAGTCCACCTGCAGGCGGCCCAGCTTGTCCACCTGCTCCTGGAAGGCGCGCACCTGGTCCATGAAGGCCACGGCGCGCTCGGCGGCCATGGGCGCGGCGTGCAGCCCCGCGGCGGCCAGCAGCGGCGCCGTGTGCAGGGGCAGCGCCGCCTGCGCCGCGTTCAGCACGAACAGCTCGCTCCAGCTGAGGCGCAGCAGCGCCACCTGGTCGGCCACCGGCAGCTCGGGGAAGAAGGGCGCGTGGCGCGCCCACTCCACCGTGCTGAAGAGCAGCCGCGCCGCCAGCTCGCACACGTTGTCGATGCCCAGCACGGCGCCCGCCGCGCTGCCCCCCGTGCCGAAGCGCCCGGCCGCGGCGGGGTAGGGCTCGGCGCGCAGCAGCTGCGCGATCAGCTCGGACACCGGCTGCCCGGGGAAGAGGTCGCCGCTTGCGGCCGCCAGCGCCGAGCCCGGGGGGCTGCCCGAGGAGGCGGCCACGGCACCGGGCAGCGAATGGGGGATGCGGCCGCGCTGCACCGCTGCGGGAAGGGGGACGTGAGGGATGTGCGGGGTGGGCGGGGAGGTAGGGACCCCGCCGCAGGCAATGGGGGACAGGAGTTGGAGACAGGACCGGGTACAGGAAGGGGATTGATGGGAGAGGGAGAGCGAGGAGGGGAGAGGTAGGGAAGAATAAGGCAGGAGGGGAAGGATGGAGAAAAAAGGGAGGGGGAGACAAAAGTCAGCAGTGGGTCACTCAGCCCCTCCCCTCCAAAGCCCCAGGCCCCCAGCCCCACCCCATGGGCCCACGCAGGTTAGAAAACAAGGGGCCTGGAGCCTGCAGGCCCCACCCTGGCTTCCCGGAGTCCTCCAGCCTGAGCCCATGTCCAGCCACCACCTGTCCCACCCCAGCTCCTGGGGGGGAGGGGAGCAGAGGAGCATCTCTGTGGCAATGGAACCACTGGGTGAGGGCTAATTTCATTCGGGCCTGAATCCCTCCCGCTACACTGTGAACTCTGCTAGGCAGCCACGGAGGCTCCATCTGTCCATCATGCGGGTCCCGAAGCTGAGGACAGAGCGGAGGACTTGGGGACCCCAAAGCAAGGGATCAATACCCACCAGCACTAGCTCTCTCCTATGGAGATGGGATCATTTTTCTAGCTTCTCCCCCGCCCGCCAGATGGTGATCCCTGAGGGCGATCCCTGATCTTGTCTGTGTCCCTGCAGAGGCCCTGGTGTAGGGGAGTGGGGTTCTCAGTAAACACTGGCCGCTATCAGTAACCTTGTCTATGAAGCCGGGAGGCCCCATTGCCGGGTTGACCCATATCCACAGTGACCAGGTAGGCAAGAAGAAGGAAACTGAGGCACAAAAAAGAGGAGAGGTGGCTGCATGCCTGCCCAGCCTGTGCCAGAGAGGCAGACTGGGCTGGGTGCCAGGAAGAGGCTAATTAATGAGCTTTAATGAGTTGGCATGCCTTGTCTCATCACCTCCATGAACTCTGGGTCAACCCGGTCAAGAGCAAACATCAGAGGGGGGACACGGGCAGGAGCAGGGCAGAGCGGAGAAGCAGGGGCCTGGGTTCAAGCCTGCTGCAAGTGATTCTTGAGTCTCAGGGTCAACTGTCAAAGGGGTGTAGCTGGACAAGGCCTAAGAGTGGTCCCCTGGCCCCCCAGGGGGACTTTCTCCTTCCTCCTTTGCTCACTGGGTTGTAAGCAACTAGCATGCCTTCCTCACCCGGCCATGTTCACACCCCAGGGCCTTTGCACATTGCTGCTCCATCTTCCTCAAACCCTTTCCCAGCTCTTCCTCCTCATCATTCAACCCAGACTGAAAAGGTTCAAATCCTAACCATACTCTTGCTCTCTGATCTGGACAAATGGCCTCATTGATCTGTGCCTCAGTTTCCTCATCTGTAAAATGCAGATGATGATAATAATGATGACATAGATCAATGAATTAAATGAGAATCTATATAACTTGCTTAGTTATATAAATGGTACCTGCCACATAGGAGAAGCTAAATGGATGATAATTCAAGCCAAGAACCATTTATTGAGCACTGACTGTGTGGCAGGCCCTGGTGTGAGCCATGGGGATATATCAGTGAATACCCTGCCCTCAGGAATACGGGGAAGGAGATAGAAGGGTAATCCAGAGGGCCTCTCAGAGGAGGTGATGTTTAAGCAAACCTTGAAGGAGGTAAAAGAGGGAGCCATACAGGTATCCAGAAAAGGTAGACTCTAGGCAGAGGGAACCACCTATGCAAAGGTCCTGAGGTAGGACTGTGCTTGGGGCATGAGTTGTGATTATGAATATTTCCACCCCTGAGACTTCAGAGATCTGAGGCCTTGATTTGAGATATATCAGGAATTTAGATCAAATGGACAAGTACTGGCAAAATCCAGGTTGCAGAGGGAGGACAAGAGAGTCATCTCAAAACTTAAAAGGACCAAAGGGAGTGACCAGTTTTAAGACTCTGAGCAGCTTCTCCCACAGAGGTCTGGCAAGAAAGAAACCAACTTTAAAGCAAGCGAGACTCAGGTTAGATACTGGGAAGAACTGCTGGCCTAGCCCATGACACAGTCCAGGCAGGGACATGAAGCCCGAACCCCAGGGCTCCATGTGGAAATATCTGGGTTCCACTTGGATTCTAAGCATGTCTGGCAGAGTTGCAGGCCCAGCTGCTCAGCATGTGTCTGTCCACCCAGGTCCCTGGGGCCAAGAGAGGAGGCTGGGCCTCCCTCTGGCTCCTGGCATCTGGGGTCAGGAGGAAGGGTAGACTGCCCTTTGACTCAATCGGGCAGAGTTCCTGCCTTGGGCAAACATAAAGCAGTGGTGAAGGGTGGAGGGAAAACAAATCAAATAAAAAAAATATATCCTTGTTCATAAAACAGCAGCCAGGCAAGGGGACAAGGAGGTCACCAAGATGTCAAGGCCAGGGAGGAGCTGGGGAAGGGGGGCTCCTGGGAAAGATGGGAGCTGGAGAAAGTTGTAAGGTGGGCCCGAGCGGGGGCATCCCCGGCCTCAGCTCCACCGCGGCAACCAGGAGGCCACAGATCATAACTGGATTCCTCCAGCCTAGGGCCGGCCCACGGCCCACAGGATCAAGGGATCGTTCGTGATGAGGTTCTCAGGCGCCAGACCCCGCCCCTAGGGGCTTCCAGGCCCCCGAGAGAGGGAAATGAGGGCAAGAAGGGCGAGGCTGTTTGTTCACCCCTGCCCGGGTCACAGGGTGGCTGCGTCTCCCCAATAGGTACTCACCTTCCTTCCTCATGCCCACCCGGAAGCACTTCTTGAGGCGGCAATACTGGCACTGGTTCCGGTGATGCTGGTCGATCTGGCAGTCACGGTTGGACCTGGGGGCATGCAGAGGCCAGGGCAACCTGTGACACCCACCATCTTCCTCCCCAACCACCCTGTGAACTGCCTTTGGTGGGTGCCCCTGAAAAACACCAGTGGGGTGGTCCCTTGGACTGGGTAGGTGGCCCCAACGGGGTACAGGGGCTCAGCTTGCAGGTCTATAGAGAAGAAAGGACAATTGGGGTGAGCGGTGATGCACAAATAGGAGTCTGTGGAAAAGTAGATGAGCATGCCAGGGAGGGTACATTATAACTGGGTTTTGAAGGATGAATAGGAGTTCCCCAGGTGAATGGAGAGGCAATTCCAGGCAGAGAGGGTGCAGTGAAAGCAAAAGGTTTGAAATGAAAAAATATGAAAGCCTGAACAGCTTCACTGTATTTGGTCACTGTCAGGCTGAGGTGGGGTTGTCGTCCCAAGGATGATGTGAAAGTAGATGGGGACATCATCAGGGATCTGGGCTTTGTGAATTGACTAGAGGCCAGGCCAGGTGCCAGTCATCTACGTGGAGCCCCAGTATTACCACCTGCACAAGGCCTGCATCAATGAATGAATGAATGAATGAATGAAGTAACTCCTTTCCCCCTTGAAGGTCCCACAGCCATATCCCCTCCTCTGGGAAGACTGTCCAACCCCTAAGCAAGTGCAAGATGCTTCCTCTGGACAGCTGCTGGGCATTGCTGTTGCGTCTTCCAGGAATGGGACAGGTGCCCCCACCCTGGGAGGCAATGAGCTCCCGCCCAGGGTCAGCCCCAAGCAGGAAGGTTCAGGCCCTTGTTCTTCAAATGTCCCCAGAACTTTCTTCCCTTGGCCCTGCCCCTGTACTCGCCTGGTCTCCAAGGCCTGGGCTAGACATCACTGGGGTCCCAGCTGGGCACCAAGAGGGTACCCAGAGACAGTCATGGAGTAAAACAAACCCTCAAACACTTAAAGGAACAAAACAAATGCATCTCAGCTGCAGACACCCAGCCTGGACCCTCAGGTGGTGACTTCCCTACTGAGCCTCAGTTTCCTCATCTAGAACTGGGACATCAGATCCCGCCCGGAAGGGGAGGCACTGAATCTGAGGGCCCCAGGAAATGCTGTCAAGGTCCAGGCCCCAGCTGGGAAACCCAATAGCGAGGTGGGGAAAGTTGGGTCTCTGGGGACCTCAGAATTCCTGGGTCCCAAAGCAACAGCCTCTGAGGCCCTGGGAAGAGGCCCCTCTAGGGCAGAGGGAGCTCAGGCAGAGCCAGAACAAAGCCCAGTGGACAGGCGGTGGGGTCGAGGGCAGCCGGGTGGAAACCACCAGGCCTGGGGTGGGGAAGCAGGCAGGGGTCTGGCTCAGGGCGCCCTGACCTCAGGGAAGGCCCTGAACCTTCTGTCTCCACTTCCCCAGCTGTGGAATTGGGACAGATCTGTCCCCTAGATAGGGAAACAGTAAGTTCTTCAAAGAGTACATGCTTTGCCCAACCCCTTGGCCCAAATCAGCTCTCCTCTGGGCTTCTGGCCTCCAGTCCAATTTGATCACAGCCTTCCCCCATTCACACACCCTCCATGGCTCCCTATTGTCCTCAGTCCAGCATTTCAGGACCACCTAGTTCTGACTTCTCCCATGCCTGGGCGGTCTCGTCTTACAACACAGCTGCCCCAATCTGCCACTAAGCGTTTGTCAGGGCCACACACTGGAGTGCCCTTGGCCCTCTTCTGATGGCTAAACCCTTCGTGTTTCAAGGCCCACTTCCCCTGGCCTCCTCCAGGCAGCCCTCCCTGACCCCTAGCAGAGGCCTTTGTTTCCTCCCTGGGACCCCCAAATCCCACAGGCTTGGGGCATCTTTGTCTCACTGTGTCTCCTTCCAGACTGGGGGCTCCTTGAGAGCTGGGCTTGGGGCTGGGGTCTCTCTGGGAAAACTGGCAACAAACCCCCCAGGATGGGTCCCAGCGGGACTCTGCTAAATCAAGATGAGGCTAAGCATGGGACAGTGACTTCACTAGGTCACACGGCTCACACAGCACAAAGCTGCCGAAGAACCTGCCAGCTCCAAACAATGCCCCTGCTTGGTGCTCCCTGACCCCACCCTCAGGAAGCCCCTGGGACTCCAAAAATGCCTGAGCCCCCTCCCTTGTCCTCCCCAAAGACACAGCCAGGGAGCAGGCAGTTTTTCCAGCAGCAAGAATGAGGCCAAAGTCTGGTGGCCCAGTTAGCTCTGGAGGAGGGAGCAAGCCAGCTCCACCACACATGGCCACTTCAGGCAGACCCTGACCTGGGACCTGGGGCCAAACTCCAGCCTTGGGTGCCCGGAGCCCTGCTCGGTGGCCTTAGCCAACAAGCCCTCAGCAGCTCTTCCTGGGGACACCTGACCCAGACTCGGCTGCGCCCTTCCCAGCCCCGCTGTTCCCCTTGCTAAGCCCCAACTCAGGCTGCGTCCCTTGATGTGTGACCCCAAGACAGGCACCTGACCCCTCTGGGCCTCAGTTTTGTGCATCTGGGAAATGGAACTGTCTATATCGGCTCCGCAGAGATGATGCATGTTCCTGGGGCGGGGGCAGAGTAGAGGCTTGTCACTCCCTAAGGAGTGGTGAGAAAAGAAGTCCCCTGGGCTGGACACCCACCCCCAACCCCTTTCCCAGGGGACCTTCTGCCCCCAACACCCGACCAGACTAACTAGCAAGGCCACGCCCTGCTGGAGAGGACTCCAACCTGGGACAGCCCAGGGCTCCTTCTTGGAAACATTTCATTCCCATCTTGCCTCAGAGATGAGCCAAAGCTTAAGGGATTTTCTGGGAGCCCCGGCTCTGCACCCACCCCTGGGAGAGGGAGGCGGTTCAGTCAATTCCGGTGGCCCTGTCGGCCCTCCAGGGGCGGTTTCCGGTGACCCAAAGCCCAGGGTGAGCCCAGGGGGTTCCCCGCTGATGGGCAGGCCCAGCTCCCCGCCACAGCAGGGCCCCCTCATGCGAAGGAGGTCGCCCTGTGCCACCCAGCCTCCTTCCCGCTGCCGCTTCAGTAGCCAGAGCGACTTTGGAAGTGATATTTGACCCCAAGGGCGCGCCATATCGATCCGCGCGGCCGCAGACAATGGCCCCTGGACGCTGCGAGCTCCACGGTCCAAGTTCCATGTTCAATTCCCCCGGGGGATCCCGCACACCGCAATTGCTGAGAAGGGGTGCCCTGGGGTTAGGGTCCCACTTTTGACAGCACCCCTAACCCCTCCCCGCACGGAAATGACCCCTCCCCAGAGAAAAGGGAGGAAGGAAAAACAAGTAACTGGGATGAAAGCCGCAAGGGACCGTCTGATAGGGGGAACCTGCATCCATGCAGCGCCCACTGTATACATAATCCCAGAAATGGAACTGGGGGTGGTGGTGCTGTGCCCCTATCTCAGAAGAGGAGTGGAGGCCCAGGGATGGTCAGCGCTAGGCCCAAGGTGACCGCGAGGGTCAGAGGCCCGAGAGGCCAGGGCGGGGTGCGCGGCGGCGGTGCGCTGATGGGGGGCTCACCGGCAGGTGTAGCTGAGGTTGCGGCGGATGCTCCGCTTGAAAAAGCTCTTGCAGCCCTCGCAAGTGAAGACACCGTAATGCTTGCCGCTCGACTTGTCCCCGCACACCACGCAGTCCACCTGCAGCCCCGGCCGTTCCTCGTCACCCGGCTCGGCGTCGCTGGCAGCACCGGGGGGCGAGGCCGAGTCCTCCTCGGCCGCGCGCGGGTAGCCGCCCGCCTTGTCTACGCCGTTTGTGTCGCCGCCGGGGCCGCCCCAGCCACCGGTCACCATGGCCATAGCCCCAGGGCAGCGGGGCCGGGGCGCCCCCTCTGCGCTCTTCCCTCCACGCACCCTTCTCGGCCCGGAGGACCCTACCCGGCGCGCATCCGGCCCCGACGCGCGGGGGACACCGGCTGCACCCCCCAAAAAAGTTTTGTAGCAACTTCCTGCGGCCGGTCCGCGCGCCCGGGCGGAACTGGTCGGGCCGGTTCCAGGCCAACTTTCCCACGCGTGCGCGGGGCCAGGCCCGGGCCGGGGAGGGGCGCGCTAGAGACGCGGGCCGGGGACCCGGAGAAGTCGCGCCCCGCCGCCCTGGGGCCCCGGCGGGGGCGCGCGGGCCATGGCCCGGCCCGGGCTGCGCAGGGGGCGCCCTCTGGCCTGGCCGCCGCTCGGCCCGGGGCTGCGGCCAACTTAGCGGGCCGCCATCCGAGCGCGGGAGGCAGGGGGGAAAGTTTGGCCGCAAGTTGCGCGGCCGCCCGTGGGGCGGGGGAAGGGCGGCGGGAGCGCGCCGGGGCCGGTCGCCGCGCCCCCCGGGTCCCCCCGCGCCAGTGGCGGCAGCTCGGGGCCTGCAGAGCCACCGGCCAGCGCCGCCGAGCAGCCGCCCCCGCTGCGGCCGCGCCCGCCTGGCCTGGGCCTGCGCCTGGGCCCGAGCCTCGCTCTCGCCGCTGCCGCCGACCCCGCGCGCCGGCCTCGCGCTGCGGCCGGTTTGACACACAACGTTCCATCCGCGGGGCGGGCGGGGGGCGGGGGCGGGGGCAGGGGCGCGCGCCGCGGGCTGGGGGCGGGCGCTCGTTACCCCGGCGACGGCCGCCCTTATAAGGGCATGGGTGGCCGCGCGCGGCGCCCGGCGCCCGGGCCGGCGGGAGGGGCGGGGGCGGAGCGCGGGGCCGCCGGGCCTGACCCTCCCCCTCCCGCCCCTCCCCCCGCGCCCCCGCCCGCGCCCTGCTCCAGCCTTAACCCCTGGCGGGCCGCGGCTGGGACCTGGGCCGCGGCTGCCCTCTGCTCTTCCTCGAGCCTCGCCAAGATGTCTCTCCAAAGCCGTCCCCGCCACCTCTGGCCTTGGACGTTGTGTATGTAGCTCAACCGCCCTCCAGGCACCCCTCGGAACGCCCCCCTCCAACGCATGCCCGGCATAAGCTATGACCCGGGGCGGGGGCAGTTGCACCCGGAGGGGTACGCCCCTGTGCAAGACACACGAACATCGTGGAGCATTTCTTTGCACAGTTGCGTGATGGACTGCGTTCGCTGCCACTTCCAGAGAGTCGCCGCATGAGACCCCCCCCACCCTTTCCCTGCCTGGGTTAGCACCTGGTGCCTGTAATCTCCAGGGGAAGGGATGTTGTGGCCTGAGGCTGGCTGGCTGGGGAGGAGGTCAGGGGGCCCCTCTCCAAAATTTCAGGCCTCTGGGGGCAGGATGCCCACCAGCCCAGCGCGGCTAGAGGCAGCAGGAATGCCCACCTCCCCTGCCGGGGCCTGCCCCCTTTCCCCTTTAATTTCCTTTTCTTTCTGTGCTTTACAGAAAGGGCTTGTCCTGGCGGCCAGCTGGACTGCAGATGTCTTTTCCAGGCTCCCTGGAGCCTCCCAGCTGCCACCCGCCTCCAATCCCCCCACCACTTGGGGCTGGGACCCTACCAGCATTTATTAAGCACCCTTTGTATGCAAGGCCTGGTCTCCTGAGTAGGGGCAGCCTGAGCCTCTGGCTCTGGGCCTGTTAACATTTAACCCACTGGAAAAAAGCCCTTCTCCCAGCCCTTGGGATGACCTTTCACCTCAGAGTCCCTCAGGCCCAGCCACCCAGCCTGTTCTCCGCCCAGCCCTGGGCCCAGAACTGGACGCCCAGGCACGTGGCTGGGCCTTTGAGAGCTCCAGGCAGGACAGCAATGCCGGCCTGCTCACCTGCCCTTATGCCTCCCCCTTCCCAGATGAGACTTGAGGGGACACCCTCCCCGGAGTGGGGTGGGAAGATGCTTGGAGATCATGGAACACTTAAAGGGAAACTGAGGTTCAAGGAGAGCCAACACACCTAGCCCTGGGCCTCTATCTCCCCCAGGGAAGGTCTGGCTGAGTGGGAGGTAGAGGAGGCCTTAGTAAATACAGAAAGCAGGAAGGACTAGGGTTAGACATGAAGAAGGACTTCCCATGGGTCTGACTGGAGAAAGGCTGGACCCACAGCCTGATGTAAGCCCTGCTGGGTGAGTGGGGAGGGTGGTCTGGGGGGGCAGAGAGGAGCTTTTGGTTCTGGGGCTACTGGGAATGTAGGGGCATGGCTGGTTTTTTGGGGAGAGGACAGGGAACATACACCCCTGGCCTGGATCTGCCGGGATCCTTGGTAGGGGGCACTGGCATGAGATCTCAGAGAAGGGATTAAATAGGGGGCTTAGAAGGGAGAGAAGGGTCAGGGAAGAAAGGGGGAGGTGCGAAGGGGAGGGCACAGGGAACTGGGGTTTTCCGGAGCCAGTCTAGCAGAGGGGGCTTAAAAGGGGGACCTGGGGCTGGGTGAGAGACAGGGGGAGAAGGACCACCACAGATCCCAGAACCTCCAGTAGTTCCAGTCTGAACTGCCCCATCCCCGCCCGCCTGGGGGGTGGGTTGAGGCTCAGCCCCACCCCCCTGACCCCTGCCCGTGGCCCCGCGGTGACATTTGACCTATCAGCAGCCACGGACCAGGGACAAAAGGGCCTAGGCCCATCTGCTGCCAGGGTCCCCGTGGGAACAGTCAGACTATGGCTCTGACAGCCTGGGAACCGGCCCCCACCCCCACCTCCTGCAGGTGACCTTGGCTCCCTTTGCCCTTCCACTGGTGGAACCGGGGACTAAGGTCACTCTTAGACTCTTGGGGAAGGGGGACAAGAGGGAGGAAATTCAGCTTCTCTGCCCTCCACTCAGGGACAGGCTGGCCTGCCTCAGTTTCCCTGCTTTCTTCAAAGCCAGAAGCTGGGTCCAAAGGTCACCAGGGCAAGAGCACTCACTTGGGAGGACTGTGTCCCCCGACTTCATGTTCTGCCTCTCAGGTCAAGAGGACCTGAGGGTTCAGGCCACTGACTGGCACTGACCTCAGGCCAGCCTG
Organism: Varecia variegata; assembly: GCA_028533085.1. NCBI lineage: Eukaryota > Metazoa > Chordata > Mammalia > Primates > Lemuridae > Varecia > Varecia variegata. Next base: position 86,898,382 of record CM052442.1, on the reverse strand, counting down.
TCCCTCCCCTGGGAAAGGCAGTGCCTCTGCACACACCTGCACAGGTGTGGCCTGGAGCGCCTGCCCCACCCCCCAAGCTGGGGACCAAAACCTTTCTAATCCCCATCTTGGGTTTCAGCTATTGCCCAGGAGGGGACAGCTGGCCACTAATCCCAGCCCAGGCCCCCTCTCCTGACCCAGCCAGCCTGCTGTGGGGTGGGTGTGGCCTATGCAAATGACATGCTAATCAGCTGCCTGCTATTAACCTGGTACAAACACTTCTCATAGCTCTGTTCCCCCAAGAGAAAGCCCAAACTTCTCAAGCTGGACACAGTGGTCCAGACCTCCTTGCCCACCACTGGCATGTACACCGAGTTCCTTTCCAAGTACAATGCCACCAAGTTCCAGGCTTTTACCTTTGCTCTGCCTGTCCCCTACCCAGAAACCTTATCTGCCCTTTAGAAGCAAGCTCTCGACCACATGCTGAACTTGAATCTTTCAGCCTCAGTGTCCCCCTCTGGGATATGGATATCTTCCTCTTCGAGAGCATCTGCCAGAGATGGGCAGGGAAAGATGTGTCCTGCACCCATGGGGACCCTTCCCTGGGCTTATGAGACAGAGGACAGTTGGAACTTCAGTTCTGGCTGTGCAACCTCACTGATCTTCAAATTGCCCCAGTCCCGGGGACCTGGCCTTGCAGCCCAAGTTGCTTTTGGCCTGCACCCACTGGACATATCAAGAAGTTCACACCACACATGGTGCCAGACCAAAGACACTGAGTCTTTCTCAAATGCTTGGACACCCCCCATCAGGCCCTGGACACCCATGTGTACCAGCCCCCATCACGCCAAATTTACCCCAACGCACAAAGTCATGCCACATGACATAATGTCACTCCAGGATAGTTTATGACATGGCCTGCCACAACTGTCTGGCACATGCAGACACAGCTGGGTGCAGGACCTACAGAAAGGTCTCCCCCAGTCGGGGAGGCAGGGCGTGTGGCCTGGGCTTCCCTAGGGCCCGTGCAGTGGCTTCTAGCACTGCCAGCTCCTTGGCGTGCCGGGTCTCCATGAGTGCCATCTGCTGCTCCAACTTCCGACGTTGCTCTTCCTGCTTCCGGTGGGCTCCTCGGAAGGCCAGGACCAGGGCGCTGGAGGTGAGGGGGACGGCTAAGCCAGAAAAGGCAGGGGCTATGTGCTCCCATTCCCAGGCTGGGAGCCCTTGGGGCTTGAGTCTTCCTGGGCTCCCAGCATCACTCTGTAAGGGCTGGGCGTACATCAGGCATCAGGGGAGGTGTGAGATGGATTGAACTTGTCACCTATCTCACAAGAGGGAAGCTAAGGCCCGGAGAGACCCAGGAATGCATCTGAGATCGCGGTGGGGGAGGTACAAGATGGGGGGCCCACCTGTGAGCTTTGCATAAATCGCTGTTCAGCTCAGCACTCTGAGCCCGTCTGGCTCGCCCCTTCTGAGTCACCTGTTCCAGTTTCTTTCGCAGAGACTGGAGCTGCTCACACAGGTCCACAGCCCTGATGCAGGGGTAGGGAGAGGGGGGCTTCACAGCCACAGCCAATCCTATCTCCCTCCCCTCCTCCCACCCACCTGCCCACAGTGTTTCCATGGGAACACACCTGTATGCAGGTGTACACCTTGGCCTCCACCACACACAACATCCCCATGGGCTCTCACGTAGGCCCCCCGTCCCCCCACCCAGGACCCAGGCACACACCTGGTGAGCGACGCTGCCAGTTCCTGCGCTAACTTCTCTGGATCCCACACTCTGCCCACCTGGCCTCCATCAATGCCACCAATGCCACCAGAGACAACAGGAGGCCCCTAAGGGTGGCAGAAGAGAAGGAGGTGACATTAGTCTGAGCCTGTGTGTGCTCAGCCCAAGCTGGACAAGGAAGCTGCCCTTCCAGAGCCCTCAGTGTGGTGAGATACTCCAATAAGGATAGAATTGCTCCCTGACAAGTGAATAACAAGAGGGGAACTCATCTGAAGGCAGGCCAGGAGGGCTTCCTTGAGGAAGTGATGTTTAAGCTCAGACCTGCAGGGGGCTGGGGACTTTATTACATGCAGAGGGAGGAGACCAGTGTTCCTGGCAGAGTGCAGCATGTACAAAGCCCTGGAGGTGGGAGAAATGACTCGAACTGCATTAAGAAGCCTGAACTTTGGGTGTTCTAGAAGCCACTGAAGGCTTTAAGCAGAGAACAAGTATGATCAGACAGAAATGGGAAAAAGGGAAAGGACTGAGAGAGGAGGCTGGTGCCAAAATCTAGGAGATCAGCCTCATTTGGGGCAGCGGGGGACAAAGAAGGGGGAGTATGGACAAGCCTGGGGGTGGGAAGGAAGAGGTTCAAGTTTGAGTGGAAGATGCTAAACCCTGTGGGCTCAATACCCTCAAAGAAAGAAACCCCAAAGTGCAGGTGGGAGCTTTGACATGAAGCATAACTATGCAGCTTGCTTCTTTGTGCAGAAATGGAAACTGAGGCTCAGAGAGGTCTGTGATTGGCCAGGGCCACATAGCCAGTGGTATGCTACTATCCCTATGAGGTCCAGACAGGACTGCTCACCTGGGACCACTCCTCTTCCCCACTGCTTCCACCTCCGCTGCTGTCTCTGCCACTGCTGCTTGCCCCGCCAGCCTGGAGCTGTGCCCGCTCCCACCGCAGCTGCTCTAGCAGGAGCACATGTGCCGGGCCCTGGGCTCGGAGGGCAGCCTCGTGCAGTTCTAGGCCCCGCTTCTCCCGCCGTAACAGTTGCAGCCGCAGCATCAGGTCCGCCAGGGTCTCCTGAGGGACCAAGGAGGGGGCAGAGAATTTGTGCCTCTAGGGTCAAATTCTGGGGAAACTGAGGCCCCAACCCACTGAGGACAGGTTAGGCAAAAACTCTCAGCTTCATCATGACCTTCCTCCCTTAAAAGCTACAGCTGTAGAAGTGGTATTTCTGAGAGGGCAAGTATCCTAGACAAGGTCAAGCAGCAGCTCAGTGGAAGCTTCTGGAGTTTCTCCAACTCCAGATCCTCAGGTCTTTCATGCCAGATTACAAATCCCAGATTACGTTCCTTGTCCCTAACTCTTCCCATAGGAAGAGCATTTTGGAAAGCCAGATTCAAAGTTGAATGAGAGGCCGGGCGCGGTGGCTCACGCCTGTAATCCTAGCACTCTGGGAGGCCGAGGCGGGTGGATCGCTCAAGGTCAGGAGTTCGAGACCAGCCTGAGCAAGAGCGAGACCCTGTCTCTACTAAAAAATAGCTTCCCGAGGTCGGACGAGAACCCGGCGCCTTCAGGCTGCTGTGGCCATAGACAAAAATAGAAACAAATTATCTGGCCAACTAAAAATTATATAGAAAAAATTAGCTGGGCATGGTGGCGCATGCCTGTAGTCCCAGCTACTCAGGAGGCTGAGGCAGTAGGATTGCTTAAGCCCAGGAGTTTGAGGTTGCTGTGAGCTAGGCTGACGCCACGGCACTCACTCTAGCCCAGGCAACAGAGTGAGACTCTGTCTCAAAAAAAAAAAAAAAAAAAGTTGAATGAGAAACTGAATCCCAAAGGACAAACTCCTATTTACTCCTCAAAACCCCAGCTCCAATTCCTCTTCCTCCAAAAAGCCTGCCCCTAGCCCAGCAGAACTCTCCTTTGCTCGTTGGTCCCCCAACCACATCCCTCTCAGCCTCATCAAAGGGTTTTCCCCACCAGGAAAGACTGACACAGTAGCCAGAGCTCATTTGTACCCTTGTGTCCATCAGGTCCTGCTGTATCTGCATCTTTTCCAGCCGGGGCAAGGCTGGGCCAGGCTGGGTCCCCAGAATGGCCTGCACTATGGCTTCTGCACGGGGCACAGTGGGCATGGGTACCGAGGTAGGTCCAGGTTCTGAGGGAATCTTCACCAGAGCACGGCGCTCCTGGAGACGCTGGATGTAGTCTCGGAGCTGGATAGCCACTTCCTGTGGTGTGGGCTTATCCACACTGCTGCCCTCCGGACTGCAGAAAACAGGAGGGGCCTGTGTCAACAGCGGTGGGCATGGCTGGGTTAACTTCATGCCAACCTTGGTAGGCTCCATCATCTTCCATCTCACTGATGATGATGGATCCTATGCCATCTGTGGTGGGCCCTGTCACACCAACATGGTGGGCACCATAATGTAAACCCCAATGGACACCATCTTCCATCAAGACAACGTGTTAGATGCCATCACACCAACCCAATGGGCATCACTGCTCATGCCAACATGGTGAAAACCATCATGCCAGCCAGCCCAATAGGCACCATTGCTCATGCCAACATAGTGGACACCATCACACCAACCCAATGGACACCATCACCCAGGTTGACAACACTGTCTGGAAGCATCAGGCCAACCCCAGTGGGTACCATCAAACATCAGGCCAACCCCATTAAGCACCATCATGCCAGTGGGCATCATCATCCATTTTCATGCCAACCCTGGTGATTCCCAAGCCAAGCCCAAATGCTGTCAACCACCACGCCAACCTTCTTAAGTAGCAACAGGCCAACTCCAGTTGGGCCTCACGTCAACCAACCACAGTGAGTTCTATACCAACCTTGCTAGGCACAGCCATGCCAACCCCAATACGTGGCCAGCTCTGGGAGCCACATTCCCCAATCAGGACCTCACTGACCAGTGTAGTTTCCAGGGTTTCCAGGGGTACCTTGGCTGTGGGCCCTGCAGTGTCCCTCCATCCATGGCAGCCTCTTCTTGTGCCAGCAGCCTCAATGCTTCCTTTTCAGCTGCCTGCAGGTAGCTGCTCCCTGCTCCCGAGTCGGCCTCCCGCAGAGCAAGCAGGGCCTCGTACGCTTCCTCACAGCGCTCACTGTGGGACACTGGTTCTGAGTGCTTTAGGACACCCAGCTCCATCTTGCTGTGTAGGTGCCAGTCCCCACTTGTTCCTAAACCCCTTGCTTCTTCCCGCTGCCCTCACCTGTGGAAGCATGCAGACTCCCTCGGCACCCCTGGATTAGAATTGCCTTTAATTAACTTCTGTGGGGGAAAGTGCTCTCCGGCAAGGGCTCTGTCTGCCTCTGTGGGTTGGGGCCACCCTAGGAGAGCCCATTGCCTCTCCAGCCAGTGACATCACTGGCAGGGTGCACTGACCTGTACTGCAAGGCCAGACAGAGTGCTGTGGCCCCAGCCTCGTGCTGGCTGAGCTGCATGCTGAGGCCCTCACAGCGGCCCTTGTACTCCTGGAGCACAGCTGACAGCAGACGGTTAAAGCATTTGAGCTTCTCGATGCTCCTGCCTCCGAAGGTGGGGAAGAAGGAAATTGAGAGGCCTCTCAGGGCAGTCAGGGCCTGATTTCTGCTCTTCTTCTCACTCCTGATCCAGCTCCAGCCTCCTAGGTTTATAATTCAGAGTGCGGGTGGGGTGTGTCTGTGCCCTTATGAGCTCAGCATTTGAGGCTCTTACCCCTGAAGCTGCTCCATCTGGGTTTCCATGATGTACATCTCAGGAGTGAGGGGCTGGGTGGGGGGAGATCCAAGAATCTGGGTGCTAGAATTGCTCTGGAGGCGCCGGAGCAGGGGGTGAGCCAGAGACAAGGAATCCTGCTGGGAAGAGGCGATGTGATTCATCCAGATTGTGGCCAAGAGTTCAGGATTTTGAGTTTAGCCCTTTTCCAACCCCAGAAGCTATTGGGTCCCACCACCAGGATTCGATTCTCATCCCCCTGAATACTAAGGACATCAGGACCATGGGTTTGAGCTTCTCACACTCACCTGAGTCCCCCAGGGCTCCCCATCTGCCCCAGAGCTGCTGGAACCACTGCCCGAGCCACCCACTTGGCTATGGGAGGGAGGTGGGAAGGGCTCCAGCCTCAGCAGGGAATCCTGCAGCTCCTGAACCTGGAGAGAATGAGGATAAGGGGGGATGTCAGGCCTAGAGGCTCCAACCACCCCCAGCCCTCCCCATGGCCTGTTCCTGGGGAAGTGGCAATAGCCCTGGCCAGAAGGCAGGAACCCCAGATACACATCCTGCCAAATCCCCCACCATATCACCTTGGGCATGTCCCTCGACTGCTCAAGATTTACCTTTGCCAGCAGGGAAATGGGCCCTGCTCTGGAGGGAAATGAATCCCACTCCTGTGTGGCTGCCCTGCCATCCTGAGTCTCTCTACCAGCCCAAGAGGAGGGCTTCCCTCCCATGATGCCATTCAGCCACACGGCTTTAAATACCACCCACATGCTGAGGACTCTCAAATGTCTCTCTCCTGGGCCAGGTGCTGTGGCTCATGCTTGTAATCCTAGCACTCTGGGAGGCCGAGGTGGGAGGATCGCTTGAGCTCAGGAGTTTGAGACCATCACGCCCAGCCCCTCGCTGCTCCTTGAACATGCCAGTCATGCTCCTTTGCATATGCCATTCCCTCTACCTGGAATGCTCTTCCCCCAGATCCTTGAATGGCTCCTCCCTCACTTCCTTCTGGTCTCTATTCAAGTGTCACCTCCTTGGTGTGCTTCTCTGATCACCTTAACTAGGATTGCAGGGACATTTGTCTAGTTTGGTCAGTGGACCCCAGCGGTCAATGCTCCATAAAGGTTTTTTGAATGAACAAATGAATGAATGTTGCCTGCGCCAGGCCTGCCTGCTCTTTTAGACGGGGAGCCCTGGGGCTCAGGACTGCCCCACTCACCTCCCTCTGCAGTGTCTCCTTGTCGGCCAGGATGGCCTGCAGGGAAGCCTGCGTGTGGACCAGCTCGTTCTCACGGCTGCCCAGGGCCAGCCGGAGCCAGGCATTCCTCTCTGCCAGGCAAGCTGCCTCCTGCTGGCAGCCCCCTGCCCCCTCCTGCTTCCTGAAGGGCCCTGGGACCCCCTCGCTTCTCTCCTCTGCCTCCATCAGCCCAGGACAGCTTGGGGGTCGGTGGCGCCAGGCAGCAGCAGCCGCCTCCAGGGAGCTCAGAGCATGTTGGAGGGTCTGAAACACATCAGGGGTCCCAGTCCCGGAGGGGACAGTCTCTCTATCCTGCAGGGCTGCCTCTGGGGCCTGGTGGGCTTCCACTGCAGGCTCATGGGGTCCCTCAGGGGCTGAGGCCGTTCCTCTGCCAGAGTCCCCATCAGCCTCCTTGTCAGTCCTGTGAACACCAACTTAGGAACTTAAGCCACCCAATGCTGGGCAGGGAATTCTGGGGGCTTAAACATTGGGGTCCTTGGGAGGTGTGAGCAGGGCAGGGAGTTGGCAAGAGCTGCGTGTTCTGGGGCTGGTGTCTGGGGTGAGACAGGGAGGTCCAGCAGGGAGGCCTGGGCTGGGGAGGCAGCGTGAAGAACGAGCTGCAGTGTGTGAGGTGAGGAAGGGCATCTAGGCAGAAGGCACAGTGCAGGCAAAGACCGGGAGGTGAGAGACAGAAGGTTCTGGGTGACTGGCATACAGGAGCTGTGTGTCAAGGTCAGGGATGCATTCTGCAGGGCTGAAAGTTGGGCTGAGGGCAATGGGGAGCCATGGCAGGTGTGTGAGCAGGGGAGGGGCACTGGCAGGTCCGTGGATGGCAAAGATGTGCCTGGGCATGGACCAAGCAGGTCTTACCTGCTCCCTAGGCCCTGGTTACTGACTCCTGACATGGGCCCCAACAGCTCTGGTCCGAAGCTGTCTGGAGACAGCACAGGGCTGGGCTTGGAGGTTCCACTGGCTGCCTCGGCCTCCTCTGAACTCTCGGCCACGGGATCCAGTTCACCCTGCAAATGACCCCCAGGGCCCAGCTCTGAGCCAGGCAGGGCCAGACATTGGGGTCCCATGGAGCTGGGTGTGGTGGGGAAAGGGGGACACTTACTGGCGTAGCATGCCTCCCTCGCCGGCTTCGGGGCCGTGTGGCCTGGGCACTCATTGCTGTCCAGAAACCAGTGCCCTCTAAATGCTCCATTCTCGCCCCCTAAAAAACAGTCTGCTCTCAGCTCTTGCCTTTGTTGTCCTGGGCAAATGATGGCTTCAATTTCCTCTTCTGTGAAATGGGGCATTGAGTTCTTTCCTGGAGGGGATCTTGAGTTATTAGTGTTGATTAGGCACATTTGAATGCCTCCCTTCCCAGGCAGCTCACTACCCCAAGGTTGCCCTGACCTCCCCCTTCTCCTCTGCCTCCTTTACATTCACTACCTCTGTGCTCCCCTCCCTCTGCTATATGGACCTTGGATCAGGACCTCAAGAGTCACCTCTCCTTCCCAGGGTCCTCCTAAATCAGAAGCCCCCAATCCTGGGGATCAGCCCCTTCAGACCCCTCTACCTCTCTGTTCCTGTGGGGACACCTTGGGCAGAGGCCTGAGTCCCTGGACACTCTTGGGGTCACTCTGGCCACTGCCCACTAAGGCTTGGGCTGGCCAAGGCTGGCCTGGGAGGGGCCGGGAAACAGGAAACCGCCCCCCTCCCCTGGTCACGTGACTTGTTATTGTACTGTTTCCTCCTTGAGGCCAGCAGCTTCCTCCAGCCCCAGAGGGGGGGCATGTGTTTAACTCCCAAGGTGGCAGCTCCTTCTAATCCAAGCCCATGGCTTCTCCACTTCCAACACTTGGATTTTATTTCTCAAGAGCCAGAAAGTTCCCCCGGGCTGACACTTTTTGTCTGGGTCCCCTGTGAGCTTCTCTTCTCTGCCTGTGCCTTCATTCACTATGGGGTCACAGTTCTCATTCGCCTCAGTCACAGACAGATCTGGGTTTGGCAACCTTGAGCAAGTGATATCCCTCTCTGAACCTCAGTTTCCCCAGCTCTAAAATGGGGGTAATGACAGCAGTTCCCTCACAATGTCATGGGAACTTTAAAAAGTAATTTGCACAAAGCTTGGCACCATCAGGGAACTGGATCGCAACACGCACTTCTTGTTCTTTACTACCTCCCCATTTTTCCTGCGCCCACCTCTAATGGGTCTCCATCCATAGTCATAGCGCAGGGCTCTGCCCTCCCAGCTTGATGCTAACTCAGCTCCCTCCTTGGGCTCTCTGCCCCGTTGACTCCCTTGCCCACCCAAGTCCTGGACACAGGGATCTCGCATTTTCCCTCCCCTGCTCACACGCCTTCCCTGGCTCCCCTTTGGCCTTCACCCTGGCATTCACGGCTCTTGCTGCCCACCTGGTCCCATGTACACTCTATCCTCTAGCCACGATGACCTCCTCTGTGGATAGCAGGTTTACAACTCTCTCACACTCCTGGGCTTTTGTAACCTCTGCCTGAAACACCTTTTCCGTCCTTCTGCACTTGGTTAAAATTGTGCAGAGCCTGGAGTCTGATTCTTCCTGCCTCTGTTTCTTCCAGGGAAGAAAGGTGGTGGGGAGAGAAGTTGCAGTTCTCTGACTTGAACTCCTCCCCACTTTTAGCTTCTGCCCCAGTTATATTGACCTGTTAGAGGCTCCATGTCCACTCCAGGGCTCTCCCAAGCCTCCAGTACTTTGCCCAGGCGGTTCCTTCTGCCTAGAGTGCCTTTCCCCCCTTGTTTTTCTGGAAAATTCTTCATCCTTCAAGGCTCAGCTTACACAGCCCCTCCTGGCTATACTTGAATCAGAGCCTGGCTGATGTGCAGGCTGAACTGAGCCTTTTACAAATAAACTGAGGCTCTGAATGGCTTTTAAACGGTTCTGGGCCTAAGGTGGGAAGTGTACATGAAGAAAGCAGGCAGGTTTGAAATAGATCTGGATTAGTATTTTTGATTGATGCAAATATATGTAAAATAAAGAGCGGGCAAGTAATGGGGCGGGGCCTTGGAGGCCCAGGCCACGCCCACCCCATCCGGGAAAACCCGCCCCACACTGACCAGGCCAACTCGACCAATCACCAATCAGCTCCGTCTTTTCCCCTAAATCCCGCCCAACTCAGTCTCACTCAGCTTATCACATCGCAAGCTAGCCCGTCTCCATCCCTCTGAGCCTATCCCCTCCCCTCTACCTCGTGTCAGCCTATCACGGGAGAAACACTGGCCACTGTAGTATGATCCGGCAGCAAACATAAAAAAAAAAAACCAAAAAAAAAAACTCACTAATCTTGTTTTAGCCAATTATATTTTACACTTTCCTCCCAGTGCAGCCTATCGCATTTGGGACTCCGCCCCCCCAGTCGCAGCCTATCAGCTTCCAAGTCCTCTCCAGCCTCGTCCAGATTCTCTCTCTGCTCGACCAGACGCCCACTGAACTACAGTTCCCAGGAGGCGTTGGGGCCACGCCGCCTAACTTCCGGCTGAAAAATGGCGGCTTCCTAGCGAGTCGGCGGCTGGTTTGGAGGGAGGCTTAGGCCACGGTGAGGAGAAGTTGGGTGGTTAAAGCGTAAAAGGGTGGGGGGCTCGTCCCTAGAGACCCAGTTCTTTTTGCCTCAGAGGCCTAGCCTCTCGCCTTCCCTGAAGCTTCCGCCTTCATTTCTGGTTTCTCCTGCAGTCTAGCTTCCATCATTCTTGCTGCAGCTAAAGCTTTGTTGTTTTTCTTAGAGGTGGTGGGGGCCGCCAGGCACCCAGAGACCATCTTAGAGGGAAGCCCACGCCCATTGCCCAGATAGGCAAACTGTTCCATTGGCGCCCCGTTTCTCTCCAAGGGGACCTATAACACTCAGATCCGTGCGCCTTCCTTGTGCAGACAGCCGCTAGGCTGCCCAGCACCCACTGGGGAGAATCCCAGAGGTTATTCCTTTATTCACCAAGATATTTTCAGTTTCGGGTAACAGAAAACCCAACTGAATCTGGGAAGTTCAGAAAGGGAAGTTACTGGCTTATAGATTGGATCCAAGCATAGCTAGGTCCAGGGGGTCAGAAATCGATCTGCCGTTTTCTGGGTAGGCCTCACTTCAGGCACTTGACTCTCTTTCCCCTCTTGGAGGCAAAAGGGGCTCCTGGCAGCTCTCAACCTCTGTACTCACAGGTCTGCAACCCTAATGGGAGTCTCTTCCCTGATGGCACTATTGGAAGTCCCAGATCTCCCACTGACTGGCCAGTTTTCGGTCATGTGCCCATCTCTGAGCCATTCGCAGTGGCCAGAGAGCTGGGATGTTCTCATTGGCCAAGTGATGGGGGAAGGAGTGGGGTTAGCCCTGCCGAAAAAAATGGGAGACTATTATCTCATGTGAGAACGGGTGCTGGGCTGATAGGTATAAAAGGCACCCATTCTACAGGTTAGGAAACAGAGTCCCTAAGAGGAGTGACTCTTATAGTCAGTAAGCAGCTCATGACCCGTCTTCTTTCTTAGTAACCAAATGTTTTAAAAACCCCTAAAGGGAAGATCCTGGCTTCCCCTGTTCCTGCTCCATCCAGCCACATAGGAGCCATGGAAGTGGCAGAGCCTGGCAGCCCCACTGAGGAGGAGGAGGAGGAAGAGGAGCAGTCAGCAGAGCCTCGGCCCCGCACACGCTCCAACCCTGAAGGGGCCGAGGACCGGGCGCTGGGGGCTCAGGCCAGCGTGGGCAGCCGCAGTGAGGGTGAGGGCGAGGCAGCCAGTGCTGACGATGGGGCCCCCAATGCTCTGGGAGCCGGCCCCAAGCCCTGGCAGGTGCCCCCACCAACACCTGAGGTCCAGGTTCGGACACCAAGGGTCAACTGTCCAGAGAAGGTGGTAAGTAGGGGGTTTGGCCTGGGGCTTTGGGGTACTAGGGAACCTTGAGTTAAACACTCTTGCTTTTGGTGAGTCACTCTGCATTCATTCCCTTTGTATTAGTTCTCTACGGCTGCCACAGGTTACCATAGACTTGGTGGCTTACAACAACAGAAATTTATTCTCACTGTTCTGGAGGCCAGAAGTCTGAAAGCAAGGTGTCAGCAGGACTGTGCCCCCTCTTGAGGTTACAGGGGAGGATCCTTCCTTGCCTCTTCCAGCTCCAGGCATTTCTTGACTTGTGGCTGCATCACTCCAATCTCTGCCTTCTTCCTCATGCTGCCTTCATCTCTGTGTGTCCTCCTCTTCTGTCTCCTATAAAGATGCTTATCATTGAATCAGAATGATTTTATCTGAACACCTTTACCTTAATTACATCTGTAAAGACCCTGATTCCAAATAAGGTCACGTTCTGACTTTCTGGGTGGACGTGTCTTTTGGGAGCCACAGTTCAACCCACTATGTCCTCATTTTTATGTTTCTGTGTCAAACGTTCTCTACTTTATTTATTTGTTCATCAACCTGGACTCCCAGTCCAGTAGTCTTTCCCCTGAGCCATTAGCTTCCAAAGAGGATGGCTTGGCTGGGAATTGGCGCTCACCACACTGCCTTTTCAGACAGGGCTGCTTGCAGAGGGCCAGTGAGTTGTGTGGGGGCTGGCGTTAAAGTCGAAGCACCCTCTCCACCCTCCACCTTCCTTTCAGATCATCTGCCTGGACCTGTCAGAGGAAATGTCACTGCCAAAGCTGGAGTCGTTCAATGGGTAAGAGGGACATTTGGGAGCATTTTGGGAGAGGCCAGCCCAAAACATATGGGGCCTTCACTCTGAGACTCACACCAGCTTGGTCTGGCAGTATCAGAGAGGAGCAAGGACAACTGGTAATGCTATGGCTGTGGCCCCTCGGGGCTCTGTTCACAGCAATGGCTTGGAGACTCCGAGAAGCAAAGTGACTCGCCCATAGTCTCACAGCAACGGGCAGAGCTGGGATTCAGACCCAGGCCTGGCTGACCCCAAAGCCCTTGCTCGGAGTCATGGGCTCCCTCCCAAAAGAGCCTCTTGCCCTTTGGGTCTCTGTGGGGTCAGGCAGCAGGGCCTGGATGGGGCTTGAGGGGCCCCCGGGAGATGCTGAGAATGAGACCTCCTTCCCTTCACTGGTACCCATGAGCGCCCGTGGCTGAGGGAAGTTCCAGCAGGGCCTCCAGAGGGACCCATTTGGAGAGGACAAGAGCTAAGAGGTCAGCAATGCCGGGTTTGCGTCCAGGCTCCGCCAGCCCCCTACTGTGATCAGAGCCTCCGGGGCCTTATCGTGGGGCTGCTGGAGGGTTCTCAGGGGTGGATGGGTGAGGGGACCTTAACTCTCCTCCACTATCTGCCTCCCCAGCTCCAAAACCAATGCCCTCAACGTCTCGCAGAAGATGATTGAGATGTTTGTGCGGACAAAACACAAGATTGACAAGAGCCATGAGTTTGCACTGGTGGTGGTGAACGATGACACGGCCTGGGTGAGGCTGGGGCAGGCATTGGATACCCTGGGGTCCCCTGGGGACCAGGGAGCACCCTGCTGAGGCCTGTGCTTCTTTGCAGCTGTCCGGCCTGACCTCTGACCCCCGTGAGCTCTGCAGTTGCCTCTACGATCTGGAGACGGCATCCTGTTCCACCTTTAGTATCCTTCCTGCCAGGGGCTCCCCATGGAGGGGGTTGGCCCGGGAAGCCTGAGCCACGCAGAGGGCGGGCTCAGGTTTAGATCCCAGCTCTGCTGTAATAGACAAGTCATCTCTCTGAGCCTCAGTTCCCCCGTCTATACAATGGGAAGCATAAAACTGCCCACCTTGTAGAGCTGCTATGAAGGTGTGGTAATAATATAGGAGGAACAGCAGCTGATTTGGACTCAGGGTGTTCAAAATGCACCCACATGGGGAGCACTCACACAAGGCCAGCTATGCAGTCCGTGCTCAGTAAATGGTAACGTGTGACTGGAGTCACAATTGCTGCTACAGCCCTTTGAGCTTGGGCATACCACGTTTTGTGCTAATTTGAACATTAAAGGCTCATGTGTGGCCCCAAACTTCAATATTAATAGGATCTGATTTCTGTGAGTTAAAAAAAGCAAACAGTGGTGAATATTAGGGAGAGAGGATCACCCTGTTTTGTGATCCATGCTGAGGCTCAGAGAGGGCAAGTGACCTGGCCAGGGTCACACAGCACCTGCTGAGGTGTCTGGGCTCTCCCGACATCGGGGTCCTGCTGCCTGTCCCTGCCTACTCATGCTCTGCCACCGGTCTTCTCCTTAGCGTCCCCAACAGATCTGGAAGGTCTCTTCAGCCTCATGTAAGTCACCAGTGGGGAAATTGTTGTTCACCTTTCAAGAGAAGGATCACTTCTGGGTAAAAGCTCCAAACAACTCAGAAATAATCTAGGGAGCCCTGGCCGGGCGCGGTGGCTCACGCCTGTAATCCGAGCACTCTGGGAGGCCGAGGCCGAAGGATTGCTTGAGGCCAGGAGTTCAAGACCAGCCTGAGCAAGAGCAAGACCCTATCTCTACAAAAAAATAGAAAAATGAGCCGGGCGTGGTGGCTCACACCTATAGTCCCATCTACTCGGGAGGCTGAGGCAGGAGGATCGCTTGAGCCCAGGAGTTTGAGGTTGCTGTGAGCTGTGATGACGCCACTGCACTCCAGCCTGGGTGACAGAGCAAGACCTCAAAAAAAAAAAAAAAAAAAAAGAAGAAAAAGAAAAAATCTAGGGAGCCTTGAAGCACCCTCGATCCTAGCCTGTCCCTGGAACAATTGTTTATTTGTCTGTTTGGGAGCATTTTCTGCAAAAGGCATCCTTCCCAGGATCTTGCCCCCACGTTAGTCCAGGACCGTCCCGTGGGCCTCTGCCCTCATCACTTTAACGCAGGGTCAGTAAACAGTTTCTGTGAAGGGCCAGATAGTGAATAGTTTGGTGTCTGGGCTGTGGGGTCTCTGTTGCAGTGACAGCTCAGCTGTCCAGTGGGCATGGCTGTGTGCCAATAAGCCTTTATAGTACACACTGAAATTTGAATTTCATACCATTTCCATGTGTCATGAAATATGATTCTCCACTTCAAAATGTAAAAACTGCACTTTCCCAGTAAGTTAACCCTGTTCACCTCTCCTGACACCAGGGTTGATCATGCTGTAGAAAGTTCCGCCCATCTTATAGGTGGGAAGAGGCCACGTGTCCACTTGCTGTGCTTTTGTTTGAGCTCTTTTTGTTCACTTTTTAATCCATTTGACATTCTTTCAGTGGTTTGTCTATTTGTGGCCTTTGCCTGTTTTTATGGAATATTGGTTTTTTGTTTTTTTTTTTATATCATCAGAGCTCACTGCAGCCTCCAACTCCTGGGCTCAAGCGATCCTCCTGCCTCAGCCTCCCGAGTAGCTGGGACTACAGGCATGAGCCACCACGCCCGGCTAATTTTTCTATTTTTGGTAGAGATGGGGTCTTGCTCTTGCTCAGGCTGGTCTCGAACTCCTGGGCTCAGGTGATCCTCCTGCCTCGGCCTCCCAAAGTGCTGGGATTACAGGTGTGAGCCACCGCACCCAGCCGGGATATTGGCTTTTTTCCTTGTTGATTGGATTTTATTTTTACATCTTAAAGACATTAGTCCTCTGTCTGCCTGGTGGCCTGTGCCCATGAGATGACTGTGGCTGAGTGGGGAGGTGGGCGCTAACTTAGCATGGAAGGTCTGGAGCTCCCAGCCTGGTGGGGAGAAATGTGCTGCTTGGCACGTCCAGCTCAGGGCACTGAGGGTGGTCAGAGCAGGCTCCAGCCTCAGGGTTGGTGACACCTCCCTGTTGGTGCGGAAGAACCAGTCAGAGGGGCGAGGCTGGCGAGGCTCTCAGGGCAGAGGCAGTGCGCGTGAGAAGGCTCGGAGGCAGTAGTGAATTCCGGAGGTGTCAGGTGGGGCCCACATGCCCAGTGACAAGCTGGGGCCTCTCCAAGGGTGACAGGAGGGGCAGATCCCCAGAGTATGCTCTGACCTCTCCCCCTCCCGCTGTGCAGCCAGCAGAAGACGGAGCTGCCGGTCACAGAGAACGTGCAGACGATTCCACCTCCATATGTGGTGCGCACCATCCTTGTCTACAGCCGCCCGCCTTGCCAGCCCCAGTTCTCCTTGACGGAGCCCATGAAGGTGAGTGAAGCCGGGAGAGGGAGGGATGCCTGCAGCCATCACGATGGTGGTTAGATACCAAGAGGGACTTCCCAGCCATAGGAGCAGGTGTGCCTAGAGGCAGTTCTCAGACTGTAAGGCAGAACCTGGGGAATTGTCATGGGATGTGGGGTGACCTAAGCGCCAAAGGCTGGTGTCCTTTCCTTCCCTTGTAGAAAATGTTCCAGTGCCCGTATTTTTTCTTTGACGTTGTTTACATCCACAATGGCGCTGATGAAAAGGAGGAAGAGATGAGTTGGAAGGTGAGGGACGTGGCAGGTGTGGGCGGCAGGTGGTTGTAGATGGGATGTTGTAGGCTCAGCCTGCCCTGGGTTTGTGGGTCTCTGTCTCTGTTTGGTAGCCCTCGAGCCTTGGCCCATCTGGGTCATGGTCATTCATTCATTCAACAACCATTTCCTATGTCTGTGCGAGCTAGTGGTGACTAACGAGGTGGGAGTCATTGGGACAGTGGCCCAGGGAGCATGTTGGGTGCTGCCCACCTCATCCCCAACATCCTCTGTTTCTCTTTCTTCCTGTCCTTGCCCTTGCTGTGCCCTCTGCCTGGAGCACCCTTCCCTCCCGGCCTCCTCAGGCTCCACTGGCCCTTCACATCCCAGCCCCAGACTAGCTGTGCAACCTGGAGTTAGCCATTTACTTCTCTGAGCCTCAGTTTACCCAACTGTGAACAGGGGGAGTTGAGACCAGCTCCTACTCATACCTCAATGCCCAAATCAAGCATCCCTTGCCCTGAGAAGCCCCTGCTCCTCAGAGAAGATCAGCGTGGGGCCAGGCATTTGTCTGCATTCAACTATGTCTCTCCACATGGGGGGCTCCTAGAGTGTCAGGACTGAGACCTCTTGGGGTCCCTAACATTGGGTGGGTGGTAGGAAATGTGTGCTGAATGCATGAATGTTTTCTGTTTGGCAAACTCCTCTTCACCCTTCAGAACCCATCCCAGATGTCCCCTCCTCTAAGAAGCCCTCCAGGGGCAGAGAGGGCCAGCTGGGGGTAACCCTCACCTGAACAGCTCCTCACTCCCCACCCCAGGACATGTTTGCCTTCATGGGCAGCCTGGATACCAAGGGTACCAGCTACAAGTATGAGGTGGCACTGGCCGGGCCAGCCCTGGAGTTGCACAACTGCATGGCGAAACTGTTGGCTCACCCACTGCAGCGGCCCTGCCAGAGCCATGCCTCCTACAGCCTGCTAGAGGAGGATGATGAAGCCACTGAAGTTGAGGCCACTGTCTGAACCATCCGTATACATCTCAACCTCCTTATAAGGTGAAACCATTGGCCTAGAGTACTGGTTCTCAAATTGGACTCTGTGGAACCCCTGGGGGTTCCCGGAGGCACCCACGGCACCTGGGGGGCCCTGGGAGGAAACCCAAGATTCTAGGAGGCATCCCAGGAACTCTGGACACCCACCCCCATTTCCCAGCCCACAGCGACTCCTGGTTTGTCAGTTGTAATTTTTGTTGTTTTTTGTGTGTGTGTTTTGTCATCAAAATAAAAATCTGAATATTGCTAACCCATGCCCACAACAATCACTTTGTGTTAATTGGGATCATCTTTGTTCCAAGTGACAGCCACTGAGCAAAGGTGAACGGCTTCTCTTGTGGATGAAAAGCCAAAGTTGTAGCTTCAGGCTCTGCTGTATCCAGGTGCTAGGACAACATTGCCAGTGGGCGGGCACTGTAGTACCGACCACAGTTCCATCAGGAAACACAGTAGGTGCCCCCAGAGGACGGGAAACAGATACCAGAGGGCCCCAGTTCTACCATCTTCGTGGGTAATGAGCGATTGTGAAAAAAAGCTTACCAGCTAGATTTTCTCAGTTCCGTGTAACACAAAAATAGCTTTATTGAGCAACTGCTTTTCCTCCCTGTGAGCATTTTCTGGGAACCTACTGTGTGCCAGGCCCTTGTGCTGAAACGCCTGTGCAACCCTCATACCTGCCTCATTAGGGTTACTCTCCCATTTTGCAGATGGGGACAGTGAGACCCTCAGAGGTCCGGCCGTTTGACGTAATGGACTCCCAGCTCTGCGGGACACCTCCTTGGCAGAGGGTTCAGGAAACTTAATGCCCTGTGGGCCCCCTGGGGTCCCCTAATCATAGATCCACGGTCAACAGCAGGGTGCGTTCACGTTTCCCAGGTTTTGAGATGAGATAGTGGCACACCCGGCGGCCTCTCCCCGCCCGGGCACTTATCAGTATCCCCAGGCTGTGCCTGAGTGCCACTCAGTGTCGCAGACCAGGCCGGACACTGAAGCTCCGGATCCCCGATGTGGAAGCCAATGCGGCGCGGGTCATCCTGGCTGGGGACCCTGCATTACGCCGGGGAGCAGCCACCCATGCCGAGGGGCGGGGCGGCGCGTGCGCACAAGGTCGCCGCGGGAAATTGGAAATCAGCCGGCCGGGCCCTGGGGATCTGGCACCGCCTGGACATGGGCGCGGCGGCTGGCCTGGCACTGCGGCTGCGGGCGGCGCTGCGGGAGGAGGAGCCGCGGTGAGGGCGGGGCCCAGGGCGGGCCGGGGCGGAGGGGCTGTGGTCCGGGTCCACTCAGACCCTCGGTTCGCAGGGCCGTGGAGGAGCTGCTGCGCTGCGGCGCGAACCCCAACCTGGTGCTCGTGGACGGCGCGGCGGCCATACACTTGGCGGCCAGAGCCCGGTACCCGCGCGGCCTGTGCTGCCTCCAAGCCCTGCTGCGCGGAGGCGGGGACCCCAACACTCGGTGAGGCGGGGCGTGGGCCCAGGGCTAGGTCTACCGAAGCCGAAGTCTGGTAGTCCCGGAGAGGGCACCCCGTGGTCTGGTGGCGGGGCCTCAGGACCGAGGGTGGGGCTTGGGAAAGGAGCCTGGAAGGGTCCAAGGGCGGGGGCCAGGGCTCTAGGGAGGCGCTAGGGTCCCAGACCCAGGGTGCGATATGGGGTTGCACCCGAACCAAAGTGGGGATCAAGGATTCGGATCTTGAAGTGGGGGTGAAATCTCCAGGGTTAGAGTCAGAGGTTCGGGTCCCGGCCCGAGGGCACAGGATCTAGGTCCGAGGGCCGTGTCCCAGGCTGGAGGGCGGAGATGGGGGGAAGGGCCGAGGCTCGGGGTCCCTGCTCGGAGGCGGACGTGAAAGTGACCCCTTCTGCGCATCTGCCCCAGATCTGCAGAGGCGCTGACGCCACTGCACGTGGCAGCCGCCTGGGGCTGTCGCCGTGGCTTGGAGCTGCTGCTGAGCCAAGGAGCTGACCCGACGCTGCGCGACCAGGTTGCGGGCCCCGCGCTGCAAAGACCGGACGGGCCTGGAGGAAAGGAGGGTGGGAAGCGGGGTGGGCGAGGCCTCGGGCTCCCCCTGCTGACCGCGCTTCCGCAGGACGGATTCCGGCCGCTGGACCTGGCCGTGCAGCAGGGGCACTTGCACTGCGCGCGCGTCCTTCGGGAACTGGACGCGGGGACCCGGACCGGGGCAGAGACCCAAGAGCCTGAGCCCGTGGCCGAGCCTGAGCCTGGCAGTGAGTAGGGCCTGCGTGGCCGCGGGGGGCTTCACTTCTGGACCAGTCTCTGGCATCTCTGGTTGGTTCTGTCTCATGGCCACTGTCTCTGGCTGGCCCTCTCTGCCTCCGACACTCCCTTCTTGTGACTCCAATGTCCTCTTTCTGTCTGATGCGATTCCCGTCTCTCCTGTCTGACCCCCATGCTCATCTGCAGGTCTAGGACTCTCTGGACCACCTGATGGGATGCTGGACTTGGCAGCACTGCAGACCCAGCTGGGCAGAGGTTATGGCAGCCACATGGGGCTGGGGACTGGCCCGGGGTCCCCCAGACTTCCTGCTGCCCTTGGGGTTGCAGACAAGGACAGGAGCTCAGCATCCCCACTAGGGCGCTGGGACTGCAGCTCAGATGAGTCCTTTGTCACCGCTGTTGAGGTCTCTGGAGCTGAGGACCTAGCCCCAGACACTTCTCCCTGGGCTGGGTCATTGCCCCAGACCAGGCAGGGACTCCTGCTTGGTGTCTGTCCCACCCAGAGGATACCAAGGTCTCTGGGTGCCACACAGCTGGCACATGTAGCCAAGATTGATAGTGATGTGGCTGCCCTCTGGCTGACAGATGATGAGGCAAGCTCCACAGGTGACAGGGATCCTGTCCCCTCTTGCTGGCACCTGCCAGTCCCTGCTATGTCCGACTTGGATCTGCTGCAGGGACCTAGAGTGCTTGGCAAGAGTCCTGGCCCCATCACTCCCTTCACCCAGCAGTACTACCTCCACCGGCTGGAAGAAGCACAGTCGGCTCCTGGTTAGTCTCTCCGGGGCGTCCAGGGTCCAGGGAGCCTCCAGGAGTCCCCCAGAGACCCCAGCTCTCAGTCCCACTTCCCTTCTCATCCCTGAGAATCACCTCCTCCTCCCTCTCCCTTGACTCAATTTCTCTTCCCAGGCCCAGACTTCTCAGGCCACAGCCCAGAACTGGCTGAGGCCCTGCGGACAGGCCAGATCCCTCACGTCCAGGCAGATGAAGATGTGCTTGCCCAGCAGTTTGAGCGGCCAGATCCCACCAGGAAGTGGCGGGAGGGAGTCGTGAAGTCCAGTTTCACGTATCTGCTGCTGGACCCCAGGTACGTGGGGCAAGAAAGACCTAGAAGTGGGGGCTAGAAAAATTGGAGATTGATTCTTATTTGCTGTGTGTTCTTAGGAAAAGGACTGGCCCTCTCTGATCACCAGCTTTACAAAAGGTGGTTGGATGCAATTTAAGCTGCTGGTTGTCTAGGGAACAGCCACTCCTCTCTGGCCCTATAAAGTGGGGGTCACTGGACATGGGTTCAAGTTGTTCTGTGACTTTGGGAACTGTCTCTGGGGCCACTCTTGTCACTTGTCCCTCTCTGAACCACCCCCTTCATCCAGGAAAACTCAGGATCTGCCAGCCCGAGCCTTCTCACTGACCCCAGCTGACTGTCTTCAGACTTTTGTCCATGCCATCTTCTATGTGGGCAAGGGGACACGGGCCCGACCATATGTCCACCTTTGGGAGGCCCTTGGCCATCACAGGCGGCCAGGAAAACAGGTATGAGGACAAGGATCAGGACCCTGCAGGGGCAGTCAGGACATAGATGGGTATAGAAAAGAGGGGATTCTGGGGCCGACCCCTGACTCTGTCCTGGTTCCCCCAGGCCTGCCCCAAGGTATGCCAGATCTTGGATATCTGGGCCAGTGGTCGCGGGGTCATCTCCCTGCACTGCTTTCAGCACGTGGTTGCCATGGAGGCTTATACGCGGGAGGCGTGTCTTGTGGATGCACTAGGTGGGTACCTGGCCTGTGGGTTGGGGGGGGGGTCACATGAGGGGCATTTGATCTACTGGTTCCCTCACCCCTTCCCTCTCAAGGCTGTACATTTATTCAGTGAGCAAGTATTGAGCACCAACTCTGTGCCTGCACATGCACATATTTTGCTCCATTGGTTTATCCCTGCTGGAGGGCAATACACAGTGGGTTCGCTGTTACATACTTCTGCTGGGGGCACGTGTCCCCAAGGCTGCCCATGTGATCCCACCCCCAATCTCTCCAGGGATCCAGATGCTAACCAACCAGAAACAAGGGCACTACTATGGAGTGGTGGCAGACTGGCCACCCGCTCGGCGCCGGCGCTTGGGGGTACACCTGCTGCACCGTGCCCTCCTTGTCTTCCTGGCTGACGGCGAGCGAGAGCTGCGACCTCAGGACATCCAGGCCCACGGCTGAGTGCTGGGGAATCAGCCATCCAGCCTGGGTAGAGATCAGGGTGTATGAATGTCCCAGCTGCCCCTGCTGAGAGTTCCCGTCTCTGCTTTCAGAAGGCTCGGGCACATGTGTGTATGTGTGCGTGCGTGTGTGTAGGGAGCGCCTGGGCAGACCCCCCTCAGGCCTTTGTTACAGGGAGGAGGACAGGTGGGGAATCAGAAGATGCCTTGGCCGTTCAGTCCTGTCTATGTGGATGGAGTCCCCTTTAACCTCCCAGACATGGGCACCCACATTATGGGATGGACTGGGGGCTTCCTTAGTTACACTTGGAGTATCTGTCCAGCTCGAGAGCCAGGTTCCCTGCTTCCCAGCTGTGGGACCTCCGACCAGTAATTTATCTGTCTGAGCCTCAGTGTCCTCAGCTGTACAGTGGGGCAGGGAGAGGTCCTACCCTCTGGGAGTCATTGTAGGGATTAAATGAGGTCGTGTGGGTTAAGTGCGTGGCTCAGAGACCACCACTGAGGCCCGGGTGGAAAAATCCCCGCGGAAGGGGAAGTGGGCAGGCATCTCCAGGGACCGCTTATGTGGTGATGTGTAGGCAGGACCAGGGAGGTCGTGGGCGGGGGGTAGATGTGAGAGACCAGCCCTCCTCGGGGTCGCTGGTGTTGCTTCTCTGAACCTGTTTCTTCCACTATAAAATGGGATTAACAGGCCAGGCATGGTAGCTCACGCCTGTCATCCTAACACTTTTGGAGGCTGAGGCGGGAGGATCACTTGAGGACAGGAGTTGGAGACCAGCCTGGACAACATAGCAAGACCCTGTCTCTTTAAAAAAAAAAAGATTAATAACCAGACTTCCGTTAACTGTTGGCACCAGTCAAAAAAAATAAAAATAAAAAAAATAAAAAATAAATAACCAGACTTCCCAGCGATACTATGCGACTTCAGGCTATTCATGTGTTCAAAGAGCTTCAATAAAGGCCAAGCCGCCGTTCTGGTGAGATGTTGCTGCTGTAATGACAGCAGTCCACTTTTGCCGGGGGATGGGGGGGGGGGTCATTTAAGTTTCTAAAAGTTACTTCTTCAAAGGGCCCAGTGGGCTTAAGGAGTTAGAGAGATCCACCGCCTCATTGGCTTCCTGTCCTGCCCGTCTTCACGGCTCAGCCAACCAAGTCCCGCAGGGGGCGGGCTGTGGCCTGGGCGGGGATTCCACCTGCCTGGGATTCCTCCCCTGCAGCTGCTCTGGGCTGCTTTGGGGAATGGTGGTGGTTGTGATTAGAGGCCCGGCCTCTGGGGTGGGTCTGGGCACTACCTTGTAACTGAGCATAAGAAAACTCTCTGAACTTCCGTTTCCTCGTGTAAAACAAGGAGGCCTCGCATCTGCCAATCTTCTGAGAAAGCAGTAGCAGTTTTCTTTATCAGAAGATTGGCAACTGCATGCCATCGCCCCTGGAATATATGAACAGGTCATTGGCAAAGAATCCAGACAACCCAAAAGATCCAGAAGGGATGGAATTTGTCTAACACAGGGATTCCCAACCTTGGCCTTAGTAACACCTGGGGCTGGGTTATTCTTCGCGGTAGGGCGTGTCCTGTTCCTTGCGGAGTATTGGAGGAGCATCCCTGACTCTACCCACTGGGTGCCGCTGGCACCCGCACCCTACCTCCGCTGTGGCAATCAAGAGTCTCCTGAGTTGCCAACGGACACAATTGCCCCTCCTAAGAACCCCTGGTCTAAACTACCGCTGGGCTCGCAAACCAGTGGGGAAAGGAGAGCAGATTCAGAACTGAACGAACAGCCCCTTCGTCCCACCATGCACACAAACCACCTAAATATACGAGCATCGGAATAAAATTTAGAGGGTAGGTTCACGTCACTTTCATTTAAAAAACAAAAAAGAATAAACTTTAGAGGAGCAGATGCACTGCTTTGGGGCAGCAAAATCTTTCAGCCAGATACAAAAGGAAAAGACAGATTTAGTGGTTTCTAAAGAAAAATCATCTTCACGACACAGATGACCCTAAACCAAGTTGAAAGATAACATTGGAATAGTAATGGGCCAGGCGGTGGCTCACGCCCCTAATCCCAGCACTTTGGGAGGCCAAGATGGGAGGATCACTTGAGACTGGGAGTTCGAGACCAGCCTGGGCAACATAGCAAGACCCTCTCTCCGCTAAATAAATAAACTGGGATAGTAAGAGGCACTGACTTGCTGGGTGGGGTTGGGTGAGTGGGATTCAATGAACAGATGGGCGTCAGGCACTCCACACAGTGGGCACTCAATTATGGCAGTTCTAATCCCATGTAAGGTGTTTACTGACCTTCACCTCAACCTCAGTTGGACCTCCTCTTCCCTGCCAGGGAAGGGCTCACCCCACGGTAAGTTGCCTCCCATCCTGCGGATACTGCCCATACAGCCCCTGCATTCTGAGGTGGGAGGACAGGGGGACTCAAAGCAAGCCTGGATCCTGGACATTCTCAAGGGCAGCCCTGGTGGGGAGGCACCAGCATCAGCCCAGTATGCAGATAGGAAAACTGAGGCTCAGGGAAGTGAAGGACCTGCTCTGCGGTCACCAAGCACAGGTCTGGAGACTCCGATTGTCACTTCTTTTTATTGAGTTACAAGTTGAGATGTGCAGGTTCGGTGGCGCCAACACTCCCATACCCCCCCGCCCCCCCCACCCTTGGGCAACAATAGCTCCCAGCGCCGAGGAATGGGGATAGGGAGGGTCTCGGGCAATGGGACTGGCCCCGAGGGTCCCTGCGGCGCTCGGGGGTCCCAGGATGAAGCATGACTGACACGGAAGACAGAGCGGGGTTGGGGGCCTGCCTTGGCCCGTGTCTTTGGCTGGAGAGGGAAGGAAGAGGGACTTCTGTACAAGGTCGTCTTCTGCGGGGATCCTGGCTGCGGCCCCGAAACACCGATGGGCCTTGCGGGACAGAAGCAGAGAGCGGAGTGTCCACTCCTCAGGTGCCGCACCCCGCCTGGCTGGCCTGGGGCAGTCTCCCTGGCCGGTCCCCGCCCACCGGAGCGAACGGCCCGCCCAGGTGGTCCAAGCTGCAGACCCGGCGCCCTCCCAGCCTCATCTTCCTGTGGCTCTGCTCACCAAGGGCGGGACGGCTACTTCTCCTCTGCAGGCTACTTCTCCTCTGCAGGCGCAGGCAGGGGTTCCGGCAGAGCCTTGGGCGAGGGCTCGGGCTCCCAGAGCAGGAACTCGTGGAGCAAGGTGTTCACCGTCTCCGGGCATTCTAGCATCACCATGTGGCTGCCTTCATCTATAAGCTTCAGGAAGGCCAGGAGCAGGATCTACAGGGGACATGGGGCTCAGGATGGGCGAGGGCAGGACGGTGGGGTGAGGGGCCAGGATTCCCTGGGACTCCCCCACCATTCATGCATGGCCCACAGCACCGGGAAGTCCCTCCTGTAGTCTACCCTTTATCCCCCCAGTTCTGCCTAAGGGGGAGCTGGAGGATGGCCTGTCACCCTGCTGGAACCCATCTAGGTATCATTCATTCAGCATTTATTCAGTGCCCACTGCATGCCTACAGGAGGATTTCTCAACCTCAGCACCACTGACATTTGGTACTGGACCATTCTGCCCTGTGCACTGCAGGATGTGCACTGCCTCGACCCACTAGATGCCAGCAGCAGTACACCTCACACACACATAATATGACAACTTAAAATGTCTCCAGACATTGCCAAATGTCCCGGGGGCAGAGTCACTCCCAAGTGGGTGAGAATCATGGAGCTAGATAAATAGAGACAGATAAGGCCTTTCATGCCAAGGCAAGATTTCTCCACCTTGGCCCTAATGACATTTGGGGCCTGCTCATTCTTTGCTGGGGTCTGTCCTGTGCATTGCAGGATGTTCAGCAGCATCCCTGTCCTCCACCCACCAGATGCCAGTAGTATACTGTACCACTTCAGTTGTGACAACCTAAAATGTCTCCAGACATTTCCAAGTGTCCCCCAAGGGCAGAACCATCCCTGGTTAAGAACCACCAAAGCCATTCTAAGGTCTAAGGATCCCAAGACCCTTTCCTGGGAGTTTTTTATTTTATTTTTTGAGACAGAGTCTCACTCTGTTGCCCAGGCTAGAGTGAGTACCGTGGCATCAGCCTAGCTCACAGTAACCTCAAACTCCTGGGCTTAAGCAATCCTCCTGCCTCAGCCTCCCGAGTAGCTGGGACTACAGGCATGCGCCACCATGCCCGGCTAATTTTTTCTGTATATAATTTTAGTTGTCCATATAATTTCTTTCTATTTTTAGTAGAGATGGGGTCTCGCTCTTGCTCAGGCTGGTCTCGAACTCCTGATCTCGAGCGATCCACCCGCCTCGGCCTCCCAGAGTGCTAGGATTACAGGTGTGAGCCACCGCGCCCCGCCCCGGGAGTTTTTAATCTAAAGATCTCCTGGTCTCCCTCTTCCAGAGGTCATTGGTTCCTTACACAAATCCCCAACTGTGAAGAGAGCCTTCCACCTGAGGTGGAATTGTTAACACCTGTCCAGGGCAGCCCTGCTGTCTGGATCCTACCACTTACTCTAGATCTAAAGCTCCCTTTTTCCTGGAGTGAGAACACAAGGTAGAGCCACACTCAGAGACCACGCCCACGGCAGAGGCCACGCCCCCTGGGCTCCCCACCGGGAATCTGGCCATGTGGCGGCCCCTGGGTACCCGCCCCTACCTCGGCCATGCGCTGGTCTTCCTCCACCCGCACAAACTTGTCGTGCATGCCGTGGACGAGCAGGACGGGCACGGTGAGCTCGGCGTGGTAGACTTCGTCGCCCTCGGGCCAGTACTGGCCACTCATCATGGCCCGTAGCACAAAGGATGACACATTGAACGCCTTGCCCTCCTTAAGCAGCTGCTTCTCCTTGGCCCCTTGGCGGGCAAAGCCGGCCCTGGTAGTAGGGAGGCACCGCTGGAGCCCCTCATGCCAGCCTGGCCGCCAGGGGTGTCCCCAGTGTCAGGCCCAGCCCCAGTGGTACAGCCTCCCCTCCCACCCAACTCAGGGGCACTCACTTACTTGAGGAAGCTCCAGGCCAGGCAGGGTGACAAGCAGTGCAGGACACAGGTGGGCATGTTGAAGATTGAGCAGAAGCTTGGCTCCAGCGCTGTGGGGCCCCCGCCATTGATCATGATCACCTTGTGCACCAGGTCTGGGTACTCATGTGCCAGGAATGTGCAGAAGGAGACGCTGCCCGGAGTGGGTGGGGTGGCAGGGAGGATTGAAAGGTGGTGGTCAGCAGAATACAGGCAGTGAGGGGGTTAATGCCCTCCCCTCACCCCAGAGGCAGGTTCCTGAAGGTCAAGATTCTTCCTCTGGGGTCCATGGGCACCTGATGGGGTGAGGGATGGGTGGGGCATCTCGAATGGCCCAGAATTGTGGAATTGTGAGCTAGAGTGTTGAGGGTGGAATTTATTTTGAAGAGAAGATTTAGATCCAGAACTTTCCTCAGATTCTTAAAGTCACCTTGACCCCCAAAGGGATAAGAAGGACTTATTACCAAGTGTTAGGAAAGCAATCTGATCAAATAAACCCTTCTGGCTGCCCTGAGGAGGCTACTATTTTCTGTGTATCCCTTCCCTTGTAGGATCTGTTCCTGCCTGCCTCTAGGTATGACATACCCACTTGCCCTATGCAAGATGGAAGGGCACAGCCTGAAGAGATCCCAAGTCAAGCTCCTCTTTCCCTCTAAAGTAGGAGTCAGCAAACTATGGCTAGCTGCTAGTTTTTGTAAGTACAGTTTACAATTGTGGAGGTTTGAAAAATGTTTTGTAAATACACAGCCATGCCTGGCTGCTTTTGCATTACAACAGCAGAGTTGTAAAGTTCCAACAGAGACTGTATGGCTTGCAAACTTAAAATATTCACCATCTGACCCTTTAAGAAAAAGTTTGCAAACTCCTGACCTGACTGTGCCAGTGACTACATGCCCTTGGGCAGGTTACTTAACCTCTCTGAGCTTCAATCTTCACATCTGTGAAGTGATAATGTGCTGACCTCATATGTAGATGGATGTTCATTTAATTAGAGGAACCATTTATCATATACATCAACTTTTGGGGATACTTATGTAATCTTTTTAGACAATTATGTAATTTAATTCCTTTTCTTGTCTAATTGCATGGGCTACAATCTCTAAAACAGTGGTTCTTAACCTGTCTGGCTAATCTAATCTTGCCTTTCTTCCTAGGTAAAGAAGCAAATGGGGCCAGTTGGCAGTGGCCAGGCCCCAAAGGCCCAAAGCTTTCCACAGAGGAAATTTTAGATGGTATTATCAGCCCTTCAAAGGAGAATGAATTACAGTGACCTATGCCTTTGTAAGTGCACAGAATTTACAAGATTCCAACTAGCCCTTCCAGACTGCACAGGGATCTCTAGGGCAGCCAATTCGTGGATTTAGTCTAAGGCAGTGGTTCTCAGTGAGAGGTAATTCTGCCCACCAGGGAACATTTGGCAATGTCTGAAGATTTTTGTGATGGTTGCAATCAACACTAGATGATTGTGCTAGTGGCATCTAGTGGGCAGAGGCCGAGGATGCTGCTAAACATCCTATAGTCCCTCACAGAAAAGAATTAGCTGGCCCCAAATGCCAGTGGTACTGGCATTGAGAAAGACTGCTTTAAAACGATGTGAAACAATAGCAACAATGACAGGAATCCCTGTCTGGTTGCAGATGTTAATGACATTTTTCAAGGAGAAAAATCAGCATTTTGTGACTGGGTGTCCAGTCCCCGTTGGCCTCTCCCCTAATCCCCACACTGTGCCAGCCAGGGTTTGCTTACCCGTAGGAATGCCCAATGAGCACGTTCCGCTTCTTGGCGTAGCGCTTGAAGATAGCCCGCATGTCCTCAGCTAGCGCATAGAAGGTGTAGGCTGCCGCCACCTGGGGCGCGGAGCTGGCCCCATGGCCTGCCAGGTCAGGTGCCACCACCTCGTAGCCTAGGCGCACAAAGAAGTCCAGCTGCTCCTTCCAGATGGCCAGGGAGCCGCCGACACCATGGATGAAAAAGAGCACCACGTCGGCCTGGGCGCCCTTGCAGCTAGTGATGCGCTTCTCACAGTCAATGTGGATGGTCCTCTTGGGGCGTCGGGCTCGCCGCCGCCGCCCACTGCTGCCATTACCACTGCTGGCACTGCCGGGGCCCCAGCGGCCATCGCTGCCCGCCGGGTCAGCCAGCTCCACCTCCAGGGCGGCCGGTGGCTCTCCGGAGCCGTTCTGCCCATGCAGGAGGTCAGCTCGGGGTGCCCGGCCAAGGTTCTCCACCAGTAACCGCCCGTTGCGGTACACAGTGATCCGGCGCTGGCAGCGGACCAAGCCAGACCTGTCCCCCTGGGCAGCATCTTGAGGTGGTGGCGGAGGTGGGGTGGGGGTTGGGGCGGGTCCAGCGTGCTTCACCCGCAGCACGCGACCAGGTTTGACCTCCACAAAGGTGTAGCCATCGCTGGACTCGACACTCTCCAGTGGCGCTACCGCATTGGGGGGCGCGCCCAGCAGGCAGCAGAAGATACCATCCGTCACCCCGGTTAGCATGGTGTGTCCTGTGAGTGGGGGCAGCAGCCAGCTCAGGGGCCATCTGTCTAAATGGGACCCCTCTACCCCTGCAGAACCCACTCCCTGCACCTGGGTCAGGTGAACCACACTGGGAGGCCCCTTTTAGGTTCCAGTTTGGGGAGGGCTAGAGCCAGCCAGCCAAGGCACCAAGATGTTCTGTTGGAGCAGTACCTTCGTGGTGGCCTGCCACCCTCCTGGGCCAGCCTAGTCTATCCTCAGAAAGAAGGATCTAGACCCACAGGGTGTCCAGAGAGAAAGTGGTGGAGTCCCAGGGACTTCCCAGAGGAGAGGACATTGTGACAAATGTGGCCCAGCCCTGAAGACATTGCCCCCCAAGCTGGAGTTCATACCAGTATGGCCTTGTAAGCCCATTCATTCCTGCATGCATGTACTCTTTCACTAACTCACATATTCTGAGGGCCTCCTGAGGCATCTAAAATGGTGCAAATCCCAGTGAGCCCCCATCCCAGGCCTTTGGCTCTGAATCCGACCTGTGAAAGCTGAGGCCTTGGGGGAGGGGCTTGGGGACTGAGGCCCCAGAAGGCCTTGCCCAGCTCCCGAAGACGGGGGTGAGCTGGGTCTGTTTCACAGAGGAGCAGGCTGAGGCCCAGACAGTTTGGGAGGAAGCTTCTGTGTATACCCCCTACTTAGTATCCTGGGTTCTGGGGTCTGCCACGGGAGCCCCCAGCAGTGGAGAGGA
This sequence comes from Varecia variegata, assembly GCA_028533085.1. Classification (NCBI taxonomy): domain Eukaryota; kingdom Metazoa; phylum Chordata; class Mammalia; order Primates; family Lemuridae; genus Varecia; species Varecia variegata. Next base: position 86,868,696 of record CM052442.1, on the reverse strand, counting down.
GGATGGACAAGGCAAGGCCCTGGCTGGGGGCCTCCAGGCCTCCATCCCACTCCCTGGGCCACCTCCGCCCCCGTGTCCATGGCAACCACAGGCTGTTACATAACTTAAGGGGGATACCAGCGCAGTGCACCCCCATTGTCTAGGGCCTGGAGATAGGACCAACCCCGCAGCCCCCTAGCTTTGGCGCCGCTAGGGTAAGGCACGCCAAAGACTGGCTCCGCAGTGGCGCCAGAGGTACTGGAGGGGAGGCGGGCCATCCCCCACCTCGTATGGGGGGCCCTAATCCCCCGATTGCGGAAGGCAGCGCAAATGCGCCGCGCAAGCCCCCCTTCCCAGAGCCTGGCCCCCGCCTCCCGGGTGCCCGTCATCCCTGCGGCAGGGCCGAGGCCACTGGGGCTCCGTGGCTTCCTAGAAGCCCGAACGCGCCGCCCTCCACCCCGCCCCGCCCCGAAGTGGAGGCCCCGGGGGCCTAGATCTCCCCTCCTGGGCCCGCTTCCCGCTCACCTCATCGAGGGCCGTGGGGCCCGGGTCGGGGCGGAGGGGTCCCCGGCGGAGGAACCAGCGTCCGCCTGCCAGTGCCGTTTACATGGTGGCGCGGGGTTAGGGCGGGCGCGTCTTCGCCGGCGGGCGCGGGCCCCGGACGGTCAGTGCAGCGGCACCCCGCAGCAGCGGAACGAGCCGGCCTTTTAAGTCCCTCCCCGAGGGGGCGGGGCCTCGCGCCGACAGGCGGGCACCTTGACCTATCGGAACTGCGGACTGACCTGACCTAGTTAGACCTCCAGTCAGAGGCTGCAGTTCTGTGATGGAGGCGGGCTCTGGGAGCAACGGCCCCTCCGCTTTTAGGGGCTCACCGAGGTGGGGAGAGGGATTGGGCCTGGCCCAGGGCGGAGATGGGGTTGAAGGCTGGGGTCTGTGGGGCTCCTGGGAGTGTGCGGCTGGGGCCCTCTCGCTGCGAATGGGTTTTCCCAGCCAGTTCCTGCCTCTGAACTGCACAGCCCCCTCCAAACGAAGCCCCCATACTCCTCTCTGTGTTGACCTTTCCATTCCAGAAGAGATTCCCAGATCTTTCCAATATCAGGTGGGGAAACTGAGGCTTATAAAGGGCACAAGGGCAAAAGTCAGGCAAGGGGCAAATCCAGGACTTGAACCTGCGTCTGTGTGATTCCAAGTCCTGAGAACTGTTATTCGCTAAATCTTTAGATGGAAGTCCTGGAGCTGCGCGTAGTTAAGGAGTCGGAATTTCACAATCAGCCAATTTAACCGATGACTGTCACGACGCTGAGATGGGCCGGTGGCCAGAGGCAGACTCCCCAGCTCCGTGGGCCTGGCTGAGCCAAGACAGGCCTCCAGGAGAGCCCAGAGTCAGAGGGCCCAGGGCTCAAATCCAGCCTCTGCCCTTTGCTGGTGTGTGACCTTGGGCAAGTCACTTCCCTGAGCCTCTGTTTATTTCTCTATGAAATTAATCCTCTCATAAATTTGTTTTTTTTTTTTTTTTGAGACAGAGTCTCACTCTGTTGCCCGGGCTAGAGTGAGTGCCGTGACGTAGCTCACAGCAACCTCAAACTCCTGGGCTTAAGCGATCCTACTGCCTCAGCCTCCCAAGTAGCTGGGACTACAGGCATGTGCCGCCATGCCCGGCTAATTTTTTTCTATATATATTTTAGTTGTCCAGCTAATTTCTTTCTATTTTTTAGTAGAGACGGGGTCTCGCTCATTGCTCAGGCTGGTCTCGAACTCCTGACCTTGAGCGATCCACCCGCCTCGGCCTCCCAGAGTGCTAGGATTACAGGCGTGAGCCACCGCGCCCGGCCTCATAAATTTGTTATACAGGTAAAGTACTCATCACGGTGTCTTGCATAGAGTAAATGCTCAGTACGTTATTGGCATCATTATGGTGCTGTTTTGCTAAATGATGGTGCAGGTAGGCTTCAGAGAACAAGGGGTTAACCGCTCCTTGCTGCTCGCCTGTTCCCATCTCCTGGAATTTGCTGCCAGAGCTGGATTAGGTCCAGCCACCCACTCTTGCCTGCTCAGGGCACTCCCAGAAGACCACACAGTTTATTCACTCAGCAAACACTCCCCATAGCCTCCTCTGGGCCCACCCAGAAGCTGGGTAATGCTGGGGTACTTGTAGGGACTCAGCCCAGGCCTTCCCCTAGAAAGGTCCCTGAGCTGCAGGCGAGAGCCATATCGAGTTAGTTGGGCCAAAGCGGGGGGACAGGGTTGAGAGCAGAGGATTTTAAAGGATGGATAGGGGAACACTAGGCAGAGAAGAGGGTGTGGCTGAAATTTAGGATGCCTATGTGTAGAGGGCTTTGCATACCTGCTGGAGGAGCTGGATATTTTCCCTGGGGCAATAGGGAGCCAAGGAGGGTGTGTGAGCAGGGGAGGGGTTCAGTTCTGAGTATCAGAAAATTCTTCTAGGGCCCTGATGGGGGCAAGATCGCCACGGGCAAGCTTGCAGTCCTCCAGTTTTACAGATCAAGAAACTGAACCCTGGAGAGGAGCAGAGACCACCCCAAGGACACCGAGCGAGCTTGAACTCAGGCCTCCTGGGCTTCCTGCCAAGGGGCGGTGACTTGGCTTCGGCCGGGGAAAAGCTGCCAGCCAGCTGTGTGCCATCTGCCCCAGCTTCTGCTGGGGGTGGGAAAACCAACCGGCCGCTTCCTGCCGCTGCCACCAGCTGCGGCAGGGGCACCCTCTATCGGACGACGCGAGAAAGAACGGCAACTCCCAGCAGACCCCGGGACATAAGTGAGAAGGTGCTGATCGCCTGCCATCTAATGGTCAATATGAAGAACTACACCGCCCCAAGGGCACGGACGCTCGCGCCGATGGTGCGCAGGGGTGGAACTACAACTCCGGGCCCCCACGGCCATGTTTCTCCGAGACAGGAAAAACTACATTTCCCAGAAGCCTTTGCCCCGGGGCTCCGTAGTCGCTGGCGGTCGGGACCGCGTGACCGGCGGCTGGAGATGGCTTTCTTGGCCGGATCGCTGTTGGGCACCGCGGGTAGGTCGGCGGCTTTGCTGGGTGGCAGGTGAGTCCTCAGGGGGACCCTTCCCCGAATTTGGGAATAGGGCGGTGTCAGAGGCTGGCGCCAGCTGTTTACCACCCATAAAACCTATCAATGCCCTGCGCATTTATGGAGCGCGTTTTGCTGCCAACCTCTGCACCGCACAGATGGGGAAGCCGAGGCTCAGAGGGGTTGGGTTAGCGCTCAGGTCAAACAGCACCCCGTCTGACCCTTCTCGCCGTCTCTCTGCCTCCGCAGGTGGCTCCAGCCCCGGCCTTGGCTGGGGCTCCCGGACGCCTGGGGCCTCCCTGCTCTGCAGCAGGCGCGGGGCAGGGCGCGCGGGAACGAGTATCAGCCAAGCAACATCAAACGCAAGCGCAAGCATGGCTGGATCCGGCGCCTGAGCACGCCGGCTGGCGTCCAGGTCATCCTTCGCCGCATGCTTAAGGGCCG
>CM052442.1:86837908-86856101 GCA_028533085.1 Varecia variegata | reverse complement strand
TGTCATCACCAAGAGGAGAGAGAAGGGGCTCCTGTGCCGGGGCCCTGGGGACCCTCAGCTGGATTCTCTGGTGGGCTTGCTGCGGCCACCACGCTCAAGGCCAAGACCCGCCTGGACCAGCCCCTCCACCTCCCCTGTCACGGTGTCCCTGATGACCAGGTCATCCCTGAGAGACGGTCGGTGGCACCGAGGATGGAGCTGTGGTCAGTCCCGTGCTCAGGACACAGCCGAGCAGGGCATTGTGTCCACCAGCCACTGCGGAGATGGCCCAGCCTTGCCTGGGGGGCTGGGGGCTCTGCTGGTCCCCCGAGGCATGGTGACAGCAGAGATGGAATTTGGCACGTGTGGCCAGCCAGCCTGAGCAGAGATGGAATTTGGCACGTGTGGCCAGCCAGCCTGAGTGGTCTGGCCTCACTGCCCCTGGGTCAGAGAGGAGGTATACCAAGTGCCATGGCCACTCATGGGGCCCCTCCTCCACCAGCTGGGCTGGGTTTGGGGCTGAGCTGGGGGATGTAGGGGCGTTGAGGCTCTGGGCCTCAGTACTGGGGCCTTGGGATGGTGAGCGTCGCAGCCTCAGAGCTACAGGAGACGCCGGGCCGGGGAAGGGGCGCCCACCCCACGCCACCACTGTGGAGGGCCCTGCCCAGCTCTCCTGGGGTGGTGCTGGGGTTGGTTCCTGTCATCACACAGGGAGTAGCTGGGCCAGCCCCGGCCCAGTGCAGTCACCCAGCTGTGCCGTGGGGCCAAGTGGCTTTGCCTCCAAGCTGTCAGCGGCGTCAGCACTGCGGGTCCTGACTGTGGTCACAGGGCAGGTGCTCGGGAAGTGCGAGCTTGGCTGCTGGCGGTTGTGCGGGTTGGGGCTGAACTCCCCTGAGGCTCACGGACCAGCTGGGAATGCCCAGTCCCAGGGCTTGGTCTGACCCGGGACAGGCTTGTGGCATCACCGTTTGTTAGTGACTAAAATTGTGGGACTTTGGCTTCGAAGGCCAGGGGCCAGAGTAGGAACAGGCGGCAGCCTCACCCGTCCCCTTGGCTTGCCCAGGCCTCTCCAGCCCCCAGAACCCGCTTTGAGGGGCTGGGTCCCGTCTCCTGGGGCTGCTGTCTGCCCCTGGCTCTGCCATAACTGCCAGGCGGCCTTTCCTTCCCCTCTCCTGCCCTGGCTCCCTTGGGTGGGGGTTCCAGGCCATGTCCCACCTACGCCTCCCTATCGCCTCCCCCCACAACTCCTGGACCTGTCGTGACAGACCCCTGGGCACACGCCCTCCCTGGCTCCCACTGCCTTTGGGGTCCCCTTTACCCCGATGTTCCCCCAGACTCCAAACTCTGCCTTCCCACACCTCTCTGCCTTTGCACATCCCATTCTCCTGCCTCCAGTGTACCCTGACTTCTCCACAGCCTCCTGACGTGCCCCTTCCTCACACTGGCTGCCCCAGCCTGTCCCTCGGGCCTAGCCCTGTGGTGTGGCCACGTCGGGCTCCACGCCCTTAGCCTTCGCATACAGACACGTTTGTCCTCTCCTTCCAGACGGACATGAGGGTCTGAGAGACCATGTTCCCATTCCTGAGTCACACAGCGAAGCATCCCAGTGACTTGGGTCTGACATCCGTCCCATAGTGGGACATTTCAGCTGCTCCCCAACACCACCCTGTTTCTGTTGTGGGGACCCCCGAATGTGCCATCTTCTCAATATTGCAACTCTGGGACCATGGTGGCCTCGGGTGCCAGGTGTCTTCTGATGTTCACATCCCAAGTTCCTCCTGCTGTTCCTGACACCCCCACTGGCGTTCCAGAAAGTGCTGCCACTTAACAAACCAACCCCCGTCCCTGTTTGAGGCTGAGACCTGTTCGGGACACAAGCCCTATGCCTAAATTGCTGAAGCTTTTCAGCACTTTGAGATTTCTTCCTTTGCTTAGGTGGCTGAAGCCAGGGTGGCACTGGGCCCCCGAATCTGGGCCGTCCCAGAGGCGGTGCAGCCTGGAGTTTTCCATCTGTGGCCCCGAGACCCAGTTCTTGGAAGGAGGCCCCCAAGGGTCAAGTTGGCCTGTGCCAGGACCGGAGGGGTGCCCACCTGGGCCCCCCACACTCCCTCCCACTGCTCTGACCTCAGGCACTGTTGAAATATACTTTTTATTGCATTTCTGCCGTTTTACAAAAATATGACAAAATAAATTAAAAACAAATAAATAATCGCCTATTCTGTGTGTGTGTGTGTTTTCTGTTGGGTTTGTGGGTTATCTTTCGGCTCCCCCATACTGGTGGAAAGGAAAACGGCAGATTGGGGGGTGCCGGCCAATACTGGGGGCTGTTGGAGGCCAAAGTGAATTTTGCATTTTCTGGGCCGGCCACCCCTGTGAAGGACTGATATTGCATGTGAGAAGAGAAGGCAGGGCGGGCAGGCGGAGCTAATGCCAGCTGCTGGGCCAGCACACGGCCTGGGGGCTGGGGCTGGGGCTGGGGCTGGGTGCCGGGGCCTCGGGGGATTCCGAGGTGGCCGGCAGTGGCTGGGGCAGGAGGCTGTAGAAGCTGGTGTCACCTGGCAGGGGCTGAAGGGCAGGCGGAGGCCCAGCCAGGGCACAGGGCGGGCACTCGGTGGCTGGGGCCTGGCGGAGGGCGGTGCCCTCGCCCCCGCAGCCCCATGGCCCGTCCCATTGCCAGCAGCCGGCAGGCGGCGTCGGGGGCCGGGGCAGCAGCATTGGTGGTCGTGGCGGCGGCGCGGGGCTCCGGCTCCGGCTGCGGCTGTGGCGGGTGCGGAGGGCAGGGGCGCCCACGGGGGCCAGCGCTGTCCCTGCGGAGGTGAGAGGGGCCGTTCCGGGGAGATGCCGCCCCCGCCGGACCCTACAAGGCTGGCGAGCCTGCCCACACCCTCCCGGGCTTCCAGGCACATGAAGGGCCTTATTGCTTCTGGTCAGAGACAGGGTGGGCGTCTCTGGGTGCAAGCCCTGCCTCTGGGCACGGGCCTGCCCAGTCCCGGGGGAGACGACATTTGAGGAAGTTCCTCTGGCTTTTGACCTATCTCCTTGCACTGCTGGCACCTCTTAGGCTCCCTGGGGCTGGGGCTGGGGTGGGTGAGGTGTGGTAGGGATAGTGGTCCCAGGGCAGTGAGGCCCGAGCCTCTGCTCAGCACACATGTGGGTGCAGCCTGTGGCTGAATGCCCCGAGCTCCCTGGGTGTGCAGTCCCAGCACCCCATCTCCAAGGAAGGCCTCCCTGAACAGCTGGGTGGCAGGGCAGGGGTTTGCATAGAGGCCTGGGGGTCCAAGTCCCCCCAGAGTGAGCTGAGTGTGGGAGCCCATGGGGGTAGGAGAGGGTGGGCCAGGTGGTGATGGGGCCTCCCTCATCTCTCCTGGCACCGGAGCTTGGTGGGGATGCCCTGGGAGGCGTTCTGGGACAGGGGACTTTGCTGTCCCTCCCTGGGCATGACAGGGTCAGGCACAGGGCTCCAGGCTGTCACAGGGCCCTAAGATATGGACTAGGCTTTGACTGAGAGGATCCATGTACTACATGGACCCAGATCCCCTCCGGTACCAGAGACCTGGCCTCCTCTGTCCCCTTCAGCTCCTCTCCCCATGCCTGGACACCCACCCCTAGCCCTAGAGCCGGGCCAGCGTCCCCACCCCCGAGTTAAAGCTTGTGACCTGAGCCTTCTTCTTCAGGCCGGGGGGCTTCCAGCTCCTCAGCCGCAGCCTCGTCCACTGGCCCACTCCTCTGGGCCCGGCTGCCACCACCGCTGGGGGTCCCGTCTGGCCGGGCCTGCCCGCCCGCCCCGTTGGACCCGGCCTCAGCCCGGGCCCCGCCAAAGGGGAAGAGCTTGCCGGCGTGGAAGGCCTTGGGTGGCGAGTGGCTGCGCTCAGAGTCCCGCCGGGTCTCGGGAGACTTGAGGAACTTGAAGCTGAGGAAGGCTGGCAGGCGAGTGTCGCTGCCGCTGCCCGTGGGCGACTGGGCGGGAGACGGCCGGGGGGCGGCGCCGGAGCCTGCGGCAGCCAGTGAGGAGGAGGCCCCTGAAGACAGAAACTTGCCCTGGAGCGGGATGATCTGCTTCAGCTTCATGACATTGTTGGGCGCCAGCAGGGACCCCGGGCGCTTGGGCCTCTCGGGCCCGTGGCCGCCCGCCCCGCCGCCCTTGGCCTTGGCAGAGGCCTTCTCCGAGGCAGCGGGGTCCAGCCCAGGGCCCTCAGCCCTCGCCTCCTCCCGGCCACTGGCGTCGCGTTCCCGCCGGGCGTGGTGCTCTGCATGGCGCTGGCGCTCCTCTTCCTCCCGTCGCCGCCGCTGCTGCTGCTGGTAGCGGTGCTGGGCCTGGCGCTCGTGTCTCTGCAGGTAGAGCCAGGCGTTACGGGACTGGGAAGAGGGGGTCTTAGCGGCACCAGCTGAGGCCGGCGCAAGTCCGGCAGTCCGCAGAAGCGGGAGGGGCGGATCCAAACACTTATTGGATGCCTACTGCATCCCTGGGCCCATGATGGGGCTCTCTGGGGAAGTGGGGAGAGATTGAAATGCTTATTGGCACCAGAGGAATCCCTGGACCCACGCTGGGGCTCTGGGAGGAAGGGGGAAAGAGATCCAAACACTTATTGGGCACCAACTGAATCCTTGGACCCATGCCAGTGCTTTCTGGGAACTAAGAAGAAAACAAATATTCACTGGCCACCAACTCTGTCCCCGGCTGGCCATGTGCCAGACGGAGCCCTGACTAGAGCCGACTGCCGTCCCCACGGTCCAACCTGGTAGCCAATAGCCATGTGAGACTTTGTCAATGTAAATTTAAATTCATTAAGATTCATGGCCGGGCGCGGTGGCTCATGCCTGTAATCCCAGCACTCTGGGAGGCTGAGGTGGGAGGATTGCTTGAGCCCAGGAGTTCGAGACCAGCCTGAGCAAGAGTGAGACCCCGTCTCTACTAAAAATAGAAAAATTAGCCAGGCATGGTCGTGCACGTCTATAGTCTATAGTTCCAGCTACTCGGGAGGCAGAGGTGGGCACAGGTGGGAGGATCACTTGAGGCCAGGAATTTGAGGTTGCTGTGAGCTATGATGATCCCACAGCACTCTACCCAGGGTGACAGAGTGAGACTCTGTCTCAAAACAAACAAACAAACAAAATCATTAAGATTCTATAAAATAAAAATTTAGTTTCTCAGTCGCATCAGCCCCAATTACAACGTGCTCACTCACTACCTGTAGCTAGGGCTACACGGACAGTGCCCATACAGAGCATTGCCACCAGCAAGGAAGCTGGGAGCTCCTTGGCCCATTCTACCATTTTCTGAAGAATGCGGAAGACACTGGGCTTCTAGAAGGATCCATCATGTCTCCAGCTCCCAGTGGGGGTGCTGTCCGGGGAGCTGGCAGATGACAGAATGTTCTTGATGGCCAGCCTGGTCCTGGATGCCACTGGGACACTGGGAGCGACCAGGCCATTGTGAGCACTAATGATCACACCTGCCTCTGTGCCATCTGTGTGTGTGCCCTCACGCTAAGGAGCCGGTGGCTGAGATCTGAGAGCCGAGATCTGTCACTAGCGAAGCCCTACCGAGAGAATGAGTAAGGCGAGCCTGGCCCGAGCCCATGTACCTTGAAGGCCTCACGGCGCTGGTATTCCAGCTTGGCCATCTCCTCGGCCACCCAGCCTGGGATGTCGGGGATGGCCACGTGGATGAGGTACTTGAGGAGCAGAGCAAAGTGCTGTGGGGATGGCAGAGAGGTGGCTGCAGGCTCTGGGATTGCGCTCCTGCCTCCCGGCTCCCCAGGGCCCTGCTACCAGCCGCACCTCGAGCACCACCACGGACACGATGGCTGCTTCCGGGCTCAGCCAGGGCAATAGGCGCTGCAGCTGTCCACACTGGCCGATTAGGTAGCAGTTGACCATGATCGCCAGAACACCCATGGCCTCCATCACCTTCTGCAGGGTGGCAGGGGGGCTCAGGCAGGATTCGGCCGGCCTCCCTGGGTCCCCAGCTCCTCCCTGGTGCACCCTGGCTCCCTTCTGGCCGTGGCTCAGAGACCTCAGCCTCCTTCCCACCTGCCACTGGCCGATGCTCTCCACGCGCTGGCCAAAGGGCCGCTGTAGCCCCGTGCACAGCTTGAAGGCGTCACTGCGAATCTCAATGAGGTTGTTGACCAGGGCGCACAGCGCGGCCAGGGGGAAGGCAGATGAGAAGAGAACGACATAGCCGAACTGCACGAACATCTCCTGATAGTCCTGGAACGTGTCCTGCAGGCAGGCAAGTGTCAGACCTGCACACCTCCTCCCTTGGACCACTTTCCCCCCAGCCTGGCTCAGACAATCCCGTGGGCACCCAGGGTGGCTCCCCATCCTCAGCCAGTCCAGAGGCCTCCATCCGGCTGGGCCTCCCCCTCCTGCAGCATCCCAACAGCGCTAAGGCCCGTGATCACCTCCTCCCACCACCTCCACCCTCGGACTGTGTGCACTGCCCCCTCCTCACCTCATACTTCTTCATACAGCTCTCCAGCTCTGCCTGGGTGAGCTGGGGCGAGTGTTCCTCCTCAGGAGGGTCAATCCAAGACGACCGGTTCTGCCGCCTTTGCCTCCCGGTGGAGTCGCCGCTGGAGCCGGGCTCCGGGTCCAGGCCACCGTCGGGTCCCTCATCTCGGCCCTCACCTCCTGCCCGGCGGAGCAGGATGGCTGGGGGCTCCCGCTCAGGGCTGTTGGGAGCCCCCTCCGCCTCGTCGTCTTCCTCGGCCAGCGTGAACACACTGGGCTCCAGCCCCTTCTCCACCATGGTGGGGCTCCCCTCCTCCAAGAGGGCCTCCGGGCTTGGGCCAGGCCGGCGCCGCCCGGCACCCCGCTCGGCGAAGCTGACCTTCTTCAGCCGGAGCCCGCAGTCTAGGAGGCCACCTTCCTCGCCCTCCTCTTCCTCCTGCTCCTCTTCCTCGTCGTCTTCTTCTTCTTCCTCCTCCTCCTCCTCCTCCTTGCGCCCCCGAGGCCCGTCCCCCGCCTCCCCGCCTTCCCCTGCCAGCCGCCTCTCCACCGTGGCCGCCTCCTCCTCCTCCTCGGGTGCCCCGCAGCCCCCGCTGAGACACCTGCGCCCCCCCCCAGCGCCGCTGCCATCACCCTCCTCAGCCTGGGGATCTAGGCGGCGGGGTTCGGGGTGCCACGGGCTCAGCAGGCCGAGCAGGGCGCGGGCCAGCTCCCAGACGGCACGCACGCCCAGCTCTCCGCGGCTCAGCCGCCGGTACAAGTGCGGCTGCAGGACCTCTCGCACGTTCTGGAGGAACTGGCGGGTGATCAGCAGTGTGGCCAGCATCTGGGGGCAGGAGGGGCGGAGAGAGGAGCATGGGGGGCAGGCGGGGCAGGCGGGGCTCTGGGCACCAGCACGGGGCACCATCGGGGAGCCCTGTGCCCAGACACACACGCTGGACCCGATTCGTAACTCTGCCCTTGCGGACACGCCCGGACACCAGTGCTCAGCCGCCATTCACAGCTGCCCGCACCGCACCGCACCGCACCGCACCGCACCGCACCGCACCGCACGGCACTGCAGCCTGGCAGGCCACAGCACCCCAGCGGTCCCCCGGAGGGCGAGGCGGGACCCCCCCAGCCACCTGCACAGATTGGCTGAGCCAGGATCCCCTCCGCGCATGCGCCTCAGCTCGGCTTCCTCAGCCCCAGCACAGCCAGGCTGACCTCCCCGCCAGGCCCCAGAGGCTCGCCCCCTGCCCATACTTTGGCCCGGGCCGCCAGAAGGAGGCCCCGGAGGGAGAGGAGGAGCAGGCGGAACCGCAGGGCCGCGAGCGGGACCAGCACTGCCCGCAGCTGCCGCTCAAGGCTCTGGGACAGGGACAGGACGAGCAGGAGCTGTGGAGGGACCCACGGACAGGTGGAGGGGGGGGTGACAGGCAGAGAGAGGACGCACGGATGACGACAGAGAGGAGAGAAGGATGGAGGAGGGAGGGGAGGGGCTGGAGAGCCCTTGGACCCCGTGAGCCAGCTCTGGCCTCCGCTGGCCTCCACGAGGGCGGGATCTCACCTCTTTCAGGCGCTCCATGTCCTTGAGGTAGAAGCCGATGTAGAAGAGGCTCAGGTAGGAGTTGACAAACTGGAACTGAAGGAAATAGGCAGGCGGCCTTCACCCTGCTACCCCCCACTTCCCAGTAGCCCTCCCTGTGCCCCCACAGAGACCCACGTCCCCCTGCTGTCCCTGGCCTGCCTGCTGGCCACGACTCTCACCAGGACAACCTTGATGATGAGGTGTTTTTCATAGGCGCTCTCCAGCCGGTAGTTCTCTAGGGGCCGAGGTGGACAGTAAGTGGGCGGCCCTGATCCCCCAGGGCAGCGGGGATCCCAAAGGGTGGTGGGGACCTTCCTCCCCCAGGCGGGGAGCCGGGCCCCCTGGCAGGGCGTACCCATATCATTGAGCCAGACAGCGAGCTTCTTGTAGCCCTCGGCACTCACGCTGACGAGCAGGGCCAGAACCACCTTGGGCAGGAAGCGGGCCAGGCGGGGCAGCCCCTTTACGCTGAGCACCAGCTCCTGCGAAGCAGGGGGGTCGCGGGTTCGCGGCTCACCCCGCTGGCCGGGCTCGGCTCGAGGTGGAGCTGGCCGGGCTCGGCTCGAGGTGGAGCTGGGTAGGTAGTCGCCCAGTTGGGTCAAGGGAGGGTTGGGGGAGTCGGGGGTCACCTGCAGCTGGAAGCAGCCAAGCATGAGCAGGAAGACACAGACGAGGCTTGCCAGGCACAGTGGGAGGCTGACGAGCAGCTGGAAAAGCAGCCGCTTCCAGGGCGGGTAGTAGAACTCCTCAGCTCGTGTCACAGGGCTGATGCGTCGCACCCCCTGATGGTAGGCAGAGGCCCGGCCCAGCGTGAGACCAGAGGGGCCACCTCTGCCCCACACATGCTTCCTGATCGTAAGAACTCAGTGTCCTGCCACGCCTTTGCTCTCTCCCTGCGCCCACCTAGGGCACCCTTCCAAGTCCCTCAGTTACAGTTTCCACCCCCCATGCAGAGCACACCTGCTTTGTGCACACCAACCATATTTCACAGCTCCTGCAGTGCCCTCCGGGTGCACCCTCTCTCCTTTACCCCATTTTCCATGACCTTGAACTCAGCCCCCGACTGACCCTGAACTGGGGCCGTGGCTCCTCCACGGCTTCCCCGGGTGAGTCCAGTGTCCCCCACTTGTAGGCTAGCTCGGCACCCCTCCGCTTCCATTCCTCTAAGAACAGCGTTGACCAGATCACATTGAAAAGAGCGAAGACCACACAGGACACGTCCCGGCTTGTCTGTGGGTGGTGGAGGACAGTTGAGCTGTCCTCCCAGGCCAGCCCAGGGAGGAGGGTGACTTTGGGTCCCCTAGTCCCTGCCTGGCCCCCACCTGGTACCTGATCAGCCTCGGTGAATGTGTACAGGACGGAGCCAAAGACAGCTGGGTACACCATCGCCGACGTGTAGAAGCCCAGCCAGGCGAAGTACATGGCAATCTTCACACCAAAGTAGTCACAGATGTCATCTGCCAGGGAACAGAGGTGTGTCCCAGTCACCCCCTATCTGCCTGCTGGGCTCCCTCCCAATCCCCCACCCCAGGCCGCACCTAGAGGCTGGTTTTCACACACGGCCTGCACCCATGACTTCATAAGGCGGTTCAGGATACGCTGCTCGTGGACCGGGAACACCTGCTGGATGATCCCACGGGCCACCAGCTCGGGGACTGTAGGGGGACGAGCACAGGTGACCTCAGCTCCTCCACCCTGAGCCCAGCCTGACCAGCCCCCTTTGTCTGAAACCCAAGTCACAGCTTTTTGCCTGCTCTTAAATGCACAGAGGCTCTTCCCAGGGGAGGAGTTCTGCGTGGACGGAATATCCGATTCTCCTTTAAAATTTGGGAGGTTTAGGGGCGGGCAAGGAAGGAATCAGTAGGGTGGGGTCCGAATGGGAAACTATGTTTTTAAATGAAGCTGTTTGGCCTCAGTTTGTGACCCCAAACGTCTGAGGAATGGTACAAAGTTGGCATCAGAAGGTGAACTTGCAGCGGCTGTTTTCTGGAGGGGAAACCAAGGCCCAGGGCTTCACCGCACAGTATGTGGAGCGCTGTCCATGGTCCCTGCTGCTGCCACATCCCAGACCCAGAAAAGAGCCTCGCCGACACCCGCCTCCCCCAGATAAGCCCCACCCTTATGCTAAGGCCACGCCCCTCCATCCCATTGGTTGCCCAACTCTTTGTCAACCCTTGACTGGTTGGGCATAGGCCCCACCCTCCTGCTCCGATAGGTTGTCCCCTAAGAGCCCCACCCAGATTTCTGCCTGTGATTGGAGCGCCGGCCCCGCCTTGCTCACTGATTGGCTGGTCCTCCAGGAAGCGTACGTTGTGGAGTGCTTCGCCCTGCTTGGCACGCAGGTTCTGCAGCCAGAAGCGGATGATGCTCTGACGTTCCTAGGGGGTGAGAGAGCGTGACCTAGGGGCCCCGCACACTCCGGGTGTGCGCGGGGCACGGGCGCCAGGCTCACCTGGGAGGTGAAGAAGCGCAGCTCGCTCTCCACGTTCTCGTAGATGAAGTCCTCATCACAGGAGAAGCCGCGGGTGCCTCCACCGAACTCGGCCTTGACGGCCTTGCGCAGGCCCAGTTCGTCGGCCCCTCGGAGCAGGCTGCGGGGAGGGTGCGGGAGACGGGCTCAAGGGCAGGCCCTGGCTGGCCTTTGGAGCTGAGCGCGGTGCCCCCGGTCGCAGGGCAACACCAGGAAGAGTGGGGACTGAGTGGCAGGCTCCGCGACATGAGACAGGCGGGGCACTCGCCTCTCGTACGTGGCGGTGACAAAGAAGGCGTAGGCTCGCGTGTGACGGTGGTGGCGGACTTGCACTATGAGCTCGGGGATGCCCACGCGGATGTGGTTCAGCAGCCATAGCAGTGTGTGGTCATCCGTTGTGTCTGCCAAGGGGCACAGGGACCGATGGCTCTGGCCACACGGGGGGCCCAAGACCTCCTGCATATTCCGGCTCTGGGAAGCCGAGCTCAGGAGAGCCGCATCTGGGCACCGGGCGCGTGGGCGTGGGTACCTGGGAAGGTCATCAGCACGTCGCAGTTCTCTGTAGGCACCGTCTTCATCCATGCCTTGTGGGACACCAGGTAGCGACCCGCCTGCAGGAGCCGCTTCCCGAAAAGCTTATCTGGAGGGCGGCGTGGCAGGCCCGGGTCAGGCCGCTCTGGGACTGGACCCCAGCCTTCAGCTTTGGTTCCTCCAGCCCCCACCAGGGCTCCTCAGCATTCTGCCTGGCATTCAAGGCCCTGAGAACACTGGCCTTGGCTCGTTTTCCTCCCTCCGCGTCCTTGCACCAGCCAAGCCCCCCTCCAGGAATGCCATCCCCCTAGGTCCCCTCTTGCGAATCTTACTCATTGTGGAGGCCCAGCTTCGCCTCCGAAACCACAATGGATAGGGCTCTCACTAGCAGCCCCGAGAACTTCACCACGTTATGATAGCGCATCCCTACACCAGCCCCACGAACTGGGTGCGGTTCTTACCCCCATTGCACAGGTGGGGAAACTGAGGCCCAGAGCGTCACCCGCCCAAGGTCACAGTCAAGCTGGGATTTGAACCCAGGACCGTATGATTCTGTATCCTCCTCGAGGCTCTCAAACACATCCCTGCCCCGCCACGATCCCACAGCCCCGGGGTGGCGGGGCGCAGCCCCAGGCTGGGGCTCTCAGAGGGGCGTGTCCGCGTCTCCGCGCCGGGACCCCGGCCTGCTGCACTGTCCCAGCCCCGCCCGGGCCGCAGCCGCAGTGCCAAGAGGAGGCGGCCCCTCCTCGGGACACCAAGCCTGGGAGGTTTGACCCCAATCCTCCTCCCCATCCAGCCGACGCGGGCACCCAGGCACCTGCGCCCGGTCTGGTCCAGCCGCCGCACACATACCCAGAACTCCGGACGCCGGGGCCGCAGGCTCACCCTCCGGCGGGGGCCTCTTGCCACGCTCGCCCTCCAGGGACGTGCCCCCGGAGCCGGAGGCGGCCTCGGACATGGCGAGGACAGGTCAGGTCAGGGGCTGCGAGCGGCCCGGGCACCGGGGGGCCGCGGGCTCATGGGGCCGGTGTGGCGCTGACCGCGCGGGAGGAGGAGACAAAGGCCGCGCCCGCCCGCGCGGGCCGCCGTCCTCGAGCGCCCGAGCGCTGCTTCTCGTCCCCGCCCGAGCCGAACCTCGATTCTCCTTCCCAGCCCGGCACACTCTTCTGGTTCTCGTCTCAGCCCGCCCGCCTCGCTCTCTGGTTCTTGTCTCCGCCCGTGTTGTTTTCTGGGTTTCGTTCTCGCCCGCCCACTTCGCTCTCTGGTGCTCGTCCCCGCCCGCACCGGTGGTGCATTCTCCGACTCGTCTCCACCCGTGCCGCATTGTAGTCCCCGCCCCAGAGCCTCAGTTTCCCCATCTGTAAAACCCGGACTCCGGAGGCGCGGTTTGGAATGTAAGATATGCGTGATTTGACTACGGCAGGACGTGGGAGGGGGCGGGCCTGGTCGAAGGAGATTCCTGGTGGCAATAACCTCAACGCCACCGCAGGACTGCAAATAAATAATTATAGCAGGTGCTGTGTCAGGACCTTTGTGCATGCCACTCAGCGGCCTAGGACACTTTTCATGCCCTCTTTGCCCACTTAACCCCTACTCCCTTCAGGATGTAACCCCCTTAGAAAAGATCCGATAGAGTTGTCAAGTTTAGCAAATAAAAACAGTCCACCTAGGTAAATGTAAATTTCAGATGAACGCATAAATGTTCAGTATGTACAAACTGTGACACGGGGCACAGTGACCCTAAAATGTTAGGTCTGGTTCTCTATGCCCAGCACACAGTAGGCACTTGGTGTATACTTGCTATCGTTCGTTGCTATTTTACAGCTGAGAAAACCAGCAGGGCGGGTATGGGGCATTAAAGCTCTAGCCCGTCCGACAGATTCCCCCCGCCCCAGCGAGAGCGCACCACCCGCCCGCTCTGGCCGAGAACCGCAGAATCGGCCGAGCGAAGGCGCTCCGGGAGACCCGCCCAGCTGCTGCCTGGAATCCCACCATCCGCGCCCTGTCCCGCGGCTAGCGCTGTCCTGGGCCAACCTGAAGGGAATCTCCGAGGCTGCCCTTTCTGGCTTTCGGGGAGCCAGAGACTGACCGGACACTTGGCTCTGCAGGTGCAGACCTGGGCCAGAGGGATAGTAAGGGAAGCCCAGATGGGAGAGAGGGCTTCCTGGAGGAGGAGGGAATCTTGGAGCTAGACCTTGAGGATGAATTTGTCAAATGAGGGAGAGCATCCGAGGCCGAGGGAACGACGGGAGGGAGAGCTGGGGAGGAAAGAGAATCTACAGAGTTCCAGGAAAAGCTAGTAGGAATCTTCCCAGAAGTTCGGGCAAGATTTTCCCTGGGCCAGGGCGTGGGTTCCCCGGAACTCATCCCTCCCAGTCACTGAGCTGCTCTGAGCTTCCGGTCTCAACCTGGGCGCAGAGAGGTGCAGCCCCTGGGTTCTCGGACGGGAAAACTGAGCGCACGTAGGTCTTTGAACAGCTGGAAAATACACGACTCCGAACCCTCGCCTCGCCGTAACAAGCGCTCCGTGCCAATCTCGTACCTCTCAGCTCATTTCCATTGTCTCGGATCCCCGCCGCTCTAGGACCCTAAATAGTCGGTCTACTGTTGCCCGGGGAACAGCAGTTCGCTGCACCCGCCCGGTGGAACCCCCGCCCTCTTTCCCTTGCGCCAGCCAATGAAAACGAAGGTTTTCAGTCGGTGGGCGGGATGTCTCCTATGGCGCTCAATGGTAGTCGAGAATCGTTGAGCACTTTACCCGTCATGCCTCGGAGTGGGCGGGGCCTCCTGCCCGGACGTGAAGCCACACAGGCAGGTCGGGCTGGAAGGTCGCCGGTTGTAAATCCATGTGGCGGGGGTTGTGGACCCTGCCTGCCCGGGCGGCACGTGGGCCTCACAGGTGGGACGACCGGGGAAGGGGTGTGGCAGCATGGGGTGCAGCTTGGATCCCAGATCCACTCCCTGGATTATAGGGGCCCAAGTCCATGCTGCAGAGCTACTACCATTCGCATTCTTCCGAGCCTGGGTCTGTCCGTGCCCCGACCCGCGTCTCATCTGGGTCTCCTTCTGGGCACAGAGCTCCCAATCCGGTCACCCTTCGGCCTCAGAACCTGTGAGCGGTGCATCCCCCAGCCGCAGAGCTCCCGCCCGGGTCGTCCCCCAACCATCGAGGCCTCGGTCCACCTGCTGCTCGGGGGGCAGAGCCCTCCAGACGCGCTGACTCGCCCTCTTGCGTTCCAGACTGTGCTGGCGCCAGGGCAGCGGCGCTCCGGCTCCCAGCTCCGGGGCCACCATCTTCGCGTTGAGCTCGGGCCAAGGCCGTTGCGGCATCGCGGTGATCCGGACCAGCGGCCCTGCCAGCGGCTACGCCCTCCGGATCCTCACGGCGCCCCGGGACCTGCCCGCAGCCCGCAAAGCCAGCCTGCGCCTGCTCAGCGACCCCCGTTCCGGGGAGCCTCTGGACCGCGCGCTAGTGCTCTGGTTCCCAGGTGAGGGGTCCTCGGGCCCGAGCCTCCTGTAGCTCTCATGACCCAGTTTCCCCCCTCCAGGAGTCTGCCCAGACTGTGCCCTCCTGACTCCTAGCTGTCTGCCACATTAGGTCCCCGAAGTTTCACGGGTGAGGACTGTGTGGAGTTCCACGTGCATGGAGGCCCGGCCGTGGTGAGCGGCATCCTGCAGGCCCTGGGTGAGTTGCAGCCATCGGTTCGAGGCCTTGCTCTGCCAGTGGTCCTGGGTGCGGACCAGGGGGCTCACGACCCGGGGCCTTCCTGCAGGCAGTGTGCCAGGGCTGCGGCCGGCAGAGGCAGGAGAGTTCACCAGGAGGGCATTCGCCCACGGGAAGCTGAACCTGACCGAGGTGGAGGGGTTGGCTGATCTGATCCACGCAGAAACCGAGGCACAACGGCGGCAGGCCCTCAGGCAGCTGGACGGGGAGCTGGGCCACCTCTGCCGCAGCTGGGCCCGGAACCTCACCAAGGCATTTCCCCCATTTGCTCATTCCCTGTCTCAGAGACCCCACCTGTCCACTCCCAGCATGAGAGCCCTCCACCTATTCGTCATCCATTCTCTACACAAAAGCAACTGACCTATGAGATGCCAATCTGGCCCATTAGGTCAGGCTGGACGTGGGCAAATTGGAGGTGAGACAGTGGGTTCCCAGGTGCTCACACCACCTATTGTCTCCCCTCCCCCAGGCTCTGGCCCACGTGGAGGCCTATATCGATTTCAGTGAGGATGACAACCTGGAGGAGGGTGTCCTGGAACAAGGTGAGTCTGCCTTGAGGTGAGGGATGGGGACACCTGGCATCTCAACTCCCCAAAGTTCCTCCTCACTCCCTCCCCTCTGCCTGCCTTCCCTCACCCACAGCGGACATCGAAGTTCGGGAGCTGGAGGTGGCACTAGGTGCACATCTACGAGATGCCAGGCGTGGACAGAGGCTGCGCTCAGGGGCACACGTTGTGGTCACTGGACCCCCCAACGCGGGCAAGAGCAGCCTGGTGAACCTGCTCAGTGCGTGGGAGGTGGTGAAGCCTAGGGCCTGGATGGGGCGGGGCCTAGTGCCGGGGGCGGGGCCAGGAACTGAGAAACTCATTTGCTCGGATCTGGGGAAGAGGCCAGAGTGGATGGAAGCTCTGTCCAGACTGGGGGTGCAACCTGGGGGAGGAGCTCCTTTGCCTCTACTCTGTCTCCTTTCTGACCCCCCCCCCCCAGGCCAGAAGCCTGTGTCCATCGTGTCCCCGGAGCCGGGGACCACTCGAGATGTGCTGGAGACCCCCGTGGATCTGGCTGGGTTCCCTGTGCTGCTGAGCGACACAGCGGGTTTGCGGGAGGGCGCGGGGCCGGTGGAGCAGGAAGGCGTGCGGCGGGCCCGGGAGAGGTGGGCAGACAGGGTGGTGGTGGGAGGGGGACGCAGGACCCTTCCTCTGCCTTTTCTCCCTGTTGCATTTATTTTTCATTCTTCCTGAAGTCAGAGAAGGTCACTAAGCTCCTTCAAGTAAGGACCTCTGTGATTTGGTTCTGATTAAGTTCTGCCCCTGGCACACCCTTTTTGCCCCGCCCCTCATGCTCTGCAGGCCCTGGTGGGCTCGGCCCTGCCCAGAGCCTGCACCTGCTCAACTTCGGGTCGCCACTTAGTTGGTTCTTTCTGCTTTCCCAGGCTGGAGCAGGCTGATGTCATTGTGGCCATGCTGGACGCCTCTGACCTGGCCTCTCCCTCCAGCCGCAACTTCCTGGACACAGTTGTAGCCACCGTGGGAGCCCAGAGCCCCAGTGAGAGCAGCCAGCGCCTTGTGCTAGTGCTGAACAAGTCGGACCTACTGCCCCCTGAGGGCCCAGGCCCGGGTCCTGACCTGCCCCCAAACCTGCTGCTGTCGTGCCTGACCAGAGAGGGGCTCCACAGCCTCCTGGACGCCCTGAGGAAGGAGCTGGCTGCAGTGTGAGCCCCACTCACCCACCCCCAACTTCCCCTGATCCAAGTTCCAGCGGAGGCTCAGCCACTGGGTTTGTTTGGCACATACTTGCCCTCGACTTCAGTTTCTATATCTACAAAGTGCATACAACCATTTCCTTTCAAATAGTGGTTGTAAAAGGTTGAGAGAGGCCGGGCACAGTGGCTCAAGCCTGTAATCCCAGCACTTTAGGAGGCTGAGGCGGGAGCATTGCTTGAGGCCAGGAGTTGAAGACCAGCCTGGGCAACATCATGAGTCCCTGTCTCTATAAATAATTTAAAAATTAGGCTGGGCACAGTGGCTCACACCTGTAATCCTAGCACTCTGGGAGGCCAAGGCGGGAGAATCGCTCAAGGTCAGGAGTTCGAGACCAGCCTGAGCAAGAGTGAGACCCTGTCTCTACTAAAAATAGAAAGAAATTATCTGGCCAACTAAAAATATGTATAGAAAAAATTAGCCGGGCATGGTGGCACATGCCTGTAGTCCCGGCTACTTGGGAGGCTGAGGCAGAAGGATCGCGTGAACCCAGGAGTTTGAGGTTGCTGTGAGCTAGGCTGATGCCATGGCACTCACTCTAGCCCGGGCAACAGAGCGAGACTCTGTCTCAAAAAAAAAAAATTAGCCTAGCGTGATGGCTCGCGCCTGTAGTCCTAGCTACATGGGAAGCTGAGGCAGGAGGATCGCTTGAGCCCAGGAGTTGAGGTTGCAATGAACTATGATGATGCCACGGCACTCTAGCCTGGGCAACAGAGTGAGACTCTGTCTCAAAAAATTAAATAAATAAAAGAGGTTGACAGAAACCATGTTTCTTATCTCCCAGGTGTGGGGACCCATCCACAGGCTCACCACTCCTGACACGTGCAAGGCACCAGCATCACCTCAAAGGCTGCCTGGATGCCCTTGGCCACTACAAGCAGTCGAAAGACCTGGCCCTGGCGGCTGAGGCACTGCGTGTGGCCCGGGGACACCTGACCTGCCTCACAGGTGGAGGGGGCACTGAGGAGATCCTGGACATCATCTTCCGGGACTTCTGCGTGGGCAAGTGAGGGGATTGCCCAAAGTCTTAGGGGATCTGGGAACAGCTTGGTCCAGATGGGGTTCCCATTCAGTCAAGGAAGAACCTGATTCCAAATCGGTGAAGCAGGCCAGGTGCAGTGGCTCACACCTGTAATCACAGCACTTTGGGAGGCCGAGGTGGGAGGATGGTTTCAGGCCAGGAGTTGGAGACCAGGCTGGGCAGCATAGCAAGACCCCATCTCTACGAAAAATAGAAAAATTAGCTGGGCATGGTGATGCCTGCCTATACTCGTAACTAAGGAGACAGGCAGAAGGTTCACTTGAGGCCGGGAGTTGGAGGCTGCAGTGAACTGTGATCATGGCACTGCACTCCCTCCAGCCTGGCTGACAGAACAAGACCCTGTCTCAAAATAAAAACAAAACAGGGAAGCAGAGCAATTGCCTTCAGGAGTTGTGAGCTCCTTGCAGGGACTTGCTAGAGATTCAGGCCCTGGAGTGGGGCTGAATGGAAGTCCCTCTGGGCACCAGATGCCAGGAGACCTGAGTGAGGCAGAGATAGGAAGATCTTAGGGGTTTTTGTTTCCTTGTTTTTAATTTATTTTGCAAATACCAAAGGAATGTATAAAACTTGGGTGATTCAGAATTGTTTTAACGCGGAAATGTCCCTTATCCCCTCTCCTGGGGTCATGGTTTAATGTGTCTTTCCAGAACTTTCTCTGCACATT
>CM052442.1:86701068-86837408 GCA_028533085.1 Varecia variegata | reverse complement strand
TTTTTTTTTTTTTTGAGACAGAGTCTCGCTTTTGTTGCCCAGGCTAGAGTGAGTGCCGTGGCATCAGCCTAGCTCACAGCAACCTCAAACTCCTGGGCTCAAGCGATCCTTCTGCCTCAGCCTCCCGAGTAGCTGGGACTACAGGCATGCGCCACCATGCCCGGCTAATTTTTTTTCTATATATATTTTTAGTTGGCCACATCATTTCTTTCTATTTTTAGTAGAGACGGGGTCTCGCTCTTGCTCAGGCTGGTCTCGAACTCCTGACCTTGGGCGATCCACCCGCCTCGGCCTCCCAGAGTGCTAGGATTACAGGCGTGAGCCACCGCGCCCGGCCTAATTTTTCTTATTTTTTGTAGAGACGGGATCTTGCTCCATCACCCAGGCTGGAGTACAGTGGCGAGATCGCAGCTCGCTGCAGCCTGGCAACATTTTGCCTCCTGTGTCTTAAAAGTGACTTACTAGGCCGGGCGCGGTGGCTCACGCCTGTAATCCTAGCACTCTGGGAGGCTGAGGCGGGTGGATTGCTCGAGGTCAGGAGTTCGAGATCAGCCTGAGCAAGAGCGAGACCCCGTCTCTACTAAAAATAGAAAGAAATTATCTGACCAACTAAAAAATATATATAGAAAAAATTAGCCGGGCATGGTGGCGCATGCCTGTAGTCCCAGCTACTCGGGAGGCTGAGGCAGTAGGATCGTTTAAGTCCAGGAGTTGGAGGTTGCTGTGAGCTAGGCTGACGCCACGGCACTCTAGCCCGGGCAACAGAGCGAGACTCTGTCTCCAAAAAAAAAAAAAGAATAAAAGTGACTTACAAAATCCACAGGCCCTACTTCCTGTACAAGCTCAGTCTTCATTCACTCAGTGAATATTTATCAAAACCTTACGAAGAGCTGGCACTGTACATATGATTTTGTTGACTCTTCACAACAGCATGCTGCTGTGGGCATTTTGTTCCAATGCTACAGATGAGGAAACTGAGGCTCAGAAAAGTAGTTACTTGCTGGAGGTCCCCCAGCTTTGGAGGTTTGAACACAAATCTGTTTGAATCCAAATTTGAGTTTGCCAAGGGCCCTTTGTACAACAGGCAGGGTGCTGAGGACACCCAGGGGAACCACTGGTCCCTGCCCTTGTTAATGAAGACATAGAGATCATTACAGTGAGGTCTGATGCCTCCTTTGTGAGTTTAGGATGAGGAGACCTGAGGCCGGGCACGGTGGCTCACGCCTGTAATCCTAGCACTCTGGGAGGCTAAGGTGGGTGGATTGTTTGAGCTCAGGAGTTGGAGACCAGCCTGAGCAAGAGCGAGACCCCGTCTCTACTAAAAATAGAAAGAAAATTCACTGGACAATTAAAAACAATATATGTAGAAAAAATTAGCCGGGCATGGTGGCGCATGCCTATAGTCCCAGCTACTTGGGAGGCTGAGGCAGGAGGATTGCTTGAGCCCAGGAGTTTGAGGTTGCTGTGAGCTAGGCTGACGCCAGGGCACTCTAGCCTGGGCAACAGAGTGAGACTCTGTCTCAAAAAAATAAAAAAAGGATGAGGAGACCTGAGGGTGGGCTGCCTGGTGGAGGTGACATTTGTGCAGAGATATAAGTGGTGAGAAGAAGGAAGCCAGATGGAGGAGGCTGGGGAGAGTATCTGAGACAGAGGACACCGCATGTGCAAAGGCCCTGGGGTGGGAGCATCATGGTGTGTTCACAGGACAGTGACGTGGCCAGTGTGGCTGGAGGAGAGGGTGATGAAGGGAAAGTAGGAACGGAGGGCCCAGCAGGCAGGTGTCTGAAAATCTGGGGCAGCCTGACGTGGGGATGACCAACCAGGAGAGGGCACTGTGCCCTAGCACAGGAGGTTCCTGGCGTCCTGCAGAGCTCAGGTATTCTACCCTTGGAGGGAGGACCCAGGCCTCCACGCCTCACCTGGTGGCCTGTGCATGGCTCACTCCCCTGGACAGAGGCAGAAACTGAGTCCTAAATAGGGTCAGGATCTTTCCAAGACTCAGAAAAAGATCTCCACCTCCAGTGGTTGAATTTACACGCTGTCTGGTTTCACGGGGGCACTGGGGCAGACAAAGGGCATTAACTGGATCGAAAGGGGGCCCCAGAATTTCCTGGCCACTCCACGAAAGGGGATCCCTGCTCCTGTTCATTCGTAGACTTTATGGCAATATGCCACTGTTCATGGGTTCGTTTGCCCGTTCAGGGAAAGGGTCACACCATGAGCTCAGTTCATGGCTATCATTACTGTCATGCCCAGTTTGCAGAAAAACAGACGATGCCCAGAGAAGGAAAGCGATGATGTGGGTCCAGCAGGGTGGGCTCGACGTGGGAGGGTCAGGGAGGCTCCCAGGAGGGGTGAGCAGGGTCTGGGCCTGGTGGGGGACAGGGATGCTCTTTAGGCAAGATGCCCGGGCCCTGCCTGCCTCCCCCGGGGCCCTGGCGCACAGCTGGACTCAGGTCCTTGGCTACAGTCCCTTTTTTCCAAGAAGGGTGAGGTGGTTTGTGGGAAGCCACCATGCATAGGGGTTATTTATAGAGGTTGCAGGAAATCCCCAAAGAGTCAGAGGCTCACCAGGCGGCTGGACCTCAGGGTCATGGAGGGGCCCGGTCTGCCAATTGCTCCCTGTCCAGCTCATCCCCAACCCACCTCCCAAGGAGCCACCATCCTGGGAGAGTCAGAGCTTCAGGGTCGGGCCTGGAAAGGGGGAGGGACGAGGCTGGGGGTCCTAAAGGAGGAGCAAGGGCTACATCTAGGGCATCAAGGACGGCTACCTGGAGGAAGGGATCTCTGGAGTTGGGCCTCGGAGGAAAACGAGTTTGTCAGGCAAGAAAAAGACGTTCTAGTCTGAAAGCACAGCACAAATGAAGGCTTGGTGAGCCTTTTTTCAGAGAATTAAATGTCCAGGACAGCTGGAGGCAAGAGCTGCACTGCGACTGTGTGTTTGGGGGCGGGAGGAGCTAGACTTTGTTCTAAGGATAATGGGGAGCTATGGAGGGTGTGTGAGTGGGAGAGGGGCTTAGTCAGATTCTGCGATGGAAGGATCCCTCTGGACCAGCACAGGAGCCATACGCAAGTATGGCAGCAGCTGATACGCAAGTGTGTGAGGGCTGAGCCAGGGCTAGGCTATTGGGGCCGGTTAGGAGAATTATAGATCTTAGGGTGCTCTGGATGGCACAAAGCGCCCAAAGTTCAGAGACCTGTGCCTGTGTATCTGCAGGGTTTAGAAATACTATTATTATTATACCCATTTCTTAGATGAGAAAATGGAGGCTGGCATTTACCGAGCCAAGGGTCAAACCCAGGGATGGTTGGCTCTGGAACCCCAAATCGGGTCTCGTGTGGCTGCTGGGACTGGCCGGCATCAGGACTCTGGGCCGCCTGGACAGTCGGCGCAGGGTCAGGGACGTCCCCGCTTCCTTGGGGCCTCCAGCCCAGCCCGTCTGGGCGGTCTGGCCAGGCTGACCCCCTGCCCTGGCTTGGCGAAGCTCCAGCTGAGTGTTTCCTGCAGTGACCGTCTCTCGCCCGCGTTTCCGTATCCCGGAAATATCGCTCCTTTGTCCCTCCAGACAAGCCTTCCCTAAGTGTGGCGCTGCCAGCCCTGGCTCCTCATGACTCATCCCCTCCCTGCCCAGGGTCCCAGGGGATGGGCTGGGAAGGAATCAAGAGGGTGTGGGCAAGACAAGCTGAGATTCTAGAAAACAATTTTTAGGCAGTTTTTTCCTCAATGGCCATTTGCTTAACATCTTGGAGTTTTTACTTCTTAGGGATAAAGTCCTGGGAATGGGGTTGCTAAGCCAAAGTGTTTGGGCATCTTTAATTTTATTACATGATGCTAAACTAGTTTCTGGAAGGGCCACAGTAGGATTTGCATTTCTACCAGTCCTGTTGGAAAATGCTCTTTTCTCCACATCTTCACCAGCACTGGGTGTTACAGCTTTTTAAATTGTTTTCATCCCAGTCTGTTGGGTGCAGTGTGTTTTCCTTGTATTCCTCCAATTTGCTTTTCCCTGGCTACTGGCTAATTCAGTGGTATCAGGGAGTCAAAGTGCTCCCCAAACAGACAATGGTGCCTTTTCTGGAATCTTATGGCACCACAAAAACACAAAACAAAACAAAACAACTGGCCTGGGACTTTTGTGATGTTACTCCTAGACTCATTCTGATGAGGAGGAATTCCTGTAATTCACTAGGGCCGTGTTTCCTCAGAAATTTTTCTCAGTACCTGGGGGATTCTTTGCAAACCTAGAAAAACCAAAGTTACAAATGGATACCTGCTTTTTAAAAGAAATACCAGCTGGACGTGGTGGCTCATGCCTATAATCCTAGCATTTTGGGAGCCTGAAGTGGGAGGATCGCTTGAAGCTGAGCGTTCAAGACCAGCCTGGGCAACATAGTGAGACCCCCATCTGTCCAAAAAATAAGAAAAATTAGCCAGGCATGGTGGCAGGTGCCTGTAGTCCCAGCTATTCGGGAGGCTGAGGCAGGAGGATCACCTGAGCCCAGGAGTTGGAGGCTGCAGCCCACAGTCCAGCCTAGGTGACAAAGTGAGATCCTGTCTCTAAAACAAGAAAATTAACTATTAATAAAAGAAATACTAAATTTAACACATATTCTGTCACCACGCAGTGCTTTGCAGCCATTTCATTAAACTCATTTTGGCCATGATTTTGCCAGTTTCTCTTTACACATAGAGATACCTGTGCCTTGAGGGGGTGCTGGTGCCCCCCCCCATGCTTGTTCAGGGTTGAAGGGTCTTTAGGGCTGGGGACATTGGGGAGGTGTTTGCCAGCTTTCATCTTCTTTCTGTTTTTTTCTCCCTCGAGGCCAAGTGGTGCCTTTTCAAAGCAGAAATCACAGCTCTGGAGACTTTGAAGGGATTTGCTAACATTTATTAAGTGCCACTAGCATTTCTGCAGGCCATAGGCAGGGCTGGGTGTGCGGGAGAGGGAAGGAGGGGTGGCTTCCCGAGCGGGCTGTGGATGTGGGGCCAGTGGGCCACCTCACCCCTGCCGCTCTCCGGAGCAGAGCGGAGGTGAATGGCTTCCTGTTCTCGCCTCCTGGGCCGGTGCTGGAGATGGAGATAAGGAAATCGGAGGAGGGGATGTGTCTGGGTGTGGTGCTGTGGGCGCTGTGGCTCGAGCTGGTGCGTGGGTGTGACACTGGTGAGGTTTGGGCGGAAAGTGTGTGAAGGGGAATGTGCACATGTGATGTTGGTGCCTGATGTGTGACATTGTCACTGTGTCTGTGCCTGACGGCATCACTGCGTCTGTGGGTGATGTCCTTGCTATGTCTGCAAGTAACGTGGCCGGCCGTGTCTGTCTGTGTGTGATGTCATCCCTGTGTCTACGGGTGAGGGGTCACGTGCTGCGGGGGCGGGGCTGTGACAGAGTGTTAAGGGTGTGGTGAGGGAGGTTGTCCGATGGTGTCGGGTTGGCGGGAGGGGCTGAGTGGGGCACTGTGAGCATCTTGCTGCACCGTGTTCCCAGACGGGTGAGTCGGGGCCACATTTCGGTCCTCAGGCCTGGAGCCTCCTCAGCCACTAGAGTAGGAAGGGGTTGGCAACAAGATAATCAGTCAGACAGATGGAAGGACAAACCTTGCCTGGCCCTGGAGACTCCTGGTCAGTGGGGGCAAGATGTCTTGAGGACCCGCACCCTTCCTCCTCCCACTCTGGGCCCCAGTATGATGAGACTGAGTGTGTTCCTCCCCATGAGACAGAGGAAGAGACTGAGTGTCAGAGAGGACACCTCATGAGTCCTAAGTCTCCACTGCAACTTGTCTAACTCTCCCCATGTTTCCCAAGGTTCTGAAGATACTGAGAAGTTGCCCCAAGGCCCCTGCTCACACTGCCCCCAACCCTCCCCCACTGGTCCCCAAGGTGGGGTCTCAGTCTCCCTCTTTTGTCTATACAGAATTGAGCGAGGAACCTGCCCCTGCTCACACACCCTCCATGGCTCCCCAGCTCCACAGGACAAAGCGCAAGCCTCATGATCTGGCATTCAAGGCTCCACCCCTCTGCCTCTGCCAGGCCTCTCCATCAGGGACCCAACCCTGACGAAGTCCCAACAATTCCAAGGGCCTTCACGCTGCTTCTGGGCACCACCCCCATGCCTTTGTGCAGGCCTCCTGCTGTCTGGAATGCCCTTCCCCTCCCAGGCCTGGCAAAGGTTCTCTGAGGGGTCACGGGTTGGCGCAGAAGCTGTTTCCTGCTCGGGGAGGAGGAGGCTGTGGCCAAGTCTCACTTCCCCTGGGTCCTCTCCCTTCCTTCCCTCTCTTCCCTGGGGCCCAAGTGGCCTCACGTTCCTTGGCTGGCTCTGGTCCCCATCCCTGGCCCCAAGCTCCATCTTCAACCAGGAATCACCCAGCTCCGGTCCTGCCTGCGAGGGAGGGCCACGCCTTCCCTGCACCCCTCTTTCCAGAGACAGAAGTCCCCATCGTCGCGACCCAGCTCCCACCCTTGTCCCCTGGTCTGTTCGCCAGCAGTGGCCCCAAGGGGCCTGTGAATGCCTGCGCTGGGTCATGTCCCTCCTCTGCTCACAGCCCTCTCAGGGCTCCCGAAGTCCTCATAGCAGTCACAGGTGCTGCGTGATCTGCCCTGGTCACGTCCCTGCCCTCACCTCCTCTTCCTTTCCTCGGCAGGCCCTCTGCTCCAGCCACACTGGCCTCCTGGTTCAAACATGCCAGGCAGGGCCTTTGCACGGGCTGTGCCCTCTGCCTGGTGCTCCCTTTCCGGGATCTCCCCATAGCTTCGCCCTCACCTCCTTTAGGTCTCTGCTCAAATATCACCTCCCCCATCAAGCCTGCCCTGTCCCCCATGGAAAAATGCCAACCTTCATCCGAACTAGAGCGCAGGGGCATCATCATAGCTCACTGCAGCCTCAAACTGGGCTCAAGTGATCCTCCTGCCTCAGCCTCCCAAGTAGCTGGGACTGTAGGCACGTGCCACCATGCTTGGCTAATTTTTCTATTTTTTGTAGAGATGGGGTCTTGCCATGTTGTCCAGGCTGGTCTTGAACTTCTGGCCTCAAGTGATTCTCCCGCTTCAGCCTTCCAGAGTGCTGGGACTACAGATGTGAGCCACTGCACCCAGCCAAAATTCCAACTTTTTCATACTTCCTTATAGCTCTTCCGTCTTGCTTGTCACCAAAGGGCCCTTTAGTGGCACATTCATCTGGTTTATCATCCTCCTGCCCTACTAGACTGTGAACCCCACAAGAGTGGAGTTTCTGTGCCTTATTCCCCACTGTGTGCCCAACACTCAGCATCGTGCCTGGCACCCAGCAGCTGCTCAGTACTTACAGGCTGAATGAGCAGACAGACAAGTCGTGGCAGTGATAACAATGAACTTGAGTGATGCTCACTGTGTGCCCAGTTCAGAGCCGGGGAGCCAGGGCTGAACTCCCACCCGAAGCCTTTCACATGACGCTTTTTGCCATATCCAGCCACTTAGGCCCTGGACAAAGATTTGCTTAACGTTTGTCCTTATGTCCATTTTGTAATCATAAATTTATCTCCAAAGGACACTCAGTCTCATTAAGTAAAGAAGAGCCAGTGCGCTTGTCATTGATAGAAGATGACTTAAAAATGTTCAGTCAGAGCAAGACCTTGTGTTTAAGTTCAGCCAGTGCAGGGCCCTGGGTCTCTCATTGATCTGTGAACTTGGGGGACACGCAAGTGTCCTGCTCCTGTTGGGGCGAGTTAGCACAAGCTGAGAGTTTCTCTCTCTCTCTTTCTTTGCCTCACCACTATACTAATGAGAATAGTTTTTAAATTCAAATTTAGCTTTAATTTTTTTAGAAATGGGGCCTAGCAATGTTGCCCAGGCTGGTCTTGAACTTCTGGGCTTGAGCGATCCTCCCACCTTGGCCTCACAAGTAGCTGGGACTGCAGGCACGTGCCACCACGCCCCTCTAAACTGAGACTTTCTGGAGGCGTAGAAAGAATCAGAGTGGAAAAGAAAGATTAGCTCTCCCAGTGAGTGGGGTGGCTGATTGATGCTGGACTTTGCTGTGTCACTTCATTAGGTGCATCTAAAATTGCAGGCGGGTGTGGTGGCTCCCATCTGTAATCCTAGCACTTTGAGGCTGCAGTGAGCTATGATCGTGCCACTGTACTTCAGCCTGGGTGACAGAGCAAGACCCTGTCTCTCTAAAACAATGATAATGATAATTTAAAAATAATTAAAATTCCGGTGACTTGCTCCGAGTTGCCTGGTGAAGCCAGAGCTGATAGCCCCAGCCCACTTGTACCTGGTCCTCCTTTCAAGGGAGGGCCGGCCCTTCCTGCGACCCTGAAGAGAGAAGCTGGAGAGGCCCCGGCTTAAGTGCACATTGTTTTCTCAGCAGGGCGACATCATTTAGGGTAAACAATGTCAAGCAGTTCCCGGTTCTCAGCCCTGACAGTCCTGGGCGGGGAGCCCGGCCCTGGCCCTGACTTGCGGCACTCATGATCCCAGGCTGGTTACTTCCCTGAGGCCTCAGTTCCCTCCTCTGAGAAGTGGGGATAATAATAGATCCTCCTTCCTTGCCAAGATGGGGAAGGAAATCGTGTTTGCCTGGGGCAGGGATCGCCTCCCCACCTTTTTGTTTCCCTTTCTGGGGGCTTTCTGGGGCTGAGAACTATCTCCCAGGCAGACCCAAGTATAGCAAAGGGGGTAAGGGGCAGCTCGGCAAGGGGGTGAGCTCCCCATCAGAGAGGGTATGTAAGAGGCATAGTGGAGCTGGAGCTGGACGTGGAGCACCCTGGGGAGCTGGCAAACCTCTGACAAAAGCCTGGTGGCAAAACAGTCACAGGCCCAGTCTTTGGAGTCAAGGGGATGTGCCTTTAAAAATTCTGGCGCCTCCTGAAGCCTCAGGGCCTAAGCTGCAAGTGGCAATGCCCGTCCCTGACTCCTCCGGCACCTAAACGTGAGTGGCTGGGACCCTGGAGGGAGCACAGGGTGTTCTTGGGAAGGCAGCCTGAGTCACCATCCCTGTGACATACAGGGTGTAGTCTGACGGATGACCAGCCCAGGAGGAAGTGACAGGGGCAAAGGCAATGAGCCATGACCTCAGCGTGTGCCGGGTGCCCTCGATGCGCCCCACTGGGGCCCCTGGCCCCTTGCTCTGGCCCTTTGTGGACCGCACTTTACAGTTAGCAAAGTGTTTCCAACCCTTGACTTCAGAGACTCCCATTTTTTTTTTTTTTTAAGAGACAGGGTCTCACTCTGTCACCCAGGCTGGAGTGCTGTGGTGTCATCCCAGCTCACTGCAGCCTCCAACTCCTGGGCTCAGTGATCCTCCTGCCTCAGCCTCCTGAGTAGCTAGGGCTCCAGGCGTGCGCCACCATTGCCTAATTGTTTCATTTTGTGTAGAGATGGGGTCTCGCTATGTTGCCCAGGCTGGTCTTGAATTCCTGGGCTCAAGTGATCCTCCTGCCTTGGCCTCCCAGAGTGCTGGGACTCTAGGCGTGAGCCACCGCATGGGGCCAGACTCTTCTCTCACCCTGTCCAGCTTCCGGGTCTTTGCCTTGGCTGTTCCTGTTGCCTGAAACACTGTTCCTCCTCTTTTCCCTGAGGCAATTCCTTCTTATGCTCCCACTCAAAGAACCAGGAGGAGGGTCCCCTTACCTCCCTTGCCTGCTTGGAGTCTGATCACGGGGGTTCGTGTAGCAGCTCTGCCGCTCCCTGGCTGTGTTACCTGGGGCACAATGCATGCCCTCTCTGGGCCTCACTTTCCTTATCTGGAGAGTGGAAATCATAGTAGCTTGCCCACAAATTAGGGTTGTGAGGATTAAATAAGTTAGCTTATTTAATCAACGTGCTTAGAACTGTGTAGCGCTCACAATAGTGCCCAATAATTGTAGACTCTTGGGTTGTCTTATCATGACACATTGTCTGTCTGGCCCACTACACAGGGAGTTTCATGAGGACAGAGCTGGGTGTGTCTTGGTTACTGCTGTGTCCCCCAGGCCTAGCACAGGGCCTAGTATACAGCAGGCACTCAATTAAGGAAGCAGCAAATGTGATATCAGCCTCTCTTCATCCCCACTTTTGGTCCTAGCTTCACCCACAGCCCTGAGACTGAACTGCCTCAGCCTGCCCAGTGTCTTACCTGGATGGGGCTGCAGGGTTGCCTACAGGGGGCCTCTGGGACTCCAGGATCCTCCTCTTGAATTCCTCCAGGCCAGCTGTGTCTGGAGAGAGAGGGAGGGATCAGGCTTGACCTACTGCCTTAGCAGCCCCTGCCCCTGGGCTAGGGATGGACTGGCAGCCCAGGGCAGCAGGACTGTGGTGGGGCGCAAGGTGGAAAGGACCCCCTCCCCTACTTCCTGCCTCTGCCTTGTGTCACTCACCGATGGGCGGGGGGTTGGGGGCAGGCCCCACGGGTCTCGGCACCGACATCGGCTGTGACTGTGGGAAGAAGGGTGGAAGGAGGTTGGCAGAAAGCGGGACCCCTGGGCTCCAGTCCCAGTGAGGTTCCTTCCAGGGCAGGGCAACAGAGCCCCATGTAGAAAGACACACATGATAATGAACGTAATCACCCGCACCCACCATGAGCCCTCAAATGACCTGGGGACTCCAGGGACTGGCTTCCCGTGGCAGTCCTCAAACACCCCATTCTGCAGGGCTGGCCTGCCTCAGTCTCCCTCATGGCCTCCATGCCAATCCAGCCCACTCCATGGCCCCAAGCGTGCACACCTACCCACTGTGGCCCCCGCTTCAGTCTGAAGCCGACCTGCTCTGTAAACCAGCTGGACCCTGGCCCTAAAGGCGGGCCTTGGAACAACCCTCAGCCAATGCCCTGAAACCTGACATGCCAAGCCAGTTCTGAACTCAGTTACCTGGTTCCGACGTGAAAACTCAGCCTTCCTGAGAGAGTCAGGTCCCAACCTGGCCCACCTCCAATTACAAACTGGATCTGACCATATGTCCACATCTAATTCTGATTCCAGTCATCCCCTAGACCTGATGTCTACGATGAGTCCATTTCTCTGGCCCCAGCCCTTGGTCCCACCATGCCCACCCATAAACACCTGCCCAACTCCACAACTGATTCCAGCCTCTACTCAACTCCCACCCAAAACCCATCCTCAGTCCCAATCCCAGCCCGAACTTCACTCCAATCCTAAGGCTCTATGGAGCCTTAACCTTAACCTTGAAATAGGCCCAGGCCTATCACTTACCCCAAGGCCACCTCAACCCAACCCCACCCCCCAAGATCAGCATCTACACTAGCTTCTACTCTAGATCCAGGTCTGACCCTCACTCCAAACCCAATGTCTCCCTAGCCCTCACCCAGGGTCACCCAATCCTTTAACTCAACTATATCCCAAATCCAGCCCAACTCAACCCTCAACCAGTTACCCTAAGCCCAACCCAACCTCAACTCCTAACTCATCGTCAATACCAATCCCGATCTCAATGACAATGGGATTTGAAATTCCACCCTTGTCCCCAAACCTCTAACCATCTCTAGACCGACCAGCCACCTCCACGTACCTGATCCTCAACTCCAAGTTCAATGCCTCAACTCAACTCAATCTTGAAATAACCAAGATCCAAGATTCATTATTCACCCAACCCTATACCCAATGACCACCCTTCATATGGCGCCTGACTCAATTTGTAAACTTTTCTCACAACCCAAACTCCAAATTCAACCCCAAGTCTGAGATCAATGAAGTCCTAAATGGAACCCTAACTTTAACCCAAACCAACTCTAGGTATAGTGGTGACCAAGAGCTCATCTCAGCCCAACTTAAACACAAGTTCGATGTCTACATTGACTCTTCCTCTATGCATCCTCACAGCAGTATCACTCCCAACCCTTACCCAGCTCCCTCTAATTCTTCAACGCAACTCGAATACAATCTCAACTGTGACCTGAATCCCAATCCTAACCTCAACCCTAGATGAACCCCTAATCCAGACCCTAAATCAATTTGAGGCCCACCAGCATCCCCTATACTTAACCCCAGCCTCAATTCTTAACCTTTCTCAATGTCATTACCAATTCCAAACTCCACCCCAATTCTAATGCCAATAAAATCCTACATTCATACACAACTGTAATCCAAAACCCAACTCTGGAGTCAACAGCCATCAACAAAGTCACCCCAGCCTCAGTTTCAAATCCACCCTCAATGCCTCAACTCAACCCAAACCCAAAGCAACGGAAATTCTAGATTCACCCGCTCTTTAAATCAGTTGGACCCTGATCCTAAGCAATATCCCTGGAACGACCCTGAGCCAGTCCCCCAAAACCTGAAATACAAAGCCAATTCTGAACTTAAAATCAGCTAAAAATCTGACTCCATGAAAACTCAACCTCCCTTTAGAATCAAGCCCCAACCTAACCCCAACTCTAATTGCAGCCGGTTGACAAACCCAGACCCGATAGCAATTGGAGGTACAAACTGACCTTGAATTCCAGTCTTACCCTACTCCCGTCTCAACTCCTATCTCCATTCTAGACTCTGTCCTGGTCCTAATGCTGGTGAGCCTCTCGAGGGAATCTGAAACTCACCCAGTGTAGACCAGGCAGCCAACCTCAAACCTGGCTCCAAACTCAAGTTCAACATCACCACCAGCAGCGTGGCATCTGGACCCGATTCCAATGCAGCCTCCTGGGCCCCACCAGCCTACCTTGGCCTTGATGCAGGTGTCCAGGGCCGAGTTGCTGACAGCCAGTTGCATCTTGAGCTGTTCTGCTTCTCTCTTCTTCTCCTCCAGCTCCTTGGCCATGTTGTCCCGCTCCTTCCGCAGTGCTACCTTCTCCTCCAGCGCCAGCTGTGTCTGCCGGGCACATTCGGCCTGGAGCTTGGCCTCCCGGGCCTGAGCCTCCTTCTCCACCTTCTCTCTCGCCTCCTGACTGGCCCGCAGGCCCTGCTCGGCTTCCAACTTCTGGCGTTGGAGGTCTGAGTTCTCACGGGCCACGCGCTCGATGCCGGCCCTGAGGCTCCGGGCCAGCTCTTCCACCTTGGTGCTCATGAGGCTGGGCATGTGGTCGCAGCTTCTCCGGATGGAGGCCACTTCCGAGCCCAGGGGATGGTAGAGGCTGTAGCTCAAGGAGTCCAGGGTGCGTGGAATAATGGAATCCCGCCACAGGTTGCGCAGATCCGTCTCAAACTTGTCCTTGTCCAGCAGGAGGCAGAGGGCTTGCACCTTTTGCAGCCGGTCCTCGGCCAGCTGTCGCTCCTGCCGCTGCTGCTCCCGGGCTTTCGAGCACTCGGCCAGCTGTTCCTCCACCACATGCTTGCTCAGCGACAAGCCTTCCTTATCTTTGGTGCAAACCGCCTTCTCCTTGGCTAGCTCCACCTCTATCGTCTTGGCTTTCTGACCCAGCATGAGGAGCAACGCTAAGGGAACAAGACCAGGAGACCCAGGAAGATCAGGAGCTGCCGAGAGTGCTGTGCAGAGAGTCCCCCACCCCCGCTCCCCGTGGCCTTAGCACTCACCGTTGCAACTCTTGTTCGTCTCCTTGAGATGATCTTGGCACTGCTTCTCACTCAAGATGATCGCAGCTACATACAGCTGATTGTTCGCGTAGATGACCTGCTCCGATTCGGGGTCAGGGTGGGACAACGCAGGGCAGAGCTCAGTGGCCAGCCCTCCCTGGGACTGCCCAGATCCAGATCAGGTACCCAGGTGGGCCAGCGGAGCCAAGTTCACAAGGGCATTGATCCTGTGGGGGGGTGTTTCTCGCATCTTCAGAAGTGTTTACGATTCCTACCGCGCATGTGTATGTACTGCTATGTACCGCGCAGACCCTTGCACCCTGAGCTCCGATTCCTACTGCTCAGAAATGAAGAGGAAACAGTACGATGCCTGCTACGGCATGCACAGACTTTGAAAATGTGACACTCACGTTTATGGTCAAGTGATTTTGACAAGGATGCTGTTATGAGCTCAATCGTGTTCTTGCCCCAGTGCAAATGTCAAGGTCCTAACCTCCAGTACCTCCGAATACGGCTGTGTTGGGAGGTAGGGTTTTTGTTTTTTGTTTTTGTTTTTTGTCTCTCTCTGTCACCCTGGCTGGAGTGCAGTGGCATCATGATAGCTCACAGCAACCTGGAACTCCGGGGTTCAAGCGATCCTCCTGCCTCAGCCTCCCAAGTAGCTGGGACTACCAGCATGTGCCATCATGCCTGGCTAATTTTTTTTTCTATTTTAGTTGCCCAGCTAATTTCTTTCTACTTTTAGTAGAGATGGGGTCTCCCCTTTGCTGAGGCTGGTCTCGAACCCCTGAGCTCAAACGATCCGCCCGCCTCGGCCTCCCAGAGTGCTAGGATTACAGGCGTGAGCCACCGCACCCAACCAGAACAGTCTTTTTAACGATGGTGCTGAGACAACTGGCCATCCACAAGCACAGGAACCATTGTAGACTTCCCCTCACACCGTACACACAATGAACGCAAAACCAGTCAAAGACATGAATGTCAGAGCTTGAACTATATGACTCCTTAGAAGAAAACATAAGTGTTAAGTCTTTGTGACCTTGGATTTGTCAATGGTTTCTCAGAGAGGACACAAAGTACAAGCAACAAAAGAAAAAATAAATTGGACTTCATCAAAAATTAAAAACTTCTGTGCTTCAAAAGGCACCATCAAGAAAGTGAGAAGACAACACATAAATGGGAGAAAATCTTCACAAATCAGACGTCTGATAAGGAAGTAGTATCTGGGATGTATTTTAAAAACTCTTACAAATCAATGATACAAACACAATCCTTAGCTGGGTGCAGCGGCGCACACCTGTAGTCCCAGCCACTCAGGAGGCTGAGGCAGGAGGATCACTTGAGCCCAGGAGTTCAAGGCTGCAGTGAGCTGTAATCCCACCACTGTACTCCAGCCTGGGTGACAAAGCAAGACCCTGTCCCCAAAAAAAAAACAAAAGAGAGTAACCATAGGACCCAGCTATGACCCAGCGTATGACCTCTTGGTATATACCCAAGAGAAATGAAAACACGTCCACATATGAACCTCGAAAACATGACGCTGAGTGAGAGAAGCCACACACAAAAAGCCACACAGTGTGTGATTCCATTCATAGAAATGTCCAGAACAGGCAAATCCACAGAGACAGGAAGCAGATTAGTGGCTGCCAGGGCTGGGGAAGGGGTAGTGGGGAGTGACTGCTGATGGGGACGGGGTTTTCTTTTGGGGGGGATGAAGATGTAAAATTGATCATGGTGACAGATGCACAGCTCTATGAAAGTATTAAAAATCACTGAATCGTATACTTTAACTGGGCGATTTGCATGGTATGTGAATCACATCTCCATAAGCCGTTTCTAAAGAAAGAGTTTACAATTTACAATTCTTGGCCAGGCATGGTGGCTCATGCCTGTAACCCTAGCACTCTGGGAGGCCAAGGCCGGAGGATCGTTTGAGGTCAGGAGTTCCAGACCAGCCTGAGCAAGAGTGAGACCCCGTCTCTACTAAAAATAGAAAGAAATGATTTGGACAGCTAAAAAATATATATATAGAAAAAAATAGCCTGGCATGGTGGCACATGCCTGTAGTCCCAGCTACTCAGGAGGCTGAGGCAGTAGGATTGCTTGAGCCCAGGAGTCTGAGGTTGCTGTGAGCTAGGCAGATGCCACGGCACTCTAGCCCGGGCAACAGAATGAGACTCTGTCTCAAAAAAAAAAAAAAGAAAGAAAAGAAAAGTTAGCCAGGCATGGTGGTGCCTTTAGTCCCAGCTACTCGGGAGGCTGAGGTAGGAGGATCACTTGAGCCCAGGAGTTCGAGGCTGCAGTGAGCTATGATTGCATCTCTGCACTCCAGCCTGGGTGACACAGTGAGACTCTGTCTCTAAAAAGCAAATAGCAAAATCGCATTTCTTAGCACCGCCAGGGCAGCAGGAACACCAACATTTGTCCTCACTAAGATCAGAGCTGCCGTGGCTGGGATGGGGGTTGGGGGGCTGTCTCCCAGCACCGTGCCCCCGTCTCGGGGCTGGGGCTGGGCGGCCCGAAAGCCAAGGGCCCCAGGATCCCTGGAGATAGAACCCTGAGGAATTGCAAGCAAGAGGAATTTGTCAACTTCAAGGAAAAAAAAAAAAAAGAAAAGAAAAAAAGCTCTGATTTTTCAATGTTTCTTTTCTTTTTTGAGACAGAGTCTCACTCTGTCACTCTGGCTGGAATGCAGTGGTGTGATCACAGCTCGCTGCAGCCTCCAACTCCTGGCCTCAAGCGGTCCTCTTGCCTCAGCCTCCCAGAGTGCTGGGACTACAGGCATGAGCCACGGTGTCTGGCAAAATTAAGTTTTAAAGAGGCAGTCTTAGGTGTCTAATATTCTATGACGGGGGAGTCCACGATTCTGGGGGTTGTTGAAGCTTCTACAATTGTATGATGCTGGGCTCGGTGGTGGTGTGAGTCCTGGAAGACCCAAATGGGCCAAGTGCCTGGAGCTAAGAGGTCTGAAAAAGCTGTCATGGCCTGGGGGTGAGGGAGGGGAAGAGGGGAGACATAGCTCTGCCCTGGGGTGTGAGGGGGACCTATCCCATTCTGGGGGTCTGAGAGGGGATCCACCCGACCCTGGGGATTTGGGGGGACAGTGTCCTGTCCTGGGGTTCTGGGAGGGAGAGACAGGGCCACCCCAGGCAGTTCCGGGGGCCGGGTGGTCTTCCCACCTCCCACCTCCCCCAGCCTCCCCTCACCCCTGCCCTCCCATCTCTCACCCCACCTCACCCCTACGGAGGAGCCCCAACGCCCCCTTCCCCTCGGTGTCTTAGGGTGGGTAGGACCCCTCTAGGGGAAGCAGATGTGAGAGGACACAGGTGATTGTTGAGCACGTTTGACACGAATGAGAGGTGCCAGCGGCGAGGATCTCCATGAGACCCCCTGTGTATGCCCATGACTGTCCCCGGAGTCCGCCTGTCTCTGTCCTGTTGGGGAAACCACCTACCCTCTCAGGCCCCCATTTCCATGGCTGCAAAAGAGTGTCCAACTTCTCCCTCTCTCCTGGGATTCAACCATGAGATATGTCTAACGCAGGCACCCAGCGTTGGGAGGATTTGAGCCCTTTGTACATATTATCCTTGAGTAAGAACAAAATGCTCTGAGCTTTTGTTCAACCAGTTCTCATCTGCAGCTAGCGTGTGCTGGAACATTCTGGATGCTCTATCTATGCCTATTAAGTCATGGGTTCAGGGCTGCCTGCTAACATATAGGATGTCCAGTTAAACCTGAATTCCGGAGTGACAATGAATAATTTTTTTAGTTGTAAGTATATCCCAAATATTGCATGGGGTCAGGCATGGTGGAAATGAGGCCGAAGCAGGAGGATCGCTTGAGGCTAGGAGTTTGAGACCAGCCTGGGCAACAAAGCAAGACACTGTTTCTACAAAATATAAGAAAAATTAGCCGGGTGTGGTGGCGCACGCCTGTAGTCCCAGCTACTTGGGAGGCTGAGGCAGGGGGATCCTTTGAGCCCAAGAGTAGGAGGCTGCAGTGAGCTGTGATCATGCCACTCATTGCACTCCAGCCTGGGGACAGGGTGAGACCTTGTCTCCAAAAAATTAAAGCAAACAGACAAACCCCACCAAATACTGCATGGGATGTAGTTATACTTAAAAAAAAAAAAAAAAAAGAAAAAGCGCATTGCTTATCTACGCAGACTTTTCACATAGAATGTCGGGTCTGTGACCGTCCTGTCTCATGGATGAAGAAACGGAGGCCCTGAGAGTGATGTGACCTGCCCAGGGTCCCCGAGACGAGCACCTGGCTGGCAGCCTTACCCGGTCGGCCTGGCACTGGCGGAAGCTGGCGTTGATGCGGTCCAGGTCGCGGCGGGCGCTGAGCAGCATCTGCATGATGGCATCCTTGGCGCGGGTGGTGAGGTTGAGCTCCTTGGACAGGTTGTTCTGGGAGGCCGTGAGCTCCATGACCTGGCTGTACAGGCCCTGGGCCCGGCGCTCGGTGGCCTGCAGGTTGGACTCGGTGCTCACGTGCACGTTGCCGTAGACCATGAAGAGGACGAGCCCCAGAATGATGAGGAACTGGATGAGTGACACGAAGAGGAAAAAGTAGCGCAGATAGTACCAGCAGCCCCGAGGGCCGCCGCCCGCCCGCGAGTAGGACCCGCCGTGATCCATGGCTACACCCGTCTGCTCCCGGCCCTGCCACCCGCCCGGTGACCGTCCCCGCAGCCGCGGCGCTCTGCGCAGGGCCGTGTTTATATTACCTCTCTTAATACTTCCCCTGCCTGGCTCCTTCCGGGCCGGGAGGAAACGGGGCCTGCGGGTTATCACAACACTCCCACCCTGGCTGTGAGGGTACAAGGCGGAGGACAGGGTGGCCGGGGCATGGCGGGGCCTCTCTGATTGTCACCAGCTGGGGCCCCGGCGGATGGGCAGGCTCCTCGGCCCCACTTGCCCCACTTGCCCCTCGGGGCCTTTCCTCACGGCCAGCCTGGCCGGGCGCTGCTCTCAGCACTGGCCACATATCCTCTCGCTTAGTGGTCCCGGGCCAGCTGCTGTGGCCCTTGTGTGGAGGGGGAAACCGAGGCACAGGAAGGACAAAGGACTGTTCTTGGATTTCATGCTGTTGGTTCCCAGAGCCGGTCTTGACCTTGAAGCAGGCTGGCTACAGACGTGTGCCCACTTTACCGGGGCAGCTGCTGATTAAATGGAATACAACATGGGGAAGTCTTAGCCCAGGAATGGACAAACAGTAGGTGCTCAGTAATTACACACAAGGGCTTCATGGAGGGCTGAGCCGTGGATGGCGGTGGCGCTGTTCCCCAAGCCCTGTCTTCCTACCCAGTGTCCTGCTCACTCACATAGGTGCTCAATAAGTGCTCTGGACACAGCAGCACAAAGGGCAATGAACTTGGGGCCGGGAAGAGCCAGCTGCACCCACTGTGAGGTTGGGGGAGGGGCCTCGCCCGTCTGGGTCTCGGTTTCTCCCTCTGTCGGATGGGGTGTGCCCGGTGCCCGGGTCGCCCTGTGGCTCTTGTTATTATGATAGTTTCTTGTTTGCGGCAATATTTCGGGGGCTCCATGAGACGGTGAATGAGAAGTGTCAGATCGGTGGGGGCCAAGCTTTCTGTCACCTGACACTCCTGACACTCAAAACCACAGGGTCTTCTGGGGTCACTGTGGGGTCACCCCCTGGGCAGTCAGGGAAGGGGTCTGGACACCAAGGAACAAAGGATCCTGCCTATCTCCCGGAATCAGGAGTGAGTCCCTTCTTTGTTCACTCCACATGGTTCCTGCCAGGGCACCCGGAGAGGTGTCAGCCCCAGGCCTGGCCATAAGCAGCTCCCAGTCTTAGGATGGGACAGGCACTCCTAGGCCCGTGGCGTCAGGGCTGGCTGAGAGGGAGTGACTGCGTCAGGGAGCTGGAGAGGAGGCTGGAGAGGAGGCTGGAGGGGTGGGTGACAATAACATAATCGCTGTCCATTGACTGTGGGGAGCACAGCAGTGTGAGGCTGGGGCATGGGGACAGGTCCCCTCACTAGGTAATGGGCAGGGGAGGTCGTTGGCAGCGGGGAGGGGTCCTCCAGGGTGGTGCTCAGCGAGGCGGGTGTTGAGTTGTGAAGGAGGAAGTTCCCAGGGGTGGGCAGGAAACTCAAGTCTGACCTTTGGCCTTTGCGGTTACCCGGTGATTCCTGATTCCGGACCCTTCCCAGCTAGTGGGGGAAGGAGAGTTGGGGGCTGCCGCTGGCGCCCAACCAGCTATTTCTCCAGGTTGGCCACTGCTCCTCCAGAACCCCCCAGAGCAGGGGAGGAGGAGGGCAACATAGGCAGAGCGGACACAGGGTTA
The DNA here is from genome assembly GCA_028533085.1 of Varecia variegata. Taxonomy (NCBI): domain Eukaryota; kingdom Metazoa; phylum Chordata; class Mammalia; order Primates; family Lemuridae; genus Varecia; species Varecia variegata. The sequence goes on along the minus strand of CM052442.1, from coordinate 86,817,656 downwards.
CAATTTAGGGCTCTGGAGTTAAGCTCTGGCTGTGCCACCTACCAGCTTGGTGACTTCAGACAAGGGACTTCCTCTCCTGGAGCCTGTTTTCTCCTGTCTAAGGTGGAGACAAGGCTGGGTGTGGTGGCTCACCCCTGTAATCCCAGCACTTTGAGAAGCTGGGGTGGGAGGATTGCTTGAGGCCAGGAATTGAAGATCAGTCTGGATAACATAGTGAGACCCTGTCTCTACAAAAAAATTTTAAAACTCCGCCAGTGTGGAGGCGTGTGCCTGTAGTCCTAGCTGCTAGGGAGGCTGAGGCAAGAGGATCACTTGAGCCCAGGAGTTAGAGGTTGCAGTGAGCTGTGATCACACCACTGTGCTCACTATAGCTCAGGGGACAGAGTGAGACTGTCTCCAAAAAAAACCCAACCCTCCTCCCAAAAAACAACTAAAAACTAAAAAAAAATTAAGATGGAGACAACATAGCCAGTTGGAAAGTTCTTTTTTTTTTTTTTTTTGAGACAGAGTCTCGCTTTGTTGCCCGGGCTAGAGTGAGTGCCGTGGCGTCAGCCTAGCTCACAGCAACCTCAAACTCCTGGGTTTAAGCGATCCTCCTGCCTCAGCCTCCCGAGTAGCTGGGACTACAGGCATGCACCACCATGCCCGGCTAGTTTTTTTCTATATTTTCTATATTTTTAGTTGGCCAGATAATTTCTTTCTATTTTTAGTAGAGACGGGGTCTCGCTCTTGCTCAGGCTGGTCTCGAACTCCTGACCTTGAGCGATCCACCCACCTCGGCCTCCCAGAGTGCTACAATTACAGGCGTGAGCCACTGCGTCTGGCCTAGTTGGAAAGTTCTTGACACCATGACTGGCACATGCTTAGCCTAATAAACGGTGTGTTTTTTTTTTTTAAGGTGGGAGGGGCTGGATCATGCCCAGCGTCTGATGCCAGGTTGAGGAGCTGAGACACAGGGGAGGGGCACTGTCCTAGCTGCTGGTGCTCCAGGCCTGGGAGCGCTGCAGGAAGGAGGGCATGGTGTGGATGGAAAATGAGGGTGTCAAGGCTTCAGTGGAGGGGTCAGGCAGGGGGCAGTGCCTGGGCCAATGCCAGGAGGTGTGATAGCCTTGGTGTGCACTTAAGATCTTGGTTATTCTTGGCTGGGCACAGTGGCTCACGCCTGTAATCCTGGCACTCTGGGAGGCCGAGACAGGAGTATCGATTGAGCTCAGGAGTTCGAGACCAGCCTGAGCAAGAATGAGACCCCGTCTCTACTAAAAATAGAAAAATTAGCCAGGCATCGTGGCGCGTTTAGTCCCAGCTACTCAGGAGGCTGAGGCAAGAGGATCGCTTGAGCCCGGAGTTTAAGGTTGCTGTGAGCTAGCCTGGGCGACAGAATGAGACTGTGTTTAAAAAAAAAACAAAAATCTTGACTATTCCTCACGATATACTGAAGGTGTTGCATGTATGTTTGTATGTATAAACATGATGGCAGTCAGTTGACAAGGAAAAAGAAAGGCAACCTTAAACTCTCAGAAAACCAAAAAGTCACCTTGGACTTGATGGTACTGATATGCTACAGTTTTGAGCAATCGTCACAGTGTAAGAACCAGAGTTATGTTTCATTTTTCTTTTTTCTTCTTAAATGTTTTGTAGAGAAAGACGGGGCCTTGCTATGTTGCTCAGGCTGGTCTTGAACTCCTGGCCTCAAGTGATCCTCCCACCTCAGCCTCCCGAAGTGCTGGGATTACCGGCATGAACTGCCACACCCATGGCAAGAACCAGAGTTTTAAATATGCATACTAATGTTGTTTGTATCAAGCTCAAAAACAAATTGTTTCCTTTTGGCACTTTGATCTCACACTTTTGATTGTAATATGTCTTTTGGAATAATTGTTTTATTGGCTAGCTTTTTTTTAACAGAGAAAGTAAAGACAGTCTTTCCTCTTTTTGTTCGATATCATGTCTTTGAGATTTGTTTTTTTTTTTTTTTTTTTTATTTTATTTTTTTTAAGAGACGGGGTCTCGCTATGTTGCCCAGGCTGGAGTGCAGTGGCGAGATTTGTTGATTCCCTTTGCCTGCTGTTTAAGTTGTCACCACATACGTTACCCTAATAACTATGGACTGTCATTTAGATTGTTTCTAAGATTTTTGTTGCAATGAATAAAAGAAGACTTGAAATCAAATTTCCAGAAATGAAATCTCTGGGTCCCAAAGTGGGCACATTTTACATTTTGATAGCTGTCACCAATTTGTCCTCCAAAGAGGTTGTTTCCATTGACACCTCTCCCTGCGGTGTCTAAAATCCCGAAAAACAGACTTTATGAAAATGGCCTGTGTCCCTGGCAAGGTCATTCCAGAGGGAGAAGGTGAGGCCTGGTCCAAGGATTCCCATGGAGTCAAATGCCTGGGCCCTGATGTGAGCGTTTGGTTTTTTCCTGAAAACAATTTGTCTTGTCCACAGGAAATTTTGCACATGAATCCCTCTGAATTCTCTTGGAGGGTCATTGCAAAATCAGGCTTCGGTTTTAAACTCTTTTGTTTTTCTAAATAAAAAAACACAATTGGTTTGGTTTTATTTGTTTGAGGGAAGGGAAAACTGTCATGAGGAAGTTGACTCTGTGTCACTCCCTGAAAATTGACACTGAAGTCTTCATAGGGACATGAGGCTTAAAAACAAAGCAAAACAGAAACAAAGAAACAAAACAAGAAACCCATAGAGGACTTCAGGAAGCTCCTTGTGGAAGTGATATTCTGATGAGAAAACATTTCAGTGATGTTCAGAAAACGGTCCACTTTGACATTTATGTGTTTGGTTTTTGGTTAAGTGAAGTGAAATTAAGTTTTATGCCAGCCTGAGCAATGAGCGAGACCCCGTCTCTACTAAAAAATAGAAAGAAATTAGCTGGACAACTAAAATATATATAGAAAAACATTAGCCGGGCATGGTGGCGCATGCCTGTAGTCCCAGCTACTTGGGAGGCTGAGGCAGTAGGATCTTATGCTTAAGTACAGGAGTTTGAGGTTGCTGTGAGCTAGGCTGACGCCACGGCACTCACTCTAGCCCGGGCAACAGAGTGAGACTCTGTCTCAAAAAAAAAAAAAAAAAAAAGAAATTAAGTTTTATGCTTTTGGAGGTGACAGAGAAGGCAAAGAAAGTCCCTTGGGAGGGGCAGCCTGTGCTTTCTGCCACTCTGTTTGTTTTTTTTGTTGTTGTTGTTTTGAGACAGAGCCTCACTCTGTCACCTGGGCTAGGGTGCCGTGGCATCAGCCTAGCTCACAGCAACCTCAAACTCGTGGGCTCAAGTGATCCTCCTGCCTCGGCCTCTCGAGTAGCTGGGACTACCGACATGTGCCACCACACCCAGCCACTTTCTGCAACTCTGTGTTCCTGGCTGAAAAACGGGATGCAGTTTCTTGCCTGGGAGTGGGGCACTGGCAAGGTCAGGTGGTGGTTGTCCCAGGTGTCCCCTGCCCATGGCTGCTCTGGGCTTCCTATTTCTGTCCCCTACCCCTGCCGCTGCCATCACAGGTCCCACAGAGGAGTGCTGTTTGCTTCCCTTGGCAGCTGGGGAGCTTCAGTGAGGGCCCAGGACCTGGGCTTATTCTCCCCAAGTCACCCCGAATCTTCACCCACTCTCTGGCCCGTGGCCTCCCTGGGGTTTAAAGCCCTCAGCCTCTCTGCCCGTTCTACTCACACACCTGCCAGGGCTCCCCAGTACCCTCCATTCCTGGAACTGATTTTCAGGCGTCCCAAGAGTATGGCCAAGATGGGGCCAGCAGAATAAAGAAAGAAATGAATAATGATGCCAACGATTTGAGGCCTCACATACAGCCTGAGCTCAGTTGGTACACAGATCAACTCCTGGACCCCAGAGCCACACAATGTGGGGGTCTTAAGTCCCCGGGGCCCCATCTGGGCAGCCCACTCTCCAGGCTCCCAGCTCTGGCCGCCTCTACAAGGAGGAACCATTTCCTGCCTGCTTCTGGGTTTACGCCAGGGTTGGGGAGTCTCAGCCCCACCCTCCCAAGCTCTCAACTCTGGGTTCTTCGCGGGAGGCACCTGGGTCTGCAGGTTGGGGCGACCCCTGGTGGCCGATAGCGGAACAGAGCGGCTAGAACCCTCTTCTCCCTGGAACCTCATTTCCTTCTAGGCGGGGTCTCCAAATGGGCCCCCTCTCGGGTGAGGGCCCTGATCAGGCACCTCAAGACCCCAGTTGGGTGGGAGTGGGGCGGAAATGAGCGGGACTGACTGAAGAGAGGGTGTGTGTCAGAGTTTCAAGGACTTCCACTCCCCTTCCTACACAAGCCTCTTACAGTGTTTTAAAAACAAATTGTAATATTTAATTTTTAAATGGGAATACATGTGCATGACTTTTAAAATGCAAACTTTACAAAAAGGTATACATAGAAACGTTTGACTGCAGCCCCTGCCAACCCCTAACCCCTTGGTCCCCTCCCCAGAGGCCATGGCTGTGAGCAGTGTCTCCTTCACAGGTATTTGGATGAAAATTCCCTCCCATTTTAAAAAATGTACACAAATTATCACTCTCCTGCTTTTTACATTAATGTATCCTGGAGAGAATCCACTTCGGTTGTATAAACGGTTGTATAGTATTCCACTGTGTGGATTGACAGACATTGACTTATTTAAACAGTCCCCAATTGATGGACATTGATGTTGCTACCAATAAGAAATTAACCTTAGTTTATTTACTATTAACTAAACTCTAGACTTTATTTGATTTCCCCAGTTTTTCCACTATGTGTTTTTCTATTCCAGGATCCAACCCAGCAATGGGATCCAGCCCATCATTTTGTAGAAATGTAAATATGATTGCAGAAAAATTCCTAGAAGGGGAATCGATGGGTCAAAGTGTTTATACACTTTTAATATTAGGGATTCTAGAAAATTGCCCTCCCAAGTGGTTGCACCAACAAGCAGCCTCACCAGCACCTTGTGGGATTGTTTGTATCTCCACAGCAGTGCCAACACAGTGTATTTGCAAACTTTTTATTTTTTGGATTTTGTTTTTGTTATTACCTTTGTCAAAAGAATGGGTACAAAGTGGGATACCACACTGTAGTTTCACCTTATATTTCTTTTCTAGGAGTAAATTTGAGCACAAAAAATTTTTTTTTCTTTGAGACAGTCTCTCTCTGTTGCCTGGGCTAGAGTGCTGTGGCGTCAGTCTAGCTCACAGCAGCCTCAAACTCCTGGGCTCAAGGGATCCTCCTGCCTCAGCCTCCTGAGGACCTGGAACTACAGGCATACAACACGACGGCTGGCTAATTTTTCTATTTTTAGTAGAGACAGTGTTTTGCTCTTGCTCAGGCTGGTCTCGAACTCCTCAGCTCAAGTGATCCTCCCACCTTGGCCTCCCAGAGTGCTAGGATTACAGGCGTGAACCACAGAGCACAAATTTTTAATGTTTCTGTGACTTGGCTGTTTATATTCTTTACCTATTTTTCTACAGAGGTGTTCATTTGTATATTAAATTATAAGAGCTCTTTACATAATAATAAGGAAATTAGTTTATTCCCAGGTATAAAAAACTATCCAATGGGTATTGTCAAAAAACAAACGATAACGAGTGTTGGTGAGAATGTGGAGAAATTGGAAGGACCTCTCTTGCATCGATGGTGGGAATGTGTTAATAAAATGGTGCCGTGACTGTGGAAGACAGTTAGGTGGTTCCTCAAAAACTGAAATATAGAATTATCGTGTGATCAACCAATTCTATTCCCAGGTAAATATCTGATAGAATGGAAAGCAGGGCTTGAACAGATACTTGTAAGCCAGTGTTCATAGCAACATTATTTGCAATACCCAAAAGGTGAAAACAATTCAAATGTTCATCAACAGATAAATGGATAAACAAAATATGGTATATACACATACAATGGAATATTATTCAGCCATAAAAATGAATGTTACTCTGTTACATGCATGCTACAACATGGATGACCTTTGAAAACATATTGGTGAAATAAGTCAGACACAAAAAAGCAAAAATTGTATGACCACACTTGTGGAAATATCTAGAAGAGGCAAATTATGGAGACAGAAAGTAGAATAGAAGTTACCAGGGGCTGGAAGGAGGGGGATAATTGTTTAATGCGATGTTTAATGGGCTGGTGAAAAAGTTCTGAAAATAGATAGTCGTGATAGTTATACAGTATTGCGAATGTACTCAATGCCACTGAATTGGACATTTAAAATGGTTATATGGTACATTTTATGTTACATGTATTTTACAATTAAAAAGATTTTTAGACTATCTGAAATGGGATGTTTCTTTCCTTAGGAAGTATTTCGTAGCTAGTTGTTCACAAATAGGAAAGTTTGAGCCAATTCCCTTGGGGTTTCTATATGGGAAATTATGTCATCAACAAATGATACAAATAGGTTGAATCAATTCCGGGCTATTGCTACCCAAAATGCCAACTTGAATCCAGTCATGAGGAAACATCAAACTAACTCAAACAAGGCCAGGTGCCGTGGCTCACGTCTGTAGTCCTAGCACTCTGGGAGGCCAATGTGGGAGGATCGCTCAAGGTCAGGAGTTCAAGACCAGCCTGAGCAAGAGCGAGACCCGGTCTCTACTAAAAATAGAAAAATGAGCCAGGTGGCGTGGCACATGCCTGTAGTTCCAGCTACTTGGGAGGCTGAGGCAGGAAGATCGCTTGAGCCCAGCAGTTTGAGGTTGCTGTGAGCTATAATGACGCCACTGCACTCCAGCCTGGGCTACAGAGCAAGAGTCTGTCTCCAAAACAAACAAACAAACAAACAAATTCACAAAAAACCACAACCCCCCTCCCCTAGAAACTCAAATGGAGAGACTCCACAAAATAATTGACCTGGGTATTAAAGAACTGCTAGTGTCAAAAAAGAATCAAAGACAGACTGAGGAATGTTCTAGATGAAAGGAGATAAAAGAGACTTCACAAATGCAATGTGTGAGCCATTGCATTTTGTTATAAAGACATCATTTGGTTATAATTGCATCATCGGATAGTTGGAAAAATCTGATCAGGTCTGTAGATTAGATAATAGTATTTTATCAATGTTCATTTCCTGATTTTCATAATTATACCATGATTATGTGAGAGAATGTCCTTGTTTTTAGGAAATGATATATTTATGGATAAAGAGACATAATTTCTACAAGTTTTTTTTAAAGGTTCAGAATATATACAGTTGCCCCTTGAATAACAGGGGTTAGAATTGTGTGGGTTCACTTACACTCTCATTTTTTTTTCAGTAAAAGTCACACTGAGTGTGTCTACCCCTCCTGCCTCATCTGCCACCTCTTCCGTCTCTGTCACCCCTGATAAGACCAGCCCTCTTCATCCTCCTCCTCCTCCTCCTCAGCCTACTCAACATGTAGGTGACAAGGATGAAGACCTTCATGATGATCCACTTCCACTTAAGGAATAGTAAATATATTTTCTCTTCCTTGTGATTTTCTTTCTCCGTTCTCTTCCCTTCTCCTCCCCTCCCCTCCCCTCCCCTCCCCTCCCCTCTCCTCCACTCCCCTCCCCTTTCTCCCCTCCCTCCCCTCCTTTCTCCCAACAGGGCCTCTGTCTGTCATCCAGGCTGGAGTGCAGTGGTATCATCATAGCTCACTGCAGCCTCCAACTCCTGGCTCTAGTGATCCTCCTGCTTCAGCCTCCCAGGTAACTGGGACTACAGGTATGTGCTACCACACCCGGATAATTTTTTAATTTTTTGTAGAAACAGGGTCTCAGTATTGCCCAATCTGTTGTTTTTCTTGAGAACATTATCTTTTCTTTACTTTATTGTAAGAATACAGTATATGATACATATAATATATGTGTTAATTGACTATTTTTGTATTATTGATAAGACTTCTGGTCAACAGTAGGTTATGAGTAATTAAGTTTTTGGGGAGTCAAAAGTTATAGGCGGGCTCAAGGTCAGGAGTTCGAGACCAGCCTGAGCAAGAGCGAGACCCCGTCTCTACTGAAAAATAGAAACAAATTATCTGGCCAACTAAAAATATATATAGAAAAAATTAGCCGGGCATGGTGGCGCATGCCTGTAGTCCCAGCTACTCGGGAGGCTGAGGCAGAAGGATCGCTTAAGGCCAGGAGTTTGAGGTTGCTGTGAGCTAGGCTGATGCCACGGCACTGACTCTAGCCGGGGCAACAGAGTGAGACTCTGTCTCAAAAAAAAAAAAAAAAGTTATAAGTGGATTTTCGGCCGGGCGAGGTGGCTCATGCCTGTAATCCTATCACTCTGGGAGGCCGAGGCGGGTGGATCACTCAAGGTCAGGAGTTTGATACCAGCCTGAGCAAGTGCAAGACCCCGTCTCTATTAAAAATAGAAAGAAACTAGTGGGTCAACTAAAAATATATAGAAAAACTTAGCCGGGCGCGGTGGCACACGCCTATAATCCTAGCACTCTGGGAGGCGAGGCAGGTGGATCATTTGAGCTCAGGAGTTCGAGATCAGCCTGAGCAAGAGCGAGACCTCGTCTCTACTAAAAATAGAAAGAAATTAGCTGGACAACTAAAAACATATATAGAAAAAAAAATTACCCGGGCATGGTGGCGAATGCCTGTAGTCCCAGCTACTCGAGAGGCTGAGGCAGAAAGATCGCTTGAGCCCAGGAATTTGAAGTTGCTGTGAGCTAGGCTGACGCCACGGCAGCACTCTAGCCTGGGCAACAGAGCCAGACTCTGTCTCAAAAAAATAAAATAAAATAAAATAAAAAATAAAAATAAAAATAAAGTCATGCCAGGTCCCATGATGGTTCATGAGTGTGATGATTGCGTGTGTTTGGAAAAAAAGAAAAAAAAAAGTCACACCTTTGGCCATGTAGTAAGGAAGGGAGAGGGAGTCAAGAAGCTGCAGCTGCAGAGCCTTCTCACTCTGAGAGGCTGAGGCGGGAGGATCACTCGAGGTCAGGAGTTCGAGACCAGCATGAGCAGGAGCAAGACCCTCTCTCTACTAAAAATAGAAAGAAATTAGCTGGACAACTAAAAATATACAGAAAAAATTAGCTGGGCATGGTGGCGCATGCCTGTAGTCCCAGCTACTCGGGAGGCTGAAGCAGGAGGATCGCTTGAGCCCAGGAGTTTGAGGTTGCTGTGAGCGAGGCTGACGCCATGGCACTCTAGCCCGGGCAACAGAGTGAGACTCTGTCTGAAAAAACAAAACAAAACAAAACATTTTAGGTGGATTTTCAACTGCATGGGTGGGAGGTGCCCTTAACCCTGGTGTTATTCAAGGTTTTTGAGAGAGAGAGCGCGCACACACAAGATGGGTAAAACAAAATGGATAAAAGAAAATGTTAACATTTCAACAATCTAGGTGAAGTATATCCAGGAACTCTTTGTACTAATATTCCAATTTTTCTGTAAGTCTGAAGTTATACTAAATATAAAGGTTATTAAATTTAGATAAAAGGTAAACATTTAAAAAGGTAAAAAATAAATGTAAAACCACACAAATACATTGAGGTGACATTGAGCCATATAAAAATGTCAATATTTCAATGATTTTTGACACATATAAACAGCTTTTTCATATTATTCAACCTATAGATTCTCTTCCTTTAATTCATACCTTTATTTCATTTTCTTGTCTAGTTGCATTGGCTAGTATTAATACTTCCAGAACAATATTAAATACTTGACAGTGGACATCCTCACCTTGGCCCTGATTTTGATTGCCTTTTCAGAATTTATAAATTTTCTCATTTGATCCATTAGTATGGTGATTAACAGACTTTGGCAGAATATTGAACCATCCCTCCATGTCAGGCATAAGTCCCTTTTGTTGCAGTGTACTTGTAAAACATGTTACTTGGTTCTCTTTGTTTAAAATCCATCTGGGAGTTTTGTACCCTCCTCACAGGATGAGTGGTCTGTAGTTTTCCTATTGTGCCATCTTTGTCAAGTTTTAGTGTGAAGGATATGCCGGTTCCCTATCATGAGCCCATATCACCCATTTTACAGATAGGTTAAACTGAGGCCCAGAGAGGGAAAGTGACCCCTCCAGGTCACTCAGTCCTGAGCCAGGGCTGGACCTCAAGTCCTCATATCTGTGGGAAGAAAGCAACATTGTCGTTAGAGGGAACTTCAAATTCCCGCTCAGCACTATCTCACTGTGTGACCAAATGGGCCTCAGTTTCCCCGTCTGTAGAATAGGCAGTATTTGGTCAGGGAAAGAGTCCCCCCTCTCTGTAGCTTCCGTTCCTGGCTGCTCCCGCGTCTAAAGCTGAGCCTCGCATCCAGCGTGGGCGACTCCATGCACGTCCCCGCAGGGCCTCCACAGAGCCTGTCCTCCTGGCCCAGCTCTCACCTGCTGGGGGCCAACTCACCCTCGTGTGCGCCTCGCTGGCCGCCGGCAGCCCCCGGAGTGGCCGGGACGAGAGCGGGAGCGGGCGCTGGGCCGGGGTCGGGACCCCGAGCGGAGGCTGGGCCGGGGTCGGGACTCCGAGCGGGACCGAGGCCGCGGCCCTCTGCGCTGGGGACCCATCTCGGCTTCCAGGGCGCTACTGCCGGGCAGGGGAGAGGGGCCTGTCAGCATCGGACCCCTGTCCCGGAGACCCCAGCCTCATCCGCCTGGGCGCCCCTTTCCTGGGAACTCTATCCCCAGAGATCCCCATCCCCAGGGTCCTCACCTCTTCTCCACCCCGACCGTTCCTCCCCGGGACTCCCAGCCCCTTCCCCAGAATCTCCGCCCCTAGAACGGCCGACCCCTCCGTTAGTCCTCCCTTTTCCTTGCACCCTGCTCCTCCCTTCCCCGTCCCTCCCCGGGGCCCCCTCTGCGCCCGATTGCAAGGACCCCACTCCCCTCCCCAACCCTAGCTTGCAACTCCGGGACCCGCACTTTTAGTTTCCTCAAAGCCCCACCACACAGACACGCCCCTGGCAGCCGCCCCCAGCACACCCCAAGTGCTGATTGGTCGAAATGACGAACCCCTGCGTCGCCATTGGCCGTGCCTCCCGTTCGTCCGCCCCGCCCTCCGGACCCGCCCCTCACTCACACGCGGTCGCGCAGCGCCGCCTCCCGGGCGGCGCAGGCTTCGCTCTCGGACTCGGCGGCGCTTGCACGCCGCTGCGCCAGGTCCAGCCGCTGCGCAGACTCCGTGGCCGCCACCTCCCAGCGCGCCAGGGCTTCTGCAGGCGCAGGGGGCGGGGTCAGGCTGCGGACACTGCGCCCCACGCGCCGCCCCACGCCCTCCGGCTTCCGAGTTGACAGTCTGCATGCCGTTTGCGTGCTTTGCTTTATGTGAATTAAATTTACGTGCCATGTGCATGGCTTTCACGTGTCATTTGCATACCTTTTCATAGGTTTGCACGGCTTTTGTGAATCATTTACAAGGCATTTGCGTGTGTTGCATTTGCATTGTTTTTGTGACATTTGCATGGCCTCTGCATGTTATTTGCATTCCTTTCTTAAGTTTTCGCGTTTATTTGCATGTTGTTTGCATTACTGTGCACCTGTGCTTGTCATTTGCGTATCTGGAATCCTTCTATGCTCCTCCCACCGTCCCTGCCCACCCCTTTGTGACCCAACGCACCTGTCAGCGCCCCGTTCTCAGCCCCCATCTGGGTCCCCTGTGCCCTGGCTTCCTCCATCTCAATCTTCAGAGTCGTTAGTTGGGTCTGAAGCTGGTTCTGCGGAGTGGAGGGGAGGAGGGAATTGGCCTCGCCCTTTCTGGGGTATAGTGTGAAGACACTGGTGACCCTGTCGCCTGAGCTTTCTTTGGAACGTCCTTTGGGGCCTTATAGTTGTAAAACACAGAAGTGGCCTCTGAAGCCTGGGGTACTGACTGGTGACAGCTGCCTGCCGGGAGGGAGGTCTCCACCCAGGTCCACCGCCCCCAACCCTAAGCCACCGGAAAGTGGAGACGGCTTAGCTTTGGGTTCGGACTTCTGAGAGGGCTTACAAGCCAACACAGGCCAATTTGATGGTTGACAATGATTGGGTTTCCGGGGTATGTGTCAGTCACCTCTGTTGGACAGTCTGGAAAACAACTGGTCTGGCCTCCTCAGAGCATCTTTCAGCAAGAGGCAGGACCAGAACAGGGGTCCTATCTCAGGGTAGGATGTTCTTAACCTCAACAGCCTCGGGCCCTTCTCCTGGGCAGGCAGAAAAGAGGGGCAGAGGTCCATTTTGATTTTTAAAATTCAGATGCTGCCCAGCCTTGTCGGGTGGCGTACACAGGCACACAGTAGTCAATAAGTGTCAGTGGTTGAGATTGTGAGGATGGTTCTTCTGGGAGGCTCAGGGCTGGGAAGGGTTAAGATAAAGTCAGAGGGGAGGTGGCCAGAGAAAAAGGGAGGACCTAGCAGGTACCTCCCCTGACAGGCCAACTTTAGCCTCCTAATTACAGGTGACATGAGTGTCCCTGTCTCAAAATAGGCCTGCTGGAAACTGGCTGGTGGGGTGGGGTGAGTGGGCACTTAGGGGAGGGTTAGCACAGGGTCTCCCTAGGTGGGCTCGGGGGTCTGGGGTTTCCCCAGCCACCCTTTATCTGGCAAACAGCCGATGACAATGAGGCCTTCTGGATCAGAAGGTAGACTCAAAGGTGAACTGGCATTTTAAGAGTGGGAAGGGATTATCCTGCTATTTTCAATCGCCTCCCTCAGTTTGAGGAATTGGGAAAACCGAGACACAGGGAAGGAACCCTAGGGCTGTGTGTGCAAGCCCTCTCCTCCAGCATTCTCCACTTCCCGGCCACTCACGCTGCCCACCTACCTGGCGGCCCTCACAGGCCTTGAGTGCCTTCTCCAACTTGAGACGGACACCCTCAGCCTGGCCCAGCTGCCTGGCCAGGGCTTCCTCGCGCTGGGCAGCCTCTGCCAGCTGACCCCGCAGGTCCTCGACCTCAGGCGGGGGGTTCCCGGGTGGCGCCGTGGCATTGGTCCCTGGCTCCGGGCAGCGAGGGCCCCGGGCAGCGGAGGCGGCCAGATTCCAGGCTACCAGGGCCCCACCGGCAGCCGCGGCTGCCAAGAACACGGCGGCCCCGCACAGGGCAAGCACCCTCCACGCACGCCCAGGCTCCGGGCCCGGCTCCGGCTCCGGCTCCGGCTCTGCCATGCCGCCGTCCACAGCTCTGGCCCCAGACGGCCACGAGCATTTAATTGGCACCTTGGGGCGCCAGGGACACCCACGGTTCCGCCCCGCCGTTGGGAGGGGTTGGACCCCCTCCAGAGGCCAGCCCATCCTGCCCAGCCCAAGAAAGGACTGGGGGTCCTAGGTGCCAGCCCTGCTTTTGCATCCCACGTGCCGCCCACTGTGAAATGGGAACAGTAGTAGCTCTTGCTGGGTGGGGGTTGGAAGGACTCAGGCGAGCACATCCACGCTAGGTGCCAACAACCACATCTGCGAAGGGGGCGCTCGGTGAGGGATTGGGGTTATGTTGTCCGCATTCTGTTGATGGGGAAACCGAGGGTGGCCGATGGGAGATCACTCGCTTGCCTAAGGTCGGCCTGGCTTAGGCTGCCACAAAAGCTGCGAGGAGGGACAGAGGGTAGAGGGAGGGTGGACCGGCTCCATCTCCCTGTCCACTCTCCACTGGGCCTCCAGGGGACCACCTTATAACTCGAATCAGATCCAGGCCTGTTTACACTCTGTCCTGGGCTTCCCTTCCCTGCCAGAATTCAATGCCCCATTCTCCTCCTCAGTAGCTGGGACTACAGGCATGCACCACTATGTCCTGGGTAGAGTGCCCTGGCATTAGCCTAGCTCACTGCAACCTCCAACTCCCGGGCTCAAGAGATCCTCCTGCCTCAGCCTCCCGAGTAGCTGGGACTACAGGGGCAAGCCACCAAGCCCAGCTAATTTTTCTACTTTTGTAGAGACGGGGTCTCACTCTTGCTCAGGCTGGTCTTGAACACCTGATCTTAAGCAATCTTCCTGTCTCTGCCTCCCAGAGTGCTAGGATTGCAGGCATGAGCCACCGCACCCAGCCTAATTAAAAAAATTTTTTTTTCTGGAGAAGGATCTGGCTATGTTGTCCAGGCTGTTCTTGAACTCCCAGCCTCCAGTGGTCCTCCTGCCCCAGCCTCCCAAAGTGCTGAGATTACAGGGGTGAGCCACTGTGCCTCACCTAGTTTTAACTTTATATGTGTGTCAGATTCCTGGCTGCCTCCCTCATCAGGCTGGGTGAGCCCACAGAAAGCTGTGGGGGCCAAGGGAAAGCTTCCCCTTTGCCCCCCAAACTTTCCCTGAAAAATCCACTCACCAAAGGCAGGTTAAAAGGAGAAATGGTGTACAAACTTACTGACGTGCACGGGAGAGAATTGGAGTGATTGCCCAATATCCCAATGGGGTACACATGCTTATATACCCTTATATACTTCCTAGGGGAAAGGAGATGGTGAGTGTGGATAATTTTAGGGGAGTAGTATGTGATTTGTAGGGAAATTCAGGGACTTGAAGAACATACAATGGCCTGGGACAAAGTCTGTTAGGCTCACAGAGCAGATAAATGTTTGTGACAAAAGTCTGTCCAGATATGTTGACAGACTTTAGTCCTTCTTCCTGCAATATGAGTTTAGTTAATGAAAACTCAGAGAAGGGACCAGAGGTAATTGTTTTCCTATTTGGCTGGTCTAGACTTTAGGCAGATATTATAAAAAGAAAATGTAATCCCAGCTACTAGGGAGGCTGAGGCAGGATCATTTGAGCCCAGGAGTTTGAGGCCAGCCTGGGCAACATAGTGAGACCCCAGCTCTAAAAAGATAAAAAATAAAATAAGAGACAGAGAGAGAGAGAAGAAAAGAAAATTTTAGGACCTTCCACATTTATTATGCTAAGGGGAAAAGTTAAGCCCTGGAAACTGAGTCATGTGGTAGGCTGTTTTTCCTCTCTGGCGCGTGACTGTTGCTTCCTGACTTTTCTTTGAGTTGAGATGTTACGCATTAACCTACCTCCCTATTCTTTATTGAAGTCTAGACTAAATGATGCTGGAAATAGAGACCCTTGTGATTGTTACCTCTTTACAATAGAATGTTAAGCAACTCCCTTAGAGTGTGATCAACAGTAGCCAACCCAATCTTATATCTGAGGTTAGCCTTTGAATTAGTCTAGAATTACAAAGAAAATGTAGTTCTGTTCAGCACCTCCATTTTTGCCTGTCCAAGCAATCCACACTTTTCCCCATGCCAGGAGCACTGAGCACCATTCTTTGGTGTCCATGTGTCCTGGATAGTTGACCACCCTAACATTTTGCCCTTGAATAAACTCTTTTAACTGGGTCCTGACCCTTAATTATGAATATTTTAGGCTGACAAATAAGGGCACTTGAGAGAACTTCATCCTGTGCTGAGGCAGAGGATTGAGAGACAGGAAGGGGGAAGGTCACAGAGACCTTGAGGCTTCTTGCCAAAGCGCCATATTTTGAGGTATTGGTTTCTGAGCCACCAAGAAAGCAAAGCCTGCATCTGTCTTGTTCCCAGTGAGTGTAAGGCCTGGCACATAGTAGGTGTGCACTAAATGTGGGCTGAATGTGACTGACTCTGTGCCCCATCTCGCATTCAAGATGAAGAAACCAGAGCCCAGAGAGGTCAAATTGCAGGCTTGAGACACACAGCAGCCAGCCACTGGTTATTGCCACATGTTGTTCTTCAGGGAGGGGGGTGAACCCAAGGGGGCCTACAGAACCCCCTAGCCTAGCCCTCAGCTTCTCAACCACCCGGTGGGTCACAGCCTTGGAGTCAGGTCTCACTGGAAGATCGCAAAATAGGAAGGAAGAAGGGGTTTTTAGGAAGGAGAGAAGTTTATACTGATACCATTGTGTGAGGCTTTAGGGGTCAAATCGATCATATTGGGCAAATCTGCCCCCTGTATCAGCAAAACACAGCCCAGGCATGTGGGAGATGGGGTGGGAGGAGGAGTAGAGGAGGTGGGGAGTGGAGAAGGGGGCAGGAGGGGACCGGGTTCACTGGGGGAATGTTTGTTTCCTGGGTAAAAGGGACCCACTGAACAGAGAGGGTTAGTTGCATGACCAGCTTGCAAACCCTGAGTCCAGTAACTTCCCTAGACCTCAGTTTCCTCACCTAGATGGGGTGGGAGTTGGTGGCATCTGAAATGACTTAGCCCTCCTGCAAGCCAGGGACACAGAAGTGAGGGCCATTTTTAATTGTCACAACTTGGGGGAGGGGTGCTACTGGCATCTAGTTGGTGGGGGCCGGGGGGCCCAGGGAGGCTGCTAAATACACCACAATGCATAGAGAATGATCCAGCCCAAACCACACACAGTGCTGAGGCCTAGACCTTGGGAATGAGAAGTGGGTGCTCCAGGCAGCAGGTAGAGCACAGGCAAAGGCCCTGAGGCAGGAAGGAGCTTGGCAAGTTCCGTACACATAGAAACAATCAGGGAAGGCCAGGTGCGATGGCTCACACCTGTAATCCCAGCACTCTGGGAGGCTGAGGTGGGAGGATCACTTGAGGCCAGGAGTCTGAGACAAGCCTGGACAACACAGTAAGACCCCATCTCTAAAAAAACAAAAATATAAAATAATTTTAAAAATCAGGGAAGGTGGAGTGTGGTGAGCAAAGAGAAATTAGGGAGGCCTGTGTCAGGGATGGTGTTTGGGCTCCCCCCTTCTTGGAGAACAGCAGAAGCCATGGAAGGAGAGGCTTTCTTCACTCCACTGACCACCTGGGCCGGGGACTGTAGGACTTGAGGACAGTGCAGAAATCTGTGTCACAGGGCTCCCGGCCCCATTACCATGGACAGGAAATTGCACAGACAATAGTTGGGATTCCAGGAGAACTTGGAGGAAGGCAGATAACAGAAGAGGAAGGTACTGAGAGGATCCAAGAGGGTGGATGAAGGGTCCACCAGGCCCTCGACTTGGGAGAAACAGAGCGACTCTCTGGAAGAGGGGTTTCCAAGCTGGGGTACTGCAGGATGAATAAGAGTTTGGGGGATGGAAGAGGAAGAACATTCTGAAAAAGGCCTGGCCTGTGTGTGTGTGTGTGCTGATCCCAGTTTAAATCCCAGCCCAGAACTTTCTGCAGGAGCCAGGGGGAACAGGACAAGGCTATCCTCATCACAGCCTTGTTTCCTCATTGTAACCACAGGAATCAGGCCAGGACTTAGTGAGAAGGTAAGCGTGGTCACTCACGGACAGCGAGTGCCAGCGCGGGTCCAGAGTCCCGGGGATGATCGCAGCGGAGAATGGGATCCGGGAGGCACCGGGGTGGCACCTGCCCAAACACCCTGGGCTCCCGAAAGCATTCTGGAGGGGGGAGGGCTAGGTGTGGGTGTCAACGTGTGTCCCCGTCATCTGCAGGGGAGGCCCCAGACTCTTGGCGGTGACAAAGTGACACTCCAGGAACTTGAGAGTAAGGTGTGTTCCTCAAAAAAGGCAGTTTATTTTTCGGAGTTCAAAGACTCCCTCAAACAGCCATGTTAGCAAGCAGCAGGTACCCCACCAGGCCCCGACCCCATGCCCACGCCCAGGAGAGGCAGGGAGAAGAGAGAAGGGCTCATTCCTTGATGCTGCCCCATCCCCAGGGCTGTACCAGAGACCCCCTGCACTGCCACCGGCGCCTCCCCCCAACCGTGCTGCCCCCATGACCGGCTCAGAGCTGGCGGGATCCAGGGATCTTGAAGCAGAAAGCTGAGCTGGAAGCGCACCATTCCAGGCTGTGCCAAGAGGCAAGGTTAGGTAATAGGGACGCCCCTCCCCACCCCCATCAAAGCCCCGCCCCACTCCAGGGCCCCCTCCCCTCCTTGCCGGGCTCCTTCTGTTCCCTCCATCCCTCTCTCCTCTGCGCCCGGACACCTCGGAGGCCCTGACTCCCCGCCACCCGTCCCCAGCTGTCCTGTCCGCGTGGGGCCGCCCCCTGCTCACTGGCTGGCGTCCCGCGACCCCAGAGCGGCAGAGCGCAGAGGCCCAGCCCCAGGAGCAAGAGCGCGCGCGGCACCGAGGAGCTGGCGGCGGCCAGGGAGCTGCTGGAGTCCGGCTCGTGGTTGTGCCAGGTCCTCGACCTTAGGTCCTTATTTTCTTTTCTGCGGTGGCGATGGGGACAAATCAGGCAGCCGCGGGGTCTGGCGCCTGCTGATGTCACTGTAGCCCCCCTCCTCAATCATCGCCACCCCAATCCCACCCACCCACCCATCCGAGTCACTGGGGAGGGGAGTGGGCGGCTGCCACCCATGGCTGTGTGACCCTAGGGACAAGGTTGTCCCTTTGTGGGAACTCAAGGTGGGGTTGGGGGATGGGAAGGGCATCGGGTGGTGGGGGTATCTCTGACTTTAGTCGTTCCACCTCCGCGGAAGCGTCCTGCAGCTTCAGATTCAATTTACTGATCTCTCCTGGGGACAGGACAGAATCAGGCGGCAGGTCAGCACGTGATCGCGCCCCTTCTTGGCAGCGCTGGGGCAAGACAGGGGCCCCACTCCCAACCCTGTGTCCCTGCCCCTCCCCTTTCCGTTGCCTGACCTATCCCTCCCCAGCCCCTCCCTTCTCCCTTTCTCACCCTCAAGCTCCTTCGTTTGATTCAGGGCATGATTCTTCTCCACCTCCAGAGTCATCTGGGACACAGCAGAGGGTCAGAAACTGGGGTTCTCACCCTGGAACCTGGGCCCCCTCCCCAGGTCCTAAGGACAGAGGGGTTTAGGTGCAAGCCCCTTTCCACGTCCCCTTGCAACTCTCTCTCCAACCTCAAAGAATGGCCACAACCACGCACTCTCCCAGGCCCACCAATAAGCCTGTGGTCTTCAAAATGGGAGTTTTGAGGCCCCCATCCCCGCCCCGCCCCATGGAAATTTGAAGGCTCTGCATACGCAAACTGTAGGAGAAATTTCCAGATTCCCCCCGGCAATGGCCCAAGAAGATTTAGGGGGCTTCCCAAGTACAGAACACAGGGGCCTTCCCAGCCCAAGTTAGATGTCCAGTGACAGTTTCAAGGTCCCCCACATCAGGACCCAGGTGAATATTTCAGTCTCTCAGGGATGCAGTGGAAGTTTCAAGAGCCCCTTCTTTGGGGTCTGGTGAGGTCCCCCTTCAGCCCCTAGCAGAGATTGCCACTTCCCCAAGACTGGTGCCCACGAGGAGTTTCAAGCTCCCCCACACCAGTGCCCTGGAAGGAGTTTGGAGGTTCCCCCAAGTCCTAGTGGGAATACTGAGGTCGCTGATTTGGGTGCTCTGGGGTTTGAGGCCTTTCCCCATGCCAGTGCCTTGGGGTGAGTTTAGAAGTCCCCAAACCCTGGTGGGGAAACCCAGACTTCCTGATGCGGGGGCCCAGGGGCAGTTTCCAGGCCTTCCACTACCTCTCCCCAGAGCCTGTGGCAGATTTCTGGGGAGAGTTTCTAGCCCCCCCCACCTCCCCCACCCCACCCCGGAGCACTAGGCCATCTGAAGGAGTTACGGTGGCTTACCACAGTGTGGTTGCAGATGGTGGCCCGGGCCTCAGCCTCCAGGAAGCCTTCCTGAGCCTGGGCCAGCTGGCGCTCCAGGAGATGGGTGACATTGTGACATTTCATCTCTGCCCGGAGGCCGTCCTTGCAGTGCTCACTGTTGGCCTTGATAGCGAAGATGACCAGAGGCACCCCCAGAAGCAGCAGGACCGTGAGCAGGAGACACACTACTTGTGGCAGCGGTACCTTGCGGTGCCACAGTCCCTGTCCTCTCTCTTCCTTGCAGATGTCATCCATGGCCACTGGTGAATAGTGGTAAAAAGTTGGTGCCATCCAGATCTCCCCTTAGAGGTAGGGAGTTTCGACAGGAGTTAGGAGAGGGCACTGGAACCTTCTACGGGCCAGGGCCACCCCCTTATTAGCATAGGAGCCATCCTGACCCATAGCAAGTTCTGGGAAGTCCCCTGACTTGCAGCTCTACGGTGGCTAATGGGACATGTACAGGCAGAGGACTGTTCAGGCTTTCAGTTTTGGTTTCCCAGGAGGGAACTGAGTTTCGTTCTTTCCCAGGATGCCCCTGCCTTTATGGCCTTGGATCCTTCCCAGCAGGTGCCGGATCCAGTGGGAGGGAAGCTACGACTGCCTGGGACAGCCCATCTGAAATCCCTGCCCCTCTCCTGTGTGCTACTGAGCGCCTACTGCATACCAGCCTTGTGTTCATCTGTACCATGACCTAAAGAGGCAGAGATCATCATCGTTGGTCCAGTGCTTAGCTGGGGAAACTGAGGCTGCAAGGTTAAGTGGTGGGCTGGGGGCAGGGCCTGGGTCTGACCCAAGAGGCCAGGTTTTGTGTTTTTTGTGTTCAGGTGTCTCTGTGGTGACCCAGTAGGGGTTCACCCAGCTCCTCTATCCCCACTGAGGGGACCAGGGAAGCCATGGAAGGTGTGTGAGCAGGGGTGGGACCAGAGCCGGTGGGAAGCTGGGAGATGGGATAGGTCTCTAGCCCAGGTTGCAGTTCCCCATTTGGCCACCAGGGTGCGGCCCTAGCCAACAAATAAGGTGGTAGAGGGCCCTGTCCCCGGAGTCAGCAGGGAACCTGCTCCTACTTCCACAGTCTGCTGGCCTGCCTCCCAGGTGAACTCTCTGAGCCTGTCTCCTCATCTGCAAAGTGGGATGACAGGGTCAGCCTCTCCAGGAGGGACCAGTGAGGAGATGTGAGTAAAGTGCTTCGGTATCCAGTAGGTGCTCAATGGATGCACAGACCACCCGCCAGGCCTGTGACTCCAGGGCAGGCGGACAGGTAGACGACACTGAAACGTGGCCCCCGAGTGAGGGGCATGTTTTGAGGAAAGAGAGTTGGCTCCGTCTGTGCTGAGCCCAAAGGGCTTGGGGGCACCCTGGGGAGGGCTCGGGAGGGCCTGGAACGTGGGGGTGGGGGGAGCACTCAGCCTGCACTGACCATCCACCCATGTGGCCAAAGTAGCCAGGGCTTCCTGTGGAAAATCAGCCCAATAATATGTGCCCAGCTGCTGCGTGTGACAGCTGGAAGGGGACACGTGCTTTTCTTGTGGCTTCTTCAGCCACGGCCTGACCACTCTCCAAATTCTGTTGCATTGGCCTTTTCCAAGTGCTTGTGTTCAGGGGCCCAGAAGGTCAGTGAAGCACCCTCAGACCCTCACCCCGACATCCCTCTGCCTAGAAGCCCCCTAAAGCCACTCAGCCTCAGCGGCCAGCTAACAAAAGGTGGGGGCTGATCTTGCTGAAAAGGCCCAGGCAGAACTTGTGTGTCCCACGAGGAGGGCCCTACCACCCTGGCCAGGACTCCAGGTGCGAAGACACGCCCCTTGCCAAGGCTGACTTATTTGAGCTGCACTGTTCTGGCCTTTGAAATTTACAGCAGCTTGGGACCGGTTGGCAGCCACAGTCGCAGGTCAGAGGCCAGAATAGTGTGTTAGAACAGCCCTGCCTTCCTGTGGAAGCCCGGGGGAGCGACTTTCCTCTCCTAGCATTGGCTTCCCCAGCTGTAAAAAGAAGCTGATAATAGGCCGGGCGCGGTGGCTCACACCTGTAATCCTAGCACTTGGGAGGCCAAGGCGGGCGGATTGTTTGAGCTCAGGAGTTCAAGACCAGCCTGAGCAAGAGTGAGACCCCGTCTCTACTAAAAATAGAAAGAAATTATCTGGCCAACTAAAAATATATATAGAAAAAATTAGCCGGGCATGGTGGCGCATGCCTGTAGTCCCAGATACTCGGGAGGCTGAGGCAGGAGGATTGCTTAAGCCTAGGAGTTTGAGGTTGCTGTGAGCTAGGCTGACGCCATGGCACTCACTCTAGCCCGGGCAACAAAGCGAGACTCTGTCTCAAAAAAAAAAAAAAAAAAAAAAGCTGATAATAGATTGGTGTCCCCCTAAATTTTGCACCCACAAACAGTCCTGGCCCTACAAATAGAAAGTTTGTAGCTTTCCCCTTTAAAATTCCAAATGGAAACTCTCATGCCACTATTATTCTGATTTTAGCTTTGTTCATTTTTGAAAGATATATTTTATTTTAGAATAGGTTATTTTTGTCTACAGACAGGGCCTTGCTATGTTGCCCAGGCTGGTGTGGAACTCCTGGCCTCGAGCGATCCTCCTGCCTCAGCCTCTTGAGTCACTGGAATTGCAGGCATGAGCCACTGCACCAGGCTTTGTTTTAGAATAGTTTTAGATTTGCAGGGAAATAGTGATTATAGGTACAAAAAGTTCCCATACACCCCACACCCAGTCCCCTGTTCTTAACATCTTACATTAGCATGGTGCATTTGTTTCAGTAAATGAACCAATACTGATACATTATTATTAACTAAAGTCTACTTTATTCAGACTTCCTCTTTCTTTTCCCCCTAAAGTGTTTTTTTCTGTCCCAAGATCCGGCATGACATTTAGGTGTCACGTGTCTTTAGACGCTTTCTCAGACTTTCCTTATTTTTGAAGACTTTGACAGTTTTGAGGAGTAGTGGCGAAGCGTTCTATACAATGTCCCTCCGTTGGGATTGGTCTGATGTTTTTGCCATGGTTAGACAGGGGTGATGGCTCTAGGGGAGGAAGACGGCAGAGGTGAAGTGCCCTTCTGGTCACATCCTGTCCGTGTGACTTATTGTGGCTGGTGTTGACCTTAATCTCCCGGCTGAGGTGGTATCTGTCAGGTCTCTCCATCATAAAGTGACTCTTACATCCCTCCCCCCATGGTGTACCCTTTGGGAGGAAGTCGCTCTGTGCAGCCCGCACTGAAGGGGTGGCAGGTCAGCTCCCCCCCTGGAAGGGGTAGTGGCTATCCGAATTGTTTGGAATTCCTCCGCATGGGAAATATGACCTTATTCATTCATGTATTCAATCACTTATTTGTATCACTGTGGACTTGTGGATAATGTAGTTTACACTTTAGATTATCTGTTTTGTGCTCCAATTCTTCCAGCCTTGGCTCTTGAAGTTCTGGAGTATTCCTTGCAGATAAGTGGGAACCAAGTGCTTACCCCAGGTTGGGTTAAGGGGAGGTCACCCTCGAACCCCAGGGCAGGCAAGGAAGAGTTGTTGTTTTAGGAGCAGGGAACACATGGGTACAGGGGATTTTCCTTTTTAATGGTTAATATTGAGAGGATAATGTTGGGTCATTAAAGAAAAAAACTTTAAAGGAGCAAAGATCATCCACAAGCCGACCCATGTCACCCAACTGTTTTATTTCTGTTCACTACACTGTGTGTATATTGCACTTGCTTTGGGATATCAAGGAGTGGCCCTAGGTGGGCATCCGAGGACGCCTCCATGCCTGTAGGAAGGCGCTGGCCCCGGGGTGCTCACTCACCCAGGAACATTTTCGGTTTCACAACTGTGGGGGATACTCCTGGCACCTAGTGAGCTGAATCCTCTACAATCCACAGGACAGCCCCCCCATAGAAAATGATCCAGCCCCAAGTTCCGGCAGTGCCCCAGAGAGTGACAAGGAGTGCAGGTATAGAGTCATACCTGGGCTCAAATTTCATCTTGGCTCTAGACCCACTCCTTCACCCTGTGAGCGTCAGCTTTCTTATAGCATGGGTATGATAACAGCTCCTTCCTAGGTTGTTATGATGGGAATGTCAACCCTAATGTGGCTGAGACAAGAATCTCAATCAATTGAGGTTTATTAAGCCAGAGTTTGAGGGCATGCCTAGGAAAACCCAAACAACAGAATTGTCTGTAGCCTCCAATAGAGGTTTCAGGAAGCTCAGAATGTATACATTTCCTTAACAGAGAGAATAGGAGCAGGAAAAGGGAGTAGGTGGTGAGGCAAACAGTTACATTCTCGCTATTTTAACCAGTGCCCAGTGATATTGTGCTATACAAAAGATAAGGCAAACATTTGAAGGAGCAGTAAAGATTAAGTATGCAAATGTCTCAGAGTGTGGTGGAGAGTGATCAACCTCATCCAGTCTTTGTTCTTCACCTGGGAAAGTCAGATTGTAATCAGCATTGTCACTGTGAAATTTAACAGACTTTAGTTGCAAAGGGGTCAGACTTAGGTTACAGACCTGAGGTGACATCCTTTGTTTATGGGAGGTTGTGTATCTCCAAAGGTTTAGAGGCTAAACAAAGAATTTACGTATGAACAGTTTGTGAGGGCAGTCATCCAGAGATGCATGAAGCCTTTCTTTTTTTGTAGGGGTCTGGCTAACGTACAACACCTTAACACAAAATCTGGAAGCAACGGCTAGTTCTCCCTGCTGAGAAGAACACCTTTTTTTTTTTTTTAATTGTTTTAAATTTAAGCACTGGCTTAATCATAAGCTAGGCAGGGGAGGAATATTCATGTTATTTCTTGGAAAGGGGTGGTGATTTCCTAAAAGTCAGAACCCTCCTGTTGTTTTGCTTTTTTTTTTGAGATGGAGTCTCGCTCTGTTGCCCGGGCTAGAGTGAGTGCCGTGGCATCAGCCTCGCTCACAGCAACCTCAAACTCCTGGGCTTAAGCGATCCTTCTGCCTCAGCCTGCCGAGTAGCTGGGACTACAGGCATGCGCCACCATGCCCGGCTAATTTTTTTCTATATATTTTTAGTTGGCCAGATAATTTCTTTCTATTTTTAGTAGAGACAGGGTCTCGCTCTTGCTCAGGCTGGTCTCGAACTCCTGAGCTCAAACGATCCGCCCGCCTCGGCCTCCCAAATGCTAGGATTACAGGCGTGAGCCACCGCGCACGGCCCCTCCCATTTTTTATTACTTTATAAGGTCCCTCCTGGAACTGGCATGGTGTCAGTGGGAGTTTCTTTTAGCATGCAAATATATGATAATTAGGGTATAAAGCGCTGCAAAGTTAAGCAGCAGCTAATCCTTGACATCTTGGTTTTGACCTGTCATAACTTGTTCTGTCACCACATCCATTCTTTGATCAGGGTGGCTGGGGCTTTTTGACTCTGTGTTTAGCAGTGCCCGCTCTTTCCCTATCTCAATCTGGTACATTTTGGATTTGATCACATTCTTTCCTTACACTGAACTCCCAGAAGTGGAGTTACTGGGTTCCAGGGGGATGCCTGTCTTCCTGGTTCTTGCTTTCTCTAAAGGTGAATCCAGATTGTGATCTGCCACCTGCTGCTACAATGAGCATTGAGAGGCGCTGCTCTCTCAAATCCATCATGGATGTTCTTGTTTTTCTTCCAGCTCCTTCCCTGGTCTGGATTCCCGGCAGCATAGTGGGTCCCTCTTCTGAACTACAGGCTGGCTCCAGCATATACTCGACCCACTGTGGACATCTCCCGGGGTCCACAGTCAACCAACACCACCTTCTCAGTCCCCAGCCTCTTACCCAGCCCAGGGCTGAGTGTTGTTTTTCAAAGCAGGGAATATAGGGAATTTTAAAGGGAACCTGTGATTTGTTCAGCTCAATATCTCATTAGTGGGTCATCTTTTCTAGGATGTTTGTTTATTTTGGGCATTAACATTTGAATTTCATATTTTTCACACATCACTAAAAACATTTCTTCCTTTGATTTTTTTTCAATCATTTACAAATGTAAAAACCATTGTTAGCTCACACGTACAACAAACAGGCCGTGGGTCCATCCATGTTATTGTAGAAAATTAGGAAATATAGAAGAGTCAGTAATATTTTATTCCCTAACTTTCCATACTTTCCTCGGGTGTAAAAGCATGGTACCATACTAAATGCTTTTTTTTTTTTTTTTTTTTTTTGAGATAGAGTCTCACTCTGTTGCCCGGGCTAGAGTGAGTGCCCTGGCGTTCTCCTAGCTCACAGCAACCTCAAACTCCTGGGCTCAAGCAATCCTACTGCCTCAGCCTCCTGAGTAGCTGGGACTACAGGCATGCGCCACCATGCCCGGCTAATTTTTTCTATATATATTTTTAGTTGTTCAGCTAATTTCTTTCTATTTTTAGTAGAGACGGGGTCTCGCTCTTGCTCAGGCTGGTCTCGAACTCCTGACCTCGAGTGATCTGCCCGCCTCGGCCTCCCAAGTGGTAGGATTACAGGCGTGAGCCAACGAGCCCGGCTATAGTTCACTTTTAAAAATTTTTTGTATGTGTGAACAAGTCTTCAAGTTACACCCGAAATTTCATGGCTCATAATGGTCCATAGCTTTCGTAATTTAAATTAATAGCTGCATATCCCACGACGATTTTCTTTGGTTTGGTTTTCCGTAACTAGAATAGCGGGTTTTTCACATTTCTCCCTCAATTTTTCCAGGAAACAATGACCTTGTCTTTGGAGCAGCCGCTGATGGCCCAAGGAATTCTGGGGAACGTAGTCCAGGCCCCTGGCATTGTACTGCGACATTTCCGGCGGAAGTTGCTCGGCGAGGGAAAACGGCAAGCGACAAGACCTTTTTCCGCAAACGACGCTGACGGGCGCACCCGGGGACGCTAGGGGCGTGGCTCCGTGTACCCACGCCATTGGCCAGAGGCTTTCAGGGCACGCGTATACGGCACTTCGCGGTCGTCTTCGCCCTCCCAGGGCTTTCTGGGAGTTGTAGTTCCGACTCCTGCGAGAGCTCTACCGTCGGGAGGGAACTTGGAGGTCCGAGGCCGTCCCCCGCCTTTGGCGCTCCGCTCGGAGGATGGAGCCCGGGCCCGGGCCCGACGCGGCACCGCTGGCTGGCCTGGTCTGGTCGTCGGCCTCGGCGTCTCCGCCGCGGGGATTCAGCGCGGTGAGCGGCGTCGGGGGCGGAGGTTAAATGGGGGCAAAGGCTGCCACGGCCGGGTAAGAGCCTGGCGGTGACCCCCGTCCTTCCGGTAGATCTCTTGCACCGTCGAGGGGGCGCCCGCCAGCTTCGGCAAGAGCTTCGCGCAGAAATCTGGCTACTTCCTGTGCCTTAGTCCTCTGGGCAGCCTGGAGGTAAGGGGCGCTCACCTTTGGGACCACCGGGGGCCGCCAGTGCTCGTGACCATTCTCGTGGCCCTGTGCCAGGCTCGCCGTCCTCGCTGCTGGGTGATATTCACTGTGTTCCCTTCCCCCAGAACCCTCAGGAGAACGTGGTGGCGGATATCCAGATTGTGGTGGACAAGAGCCCTCTCCCGCTGGGCTTCTCCCCTGTCTGCGACCCCCTGGACTCCAGTAAGGCCCGCATCGGAGCGGGAGATGTCCAGGTCCCTGCGGGGAGGAGGGGAGGTTGGGTGGACAACAGGTGCGCGTTATTCGAGACTCGGCGGCCTCCTGGCAAACTGGGTGATGACAGGGTTGGCTGGGGACGCGGAGCCCTGTTCGAAGAGGGCGGGGCGACGTCCGCTGTTCTTAGTTAAGATGTGTGAGTGGCACAGTCTCTGTCATGCAAAGTTCAGTCGATATGACTCCTTACACCGTAGCCAAGCAAAACCACCGCGCAGTTCTCTCTCTCGTTTCCAGGCCTTTGCGCACACCGTTTCCTCCGCCTGGAGCACACTTTCCCTCCTCCTTGCGTAGCTAATTCCTCGCTCTCCCTCAGGTCTCAGCCCTACCCTTCCCGACCCCTCCTCTCCTGCGTCCTACAGCCTTGGTGCGGCCCTCCCATTCCTGACCGCAGCTTCCCACCCTTTTTTGGGTCATTTTTATTTGACAGTCAGAGTATATTCATTGATACTGGAATTGACAAATTTTTATGTAAAGGGCCAGAAAGTAAATATTTCAGGGTTTGCAGGCCAGACGGTGTCTATTGCACATCCTCCTTTTTATGTAAAGATCTAAAAACCATTGTTAGCTCATGAGCTTTAACAAAACAGGCCTTGAGCTGGTTGGTGGACTCCTGGATTAGAGGACTGAGGGAAAGTGATGTTTGAGGGCCAGGGTGGGCCCCAAATGCTGTCTGATTCCATAGCTAGACACTCCATGAATGCTTCTTCATGTCACCAAAGACCAGCCTGCTCCAATGTCTCCTAAAAGCTGCATGAAATCCCCACCTGTGTCTGTACCATCTGTGGTTTAACCATCACCCTAACACTGTCCACGTGGCTGTCTTACACAGCGACCTGGAGAGCATCATCCTAGAGCCATCTCTGGGCACTCCCACCTGTGCCTGGCTTCCCTGTCTCACTCCCCTGCCCCCCACTCCCAGAGGCCTCTGTGTCCAAGAAGAAACGCATGTGTGTGAAGCTGGTGCCCCTGGGGGCTGCGGACACAGCTGTGTTTGACATCCGGCTGAGCGGGAAGACCAAGACGGTGCCTGGATACCTGCGAGTAGGGTAGGGCCACCCCCCAGCCTCTGGCCTCCTGCCCTGCCCTCCCAACTCCTGATCTTACCCCTCCTGTTCCTTTTGCCACCTCTCTGTGCCTCAGATCTGCATGTTAAAACAGGGACAGGTGTACCAGTCTTGTAGGGTTGTCACAAGGAGCCAGTGAGTTGATGTCTAAAGGGTGGAGAACAGTGGTTAACATGATACATAGGGTGCAGGTTGAGATGCTGAAACAAAAATCCCCTGAAAGACAGAGGTCGCCCCAGAGGCCCAGGTCCCCTGCCTTCCCTGGGCGGCTGGTCTTGGCCCTGGCTGCACACTCGGCCAGGGTCCCTTTCATCTTCCAGGGACATGGGCGGCTTTGCCATCTGGTGCAAGAAGGCCAAGGCCCCAAGGCCAGTGCCCAAGCCCCGAGGTCTCAGCCGAGATATGCGGGGCCTTTCTCTGGACCCCCCAAGCCAGCCCAGGTGAACCCTTGGGCACCGGGGTGAGGGTGGCTCCGGCAGGAGGATCAGGCCTGACCTGACCGTCCTGCCTCCACCAGCAAGGGCAGCTTCCCTGAGCAGACGCTGTCAAGGCTGGGCTCTCGGGTGTCCACCCTGAGGAGGAATGACTCCATCTATGAGGCTTCGAGCCTCTATGGCATCTCAGGTGAGCACGGAGTGGAGAAACTGAGGCACCGAGGTGAGGGGTGTGACTGGCTTTACATTGCCGGGCCAGGAAGGTGTCCCCCACTCCCCTGCCCCCACCCCCAACTCTGGGTTCAGTAAAGATGAGGAAGAGGCAGGTTCTGCAGGGTGGGCCTCTCCAGGCGGGGCGAGCAGCAGGCAGGCCTCTAGCCCCCTAAGCCTCACCTCCTTCCCTGCATGTTTTTTCCAGCCATGGATGGGGTTCCCTTTACCCTGCACCCCCGATTCGAAGGCAAGAGCTGCGGCCCCCTGGTGAGTTGGGGCCCCAGGGAACCAGGGTCTGCCCCTGCCCTCATCATTCTATGTGCCAGGACATCACTGTATCCAGTGCCCCGACTCGGAGGGCCACGTCCTGGGTTGACGGTGGGGAGAGG
The DNA here is from genome assembly GCA_028533085.1 of Varecia variegata. Classification (NCBI taxonomy): domain Eukaryota; kingdom Metazoa; phylum Chordata; class Mammalia; order Primates; family Lemuridae; genus Varecia; species Varecia variegata. The sequence goes on along the minus strand of CM052442.1, from coordinate 86,788,585 downwards.
GTGCCACCTCTGGGTGGCAGCTGAAAGGTGTCCAGTCGTAGAGTGAGGGGACCAGGAGGAACAGCCAGATGCTAGTATCTAGAGGCTATGACAGGAAGTGGGGGGGTGTCCAGGCAAATATTCCAGTGTGGGGAGGCTCTTGAAGGCAAGGGAATAGGGGCTCCATGTTGGGGTCTGGGCCCAGGACTGACCTGCCTCTGCCCGCCAGGCCTTCTCTGCCTTTGGAGACCTGACCATCAAGTCTCTGGCGGACATTGAGGAGGAGGTGGGTGCAGGGCTGGGAAGGGGCTGCACGAGGGTGCTGGGAACCCCCCCAGGTTGGTCCAGTCTCCCCCTGGCCCCCTTTTCCTCCAGGAACACCCCATCTCCCCAGGGCTTGAGACCTGCTCGGTCCCTAAGCGTACCCCACTATTCCCCAGCCACCCTGCCCATGGCCCTCCCGTCACCCCCGCCACTCCCTCACTCTCGCTCTCCCCTTCCCTGCAGTACAACTACGGCTTTGTGGTAGAGAAAACCGCCGCTGCCCGCCTGCCCCCGAGTGTCTCCTAACCCTCTTTGGCATCCGGCGCCGCCTGGCGGTCGTCCCACCGCACCCAGTCCTGGGAACCTCCACATCACAGGCGTTTCGGACCCTCAGTCGCCGCCTGGCGGAGCCGCAACCATGGAGGAGGGGGCAGGCTGGGGTTGCTCGGTGATGGCGTCTTAGGGTCTCTGCCCCTGGCCCTGCGGGGCAGGGGTCAGGGCTGGATGGAAACTGGTGCCTTCAAGTCATTCTTGTCAAAACTCTCTGGTGCCTGGAGGTGGCAAGGTCGTCCTCTTGGTAATAAACACTACCCTGTCCGCGTCTGGATTCCTGACCCTGGCTGCAGGTCCTCATCTGGCACATGAAGTTTGAGCCCTGGCTACGCTTGCACTGGCGAGTGGGTGAAATCATGGCAGGTGGGCAGCGCTGCAGGAACTCCCTTTCTAGAGTGGGAAACTGAGGCTCAGGGCGTGAGTGAGCTGGGATTCTAGATCACAGAGAAGACCCAGTCCCAGCAACTAATAGTAATAGCTGCTGCTTACATTGCGATGAGCATATCCCCAGCGCCCAATGCCCTATTATCTCTGTAGCCTTCTCACAACCTGTGGGAAGCCTAGGTTTTGTTGCCATTTTATAGATAGGGAAACTGAGGCAGGGGATGCTAAGGTGACAGCTGGGACTTGAACGCAGAACCTGCTGTCTCAATGATTAGGCTATTCTGTGAGGCCCTCTGCCATACCGTGTGTATAAGGTACTTCGTATATATAGTCTGTTTTCCTTTTTTTTTTTTTTTTTTTGGGACAGGGACTCGCTCTGTTACCTGGGCTAGAGTGCAGTGTGTCATCACTCACGGCAACCTCAAACTCCTGGGCTCAAGCGATCCTCCTGCCTCAGCCTCCTGAGTAGTTGGGACTAAAGGCATGTGCCACCGCGTCCAGATAGTTTTTCTTTTTCTTTTCTTTGTGTGTGTGTGTTTTTTTTTTTTTTTTTTTTGTAGAGATGGGGTGGGGGGGTCTCACTTTTGCTCAGGCTGGTCTCGAACTCCTGGCTTCAAGTGATCCTCCCGCCTCGCCCTCCCAAAGTGCTAGGATTGCAGACGCAAGCCACCATGCCCAGCAGAAGTCTGTTGTTAAACATACACTGGTTATGTTCTGTAACATTGCAGTGAAAATTGAAATAGCAAATACTGGACCATTGCTCCTGGGGGAATACAGGGTTAGTTTCCTGTGTGCCTTGGTCAGGACAGTGTTCATCAAGTGACTCGTACGTGACTGTTTAATGTGTGTTCTGTTTAAAGACACTTTATTTGATACGTTTGGTGGATGCATTCACATTGCACTCCCAGCCACAAGCACCACAGCTCGTGCCTGAATGAAGCTTCTCGAGGCACGTCACAGCCTTTCCATACTTAGGAACACTAGACAAGCACTTTGGCACCATCCCTGGGGGCCATTTTCAACAGTGAAATCTCTGACACGCTGTGAAAAACAGCGCTCAGTACAACGCGGTAAGGACCCTTGTTCCCAGCGCAAGCTGAAACAAGAAGGCAGAGCACCGCCCTGTTCCGCCTCAGCTGGGAACATGCTTGTCTGGCGACTCAAATTTATCTTTGTGCACATCCACAAATGGCCCAGAACCTGCCACGAGTATTGATTTGGGGTGTTACAGGTAAACTTTAGCAAGTAGAATTCCCATATATGAATCTGTAAGTGACCAGGATGAACTGTGTTGGTTAAATTAACAGCCTCAAGCCCACACCTTCTGTCTCCCACGAGTGTGCTCACTCCGGCATGGAGCATGCTCACACTGACACTGCTCACACTGACACTGCTCTGGCACGAGTGTGCTCACACTGACACTGCTCACACTGACACTGCTCTGGCACGAGTGTGCTCACACTGACACTGCTCACACTGACACTGCTCACACTGACACTGCTCTGGCACGAGTGTGCTCACACTGACACTGCTCACACTGACACTGCTCTGGCACGAGTGTGCTAATGCTGAGACTGCTCACACTGACACTGCTCTGGCATGAGTGTGCTCACACTGGCACTGCTCACACTGGCACTGCTCACACTGACACTGCTTACACTGGCACATGCGTGCTCACACTGGCACGAGTGTGCTCACTGAGCATGCTCACGCTGACATGAGCGTGCTGACTGGCATGTGCGTGCTCACTCAGCATGTTTGCACTGGCATGTGTGCCTGCTGCTTTGCTGCTGTCTCCCCTCGGGCCCGTAGCTTTGGGTTGGCCCACGTTCTGCTTTCTGCTGTGGTCATAAACCTCTGCCACTGCATCCGTCAAAGTTTGGGTGCGACAGTGCATCTCGCTGCAGGTTATGGAGGCATAATCGTGAATCCCGCCAGAAGTTATGCGGGAAGAGGTGAGGGCTGGGATCAGAGAATTTACCTTTGCTAAAAACTGCAGTGGTTCAGGCAGGAGGCGGAACCTGCGCCTTATCCTGCTCATCGCCTGCAAGGCATGGAAGGCAGCTGTGCTCAGTCACTGATGGGGGTTAGCCAAGGTAAGGTGACAAGTAGAATGAGCAAACGTGGCTTTCTCAAGGCAAGGAACCGCTGTGTGTCTGGCAGAAGCGGATGTTTGCTACTTCGTGTCGCAAAGGGAGAGGAGTCTGCAGAGTCTCCAGCTGCCAGGAAGGCACCCCGGCCCAGAAGTGCGCTGAGTTCTGCTCACAGCTCATTGGCCAGGGCAGGTCACGTGGGGCCGCGAGGGGCGGGGTTATACCCAGGAACTAATGTCCAACAACGCCTTGCTGGGGGTGGAGGAGGGGGTTGGAGAAAGGGGGTCACGGTCCTGCCTGGGGTGTCCAAGTGGGGCACAGCCCTGTCCTGGGAGTCTGAGGGTTGTTAAAGAAAAATGTTATTTTGACAATTGTTAAAATGGTAAACTAGACTACTGACATAGGGGGACGCGATTGGCCCAACTCTGATACAAGGGCAAGGACAAGGGGGGATTTACAGCCAAGGAGCAGGGTGAGGGGTCAGTGGGTGGAAAATTATTAATTTTCCATCAAGGGCAGTGGGAGGCCGGGCACAGCTGCTCACGCCTGTAATCCCAGCACTTTGGGAGGCAGAGGCGGGAGGATCGTTTGAGGCCAGGGGTTCAAGACCAGCCTGGACAACACAGGGAAACCCCGTCTGTACAATAAATTTACAAAAAGTGTGGCCGGACGCAGTGGCTCAAGCCTATAATCCCAGCACTCTGGGAGGCTGAGGTGGGAGGATCGCTTGAGGTCAGGAGTTCGAGACCAGCCTGAGCAAGAGCGAGACCCCGTCTCTACTAAAAATAGAAAAAAATTAGCCGGGCATGGTGGCACGTGCCTGTAGTCCCAGCTACTCGGGAGGCTGAGGCAGGAGGATCGCTTGAGCCCAGAAGTTTGAGGTTGCTGTGAGCTAGGCTGACGCCATGGCACTCTAGCCCAGGCAACAGAGTGAGACTCTGTCTCAAAAAAAAAGTTAGCTGGCGTGCACCTGTAGTCCCAACTACTCAAGGAGGCCGCGTGAAAGAGAGAGACTCTGTCTCAGAAAACAAAGGGAGGGCTGTGTGGGGGGGAGTCTTGCTAAACCAACTTACCTGAGATTCTTAATGAAGGTAGGCCAAGGTGATCGGATATCAAAGGATGAGAGATTCTCTCTAAACTGATTTAGCAAGATTCTTGCTAAGACTGGGAGAGGCAAGTCAAAGACAGGTCAGAGGCCAAGGTCAAGGTCCAATTGCAAGGAGAGAACCTTTGTCAGGAGGGGAGTGGGTAGCAGGGTAGGGGGACACCCAGCCTGGCCCTTGGAATTGGAGTGGGGACAGAATGAGCTGCCCTGGAGGAAGAGGTGTGGGGAGATGGAGCGAAATGTACCTCCTTCCCCAAACCCTTTCACTGCTTTGGGAAAACTGGGTCTCTGGTGCTAAGGCATCTGCCTGCGGCTCCCTGGTCCGGCCCAGGCTGCTCTGGCGCCGACCGCATAATCCGATCCCGCCAGGAAGCAAAGGCCATTTGTTCTCTCTGCTCACTTTCCCCGCTGCCCCGAAACCAACCCCGGATCGCTTTTCAGGGCACCGTTGGGTGAGCAGGGGCCTCACGACGACCCATCCTGGCCTGACTGGATCAGCTGTCATGGATCAGAGGCCACTCACTCTGCAAAATCCCAACGCATGGGCTGGAAGCTCCCAGTGGAGATCCCGTCCACCCGCTCCTGACTTGGGCCACATCGATTCTGATAGTTCCAGGCTGGGCTGTAGAGGAGGGAGCCCAGGCCTCCAGCAACCACAGCCTTCCGTCCAGGAAGCGGGCCCATCCCTGTCTCCTTGTTCTTGCTTCCAGACACTGAGAGTGAGATATCACAAAGGCCTGGGCACCGAGAGCAGCGAGAGTATAAGCTGGGTGGCTGATGTGACTCCTGGTGGCCTCTACTAGTAGCAAACAACACACTTCCTATATTCATGTGTTGCAGGGCCCAGCTATGGCCGCTACTTTCTTCCACCCTCTTGGCCTGAGCCATTTTCCCCAAAGCTACCTGACTTCTACCACATCATTTGTTCTGCCTATTCTTGAGCTTGATATCTGTGCAACCCCCAAACAAGTCCTCTTCTGTGTCTGGCTTATTTTGTTCAATATCATGTCTGCGACATTCACCTGGGATGTTGCCTGCATCAGTAATTCCACAGTCAATTCATCCGTCCACCTGTTGATGGACATTTGGGTTGTTCTGCTCTTGGCCACCAAGGGAAACTGCTCTGGGCACTGCTGTATGTGTCTTTCGATGAATACACACTCATTCCTGTTGGACAAATACCCCAGTGCTGGGTTGTATGGAAGACCTAAGTTGTAGTAGATACAGCCAAGTGGTTGTACCAATTTACCCTTAAACGCACAGCCAATGTCTCCATGTCTTTGCCAACGCTTGGCATTGTCAACCTTGTTAATTTTGGCCATTCCTCTCACCAGATTTTGAATTTTTTTTTTTTTTGAAACAGAGTCTCGCTCTGTTGTCCAGGCTAGAGTGAGTACCATGGAGTCAGCCTCGCTCACAGTAACCTCAAACTCCTGGGCTCAAACTATCCTCCCGCCTTGGCCTCCCAGAGTGCTAGGTTTACAGGCATGAGCCAGTGTATCCGGCCATTTCTAATCAATAGAGCACAGTAAGTGATGGGATGTCACTTCCAGGATTAGTGGCTTTGATGAAGCAAGCTGCCCTATAAAGAGGACCATGTGTCACAGAACTAAGGATGACTTCTAGCCAACAGCTAGTAAGAAACCAAGGCCCTGAGCTCAACAGCCTACAATGAACTGAATCCCAGCCAGGCACGGTGGCTCACACCTGTAATCCCAGCACTCTGGGAGGCTGAGGTGGGTGGATTGTTTGAGCTCAGGAGTTCGAGACCAGCCTGAGCAAGAGCGAGACCTCATCTCTACTAAAAATAGAAAAGTTAGCCAAGCATGGTGGTGTGTGCCTGTAGTCCCATCTACTCAGGAGGCTGAGGCAGGAGGATTGCTTGAGCCCAGGAGTTTGAGGTTGCTGTGAGCTATGATGACGCCAGTGCATTCTAGCCCGGGCTACAGAACGAGACTCTGTCAATCAATCAATAAACTGAATCCCATCCACAACCACAAGGTGAGCTTGAAAGCCGATCCTACCCTGGTTGAACCTTGATTGCAGCCTGTGAGAGACCCTGAAGGAAAGGACCCATGGAGCTGGGCTCAGATTCCTGAGTCACAGAAAGTGAGATAATAGAATTGTGTGGTTTTTAAGCTGCTGAATTGGTGGCTGGAGGAATTTGTTATGCAGCACTAGCTAACTGATACAAATGAAAAGGACAGAGAAGTCAGGGAAGGAAAATGTGCATGGTTATTAGGTAGCATTTCTTTGGTTCTTGCTCCATTTGTCCCAATAAACACCCATGTTCAATGTCACCACATGTAGAACCATCCTGAAGAGAGAGGGCTTTCCAAAATTCTTATTTCACCCCAAATATATTATTTAGCAATACATCTTTTCCCTGAGTGTACATAACTATTACAAGCTCCCCTTTGTCCCACAGTGTCACCATGCCCATTGACCACCTACAAAGTGGCTGGTAGAGAAAAAAGCCGGGGCTCCTCCCAAATTTTACATGGGTTCCAAGAATTCTGGCTTGAAGGCTATTAACAAAATGCTTGCTGAAAAAAACGAGCCCCTTTGGGGGTGATTATTCTCCTTCAAGGTGGCACCTGGCTGCTGTTTTACATGTCACCAGCACAGAGGACCCCAACTCTATTCTGCCACTTTCACGTGCAGAAGTAAAGGAGAGATATTGGTTGCTGTATGGAGGGGACAGTAATGGTAACACCTAAAGAGGATGCCTGTGTGCGTCGGGCAGGCTGTTCAACACACAGTGCACATCCAAAAATCAATAGCTCCTCGTAGGCACACAGTGTGGTGAAGCACTGTCGACACCCCACGGATGCCAGCCGTCACAAGAATGCTGCACAGCTGGGGCCCATGCTCCCTGTGCCCCTCCCCCATGCTCCCTCCAAATTCGTCTCCACATGGTGAAGGTTGTTTCTAGCAGATGCCTGTGACTCTACCTGGGGCCTCCTGGGGGCCCAGGACTGTCCCACCTGTGCACTGGGAAGGCCGGAAGTTGGAGGTGTTAACACCTGAGCGAGCAGCTCTCAGACAATGCTTGGTGACAGTCGGAGGATAAGCACCCCAGGCCCATGGCCCTTAGGGTGGGAGCACTCTTCAGTGTGCACTGTGGCATCTCCCTGGGGACCCTAGCAGCATGAGCTCTGGGTGCCCACAGCACTGTCTGCTCATCGGCACCCTCTGCAGTGCTCTGGGGCTTCCTGCAATCACCTGCCCGCAATCATCTCAAGGTCTGGTTCTGCCCCAAGGCAACATCTTTGATTGACATTGTCCACACCCGAAAAACACACTAGGATGCTGACAGTTGCTTGCGTTTGCGACGCCTGTGGAATTCACGGAGACATTGATACCCTTTCCGATTAGGTCATTGAGGCTGTGATTTGGTGGGGTGGGAGTGAGGTTACCCCTACTTATAAAGACGAAAACCGAAGAGCAAGTCACCTGACTGTTCCCTGACCAGGTCTGTCTAGGTCCTGGAACACTCCGCACGCAGCATGCGACACCTTGGTCAGGCGCCTCTGAGACCTGAGCATTTGGCTGCATCCCCAGATCAGCCTCGTCCTGACTGTGGCTCCTCTGTTCCCCTTCCAGGGTGACACTGGTGGGGCCCCCAGGGTGCATTCGACACTTAAGGAGGTGCTCCCTTCATGCTTGGGACCCCGCCCTGAACCTGCAGAAGCCTGAGAACCTCATTACGTGTTTTTTTTTTTAATGGAGGTAAAATTCACATAACATAGAATTAACCATTTGAAAGTGAACAATTTAAGCACTTAGTACATTCACAATGTTGTGGAACCATCACCTCCATCTAATTCCACAACATTTCCATCCTCCCAAAGGAGACCCCGGCCCCATCAGCAGCCACTCCCTATCCCCTCCCCCAGCCCCTGGCAGCTACCAGTCTGCTTCCTGTCTCTGTGGATTGGCCTGTTCTGGACATGTCATATCAGTGGAGTTCCGCACGGTGTGACCTTTGGTGTCTGGTGTAGCAGGTGTCAGAGCTTCGTGCCTCTTTGTGGCTGAGTGATATTCCATTGTGTGCACAGACCACTTTATATTTATCCATTCATCTGTTCACAGATATTTGGGCTGTCTTCACCTTGTGGCTATTGTGAATGATGCTGCTGTGAACATGTGCATACAAGGATTTGTTTGAATACCTGTTCTCAATTCTTTTGGGCCTCTTTTTAAAATTTTTTAAATTATTTTTTGTAGAGACAGGGTCTTGCTATGTTGCTCAGGCTGGTCTTGAACTCCTGGCCTCAAGTGATCCTCCCACCTCGGCCTCCCAAAGTGCTGGGATTACAGGCATGAGCCATGGAGCCTGGCCCTGGCCTCTTTAAATTTTGCAACCTCCCCCCGCAGTCCTGGCCCTGGGGAAGACACTGGCATCTTCTGCTCCTGAACTGGGGTAGAGGACCCCGGGGATCCAACTCCTAGTCCCTTGACCAGCCCAGGACATGAGGCACTGGCTGGAGGTCCTTCCTCCTCGCCCTTCACCCTCCCCCACCCTCACAGAGTCCCCAGGGCCCTGCCCCATTCCAGAGAGTTCGCAGAAACTGGAGCCCTCAGTGCTGCCTAGGCACTCGCTCTCTCCTGCAGACCTGGGTAACTAGATTCCGGGGTTCCAGCCGCGTGCCTCAGTTTCCTTATCTGTGAACTGGCTTGTCCTGGGGATTAACTGAGGCCAGCAAAGCACCTAGAGTACCAGACAGTCCTGGCCCTGCAATAAAGATGTGCCATTAATCTATTTTATCCTTAGTCAATATTTGTCACCCTGGCCAAGAGCCTGTGCCTCCGGGTGCCCCGTGCCCAACCCCATTCAGGATGTGCAGGAACACAGTGACCTCTTCCTGCCACTCCACAGGCGACAAGGAGTTCTGTGCAGCTTTCCAGGTGGAGCCCCAGGGAAGAGGTGGCTGAAGCCAGTGGGGCACCTTGACCTGTGAGAGTCTCTGCTGTGAGGACCAGCCCCCTGCTGGGGGCAGTCACCTCTTTGCCCATTGGGAGAGGTCCCAGTGGGGCCTCAAGCCACCATGTGGCTGAATTTTCTCCACGCCCTGGGCCCTCGAGTCCCCAAGTGGCCCAGGAAGGGAGACTGGGAGACTTCTGGGGACATGTGTCCATTTGGGGTGGAGGTGGGGGCCAGGCCATGCCCACTCCAGGGAAATTCCTATGTGTGAAAGCTGGTAGAACTCGGGGTCCCAGGCTGGGGGTTACAAGGGGCACTCCCTGCCCTCCCCACCCCTTACCCCGGGCACACCCACAGCCCTGGGCTTGGCCACCCAGCAAGACTGGATGTTGATCAAGTAACACAGAAATAGTAAGCATCGGAGTTTATTTGTGGGTCATGCAAGACAGGAAGCCTCTGGCGACCCCTCTGTCAGCTCTGTGAGCCCCAGAAACTGCCCAGCAGGGCAATGTCCTGCCACCAAGTACCCCAGCCACAGCAGCACAGAAACAGTTGACATGCATTGAGGACCTACTGTGAGAAGGGCCCCAGAATGGCTCACATGAAGTCACTCATCTCCTGGGAGCCTTAGGAGGCGGGGCCACTTCCTGTCTCCATTTTACAGAGGAGGAAACTGAGACACAGAGTGGCAAGGCCCTCAGCCAAAGGCCCATGGCCAGGAGTCTGGGTCCAGCCCTCCAGACACGTCCCTGGCCTTGGGCTGCTCTGAGCTCCGCAAACATGGGTTTGAAACGTTCATAGTGTGGGGGTCGCAGTGGGGAATCGCAGAATCTGAGACTTGCACCGTCAGCAGCTTGGGGGTTACAGGATCTGGGTGGGGGTCCTGGCTCTGACGCTCAGTACAGGTCATGGACCCCTGGTGAGTCACTGCCCTCTTGGGGCCTCGGTTTCCTCATCTGTAAAATGGATGGAGACACTTAGAGATTCATTGCCTAAGCTGCACCCTCCCCTCCTGCCTATAATGCAACCTCATTCATTCTAGATAGCCACATTTCCCAGCCTCCCCTGCAGCAAGGTGTGGCCATGTAGCTCTGTTCTGACCAGTGAAATATAAACAGGTTTCCAAGGCCTCCCAGGAAGACTTTCAGAAGACATCAAACTAGTCCTGGCCTCTGCCTTTCCCTCCAAATGAGGAAGTGAAGGTTGGAGCACTGGGAGCCATTTTGCACTAGGAGGCAACCTGGAGGACAAAAGCCAGGGATGCATTGAACCGAGAAAAAAGTCAAGTCCTATTGCTACTGCAGCCGAACCTGGACTTATCTCTATGGGATCCTTTTCTTGCTGCCTTACACACCAGGCTCCTATCCCCGATCTCTGGGCTCACACCAGTGTGGAGTCCTTCCCTGTGCCCCCTGGCCTGTGGCCCAGCATACTACGCATCTCATAGGTGACCCCATCCCAGTGCCCCACACTGGCTGACAGTGTCCGGTGCATCCCGGTTGCAGGCAGCCTGCTTTCCCAGCCTCCCCCCAGGGCTGCAGGTGCTGTGGCAGTGACCACAGGCCTGAGGGGGTCCCCAGTCTCTGGGCAGGATGAATGGGGGGTCTGGCGATGGCTACCCTGCTGGGGCTGAGCTCTGGGGCTGGCCTTGGAGACTTCAGCAGGGCGGGTGAGGTCATCTTCAACGGATGGTGGGGACAACTCATGGAGTCCACGGCGGGCGGCCCGGGTGGCCCGGAGCAGGGTGTGGGTCAGCACAGCCACCAGGACCAGGGCACCTGAGCCCAGGATGGAGGCAGCCGCTGCGCCTGTCTCAATCTCGAATAGCAGCAAGGCATAGATGGACAGTGCTAGGGAAGGAAACAGCTCTCATTTATTCAGTCAACAAACATTTGCTCTCCAAGCGGTCAGGGAGATCCCCCAAATAGGGAGTAATCAGTGAAAACCTTGCAACATGACAGTGTAGCTGGAGCAGGGCAATGGGGAGAGGGTGTTGGCAACCACAAGGAGGACAGTTCTGTCCAGGATCGGTGGGGGAGCCAGCGTACCCTCAGATGCCCAACGCCACAGTCCACTATGGACCCTTGCCCAATAGGGTGCACAGGTTTGCTCTGCCCCAGGGTTGAGTGACCTTGAGAGCATCACAGCCTCTCTCTGGCCTCAGTTAGCTAATCTCAAGAAGGTGGTCGGCAACCCTGACCTTGAGGACCTGAACTAGCTTTCATCATCCTACACAGCATCCAGTTGGCACCATTCTTAGTGGTGGGGACTGTCCTGTGCATTGTAGGACATTTAGCAGCTTCTACCCACTAGATGCCAGCAGCATCCTACCCCCAAGGCTGTCAGGACCACCAAAATGTCTCTAGACACTGCCAGATGTCCCAAGGGCAGAATCGGCCCCAGTTGAGAACCACTGCTCCAGTCCCTACTCCCATTCTGGTGGTGGGTCTAAGATCACTGACCCACCTCTTTGACACCAGTCACATGGCCTTGGTGATTGGTGGAAGGACATCACATGACCCAAGCTCACCTATCAGAGTCAGTCCTGGGACTTTAGCTTGGGCTATTGCGACCAAGGAATTTTCTTCCTGCAGTGGCTGGTGTATTACTGGTAAGACAGAAGCCCAGAACTGATGGGGACTTCTTGGTACTTTCTGAGCTATTTTATGCTTTCTCTGGCTCTGCAACCTTGCTTTTGAAGATACTGCTCTGCATCATGTCTGACATATTAAAGCAAGGCCAAGGACTTTTTTTGCTCTAAACATTTTGAAAGGGATTTTGTAATCATTCTTGTGGCTTTGGGTAGCAATGAATGGATGATTGGCTGGACATGCTTGGGAATTCTTGCTTAATGAGGTCACCTAACCTCAAAAAGTATCTAACTGGGAGGTGAATGAATTCTCAATTTTATGCTTAATGAGGCTGACATAATGTTACTTTTTTTTTTTTTTGCCTTTTGTGAGTTTTCTTGTATTTTAGAATGAGGATATCTTATTCTCTAGGTCTCTAAATTTTTGTGGGCCCTTGCAAAGCCTCAGATTGTAGGCATTGTGTCAAAAGTGCTTACAAGCTGGGCATGCTGGCTCACACCTATAATCCCTGAACTTTGGGAGGCCAAGGTGGGAGGATAACTTAAGGCCAGGAGTTTGAGACCAGCCTGGGCAACATAGTGAGACCCCCATCTCTTAAAAAAAATACTGCATACAGATATGGGTGTCATTCTCAGAGAAAAGCCCACTCAGGGGACAGCAGATGAAGAGGTGAAGCAAGAGGCATTTCTGATAACCTCATCTGAGCACCTGGATCCAGTGACACCTGAGGCCAACTACTCCTGATAATTTCAGATACATTAGCCCCCATCCACTCTTCTTTTTAAAGAAATCCACATCTGGAGCATTTTATTAAGTCAAACAACAAAAGTTTTGCAGAGTTCCCTGTGATTTATATACAAATTCCCACAATGCACTCTAGGGTCATGTCTCATAAAAAATATTTTAAGTACTTTTTTTAAACTTCTATTTCTCTATTGTGGGACTAAGAAAAAATAGTAATAGCTAATCCCTTGTTTTTCATTCAGTTATATATTTTTTCTTCCAGTAAAATAAGTTGTTTATTGGGCTGCCTGGGACCTATGTAGGATTTAGCATTGAGTCTGCAGTCCGCAGCTTCATCAACACATTTTTTTTTTTTTAGAGACAGGGTCTCACTCTGTCACCCATGCTAGAGTGCAGTGGCATGATCACAGCTCACTGCAGCCTCAAACTCCTGGGCTCAAGCGATCCTCCTGCCTCAGCCTCCCGAGTAGCTGGGATTACAGACACGTGCCACCATGCCTGGCTAATTTTTAAAGTTTTTGTAGAGAAAAAATATATAAATTTTTTATAGAGATGGGATCTCATGTTGCCCAGCCTGGTCTTGAACTCCTGGCCTCAAGGGATCCTGCTGTTTCAGTCTCCCAAAGTGCTGGGATTATAGGGGTGAGCCACCACACTCGGCCAACACATTTTTTTGAAGATAAGACATCAGGAGCCTCTTTACAGACACTTGATGATTTGATCCCTTTCCCAGCATGGGTGGATGAGAGAGAGTTGATCTAAGAAAAGTTATTACAAATCAGGAAGGAAAGACAGTGTGGTGTGTTCTTCTGGCACCCGGAGTATTATTTTTCACTCTGCTTCATGGTTTGGAATATAAAATCGCATTTCTCATTTATCAAGTGTAGGGTTTTTTTCTTAAGCCATTTTTGAGCTGGAAGTTCTGGTATTTGTAAGCAAAACAGTTTTCACTCATTCCAACCTGTGAAATGCTCTCTTTAGAAACCACCCAGGCCAAGAAACCTTTTGTTCGAGCCAAATGTATAAAACTGATGTGATGTCATCTGAAGTATTCTGATGACAACTACCATGTGTGGAGCCCCCACTGGGGTCAGATGCCACCCATGGGCTTTCATGAGGATTAGCTCAGAATCTCCTCAGGCACTTCCATGAAGCACAGATAGTCATCATTTTCATTTTACTAGTGAGGAAACTGAGGCATGGAGGAAATTTGCCCAAGGCCCCAGAGTAAGGAAGTGTCAGAGCCCAGAATTGAACCCAGGCAGGCTGGCTCCAGAGCTGACAATTTGGGGGCCATTACCACCCTCCATCCAGTCCAGAGTCCTCTGCTCCACGTTCTATTCCAGCACACACCTGCTAAGTAGACGGAGACCCCGCAGCAGAAAAGGCCAAGGGCCATGTGTCTGAGGAGGCGGCAGTCATGGAGAAACCAGTCAGACCTGGGATGGACGGGAGCAGGGAGAGAAAGGCTCAGGAAGTGGAACTTGTGGGGGAGAGGCCAGTAAGGTGAGGGAGAATTTTGGAGACCTGAGATCTGTGTGAGGACCCAGCCATCATCCGTCCACTCACCCACCCATTTACATCCATCCATTTATCTACTATCCATCCACCCATCCACTTATCCATCCATCACCCATCCATCCATCCATCCATCCATTCACATATCCATCCATCCATCCATCCACTTATCCATCCATCCACCTATCCATTCATCCATCCATCCACTTATCCTTCCATCCACTTATCCATCCATCCATCCACTTATCCATTGATCTATCCATTCATCCAAAGTAGCATCCATCCATCCATCCATCCATCCACTTATCCATTCATTCATCTACATATCTAGTCACTTATTCATCCACCCACTCATCCATCATCCATCCACCCATCCCTTGTCCATCCATCCATCCATTCACGTATCCATCCATCCATCCATCCATCCACTTATCCATTGATCTATCAATTCATCCAACGTATCATCCATCCATCCATCCACTTATCCATTCATTCATCTGCATATCTAGTCACTTGTTCATCCATCCATCCATTTATCCATCCATCCATCCCTCCATGCATCCATTAATTTAGACATCTACCATCCACCCACCTGATACCCATCCATTTCTCTATGCTCTATCTATCTGTCTCTCCACCCATCTATCCATCCTTCCAGGTAAATGTCCACCATCTATTTACCAACCATCTCTATTGATTATTCAATCATCAATCACATACAACCATCTATCCATTTAACCACAACCTAATAATCCATCCATTCATTTCAAAAGCATCCATCCATCCATCCATCCACCTCCATCCATTTGTCCATCAAATCCATTCATCTCCCATTTACCATCTGTACACCCGTCCCTCATCCACCCGTCCATCCAGCCAGCCACCATCCATTCCCCTCCCCTCAACCCATCCATCCAACATCAGTCCATTCAAACATCCAACACTCAGGAAGCAGCTACTACGTACACATACTTGTGACACACCTGACTTCCATTATTTTACAGACCATAGCTTGTTTGGGAGATGAGGAAACTAAGGTTCACTTGCTACTAATGATGGTAGAAACAGCAACACCAAGAGATGACAGTGCCTGAGGAGGAAATGGAGGCTCCGAGAGCTTCCATCTTTGCTCACTTCCCATCAGCACAATGGAAGTGTCCTCCTTTCTGGTGTCCCCACCTGCCCCCTTTCCAGCACAGTGGCCACAGGGGGTTATTCCAAACCTAAATCAGATCACCTCCCAGCTCATTCACAACCCTCCCAGGCAGGGTAAACCCCAAAGTCCTCACCATGGGCACCAGGCCCCACATAGTCCCGTCCTTCTGACTGCCCAGCCCTCATCTCCCTGCATCCCGTCCTCCAGCTGCACCAGCCTCTTCCATCTCCCTCTGAGCCGCCAAGCTCATTCCTGCCCCAGGGCCTTTGTCCATGCTGTTTCCTCTGCTTGAATCACAGTTCCCCAGGTCTTCTGCCTCCTCCCCTCCTTCAGCTCAGGTCCCCCATCCTCCTTCATCCCACCACCTCGTTTTCTTTTCTTCCCAGCATTCATCACCATCTGGCACTATTGATCAGTTTGTGACTCCACGAGGGCAGGTCTGGTCACCCGTGGGACAGTGGAGTCCTCGGCTCAAGGAATGACCCTCATTCCACATTCCCTGCCTGGATAGAGGCACCCCTTTATGCCCACATCCCTGAACTCAGGTCCCTGAGGAAGGAACACTCCCCCAGGCCACGGCACAGGCTCTGGTTCTACCATAACCAAGTTCAAATCCAACCCATCCACTTCCAAGCCTGGCAGCTTGGAGAGAGCAGCCTAAATTGTCCGAGACGCAGTTATAAAGGTGGATAATAGCGCCTGGGCCTTCACCGAGTTAATCCACACAGAGAAGGAGGCAAGGAGGGCTTAGGGCTCCATAAATGACAAACGCCATGGACACAGACACTGGGGCTTGCTGGTCCGGGCCCTCTTTGAGCCTTAGTTTGCTCATCTGCAAAGCAGGGGCCACAGTCATAGCTGCACCTGCTGTAAAATTTCAACAAATAAAGAATGGAGAGAGGGGAGGATGAAAGGGGGTAAGAAAGATGGACAGAGGGAGGGAGAGAGGGAAGTTGTTCCCCAGCCTGAAGCCCAGAGAGGACAGCGGCTGGCTTGGCTTGTCGGGCCCCCAGGCGGCGGAGCAGGTCCTCCTACCTGCCGGAGCCAGGCCCCCAAGCCAGCTCGGCGCCCAGGTGGCCGCACAGCGCAGCGAGCAGCAGACAGGTGAGCGCGAGCACCAGGGCCAGCGCGGCCAGTGCGGCGGCCAGCGGCAGCAGCGCCCCGGCCGCGTCCTCCCGCAGCCCCGGGCCGGCGCCCTGCTCGGGGCCGAGCCCGTCGGCGCGCGGCCCCCGCAGCTCGGTGCGGCCCGCCTGTAGCCGGAACAGCAGCTGCGCGCCGAGCGCCGCCAGCACGGCAGCCGGGATGCCCAGCAGGGTCATCGCGGCCAGCACCCGGCCGCCGTACGACCGGGCCATGGCTGGGGTCCTGTGGACGGGCACGGGGGCAGTCGCGGAATCAAAGTGGTTTTAGGGGGCAGGGGAGCTGGGGGCGTCCGAGGGGGCCCCGAGAGGGCGGGGCCGCAGTCTGAAGGTTCAGGGGCTGGGCCGGGGGTCGCCGGACTGGGGCTCCGAGGTGCTGGTCCGCCGCAGCGGGGACGCCTAAGCTCAGCGGAAACTTGGGACAAAGTCTCTTCTCCTCTCGGGCGCCCCCTCTCGGCCAACTGCTCTTAGCGGGGGCGGGGCTTTATGGGGCGGGGCGAGAGGCGGGGGCGTGGCCTGGATCGTGGGAACCCCACAGCGCGCTAATCTCATAAAAGCACCGATTTTATGGTTGTTTAAAAAGAAAGAAAGATGGTGGCTCCCGCCTGTAATCCCAGCACTCTGGGAGGCCTAGGCAGGAGGATCACTTGAGGTCAGGAGTTCGAGACCAGCTTGAGCAAGATGGAGACCCTGCCTCTACTAAAAATAAAAAAATTAGCCCAGTGTCGTGAGGCTCATCTGTAGTCCCAGCTACTGGGGAGACTGAGGCAGAAGGTTGCAGGGAGCTATGATCGCGCCACCGCACTCTAGCTGGGAAAACAAAGCGAGTCCAAAACAAATAAAAAATAAAA
This sequence comes from Varecia variegata, assembly GCA_028533085.1. Classification (NCBI taxonomy): domain Eukaryota; kingdom Metazoa; phylum Chordata; class Mammalia; order Primates; family Lemuridae; genus Varecia; species Varecia variegata. Next base: position 86,771,501 of record CM052442.1, on the reverse strand, counting down.
AGAAAGAAAGAAATTTTAAATAACTCACTTTGTTATTTGATCTCAACTCGGGGACCCTGCCCTTGGCTGCGATTTCTCCTCCACTCACCTCCTTCAAGGGTGAGAGAAAAGGTTGCTTCCTCCGCGACGCCCTCCTGGGTCTCTTCCCCAACTGGCATGCCCTGTTTTTCACACAACACTTTTTAAAAATTGAGGTAAAATTTACAGAACATAAAATTAACCCATTTTGTTCAGTGCTTTTTAGTACATTCACAATGCTGTGCAACCACCACCTCTATCTAATTCCACAACATTTCCATCCCCCCAAAATGAGACCCCCTCCCCATCAGCAGTCACTCCCCATCCCCCTCCCCCAGCCCCTGGCAGCCACTAATCTGTTTTCTGTGTCTGTGGATTTGTGTGTTCTGGACACTTCATATCAATGGGATTCCGTACTGTGTGGCCTTTGGTGTCCGGCTTCTCTCACTCAGCAGTATGTTTCGAGGTTCATCCACGTGGTAGCAGGTGTCAGAGCTTCATTCTTTTTCATGGCTGAGTAACATCCGATTGGGTGGATGGACCGCATTCTGTTTGTTCATTCATCTGCTGATGGGGATTTGGATTGTTTCCGCCTTTTCGGCAAATGTGACTAATGCTGCTATGAAGGTGCATGTGCAAGTATCTGTTTGAGCCACTGCTTTTAATTCTTTTGGGTAGTGGAATCTTAGGAATGGAATTTTGGGGTCCCAGGCTAACTTTAACTTTTTGTGAAACCATGAAACTATTTTCCATTCTAGCTGCATCATTTTACATCCTCACCAGCAACGTAGGAGGTTTCATTTTTTCTCATTTTCTGCACATCCTCACCAACATTTGTTTCCTCCTCCTCCTTGATCGGAGCCACCTTCGTGGGTGTAAAGTGGTATGTCATTGTGGTTTTGATTTGCATTTCTGTAATAATTAATGAGGTTGAGCATCTTTTCATGTGCTTCTTGGTTGTTTGCATATCTTCTTTGAAGAAATGTCTATTCAAATCCCTTTTTAAAAAATTTCCAAGTATTATGGGAGTACAAATGGTTTTGGTTACATGGATTGCTTTTGTAATGCTCGAGTCAAGATTATAAGTTTGCCTGTCACCCAGATAGTGTTCATTGTACCCACCAGGTAGATTTTTGCCCATCTCCTCCGCCCACTCCCCCACTGCTTGATTTGCTTAGAGATTTGCTTCCCTCTGTGCACATGGGTGCTCATCAGTTAGTTCCAATTTAATAGTGAGTATCTTGGTGTTTGTTTTTCCATTCTTTAGATACTTCGCTTAGCATAATGGTCTCCAGTTCCATCCAAGTTTTTGCAAAGGCATTAAGTCATCCTTCCTCATGGCTGAGTAGTACTTCATGGTATACAAATACATTTTTTTTTTTTTTTGAGACAAAGTCTCACTCTGTTGCCCAGGCTAGAGTGAGTGCCGTGGCGTCGTCAGCCTAGCTCACAGCAACCTCAAACTCCTGGGCTTAAGCGATCCTACTGCCTCAGCCTCCCGAGTAGCTGGGACTACAGGCATGCGCCACCATGCCCGGCTAATTTTTTCTTTATATATTTTTAGTTGGCCAGATAATTTATTTCTATTTTTAGTAGAGACGGCGTCTCGCTCTTGCTCAGGCTGGTCTCGAACTCCTGAGCTCAAACAATCCACCCACCTCAGCCTCCCAAGTGCTACGATTACAGGCGTGAGCCACCGCGACCGGCCTACAAATACATTTTGTTAATCCACTCTTGAATTGATGGGCGTTTGGGTTGTTTCCACATCTTTGCGATTGTGAATTGTGCTGCAATAAACATTCACGTGCAGGTGTCTTTTTGATAAAACTATCTCTTTTCCTTTCAGTCAATACCCAGTAGTGGGATTGTTGGATAGATAAATGGTAGGTTGGCCAAATCCATTTTTAAGTTGAGTTGTTTGTCTTTTTGTTGTTGCACTGTAGGAGTTCTTAAAACATTCTGGATATCAAGTCCTTACCAACTATATGATTTGCAAAAATTTTCTCCCATTCTGTCTGTTGTATTTTCACTGACTGTTTTCCCGAAGCAGTTTGTTCCTTTCACAGCAGTGCGAAAGGCGGTTCCCTGAAGTCTGCAGCCCCCTGCTGGGGACCAGCTCCAGGAAAGCAGGTGTCTGTCTCAGCTGTCCACCACTGTGTCCCCGTGTCTGGGACTGTGCTCAGCTCCTAGCAGGCCCTCAATAAACGTTTGCTGAACACAGGAATGAATGTACCATCTTGCACTCCCGCTCTGGAATTCTTCCAAAGCGTGAAAAATCAAATCTGCAAATGGTTTCAAAGGTAGCACATTTCTGCTAGACCCAGAATATCAAGGTGAATGAGGTCAAGGTGGCCTCCTGTGGGCTGGCCCTGTGTTAGTGCATTCAGACCTTGCAGCAGCCCTGCGCTGTTATCACCTGGACTTTACAAATGAGGAAACTGAGGCACAGAGGGTGCAGTGACTCCCTAGGTCACACAGTACTGCGGGCAGAGCAGGTTTCCAGCCCAGCAGCCCAGCTCCCACTCACTGCTCTATACGACTACACAGGCACCTTACAGATTTCACTGGTTTTGGATTTTCAGGTCTCTTTTCAGATTTTTGGAGTCAATTATTTTTTTCATGTTTCAAATTTTTGGTGTCTACTGAGAAGAGTTTGTGCCTTATAGGTAAAATGACCCTGGGGGAGATTATGGGATGACCCTTCATCCCCAGGTGTTCTCCTCCTTTGCTGTGTGGCCTTGGGCAAGTCCCTTATCCTCTCTGGGCCTCCTCATCTGTAACAGAAACCTGTTTATTCATTCATTTTTTCATTCACTCATTCACCAGGCCTACACCCAACATACCCACTCTTTCATCTTGCTAAAGTTAGGGTGAATTTTCCATGTTTTACAGGTAAGGAAAAGTCCCAAATTGAGGTAGCTGTGTCTCAGGAACTCATTTGGATCAGAGGCCCAGCTCTGTGGTGGGCGTTGGAGATATGGAGATGTAAGATACTTTCATTTATTCATTCAGCAAACATTTATGGGGAGCCCACCTATGGGGCCAGCTCTGGGGACCCAATGGTGACCAAAGACAGTCCTGATTGCCCTTCTGGGGCTCACAGCCTGGTGGAGGAGGTGCAAACATACACTAAACCTGCAAGTAAAGGGACAATTCCATAAAATGGCCAAAAGTCATTATGGCACTGTCTTAGGTTTCACCATTATTTGTTGGGGCTTGGGGTGGACACAAATAAATACTTATCCTTTGTGTGGGAGGTGACTCTCTAGTTTGGGGGTGTCTGGCTTCAATTTGGAAAGTTATATGAACCCTGCAAGTGGGCTCCAGTCTCATCTGCCTTGGCCATTTGCCAAGCTGGGCTTTCTCATTACAGCACTGACAGGTGGGCTTGGGGATGGGAGTGGGTGGCGGAGGTGGAGGGGGGAAGCTTGGAGAGTGCCAGCAGCCTGCCCAGGTAACACAGCCGGACAGGGACAGGAAGTGGACTCCCCCCAGCCTCATGCCCAGGTGGGGAAGACTGGCCACTGCATGCTGGCTGGAATAATATTAATACTGTTGACAAGTTGCATGGCCTGTGATTTTTCGAGAAAGGTGATCTGGTATTAGGTACAGAGAATTTAAGTGCCATTATCACACGGGGTCCAAGGCACCCATTTCACAGATGCAACTGCTGAGGTCCAGAGAGGGCTGAAACCTGAAGCAGCAGGTGACATCACAGTCCTGAGCCTCATTTTCCCCGCCTGGAGATTGGGCATGGAGGAGAGAATGAAACAAGGCGCTGTGGTCCAGCGTCCAAGCCCCTCTGGCCTCCCAGGGCCCCAGCCTCCTTCCTCCCATCAGCCAGATCCCCGCCTACCGTAGTCATGCCTGCTAGTTTCCATGGACACGCGTAGCCTCCCAGAAAACCCCTTTTGGAAACCGGGCACAAGAGGAGTGGTTGACATAGGACATTTGCTTGTTAGGTACCCCGCCCCGAAGACGTGCCACCCCATACTGCCGCTAGGGGGCGCCAGAGGTCGCCCCCGCCCCTCCCCAAGCGAGCACCTGCTCTGCCTTCTTAACTCACCTGCCAGGTAGGACCTGGCCTTATTTTCATTTTCTAGAGGAAAGAAATGAAGCTTAGAGAAGGGGGGTGACCGTCTCACAGTCACAAAGCCGGCATGGGGTTCTAAACTGGAGTTTTCGATTTCTATATTCTGCTTTCTCCCCCCGGGACCCCCCGGGGTCCAGCAGGAGCGGGTGGAGACCTGCGAGGACTCGGCCCTGGCTGGCGGTCCGGGACCCCAGAGAGTATCGCAGTGCATCCCGTGTAAAACAGAAATCTGTCGTTCAAGGATGGCTGTAGTTGGGTGTACGAAACTCTGGGCAACTCATTTGATGCACGACGAAGACTACACTTGCAAGGACCATTTCTATAGTTCGTTAATGTACGATGAGCTCAGCGTTTTCAGCACGTTTATTCGATTTGATTTTGCATTTTTCCATTTTGGAGTCTCAAAAATGGACTTCCCCAGGTCTCAAAAATATTTCTAGAGATCTCTGAAAGCTGTCCCTACTTCAGCGCCCTGGCCCGGCCCGTGGAGAGAAAACAAGGACAGGGCCCTGGGGGAGAGGGGATGTCGCAGAACAGAGACTCCCCACCCCACGCCCCATCCTAGGTGTCCCCAGACCTCAGAATCCAGACATCATCCCTACCCCCCACCACTCCGCCTTCCTTCCCCCTGCAGCGCGGGAGCTCGGAAGGGCCCCCAGCTCCGCCTGCCTTTGGGCGTGTGCTCAGGACGGAGAGAGCTCCCCACCCCACTGCTCAAGTCCAGTGCTCAGGCCCTCCTTCCTCCTGCGGGGTATTCAGAACTGTCCCCTCTCCTCTCCCCGCCCTCCACCCCCAGAGGGCTCAGGGCACGTTCCCCTCCCGCAGCCCGCCCGCCTGGAGCGGGAAAAGGGAGGACGACTCAAAACTGCTCCCCACCAGCCCTCTCTCCCCGGGGGCGGGCCGGGGGCGGGCTCCCCATAGACCCGCCACCCCTGCAGTCATGCGTCCCCACCAGAGGGTCAGAACAGTCCTGGGGCCCCGTCCTCTGCCTCGCCCTCCCCCCTGGGGCCGCCCCCGCCCGGGGTCGCCTTCTCCACTCGGTACTTGCGGCGGCGCAGCCAGTCGGTGAGGCTCCGCGGCACCGCGTCTTCCAAGTCCTCTGGCGGCAGGAAGCTGCGGTCCAGCACCTCGGCCGCCTCCTGCCAGTTGGCGAAGCAGGCGGGGCCCAGGCGCTGGATCTCCTCGGCCGCGTCGCGCGTGAGCACGTCCCCACCCGGCTTGAGCACCACGACCGCCGGCAGGCGCTCCACGGAGAACTGGCGCCCGAGGTCCCTGTGGGGCGGGCGGGTCAGTCTGTCCCTGAGCCTGAAACCGGGGAGCCCCAAGTCCCTCCTCCCTGTACCTACTGGGCGCCTTCTGTGTGCACTGTCCCGCGCCTGCCTGGCACCGGGCCCATGGGAGGACCAGGGCAGGTCCAGAAGCATCGGCCTCTGAGCTGTGCCTCCAACACCCCGGGTGTGCTCCAACCTCAGGGCATTCGCACCGCCCGTGCCCCTCACCTGGAGCACTCTCCCCAGACATCTGCTCGTTAAGACTCCGGATCTGACGACGTCACGGCACTCTACCCCAGGCGACAGTGAGACTCTGTCTGGAGACCTCAGATCATGCAGACTTCCAATCTCTCCTTTCCTCCTGCTTTGCAGGGTTTGGCCCTCGTGCCTTTCAGCAGCCAACATATCGTATAGTTTATTTATTCCTCCTTATCCTTTTCTCCCACACTGGAATTGCAGATCCCCAAGGGCATGGGTTTCTGTTGCTGTTCGCTCATGTCCCTAGTGCCTGAAACAGTGCCAGGCAGAGCGTAAGTGCTCAGGAAATGTGTCCCGGAGGGATGAAGGAAGGAATGAATGAATCCTGATAAACACCACAGACAAATATTAAGCTGGGGAAGGGCTGTCTGGTCAGAGAGAGCCTCTCCAAGGAGGTGACCTCAGAGCTGAGATCTGTGGGATGCGGGGGGCACTGGGAGAAGGGTGGTCCAGGCCGAAGGCACAGCACATGCATGTGGGAGGGTAGTTGGGGCACAGCACTGATCACGCAGGCCCTGGAGGGTGATGCTGAGGAGTTCTGATTTTGTTCTATGTGTTACTCACTGGAAGCCGCCAGAAGCTTTCCACATGCCCAGGAGACCCTGGACCAAACATCCAGTACGGGCTGCCAAACTGGGCCCATCGTGGTCCTTTTTTTTTTTTTTTTTTGAGACAGGGTCCTGCTCTGTCACCTGGGATCATCATAGCTCACAGCAACCTCAAACTCCTGGGCTCAAGCGATTCTCCTGCCTCAGCCACCTGAGTAGCTGGGATTACAGGTGCATGCCACCATGCCTGGCTAAATTTTATATTTTTTGTAGAGATGGGGTCTCCCTGTTGCCTAAGCTGGTGGTCTTGAACTCCTGCCCTCAAGCGATCCTCCGCGTCGGCCTCCGGAGCAGCTGGGACTACAGGCCTGAGCCACCTCTCCAGGCTCCACCCAGGGTTCTTACTTTCAGCCTGCTGGGTTCTTGGGTGGCCATTTTCCAGGCTGCCAAAAAAAGAACACATAGTACTTGCAAAATCCCTCAGGAGGAGGTTGCCAGATTTAGTAAGTAAAAATACGGGACACTCAGTTAAATTTGAATTTCAGATAAACAATGAATAATCTGTTAGTATTCATTGGGACATACTTATACTACAAAATTATTTGTTGTTTATTGGAAATTTAAATTTAACTGGGCAACCTTTATTTTATCTGGCAACTCCAGGTGCGGTGGCTCACTCCTGTAATTCCAGCACTTTGGGAGGCCAAGGCCGGAGGAGGATAGCCTCAGGTCAGGAATTCGAGACCAGCCTGGGCAACATAGTGAGACCCTGTCTCTAAGAAAAGTAAAAACATAAATTAGCCAGGCATGGTGTTCGCCTGTAGTCCCAGCTACTTGGGAGGCTGAAGTGGGAGGATCGCTTTGCTTGAGCCCAGGAGTTGGAGGCTGCAGTGAGCTATGATTGCACCTCTGCACTCCTGCCTGGGTGACAGGTCAAGATCCTGTCTCTAAAAAAAAAAAAAAAAAAAAAAACCAGTCCTGGTGGCTCTGACAACTCTACATTTTCAAGGAGGGGGAGCTGGCAGGATGGGGACTGCCCAGATAAGTTACTATTTTGGGTGAATGTTTTGTTGAGAGGACCCTGTCTCAAACAAGGTCAGCATTTGTCTTTGATGCCCTTCCAGCTGGCATTTCTGCCCTGGGGAGGAAAAAGTTACCAGTTTCGGGGCAGCAAACTCTTCAGCTCCAAAGGGCAGCGGGAGTGAGCCAGTGTCCAAACTGATCATTTTGGGTGGAGAATGCAAATCTCCATGATCAGAAACTTCCAACTTGAATAACAAAATGAATGAACTCGGTCAAATGTCATGAAGTCTGCAGCCCACTTTCAAATGGCTCAACACAACTACACACACAGATGCACACACGTTGATAACGCAAATATGGCAGAATGTTAAAAATTGCTGCGGGTTTCTTGTACACTTCTTTCAACTTTTTGCTATGTCTGAACATTTTTGGATAATAAAAAGTCACACTACAATACTGTCTTTTGGGCATTTCTTTGAATCTGACTACCTCTCTCTCAGCTCTAATGCCCACCATGGCTCCCTGCTACTCTGAGGATCATGCCTGCACTCAAGGTGGCTCTGCTCCACTGACCTCTCACACCCAGAAATCACTTACAATTTCCCTGCACTGGCCATTCTTTCTCTGCTGGCCTCTAAGCCTTTGTCTGTGCTGTGCCCTCTGCCTAGAAACCCTTCTCTTTCCTCATTGTCCACCCTCCTGTCTTCCATGTTCTTGGGGTCTCTCTTTAAAGCCACTTCCTTGGGGAAGCATCCTCTGACCTTGAACCTCAGCAAAGTTTCCCCATGGTATTTCCACTTGGCCGCCTCCCTTTGTCCTCCAGAGCACAACTGCAGTTTGCTACTATATATTTGAGTCCTTGTTTCCCATGCATTGCCCTCACTAGGCTATAAGCTTCCTGGGGGTGGGATGGAAGCTGGCATGTGCACCCCACTTTTACCCCCAGTTCCTGGTCCATGGACTGGCCCATAGGCACTGCTCATTCACTCTGGATGGAATGGATGAATCAATATACAAATGCTTCACTTTCAGTGGAGATGCCCCCTCCTCCAGGAAGACCTCCCTGACCTCCCTGCCCCATCTCACCTCCTCAGGTCATCCTCGAAGGGCAGGAAGAGCCACTTCTCAGGCATGTCCTTGAGGAACAGGTCCTGTTGCTCCTCTGTGAGGTCCTGAGACACATACACCAGGGCTATCTGGGCCGCCCGTAGCACGTAGAACTCATCTGTGAGCCGCACGAAGAAGTCCTTGAGGATGGGCGCAAAGGCCTGGCACTCGGGACAAGCCCCAGCGCCGAAGAACAGCAGCACCAGCCGGTTCTCCAGCTTGCGGCTGAGCTCGGCCTCCGTGTCCAGCTCGTCCTGGTCGCTATTGTTCCGGATCAAGACTCGGCCAGAGAACAGGGAGGCCATGGAAGCCTCAGCTGGGTGCTGGGGACAGTGAGGAGGGACCCCTCGTGGTGTGGCCCCAGGTCTGCTGGCTGGCTTCTCTCCTAGGAATCGAAATCTTTATGAAGCCGGCTTAGGACTTCACTAATCTACCTCCACCTTGACCTGGTTCTGGGGCACCTCTAAGGTCAGGGTGCAGGGCTCCCTGTGTGCCCCTCTGTCTCACTAGAGAGCCACAAATGCATTCAGAAAAATTCACAGGATTGCAAAGGAAACCGATCATCCTGACATACAGATGTGAAAATATTCTATTAAATTGTGATGTAAAAACATACATGCCTCTTCATGAATGCATTAAGTAATGTGGATTGGCAGGGGCTCTACTAATTACTGTGATGACTAAGTGGAGATGACTGTCAATGATATTTTGAGGCGTCACCTATGACCAGGATGTGCTATGAAATTATCTTTGATTTCCATGGGTGACAGTCCCAGGGCTGGCCAATGCCTGCGTTCACGGTGAGAGGACATGCTAAATTCCACCAAGAGGTTAATAAAAATGAACATGTATTTTTTTTCTCCATCCCCCCCAGATTCTGTCTGGCCCACACACGCCTTAACATTCTCCTGGAGTACAAAGTTGACAATCAGGGCCACAGTAATTTGCAGTCCCCTGACCCCGTCAAGAGGTGGAGACCAGTTTCTCTCTCCTTCAATCTGGGCCTGGTTTTGTAACTTGCTTTGACTAATACAGTGTGGTAGAAGGTGTGAGTTCCAAGGATGTCTTAAGCATCCTTCCCCCCAACCCTCCTTTTTTTTAAAAAGAGATGGGGTCTCGATATGTTGCCCAGGCTGGTCTTGAACTCCTGGCCTCAGGAGATCCTTCTAACCTGGCTGTGCCTCTTGCTTTCCACTGTCGGAACTCTGCCTCAAGACCCCCATGTAAGGAAGCCACTCTAGACCAGCGCCCTGCACACCCTGTGTGCAAAGGCCCAGGAGGGAAATGTTTTTGGCTTCGTGATCCATGTGGTTTCTGCTGCAGCCTCCGACTCGAATGTTGAAAGCAGCCAGAGACAATGTGTGAGTAAATGTCTGTGTCTGGTTTCTAGGGCAACTTGTACCTATGCGCACTGATGACTGGATCGCACAGGATTTTCACACGTCACCAACATTAGTCACTGTCTTTTTCTTCCCTGAAATGTTCAACGATGTAAAAACCATTCTGGCCGGGTGCAGTGGCTCACACCTGTGATCCCAGCACTTTGGGAGGCTGACGAGGGAGAATGGCTCGAGGCCAGGTGTTTGAGACCAGCCTGGGCAACATAGCAAGATGTCATCTCTACAAAAAATTTTAAAAATTAGCTGGGTATAGTGGCGCACACCTGTAGCCCCAGCTACTCCAGAGGCTGAGACAGGAGGATCGCTTGAACCCAGGAATTTGAGGTGACAGTGAGCTGTGATGGCACCACTGCACTCCAGCCTGGGCAACAATCTCAAAAAAAAAAAAAAAAAAAAAAAAAAAGGGAGAGAGAGAGAGAGAGAGAGAGAGGGAGGGGGAGAGAACTCTTCTACAGTGTTTATAAGCACCTTGTCTTCTCAGAATAGTCCTACAAGTGAGGCACTGAGTCTTGCAGAAGCAACTGGGCAAGTCATCCAGTGAGTGACATTTGTCAGAGTGCACACGCCAGTGTCATCTGACCCAGGCTTTCATCTGTCCCAGCTTCCAAACTGCAGTACCCTTGACATCTGGGGTAGGATCATTCTTTTGCAAGTGGAGGACTGTCTTGTACATGGTAGGATATTTAGCAGCATCCCTGGCCTCGACTCAGTAGCACCCCCTCTACATCACGACAATTAAAAAATGTCTCCCGATGTTGCAAGTGTCCCCAGGGGGCAAAACCACCCTCCATTGAGAACTATGTCTCTAATCCCTCTAATCCTTTCTCATGTTGCAGTGGTTTAATGGCGGCCCTCCAACAGATAACGCCATGCCCTAACCCCAGAACCCGTGAATGGAACTTTATTTGGAAGAAAGGGACTTTGTAGATGTAATTTAGTCGAAGATCTCAAGAAGACATCATCCTGGATTATCTGGGTGGGCCATAAATCCAATGACAAGTGTCCTTATAAGAGACAGAAGAGGAGACACAGGGCCAAGAAGCCCCTGTGAAGATGGAGGCGAGGATGGAGGCGATAGTGGAGTGATGTGGCCACAATCCAAGGAAACCTAGACCCCTAGAAGTTGGACGAAGCAAGGAGGGAGCCTCCTCTTAGAGCCTCCAGAGGGAGCTCAGCTGCTCACCTTGATTTTGGACTTCTGGCCTCCAGAACTGTAAAAGAATAAATTCCTGTTGCTGTAAGCCACCTGGGCTACAGTACATGGTTACGGCAGCCCTAGGAAACTCACACCCCTACTGTGGTGGGCATTTGAATTCGCCTGCGAGAAACTGTTCACTCCTACGCAGTGTTCATGTTCTACTTATAGTGAAACACCCAGGCTAAGATCTTGTGGCATTTTATTTCAATATTTCTTCTTTTCTCTTGTTCTTCCAGAAAGTTTCAAGAGCTGTCTTTGCTGTGGCAGGACCCTGTGATCACCCCGGGGGACAGGATGGCGGCCCACTAAGAGCCAGTGCGTAGTGGGTGATCAATAAATGCACAGCTCCCAGGAGGAGGAAGGCGGGCGGCCTCTATTTTTTAGAGACAGGGTCTTGCTATGTTGTCCAGACTGGTCTTGAACTCCTGGCCTCAAGTGATCCTTCTGCCTTCAGTTTCCTGGGGCTAGGACGACGGGTCCTCAGTCCTTCCTCTGAAATCCTTGGGGAAGCCTGTGTGTTGGAATTGGGACTTTTTTTTTTTTTTTTTTTTAGGGGGGAACTGGGGACAGATGCTGCTGTATACTGCATGAAGCCTGCTGGCACTCAGAAAATAGCATCCCACGATGAAGGCCTCCGAAGCAGCCTCAGAAGCAAAAGTTCTTCTCTGACCTTCTGCCTGCCTGTCTCTCAGTACTGTTCTCCCCCAGGGCAGGTCACAGAAACCAGAACCCCTTTCCCCCAAGCCAGCCATAAAACCTCACAATATTACTTTAACTTTCCCCCTGCCTTTTTATGTAAAAACTGGCCTTGAAAACATTATCTGACCTACTTTGTTTGACTGTAGGGCACAAAACCCCCATCTGAGAGAAGGTCCTGCCCAGCACCCAGGAGGAAGGAATGCATGCTCAGAGTGGCAAGAAGAATCTAGACAGACAGGCCTTGCTATGTTTCCCCACTCGGTCTATTAGCATTAGCTCATACCCTTTCTGTCCAAACATATTTCGCACAGCTGTCCATACTCTGTTAAACCTAAGCATAAAGACAATTTTCCCTGTATCTTTTCAAGTTGATTTTCTGTGAACCTTCAGAGTGTGAAGGGGAACTTTTCCCTTGGCCCCTACACAACCCTAGAGGTCTGGGGCAGCCTGTAAGCAAGGGGATTAACGGGCATAAAAAAGCATAATTGTTGGGAGGATCGCTTGAGGCCAGGTGTTCAAGACCAGGCTGCGCACACAGCGAGAGCCCATCTCTACAAAAAATTTAAAAACGAGCCAGGCATGGTGGCGCATGCCTGTAGTCCCAGCTACTCAGGAGGCTGTGGCAGAAGGATCGCTTGAGCCCAGGACTTTGAGGTTGCAGTGAGCTACGACGATGCCAGCGCATTCTAGCCCAGGCGACAGAGCAAGACCCTGCCTCTGAAAAAAAAAAAAAATGCATAATTGGGCATGAAACAGCCTGGCTCAGCGCAGGGGAGGTGGTGCTGCCAGTAGAGTTCTGGGACCACCTTGGGAGACAAACTGGGTTTGCAAAGCTCTCGGATTTGGGGACCAAGAGAGGTCAAGAGAGGTGGGGAGAGTTGGAGAAGACAGTTTGTGCAGGCTGCTTAGTCAGAGCTCAGGAAACGTGGGAAGATGGAGGGGAGGTGGAGAGCGAGGACAGAGAGGTTGGAGGAGGAGGGACTGAGTAGGTGGGGTAAGAGCCAAGGGAACTGGGGCAAAGGGGAGGAGGGGGAGAAGAAATTTAGGGAAGAAACAAAGGGGAGGGGCAAGGTTGGAGGGAGAGAAAGAAAGAGAGGAAAGAGGAGAGGCCAGAGGGAGGGACAGAAAGCCCTGAGCTGGCATGTGTGGATGCATGAATCTCAACTCTAAGCTAGTGTGACAGCTCCAGTCCTCAGTTGTTCTCAGTTTCTTAACCTGTCAAATGGGTGATCACAGTCGTGCTACCTGACAGGGTAAGAATGAAGCCGTGGTCACTGGCCCTTGCTGACTCTTCCAGACCGGGAAAGTAGCCGGCCAGTGGCTGGCTCCCAGGCTGTCCTCCGGATCTGCCACCTCGCCCCCCATTCCACCAGCCACCCCAGGCCGCCCACAGTGACCAATGGCAGGCAGCGTGGGGGGTGAGCGCCTGCCCAGCCCTGTCCTCCAAGTGGTGCTGGAAGCAGGCCCTGGCCGCCTCCCAAGGAGAATGGTGGCCAAGCTAGGCAGAAAACAACCAGCAGCTGGATGGGCAGGGGCGTAGGGGAGGGGAGCTTGAAGGGAGGGACCCAAGGCAGAGGCCTGCGTGGGCACAGCACAGGAAGAAGGGCCCAAGAGTCTGCAGAAATAGAAGCCCAGGAGGGGCCAGACCTGCCTGGGCGAGGTTTGGAGTCCCCTACTGCCTCCTGAGTTTCTGGAAGCGAACGAAGGAGCAGCAGAGACTGAAGGTCTTCGTGCAACTTCAAGGTCGGCCTGAGAACAGGGCTAGGGGCAGCCAGTCCAGCACTGGTCAGGAAGAGGGCTTTGGTGCCTCCAGGTGAGCACTTAGGACCCTGGGTTGCAAATAAAAGACACCTCATGTGAGTGCATCTAGGAAGGACCAGGACCTGGTATGTGCATTTTGTCTTCCCTGGGGCTCCTGGGAAGGAGACTTGAGATTTAACTGACAAGGCTTTGGGATATGGATTTAGGATTAGCTGGGTCTTTGTACTACTTGTTTAAGACTGAGGCGGGGGGGTTAGGTTTAGAACCTTCTGAGGCCACTAGAGTGTGAGTTTAGAACACTTCCTGGGTCCCAGGAAAGTGTGTTTAAAACCAAAAAGGCTTTGGGGCTTGGATTTAGAACAAGTGGAGGCAAGAATCCAACACAGGCGGGCCGTGGGTGTGAGCTGCTATTTTTCTGGTCCCCGGGGATAGGGATCCCGCATGCCACGCAAGGGTGGGGAACCTGCGGCCTTGGGGCAGCAGGTGGCCTTCTGGATCCTTGAGTGCGGCCTTTTGACCGAATCCAAACTTTGTTCTGTGAAGTTTCGATTCGGTTGAGGGGCGGCACTTGGGGATCTGGAGAACGACGTGTGGCCTTGAGGCTGCAGGAATGTCCCGCCGAACCACAACCCTCTCCCCCCCACCCTCGGCTGCAGAACACACGTGTCTCCTAAACACGCGGGCAGAAGGAAGGGCGAGGCTTGGTTGCCATGGAGACAGCGGCCGTCTCCGGCGGGCTGCTCTAGCCCCTAGGTCTCTTTAGCCGTCGTCTCTCTGGCCCGAAGCACCTCTCTATGGTCGTGGCCTCCGGAACGGGGTCAGCCTCGGCTGTGAGGGCAGAGGCTTTGAGCTGGACAGGTGGCAAGAGGGATTTTGGGCGGGGCTTAGGTGCTGGGTGGGCGACAGTGAATCCCGGCGAGTGGTGACTGAGCCAAAGCCTTAAGGCGGGGCCTGTGCCGTGGCTAGAACCTGAGCCTGGGAACGCAGGCTAGGCCCGGGGCTGGGGGCGGGGCTTGAGCGGAGGGGGCGGGGTCTAGTTCAGAGCGGGCGGGGTGTGTGCTTATAGGCGGGGCCATAGACCATTAGGGGTGGGGCCAGGCTCAGAGAGGGCGGGGCTATGGGAGGGTCTTGTGCTTGTGGGCGGGGCTAGGGACCTAACCTGGGGACGAAGCCCGGTGAGTGGCGAGAAGGCCGAATGGGGAAAAGCGAAGGACCTGAGGCTGGTTAGACTCGGGGACAGGATGTGAAGGTGGATTCTGGGATCGAGGATAGCAGCTAGATTAAGGCATGGGGCCAAGCCTGACAGTGACCGACGGTGTGGAAGTGCTGGTTCTGTGGGCGGGGCTTGTTGTAATAATTGGCAGGGACTCTTGGGCCCAACGTGGGGTAGGGCGGAACCCGAGCAGGATACGGCCAATCCCAGACCTAGGGGCGGAGTCTGGCTCGGAGAGAGCCCATCGGGCTCGAGCCGCGGCCCGGGGGCGGAGCTCGCTCTGGGGGCGGGGCGGGGCGGGCCCGTCGGGGGCGGACCCGGCGCGGCCCGCGGCCTCAGCGCTCTCCACCTCCCCAGGATGCGGGCTCCGGGTGCGGGCGCGGCCTCCGCGGCCTCGCTGGCGCTGCTGTGGCTGCTGGGGCTGCCGTGGACCTGGAGCGCAGCGGCGGCGCTCTGCGTGTACGTCGGCAGCGGCGGCTGGCGCTTCCTGCGCATCGTCTGCAAGACGGCGAGGCGGGACCTCTTGTGAGTGTGGCCGGGACCGGGGCCGGGGCCGGGGGCGGGACTGCGCGCCCTGGAGGCGTACCGGGGGCCGCCGGCCTGGAGGGCCTCCAGGATCCGGGATGGGTGCTTCGAGGGTGGGGGCGGGGCGGCGGTGACGAGTTGGGGGGCTCTGAGAGCAACTGCAGGGGACAGCTTGGAAGTCTCTGGAGGGAGATGAATAGGTTCCAAGGTGCTTGGGGCTTTGGAGGCTGCTTGGGAGATCTCAGGGGCAACTTGGGGGGTTTTGGGCAGCTGGTGGAAGTTCCAGGGATCTGGGGCTGCTAGGAAAGCCATGGGGGTTTGGAGACTCTCTGTGGCCGTGGTGACTGCGGGAGACTTTTGTGGGCTCTTCAGAAGGTTACCGGGGGCTCACAGGGGCGACCCACTGGTCTCTGGGGGCCGCCAAGACACTTTGAGTCTATTTAGGGCTTCCTCTGAGGGATGAGAGCTGCTTGGGAAGTCTGTAAAGGACTTGCGGGCCTCTGAAGGGTGCGATTGCGTATCTCCTCAGGACCGTTTACGGGTTTCTGCATGGCTGGGGCCCGCTTTGAGAGTTTGGAGTCTGTGTGGGACACTGGGGGTTCAGGATCTGTAGGGAGGTTGCTGTGTATTCCAGAATTGGTTTGAGGCTGTCTGGAGACTGGGTTTTGGGGGGATAGATCCTGGTGTCACATGCAGGGATCCTGGGAGGCTCTCTAGGTGTCTCTGAGGGGCTGGCTCAGAGGAGCTGCTGGAGTCCCTCTGGGGTGAAACAGGTGGTGCTGGGGGGCTCCCATTAGAGCAAATCTCAGGAACAGCCTCCCTGTGGGAGCAGGTGAGCACCTGCCATGTGCCAGGCCGGGCTGGGCACCTTCACAGGTCTTGCAGGGAGGTGGGGGGACTGAACCCATGACAAAGGTGAAGAAACCTAGGTTCACGGAGGGGTACAGATGGTGTGGAGCTGGGAAGGGCCCCACTGCAAGTTGATTGGTCTGGAACTTTCTGAAACCCATCCTTTTTTCTCCATGCTGTGGCCCCTGCCCCTTCCCCACTGCCTGCCCCTTGGTGGTTCTGATGTGCCGATCTCATTGTGCCTTCTGCTCATGCACCTTCCATGGCTACCCCGTCCTCTGCAGCAGAAAGACTCAGCCTCCAGCTGGGCATTCAATGTCCTGCCAACCTGTTCCCTGCCCACCTGCTGTTCTCCACCTCTATATGGTCACCTGGTCCCCAAATCTACTTGCTACAGTGTTGGCCTCAGGCTGCCCCCTCTGCTGGGACACACTGTACCCCTTTCTGCCTGGGGATGTTGTATGACACTCCCTCAGGGAAACTGCTGGGTTTTCCTGCTCAGCATCATCTCCTGATCCTTGCTGCCCTTAGAATCTAGACCACATACCTGACCACGTCCCCAACCTCCACTACCTTCCCCCATGTCACTCCTACTCCTCCAGCTAGACCTACCTCTTTGCCGTTCCTTAACTTTGTTCCAGCCCCAGGACCTTTGCACTTGCTCTTCCATCTGCCTAGATTGCTGTTTCCCTGCTCTTCATTTTCAGTCAAAAATGACTAGCAGAATGGCCAACATTTACTGAGCGTTCCCGCTGTGCCGGGTGCTGTGCTAGGCATTTTACAGGCATGACCTTATATATAAAGCCCTCTTACAACCCCATGAGGGGGGTACTATCCTGTCTCCATCTTACTGATGAGCAAACTGAGGCACAGTGTGGCTATGTAACTTGTCCCAGGTCACACAAGTGGTGGGAACAAAATTGGAAGCTGAGTGGTATGGCAGCTCACCACTAGCAGTGTTTGTCATTTGTAATTACTTTATCTGCCTGTTTTCTTGCTTTTTAGTTCTTGGGCCTCTTTCCCCCTGCTAGACTGTGGGGGTGCGGATGGAGATTGTGTTGGGCTTGGTGCCACTCTGGCCCTGCCCCCCGACTCAGGTCTGACACCCGGCAGGAGCACGGGGCATGTTTGCCAAGTGCAGGGACTTCCCTTCTTTCTTGGGCGCACCCAGGCTCTGTCTCCTTCCTCCTCAGTTTTGCCCCGCTAGAACCCAGGAATATCCGTGCCTGGTTCTGTCTCTCCTGGGGGACAGGGCAGCATCTGGGTCCACTCTAAGTCCCCGACATGGCTTGACACACTTGTCTGTGGGAGGCAGCCTCGAAGATGGCCTAGGGATGCCTGCCTCATGCCTCTGTGTGATCCCTTTCCTCTGAGTGTGGGCTGGCCCTAGTGACTCTGGCTAATGAGTAGAATACAGTGGTAGTGATGGGATGTCACTTGTCACATTATTAGGTAACGTGAAAAGACTGGCTTCTCTCTTGGGCACTGTCTCTTGGATCACTTGCCCCATGTCGTGAGGCAGCCCTGTGGAAAGGCCCACATAAGTGACCTGGGAAGTGGATTCTCCCCAGAAAAAAGCCTTGAAATGACCGAAGCCCCAGCTGATACCTCAATTGTAGCCTTATCCTGACCCAGAACCACTCAGCTAAGCCACTCCCAGATTTTTTGTTTTTTTGAGACAGAGTCTCACTCTGTCGCCCCTGCTGGAGTGCAGTGGCGTCAGCCTAGCTCACTGGAACCTCAAACTCCTGGGCTCAAGCGATCCTACTGCCTCAGCCTCCTGAGTAGCTGCGACTACAGGCATGTGCCACCACGCCTGGCTAATTTTTCTATTTTTTTTTTTTAGAGACAGGGTCTCACTCTTGCTCAGGCTAGTCTTGCACTCCTGACCTCAAGGAAGCCTCCTGGCTCGGCCTCTTAGAGTGCTAGGGTTACAGGCATGAGCCACTGTGCCCAGCCCACTCCCAGATTTTTGACCCGTAGAAACCTTGAGATGATAAATATTTGTTGTTTCCTGTCAGTAATTCATGGGGTAATTTGTTACTCAGCAATAGCTAACCAACGCAGCCTGTATAGACCTCCCCATGTACTAGACCTTGTTCTAATCCTCTCACGGTCCTGTAAAGAAGGGATGTTTGTGAATTCCACGTTACAGGTAGGTGAAATGCACAAGAGCAAAGAGAGGTGAGGTCATTTGCCCAGGAACACACAGCCAAAGAGGGCCAGGGCTCCAGAGCCTGTGCTCTTAGCCGCTGTGTCATACTAGGGTGGTGGAGGTGCTGAATTTAGACCTGGGTTCAGGAAATTTTTCAGCACCCTGCCCCAGTGCTCCTAACGTGTCCTGTACTTGGGGGCATGAAATCTGATCACATTCATCCTTGTTGATTTCTTCCTGCCCTGGAGTCCCGGGACTCGGGATAGAGGAGCAGTGGGATGAGAACCAGACAGTGGCTTCTTTGTCTAAAGGATGGGGGTGACTTAAACTGGTGCCATGGAGGGCCGCCCAGGCATGTGGCTGGAAACAAGCACCGGAATCCACTGCCTGCCCACGTGGGTGTCCTGGAGAGTGGCCGGGGCCAATCCTCTTGTTCCCGGTCAGGGACCTCGTGTTTGGCCCAAGTGTGACCAGCTGTGGCCTCAGTTCCCATTTCTTGCTGTGTTGCCTGGGAACGCAGGGGCTGCTTCCTGTGGTTGCCGCCTTTGCTGGCGGCCCCTGTAAGGTTCTTGGGGTACTCTATCGAGTTCACTCACGGGAAGCCCTTAGGGCAGAATTGTGCACACAGGCAGTGCTCAGACGCGTTGGCACTGATTGCCATTGGTGGCCCCGGCACCGGGAGGCACGAGACGGCCCAAGGGTCTGGCTGTGACTTCATCCCTGCCCTTCGCTTGCCCGTTGAGCCCTAGTTCCTTCATCTGCAAGATGGGTCCTTGTGCAGAGCTCCTCCCTGGGGAAGCATGCTTTGAGCACCTGCTGTGTGTATCACAGGCACTTCGCCCACCACCTGGTGTGTCGTGAGCACCTGATGAACGCCTTGTGGTGAACCTGCCGGGGAACAGAAGGAGCCTGTGAGGCAGCCCCGGTTCTCGGTTGTTCTGCCCCCAGATTGCTGTATGAACTTGGGTGTGTTAATTCACCTCTCTGAGCCCTCAGCTTATCCATCATCTGACAAATGGGGATTTTGGGGCCCTACTTTGGCAGGTGGCTGTAAGGTTAGCACAGTGCTTGGCACATAGTAGGTGACTGACAAACACTAAAGATGACCATCTTAGTTACTGTTTATGATTATAGTTGAATGGATGGATGAGCAGTGTTCTTGCTGGTGAGGTCGCCCCGCCTTTGTCCTGGCCCTTCATGGTGGCCCCATAGTTCACTCCAGAGCGCACTGGAGGGGGACTCTGAGGCCCAGACCCTGTCTTTACCAACACCTTTCAAGACATAGTCTTTGTACCCAAGGCTGTCAGGGTGTGACCAGGGAGGCGGATGTGTAAACAGTCAACTTTTAATTTTATGCTTTTACTTATTTTTTGTAATTGTTAATACCTAATACATTGTACAAAATTCTAAATGTTGCAGAGGGGCTTGCGGTGAATGCTGCCCTCTCTCCACTGCCCCCAGCCACCCAGCTTCCCTCCTTAGAGACGTTGCATGTCTGTTTACAAAAGTGTGCACAGGCCAAGCTCGAGATCCGCGCCACAGATGGCGGCACTTTCTCTGTCATGTTCCTCCCTGGCATTC
Organism: Varecia variegata; assembly: GCA_028533085.1. Classification (NCBI taxonomy): domain Eukaryota; kingdom Metazoa; phylum Chordata; class Mammalia; order Primates; family Lemuridae; genus Varecia; species Varecia variegata. The sequence goes on along the minus strand of CM052442.1, from coordinate 86,751,802 downwards.
TCTTCCTCCTCTCCACTTGCACTCATAACTTTTACTTTTATCAAAGTCATGCAAGCATCACAATGAAACACCCAAAGCTGTCTACCTCAGCCCCAGCCTACAAGTTCCCTTCTCTGGCAGGAACAACTTTCACCTCCTGAGTTTTTGGACTTCACCTCCATGTCTCTAAATGACATATATAACAACATCTTGCATTTTTTTTTTCCAGTTTGAGGGTTGATCTTGTCATTTCCTTCCATAGAAGGTGAGGATTTGGCTGGGTGTGGTAGGGCGTCCATTGTCGTCCCAGCTACTTGGGAGGCTGAGACAGGAGGCTCTCTTGAGCCCAGGAGTTTGAGTCCAGCCTGGGCAACATAGTGAAACCCTGTCTCTAAAAAAAAAAGGGGGGGTGGGGAGATGAGGATTTGGCGTCCTTTTGTCCCCTTGACGTCACTCTTTTCCTGTCCCTGTATGTGCACACTCGTGTGCACAGATACATTCTTCCATCCCTGCGTTGTCCGACAATTATCACAGCCAGTGCTTGGTGGTGGTGGCTGTCATCGGCAGTCGCTACAGTGAATCAGTGGATGCTGAACCATTGTTCCTGGGGAAAGTCCAAGGTTAGTTTCCTGTGAGCCTCTTGTCACATCATTGTCATCAGCTGAGTAGCACATAACCTTGTTTTATGTGAGTTTCTGTTTAATTAACAGAATTCAACCCTGTGTTTAATAGATATTGTTGATTTGTTAGCATTGAGCCCATGACCAGCTGCACTAAAACTCATGGCTGAAGGAAGCTGCTGGAACATGCATGTCTTCTCTGTAGGCACATCACAGCCTTCTTGTGCTTAGGGACACTAGACAGCACTTCAGCACTGTGTTTGGGGGCATTTTCAACAGCAAAGTCACCAGGAAAAAGCAAAAAAATGTGGAAAACTCGGCACTAAATAGACCGTGGAAAGGATACTTGTTTATGGTACGAGAGCTGAAACTAGGCGGAGCGTTGCCACCTTGTTGACTTCCGTGGGGGAATGTGCGCTTTGGCAGCTCAAATTTTTCTCCGATCTGTGTGTGTCCAAGAATGACAGTGATTTGGGGGTTAGAAATAAATTTTAGTGGGTAGGTAAATTTGCAAATAAGAAATCCACAAATAATGGGGGTTGAGTATACATGATAATTTGGGTCAGGTTGGTAGTAAATGTTTATATTGTTTTGACTCTAATTATTCTAAGCTGAGCTATCTAGTATACTAGGATCACTTTTCTTTTCTGTTTTTCTTCCTTTGTCACCTGGGTAGTGTGCAGTGGCATCATCACAGCTCACTGCAACCTCAAACTCCTGGGCTCAAGTGATCCTCCTGCCTTAGCCTCCCGAGTAGCTGGGACTACAGGCGCGTGTGACCATGCCTGGCTAATTTTTTTTTTATATTTTTAGTAGAGACGGGGTCTTGCTCTTGCTCAGGCTGGTCTCGAACTCCAGAGTTCAAGTGATCCTCCTGCCTTGGCCTCCCAGAGTGCTGGGATGACAGGCGTGAGCCACTGTGCCCAGCCCCTGAAAGCTTTTTGATACCATCCTGTTCTTGTCTCATAGATGCCATATGCCCCCTTACATCTCTCAGCATATTAGTAACTTTATTATTATTCTATTTATTTCTTTGAACAATCTCTTTTTCCTCAAAGATTTTTTGCTTTGTTTACTTTAGTCTCCATCATGCTTGTTAAGAACCCTGCAGGGGTCTGGTTGTCCTCAGTTTTAAAGCCAGCTAGCCAGTTAGAAGCTCCAGGCAAGTGTGTGTGCATGTGCGTGTGTGTGTGTGTGTGTGTGTGTGTGTGTGTGTGTGAGATCTTGTCAACTGTGAGCTTCATGAGGGGGTCACCTGGCCAGGCAGTGTTTTGGGGAAACCCCAATGGCAATGTCTTTAGGTGGTTTTTCTTGGTCTGGTTAGATTCCCCAAGGCAGCTTTGCTGGTTTCCACCTGGAGGGTGAGGGTCTAGCCAGCAGCACCCCAGGGAAGGGAGCTGAGGACTTGGCATCCAATGAGTAAACACTCACTTAACACCCATATGCAGGGAGGTGCCCAGCCGGAGACCCTCCCGTGGACAGATCTCCAGTCTTCTTTTGGAGTGGCAAGGGAGTCATTTCTTTTTTCTTTCTTTCTTTCTTTTTTTTTTTTTTTTTGAGACAGGGTCTTGCTCTGCTGCCTAGGCTGGAGTGCTGTGGCCTGATCACAGCTCACTGCAGCCTCCAACTCCTGGGCTCAGGCGATCCTCCTGCCTCAGCCTCCGAAGTAGCCGGGACTACAGGTGCCACCACCACGCCTGGCTAATTTTTTTATTTTACTTTTTATTTTTTTATAGAGATGGGGTCTCACTATGTTGCCCAGGCTGGTCTTGAACTACTGGCCTCAAGTAGTCCTCCCACCTTGGCTTCCCAAAGTGCTGGGATCATAGGCGTGAGCCACCACGCCAGGCCTTCACTCCCTTTTGAACATGCCAATCACGTTCCTCCCTCCAGGCCTGGGCACTTGCTGTGCCTTCTCCCTGAAATGCCTTTCCCTGAGCTTCAGCCATATGCCTCCTCCTCATCCTTTAAAATGCAGTGCAAATGTTGCTTCCCCAGTGGAAACTCCCCTGGCCCTCGGGATAAAATCTGCAAGTTTGTGCTTGAACACGATGCCCTGCTTGTTTCCTTCTAAGCACTGATCATAACACTGTAATGGCTTCTGTCTGCCTTTTCCTTGGTTATGAACTGCCTAGTCCACCCTAGATTGTAAACCCCAAAGGGGCAAAAATTGTGCCTCCCTTGGTCACCTGCATATCCCTGTACCTGTCATGATATCCAGCATGGGGTGGTACTCAGCAGAGGTCACTGCATGAGTGGACCTGCTCCTCCAGGGAGTTGTTCAGCATGGGGACACTTTCAGTGCCAAGTGATAGAAATCCCAACCAGAAGTGGCATTGACAGTAAGGAACATTTACGGCCACATGTGGTACAGAATTGAGACAGAAAGTGGCTTCAGGTTGGTTAACTTACGGTTTAACATGTTGTCATAGACCCAGGTTCCTTTCATCTTTTTGCTCTGCCATCCATGATGTGTAGGCTTGGTGTCCCCGGCTGGCTTTCCTCATGGGCTCTCATTGGCTGCTGTGGCTCCAGGCATCACATCTCACTGACAGCTTCCCAAGGCAGAAGAAAGGGAACATAGGACTGCTACGTTCCACACTGCAGGGAGAGTGAAAGGGGGCGACGTGTGTTTGTGGCGGTGTCTATGAGTTGGGCATTGCTGGAGTTGAGGAAGCCATGGGGGTGAGGTGGCAGAATGAGATTTCCAGGGCTTTGAATGCTGAGCAGAGGAGAGTGTCACATGGCCAAGGAAGGGTTCTGAGCAGAAGAGCAGCACAGCCAGCCTGTGGCTCAGTGAGGAGGGTTTGGGGACAACTGGGCAGAAAGTTTGCTTGTTCCCAGACAGCGGGAGTGGAGGTGCTGCCTCCACTGCATGGATCACTGGGGCAAGAGTGGTGAGCAGGACGGACAGAGGTTGCACACAAAGTGGGGTGCATGAGTGTCCTGGAGTTGCCATAACAAAGTGCTGCAAGCTGGGTGGCTTAAGACAATAGAAATTTATTCCCTCACAGGCCTGGAAGCCAGAAGTCCAAAGTCAAGGTGTCAGCAGGGTTGCTTCCTTCTGGAGACTTTGAGGGAGAATCGGTTCCATGCATCTCTTCTAGCTTCAGGTGGCTTCTAGCAATGCTTGATGTTCCTTGGCATGCAGCCATGTCTCTGCCTTCATCTTCACGTGGCCTCCTCCTCTGTGTCTCTGTGTCATCTCTTTTTCTCTCTCTTAGGAGAGCAGCAGTCATTGGATTTAGGGCCCACCCTCAACCCAGGAAGATCTCCTCTCAAGATCTTCATTAAATTACATTTGCAGGCCGGGTGTGGTGGCTCACACCTGTAATCCCAGCACTCTGGGAGGCCGAGGCAGGAGAATCGCTTGAGCTCAGGAGTTCGAGACCAGCCTGAGCAAGAGCGAGACCCTCATCTGTACAAAAAATAGAAAAACTGGCCAGGCATGGTGGCATCGCCTGTAGTCCCAGCTACTCAGGAGGCTGAGGCTGGAGGATCGCTTGAGCCCAGGAGTTTGAGGCTGCAGTGAGCTGTGATGATGCCATTGCACTCCAGCCTGGGCGGCAGAGCAAGACCCTGTCTCTAAAAAAAAGAAAAAGACAAAGAAGTAAAGGCTGAGAAGGAGCCACCATGGAGGGTGGGGGTCTGGGCAGAGTATTCCAGGCAGTGGCAACTGCAAGAGCAAAGGCCCTGTGGCAGCCAGTGCTTGAAGAGCCAGGGGAGGGGGAGGTGGGACAATGAGGTGGGCGGGGCAGGGCCATGGAGAGCCTCCCAGGACCCAGGGATGGCATTTGATTGAAAAAACAATGATGGGAAATATTTAGAGGGTTAAAAGATATTTTTAAAGGGTTTATTCTGGGAAGATTTCAAACCTACAGAAGTAGAGAGAGTAGTACAGTGAGGCTGCGGCACATCTCCAGCTTCTGTGACCGTACACGCGCATTTCCTCTCCCCACCCACTTCCTCCCCCTTGCGAAGCCCAGCCGCACATCCTTTCATGTGTTGGGATTCCAGGGTGCGTTTCTGGAAGGCAAAAGACTCCATTTTTAATCTCTCCATAACTTAGTCTTCAGGGGCTTCGCTCATTCATTCATTCTGTGTGGTAGTAAAATACACATCACATAAAATTTACCTTTGGTGACATAAAGTACATTCACAATGTTGTGCAAACATTACCACTATCTAGTTCCGGAACTTTTGTTTGCTTGTTTTAGAGACAGGGTGTCAGTGTGTCGCCCAGGCTGGAGTGCAGTGGAATCATCACAGCTCACTGCAGCCTCCAACTCAGCGATCCTCCTGCCTCAACCTCCCGAGTAGCTGGGACTACAGGCCTATGCCACCACGCCCTGCTAATTTTTTCTATTTTTAGTAGAGACAGGGTCTCGCTCTTGCTCAGCCTGGTCTCCAAATCCAAATCCTGAGTTCAAGCAATCCTCCTGCCTCAGCCTCCCGAGTAGCTGGGACTACAGGCACCACCACCACACCCGGCTAATTTTTCTATTTTTTGTAGAAACAGGGTCTCCTTCTTGCCAGGCTGGTATTGAACTCCTGACTTTAAGCAATCTTCCTTCCTCGGGCTCCCAGAGTGCTGGGATTATAGGTGTGAGCCACCGCGCCCAGCCTGCAGAACTCTTTTCACCTTGTAAAACTGACTCTCTATTATATCCTTTGTGGGTTGTTTTTGTGCTGTAATTTACAAACGGTAAACGCACCCATTCTTAGTGTCCAGTTGGGTTTTTTCCCCCAGAGGTCCACACTCAGGAGACTGCCACTGTCCAGATATAAAGCATTCCCATCTCCCTTAAAGTCCCCTGGTGCCATCAGTATCCCTCCTTCCTGTCCCTGGGGCCCGAGGTCTCTGTTGATCTGACATCTCACACCAGATCAGGTTTGTCTGTATACAGTAGGTGCTCACTGTGTGGGGGATGAGTGAAGGAATCTGTGCTTCTATACTGGCCACTGTGGAGGCAAAGGATGCAGTCATCTGGCCTCTGTTTACTGAGTACCTGTTATGTGCCAGGCTGCATTCAGATCTGAAGGATGTCACTCCCCTGGGTGCTCACAACCCATCTGGCAGCCAGCGGGGGCAGTACCGGGCACAGTGGGGCCCAGACAAGGGTACCTTTCTTTTTCTTTTTCATTTTTTCAAGAGATAAGCTCTCCCTATGTTGCCCAGGCTGGACTCAAACTCCTGGCCTCAAGGGATCCTCCCTGCCAGGCTCTCGAGTAGCTGGGACTACGAGCTTGAGCCACCATGTCTCTGGTTTCACCTTTCTGGAACTTCTTTTATCTGGCTGCTGTCCTGCAGTGCAGCATCTCTGAGATTCTCATGGGGAGGTTTGATCTGATTTACTCTCTGGGACTCTCACGTTGGAGTCGTTCATTTTGCAGGGGCTGGTGAGCTGCCCTGAGAGCAAAGAGCAGGGCTGGTGGGCCCAAACCTGCTCAGGGGCTCGGAGCTTTGCCTCTGTGTCCCCACCTCCATCCCTATGCCTGGCCCCTCTGCAGAGTGGCTTTGCCCCAAGACCCTGCTCATGTGTGGGTGCCTCTGCCCTTGCCAAAGATCGGGCTGGCACCAGGGGCGGCTGCTCCCTCCTTTGGGCTGCAGAATTCAGGTCTGACCCGAGAGCCCAGACGCGTCTCTTCCCTCGTGGATTATTTGTGGCAGGTGATCTGTGTTCCAGGAGGGCGGGGCCTTGGGCTGTCCCCTCCACTGCTGTCTCTCTGGGGCTAGAACATAACAGGTGCAAGTCCCTGTCTGCCCGGAGCAGGAGGAGACAGGCCAAGGCCAAGGCTGTAAATGAACACCCTGCACTTGGCATTGAAGAGCATGAGTGCCATGGAGAAAAAATAAAGCAGGGATAGGGGACAGGAGCATAGAAGGTAGGGCAGTAACAGATGGGGGTCCAGGAACGGCCACCTGAGGTGACACTTGAAGCAAGACCTGGGCAAGGAGCCATGTGGATGTTGGGCAAGAGTGTTCCAGCCAGCGGGCATAGCCTGTGCAAAGGCCCTGAGGCAGGACTGGCCAGGTGTGTTCAAGGAACAGTGAAGAGGTGGGTGTGGCTGGAGTGGGCTAATGAGGAGGAGTGGAGCGGAAGACAGAGGGAGGGGGACGGAGAGGGAGGAGGCTCTGTCTCTATCACCATGGGTTCTCACCCCACGTGGGCCTGGTGCTAAGCAGATGCTCACCGTTTTAGGAGAGAATGAAAGAACTCGTGCCTCTGCAGCTGACTGCTAGGGAGGGCAGGTGCATTGGGTTCTGGGTCCAGGGGAGTGAATGCAGTTGTCCAGTCTGTTTACTGAGCACCCATGGGCACCGGGCTTCTCGGCTGACGCAGAGATGCAGCTTCCTTGGGTTGCTCACAGTCTGGGGGGAATGGACCCATGACTGGTGGTTCTGCACAGGGCGGGCTTGCAGGGTGGACAAGAGAACATTCCCTGAGCCCAGCCAATGCCCAGCTGACCAAGTCTTGCCCCATTTGGGGGAATCTGTGTTGGGATGGGGCAGCAGTAGGCGTGGCGCAGGGGACAACCCCGTGCAGGTACCTGGAGGGCTTCCTGGAGGTGGTGGCGAGGATGCTGGGAGGAGCCCAGTGAGTGGGCGGGTCTGTGGGGGCTGGCAGGTGGTGTGTGTGTGTCGGGGGAGGGGGTGATGCTGGCATCGAGCTGCAAGGACCTCAGCACCCTGGTCCCATCCCAAGGGTAGCTGGAGGGCCCTTCCAGAGGCTTCCAGGGCAAGTATTTGACCCAAGCAAGAAATCTCATACATCTCACCAGAATCCTGAACCCTTGTTTTTGGAAATGGCAGATATTCTCTCACAGATCCCACCAGCCTCCTGTCTGCAGGACTCTCATCGTAACCCCTCCTGCCCACCTCAGACCTCGTCTCCCTCCGTCTCTCTCAACCCCCATTCCCCCACACCAGCCTCCACTCTGATCCTCAAATGCGCCTCGTTCCCAGGCCTGTTCCCACCTCAGGGCCTTTGCACTGGCTGTGCCCTGGCTCTACCCACAGCCACTCCTTCTCACCTCACCAGGGGCCACCTGCCTCTCTTCTGAGGCCTCTCCTGCCCCTGCCCTGGTCCATGTCGCTCTGACCACACCACCCCTTGCAGCCTGGTCACCATCCGGCACTGTCGGTGCTCATTCATGTACATGGAGAGGCCTCTCTCCCCAGAGGACGGTGGACCCCTGAGCATGGGGCTTGGTGGTCTTTGTTCACAACTCTGCCCAGAGCTGAGAAGAGTGCCTGGCACACAACAGGCACTGGGATGCCTTGGCAGCCTGCTGGGTGAAGGAGGGAATGAATGAAAGATGGGATAAATGACGGAATAAATGAATGAAGGAAGCAATGAATGATGGAATGAATGAATGAATGAAGGTGGGGACGAATGAATGGCTGAGGGATGAACGAAGGAAGGAGGGAATGAAGGAAGGGAGGAATGAACGATAAATGGCGGAATGAATGAATGCGTGTACCTCGGTGCTGAGCGCATTGCACACCCAGTCCGGGGTGTGCAGAAGCCGCTGCAGGGAGTGGGGAGGCTGGGAGAGGCGGTGGAGCACACAGGGTGGGGCTGGTGATGACTCTGATGCTAAGCCGGTGGGCGGTGGTGGCCGGACCAGGCTGAGGAAGGGGCAGGCGAAGTGGAGACCCTGTCCCGGGTCAGGACAGGGAAGGCTGCTGTGACAAACATGGCCTGTGCCAGTGGGGCAGGACAGAGTGACTGTTTCACACCACCAGGGCCAGGCTGCTTCGAGAATTCCACCTGCTTCCAGGCCGTTGGGTAAATGGCCCCTGAGAGATCCGCCACCAAAAGTGTTAACCATAAATCTCACCAGAGCTTTCCAGATGGGGAAACTGAGGCTCAGGGACGCCAGTCTTCCGGAGGGGAGGCTGAAGAGGGTGCCAGTGACTCTGTGTCCTCTGTCCCCTGCCAGCGGCCTCTCTGTACTGATCCGAGTGCGCCTGGAGCTGCGACGGCATCAGCGTGCTGGCCACACCATCCCGTGCATCTTCCAGGCGGTGGCCCAGCTGGAGCCGGAGCGCCCGGCCCTGGTGGACGCCGGCAGTGGCACATGCTGGACCTTCGCGCAGCTGGATGCCTACTCCAACGCCGTGGCCAACCTCTTCCTCCAGCTAGGCTTTGCCCCGGGCGACGTGGTGGCTGTCTTCCTGGAGAGCCGTCCCGAGTTCGTGGGGCTGTGGCTGGGCCTGGCCAAGGCGGGCGTGGAGGCCGCGTTGCTCAATGTTAACCTGCGGCGCGAACCTCTGGCCTTCTGCCTGGGCACCTCAGGCGCCAAGGCCCTGGTCTTTGGTGGAGAAATGGCAGCGGGTGAGGCCAGGCGCGGGCGTCAGTCGGGTGGGGGGAGATGCTGGCCCCAGGCCCCAGAAGGGGAAGGGGGCCTGCCTGGATGTGGCCATGGGGCACGTGGTCTGGGACAGCCCCAGGGCAGGGAGATGTTGCATCCCAGGCCTTGGGAGGGGCCTGTCCAGCCATGACCTTGACGCCTGTATTGGACCTCAGCGGTGGCAGAGGTGAGCGGTCACCTGAGAAGGAGCCTTCTTAAGTTCTGCTCTGGAGCCGTGGGGCCTGAGGGCGTCTTGGCGGACACGCACCTCCTGGACCCGCTGCTGAAGGAGGCCTCCACTGCCCCCCTGGCAGAGCCCCCCAGCAAGGGCATGGATGGTGAGTCCTGGTGGGACCTGTCCACGCCCACCCTACCACCTGGTTCCCTACCCGCCCAGCCCCTGTCCCCAACACCCACATCTCCTACAGATCGGCTCTTCTACATCTACACGTCGGGGACCACGGGGCTGCCCAAGGCTGCCATCGTCGTGCACAGCAGGTGAGGGGCCCGTGGGTATGGCCCTGAGCCCCCAAGTGACCCAGGATGTCTCAACAGCCTGACCTGCCCCCAGCTCCTGTGGGGTCTTGTGGACATCTCAGACCCCAACCTGGTGAAACTCACAGCCTGTCTCAGGACACTGTTCCCCTGTGCTCAGTGCTCTGGGACCCCTCTGTTCCTCCTTCCCCACATCCAGCCCATAAGCAGGACCTGTCACCTCATTTGCCCACTTTTCTCCATGCCCCACCCCCCGACCTGCCCCAGCCCCTCCTTGCCCTCCTGCCCCCTGCTCCTGTCCCCAGTGGCCCAGTTCCCCTCAGCAGCCACAGGAGGGGTTAAAATCCTAAATCAGGCCGGGTGCAGTGGCTCACGCCTGTAATCCTAGCACTTTTGGAGGCCAAGGTGGGAGAATCGCTTGAAGCCAGGAGTTCGAGACCAGCCTGAGCAACACAGCAAGACTTTGTCCCTACAAAATTAAAAAAATACATATATTAGCCCGGCATGGTGGCGCGTGGCTGTAGTCCCAGCTACTTGGGAGGGTGAGATGGGAAGATCACTTGAGCCCAGGAGTTTGAGGTTACAGTCAGCTGTGATCACGCCACTGCACTCCATCCTGCGTGACAGAGCGAGATGCCGTCTCTAAAAATAAAAATTCCCAAATCAGACCTCCCTGCACCTGTCTTGGTCTTCAGAATAAAACCCATTCTCAAATCGTTCAGGCCCTGCCACTTCCCTGATGTCATCTGCTCCCCTTCAGCCCTTGCTCATTCCTCCTCAGCCCCTCAAACTGCCTCGAACCCACACGCTTCTTCCAGCCTCAGGGCCTTTGCATGTGCTGTGCCCTCCGCCTGGACACCCCTCCAGAGCATGCCCCCATAGCTCCCTCTCACTAGGTCTGAGACCATGCTTTACTTCCCCCGACAGGATCCCCCAACCTCCCTGGCTGTGTCACCATCAGCCCCTCTTTGCCGGTTCACCCTGTGACATCCCTCTTACCACCAGTGACAATTATTTTCTTTAGTTGCCACGTGTTTCCTCTCTGGGCAGCCTGGGAGGCCTGTGCGAGCTGGGCTGGCTCTGCCTGGTCGGCACCCAGCACGCTTACCCATCCCCGTACCCTGGTGGATTTAGGTCCCAGCCTCTGCCCTCCTGGCCCTGCAGGTACTACCGCATTGCTGCCTTCGGCCACCACGCCTACCGCATGCAGGCGACCGACGTGCTGTACGACTGCCTGCCCCTGTACCACTCGGCAGGTACGGTGAGGCAGCCCAGTGGTGGGAGACTGCGGGTGGGCGCTGGGGGACCCCTCACTGAGCCCACCGTCTGCAGGGAATATCATGGGCGTGGGACAGTGCCTCCTCTATGGGCAGACTGTCGTCCTCCGCAAGAAATTCTCAGCCAGCCGCTTCTGGGACGACTGCGTCAAGTACAACTGCACGGTCAGGCCCCGCCCCTTCCCAGCAGGCCCCGCCCACCCACTGTCTGTGGGTCCACCATTATGGTGGGGCCTGCTCCCCTCTGTCCCGAGGAGGTCCAGAGTGGCTGCCTAGGATGGGGACAGAGAGGGCAGCCAGTGTTTCTTGAGCACTGGCTCTGTGTCCAGTCCTGGGCTAAACCCTCCAGGTGTAAACTCATTGCAGTCCTCATAACTGCTTGGGAGTGGGCAAAGGCATCACACCCATTTTGCAGGTAGGGAAACTGAGGCTTGTAGTGTTGCTGGGATTGGGCCCAGGGTGCCTAGCTCTTCAAGCTCCTTAAGGCGCTGCCTTCCCTGTGCCCTGTGGGTCTTCCCTGCTGGTGACTGCAGGGAAACGAGACCAGGTGTGGGGTCCACTCCTGGGATGTAGAGGGCTACAGGCTGGGGCTTCCGGGTGGGGTAAGCATGGGGGGGCATCTGCTGTCCCGGGGAGAAGAGCAGGTGGGGGTTAAGAGAAGGCACGGTGAGAGGAAACCAGGCTGAGGGTTTCAGTGCTGCGATGGGGGAGACTCAGGCGACACAGGTGGGAGCTCCTGGCCCAAGGGGCTGCTGGGCCCCCAGGGAGCAGCACGGCTGGCTGGGTAAGGAGAAGAGAGTGCAGGGTGTGTTCAGGGCCGTGGCAAATGAGCAGGCACCAACTCACCTCGGACAGGTGGGACCCAGGGAGGTTCAGCCACTTACTTGCCCAGGGCCCACAGCGGGGCAGGGGCAGGGCGCTCTGGGCTGAGGATCCTGGGGACTCCGCAGGGTCAGCAACAACTGTACTTTGCTCCACTTTTGAGGGTTTTACCTTCTGCCTGGGGGGTCTTGGGGAAAATTGCAAAACAATCTCTTTTTTAAAAAGAAAAAAACGTTAATTATTGAGAGTTGGAACTATACATAACTGTGGGCAGAAAAGCATGGGGCGTTCTGGCACACCCCTGAGCCAGTCCCAGGGACCATCCCACGCCCCATCCTGCCCCTCCACCCGCAGCCACCTCCCTCCCTCTGCGTGGCTGTGAAGCAGCCCCGACGGCAGACAGCTGTGTGGTGCGCTTCCCGCATAGATGCTTCAGGAAACCTCTGAGAGGTGAGGACTTGTTTTTTTAAATTGAGGTGAAATTCACATAAATTAGCTATGTTTAAGTAAACAATTCAGTGGCGTTCACAGTGTCGTACAATCACTACTCTGTGTAATCCCAGAACATTCTCGTTCCCCATCACCAAAAGGACATTCCATCCCCATTAGCAGTCAGTCCTCTCCCGCTCCCCCAGCCCCTGGCAGCCACCACTCTGCTTCCCGTCTCTCCGAATTTGTTTGTTCTGGACATTTCATACTAATGGAATCACATGCTGTGTGGCCTTTTGTGTCTGGTAAAGGAGGGTTTTTAAATGACACTGATTTCTCAGTGTCATCAGGAATCTGGCAATGGCCAGTCCCATGTCTCACCATGTCAAAGATGTGTTTGTTCTATAATTTTAAAAAGAATCAATAGACAACCAGCATTATGATTGGTTGATGTGTCTTATATGAATCCTTCCATTGGCTGGGTGTGGCTCACGCCTGTAATCCCAGCACTCTGGGAGACTGAGGCAGGAGGATCACTTGAGGCCAGGAGTTTGAGGCTGCGGTGAGCTATGTTTGTGCCACTGTACTCAGTTGCACCACTGGGTGACAGAGTGAGATCCTGTCTCTAAAAAAAAAAAAAAATAAATTGTCCAGGCCGGGCGTGGTGGCTCACGCCTGTAATCCTAACACTCTGGGAGGCCGAGGCTGGTGGATCGCTCGAGGTCAGGAGTTCGTGATCAGCCTGAGCAAGAGCAAGACCCCATCTCTACTAAAAATAGAAAGAAATTATCTGGCCAACTAAAAAAAATACATATAGAAAAAATTAGCCAGGCATGGTGGCGCATGCCTGTAGTCCCAGCTACTCGGAAGGCTGAGGCAGTAGGATCGCTTAAGCCCAGGAGTTTGAGGTTGCTGTGAGCTAGGCTGACGCCACGGCACTCACTCTAGCCTGGGCAACAGAGCAAGACTCTGTCTCAAAAAAATAAAAAAAAATAAAAATAAATAAATTGTGCAGACATTATGAAGTGTTCATGGGGAACAGAATTGCCCTTGGTCAAGAACTACTGGTCTAGATATTTGATCAGCTTCAAGTTCAATTTTTTTTTGGCAAAGATTCCTTGTGGGTGGTGCCATGTCCTCCCAGAACTCAGAGGCCCATGGCATCTGATGATCTCTCTCTTTGTCCTTGACACGCCACATTTCATTGGGCATCACTCACTGTCTCCAGGCCGTTGGAAGCTCATTCTTTCAGCTTCCTAGAAGTGGAATTTCTGTGTCACATAAGGTAGGCAGTAAACACAGAGGACTCTTTAAGGAACAGGACAGAATCTCCAGAGGTCACGTTGAACAAGGATGCCAAGAAAACGAGCATGTGTCTATTTGGGTTTCGAGATTCTATCTCATGGTGGTAGGCTGGAGGAAGCTGCTCGGCTGCTGTTTTGTTTGCAGCGGTGGCCTCAGTCCAGCCATCCTCACGGGGGTCAGCAGGCTGTGACCTGGAGCCTTGCTTTCTTAGACTCTTAGAGGCAGGTGGGCAAGCAGTGCAACACACCTTCACCATGGGAGCCAAGCATCCAGCACCTTTGTCTCCCCACACCCACTTGGGGCATTCACACTCGTGCAAGGTCGCCCTGACACAGGAATCATAGCGGGCGGGGGGAGCTCAGCCCTGTGGCGTGCTCCCAGCCCATGTCTGGTGCAGCCCCCCAGACTGGAGGTCACAGCACAGGCACCTGGGGTCTGCCTTGCTGAACAGGTCTGAGTTGTGTTCGCTCAGCTCTGGGTCTGTCCCAGGGCCCTGACTAGAGGTAAGGATCTGTCACTTGCTCTCACTCAGTACATGATGTGGCCTCAGCCACCTCAACTACAGTTGAATTCTCCCTCCCCGGCCTGATTTCTGAAGAAAGGGAGTTGCTCATAGCACACTGGGACCGTCTGGTCACCATCTGGAGGACAGCTCTGTATTTAGGGAGGGCTTTTTCAGTTGAAAGGACCCAAAACCCTAACCCCAAACCTAAGCTAAACTATGGCTTCTTCAAGGAAAGGGATTTATTAGCTAATGGAACTGAGGAGGCCATACAGTGACAGCTTCAGGCACAGTTCGATCCAGGAGGGCCTCCATCACTCTCCATTTCTTGTTTTCAGACTCCCTCTTGAGTTCCTTTTCAAGTGGGCAGCTCCCCTCCCTGTCCCTCCTCCAAGAGGGTCCCCAGTAGCTCTGGCAGAGAAAAAGGGCTTCTCTTTTCTCCACAGTCCATCAAAAGTCCCAGGGCTGATTCTCATTGGCTCAGCTCTGGTCACATGTGCATTCTTAAACCAATCACAGTGGCTGAGGGTGGACTAGGCTGATTGGCCAGGCTGTGTCATATGTTCTGTCCTGGAAATGGGGTGGGCTGCAGCACACTCAAAGCAAGTGGCCTAAGTCTGGGGATGGAGGGAGAGAACTCTTCTCTGTAGGGTCCCAATGTTGGTCAGTGGCTGGTGGCTGGGGTGCGCTGCATCCCCCTCCGGGCCTCAGTGCTTGGCAGGTGGCGTGTGCCCAGCAGGTTGGTTTGTTCATCTGTTTAGTGAGCGCCTACTCAGGGGCTCAGCCCAGCGTGCAGGGAATGCCTCTCTCTGGCGTGATGTTTGAGCCAAGACCCAGGCCCAGACACGTGCATCTGGGGGAAGGGCACTTCAGGCAGAAGGCGCAGCACGTGCAAAGTCCCCGACGAGGCAGAGCAAAGCACAGGAGATGGACTGAGGGAGCCACAGGCAGAAACTCGGATTTCATCCTGCAATGTGACAGGAGCCGCGAGCGCGTTCGCAGCGGTTTTGATCCATCTGGTGGTCAATCTTGAGTGCGTAACCGCTTCATTCCCACTCTGGGGCCAGGGAACCTGGGTGCAGATCAAATGCTGCCACTTGCCAGCTGTGTGACCTTGGGCCAGTTAATTACCAGCTGTGAGCCTCAGTTTCTCCACTTGTAAAATGGGGGGGACAATCATTCAGAACTCCACTGGGAGGAGAGAACTCAAGGGCACCCGGGGCATCCAGCAAATGACCCCAGGAAGCCCCGGTGGGGATGGAGAGGGCAGGGAGGGACGATGCTCTGCGCGTGGTGCCAATGAGCAGGTGACTCCATGGCACCTGGGGCTCAGTCCCAGCCTAGGACCTGCACCTATGAGGGGTCGACCCCAGGGATGATGGTCTTGGTAGCCTGGGCTCAGCTGGTGGGGCTCTGGGGGCAGCGTGGGCTCTGGACTGAGGGTGGCCCCGTGGGGCGTCAGCTCTCCAGCTAGTCTTGCCCCCTGAGGCTCTGAGAGGGATGTATCTGCAGGAAGCAGCGTAGGGGTAGAGGGATTGTGGAGGGGCGTGGGGGACACCAACTGCAGCCATTCGGATAGAAGCCACGTCCTCGGCTCTTTGTGAGGGCTGAGCATGTAGCAGATGTCAACAGCACCACCCGAGCGTCTCGCTCCTAGGATTAGGTCATGGGTGGGACAGTCTTGGGGGGCTCTCCTGCGATCCGGGCTCCCTGCACCCCAGGTGGTCCAGTATATCGGGGAGATCTGCCGCTATCTGCTGAAGCAGCCAGTGCGCGAGGCAGAGAGGCAACACCGCGTGCGCCTGGCCGTGGGCAACGGGCTGCGACCGGCCATCTGGGAGGAGTTCACGCAGCGCTTCGGCGTGCGCCAGATCGGCGAGTTCTACGGGGCCACCGAGTGCAACTGCAGCATTGCCAACATGGACGGCAAGGTGTGCATGGGCAGGGCTCGGGTTCAGGACGGTCCCTGCCTCTGCCTCCCAGCGTCCCAGGTATCCATAGTGCAGAGGCCGGACTCAGCCAGGGTGCACAGGACAGGGTGTAGGGGGTCTCCTGGGACCCCCCTCCCCTGTGTGCCCCTGGAGGCTCAATGCAGGGACCTTCCTTTGGTGTGCATAGTCAGTTATGTGACTGTCACCCTTGATTGGGAAGGGTTCAAGGCCACGGCAGCGTGACTGTGTGCCCTGGACAAGTGCGTGTGGTGATGGACAGGGAGAGCGGTGCTCAGGGGACCCAGGGCTGGGGTTGGGGTGCCATTCTTCTGCCGGGCTAATCACTCAGATTCCTTGGACCTCGGTTTCCTCACCTGTAAACAGGGCTAACAACTCATCGTGCATGTTTGAATCATGCAACGTCATGAGCTCAGTGTGCAGGGCAGATACTTCCGTGATTGACAGCGACTTACCGTAGTATCACCTTTCTTCTCCCCCTGCATGACTCTCCCTTTCTCTTCCCAAGCCCTTCCCACCCACAAAATCATGATCATAAATAAAGCAAGTGCCACGTGAGCTGGGTCCCCCAGTGCCAAGAACAATGCACAGTCTGCACCGGGATTATCTATTGTATAGCCAGCCCCTCGGATGACACCCTGGTGGTGCCAACTCGAGTTGCCGTGTCACAAACATAGCAGCATGTGGCGGCACAAACGCACTGAATGAGCATTTCCACTCACAGAACCACACCAGGCAGGGTGGTGGGCAGCCGGCAGAAACAGAGCCACGTGGCTCCAGGGACACCAGGCATCCACTTCCTGCCAGCATGGAGGGCTTTGTGGGCCAGGAAGTGGTGGTCAGCTGCAGGTCTCCTTGTGTGACTGCAAGGAAGGCTGGGAAGGTGGGAGATGGGTAGGGGTGGGGGACCCTGCACTTACCACCCCCATTTTGCAGATCACCCAAGGTCACAGCTGAGAGTGACACTAGGGATGCTAATACCAAGCTCTGGGGCAGGGGAGGCAAAGTGTCAGTGAGGAGGACCCCACGCCACTGCCAGGCTCCGTGCCAACTCCATTCTTCCCACTGCAGGTCGGCTCCTGTGGCTTCAACAGCCGCATCCTGCCCCACGTGTACCCCATCCGGCTGGTGAAGGTCAACGAGGACACGATGGAGCTGCTGCGGGACGCTCGGGGCCTCTGCATCCCATGCCAGGCTGGTGAGCAGCGCCCCTGCCTGGTTCCCTGGGGAGCTGGGGTCCCCACCCCCTTCCCTCCCAGCACAGCCTGAGTGCAGCCTCCTCCCCAGGGGAGCCCGGCCTCCTTGTGGGCCAGATCAACCAGCAGGACCCATTGCGCCGCTTCGATGGCTACGTGAGCGAGAGCGCCACCAACAAAAAGATCGCCCACAGTGTCTTCCGCAAGGGTGACAGCGCCTACCTCTCAGGTGCGCAGCCCACAAGATCCCAGGGGCTGGCTGTGAGGATGGGGAGCCACCATCCACCTCCTCTTTTCCCTCTGCCAGGTGATGTGCTGGTGATGGACGAACTTGGCTATATGTACTTCCGGGACCGTAGTGGGGACACGTTCCGCTGGCGTGGGGAGAATGTCTCTACCACTGAGGTGGAGAGCGTGCTGAGTCGCCTGCTGGGCCAGACAGATGTGGCCGTGTATGGGGTGGCCGTGCCAGGCAAGCTGGGGTTGCAGGACTTGGTTCTGGAGCGTGGCAGCCCTAGGGGAGCACAGCCAGAAGGAGCTAGGAGGTACAGGTGCTTTTGGGCAGTGCACAACCTGGACAACTGCACATAACAGCCTGGTTGGAAGCATGGGATCTGAAGTCAGTTCACATGAGTGATGTTGAGCCTTGGTTTTGTCATCCAGGAAATAGGATCATGAAAGCAACCCTGTCTAAGGGCCACAGGGAGCAAAGCAGGAACTCCATAAAATGTTTGCTGTTTTGGTGAATGTTATCCCAGGTGGGGGTGGACCAGAGATCAGAGACCAGGGGGTGCTGTTTAGGGGTGTATCTGGTCCTGCTGCTGGGGGTGGGGTGTTCTCAGCTGAGCCTCTGTCTCCAGGAGTGGAGGGTAAAGCAGGGATGGCAGCCATCGCAGACCCCCACAGCCAGCTGGACCCCAACGTGATGTACCAGGAGCTGCAGAAGGTGCTGGCACCCTATGCCCGGCCCATATTCTTGCGCCTCCTGCCCCAGGTGGACACTACAGGTGCGCCCCACCACCACCCCGCCCAGCCTCTCTCCATCCATCCATTTGTCTGTTGGTTGATGTCTCAGTCCCTTGGTCCCTCCCCCCACACTGGGGATCAAATTTCAACATGGGTTTGGTGGGGACAAGCCAGCAGTACCCAAACCATAGCACATAGCCAGGCACTCGCGTCCTCGTTCAGGACCATGCTCCGAGTCCAGCGTGACATCCGTGGCCAGTCAGCCACTCGGGCTCATGCGGGCCTGCTGGTGTTTTATTTACGTGTTTGTTTATTTCTGTTTCTCACTCCCACCCCTGCTAAGCATCCTGAACTACTCATCCTGAAGATGAATAGTGCATCGATTCATTTTCTGCATTTCCTGATAACTAGGAAAGTTGAGTGAATCATCTTGCACCTCCTGGGTGTCCTCCTTTGCAGATCGCCTGTTCCTGCCTTTGTGTTGGCTGTCACCTGCTTTCTGGTTGACAGGAGTTCCTCATAACAGTCTGGGCGTTAATTCTCAGCAATTTCAGACACCATAAGTCTCTTCTCTTGTTGTTGAATCTCACTGTGAACTTTGTCCATGGTGCCCTTTGTTAGAAAAGGAACTCTGAATTTTGATACAAACAAATTTGCCCATCTGGGTGCGGTGGCTCACACCTGTAACCCCAGCTACTTGGGAGGCTGAGACAGGAGGATTGCTTGAGGCCAGGAGTTTGAGACCAGCCAGGATGATATAGTGAGACCCTGTATCTAAAAAAACAAAACAAAACAAAACAAATTTATCCTTTTTGTTTAACCTTATAGTTTGTGCTTTTGTAGTTCTGCTTTTAAAAATTACATTTCCAGGCCAGGCACGGTGTCTCACGCTTGTAATCCCAGCACTCTGGGAGGCTGAGGTGGGAGGATCACTTGAGCTCAGGAATTCGAGACCAGCCTGAGCAAGAGCGAGACCCTGTCCCTAGTAAAAATAGAAAAAAATTAGCCGGTAGTGATGGTGCGCACCTATAGTCCCAGCTACTTGGGAGGCTGAGGCAGTAGGATCGCTTGAGCCCAGGAGTTTGAGGTTGCTGTGAGCTAGGCTGATCCCACAGCACTCTAGCCCCAGCCACAGAGCGAGACTGTCTCCAAAACAGAACAAACAAAAATATGATTAAGAGTTTTTAAAAAATTACCTTCCCAATTCTAGATCACAAAGGTATCTTCCCTCGCTTTCTTCTACTAACCATAACCCTTAGCATATTTTTCACAAAACCGATTCGTAATCGTCCAGTGTGGGAGGTGCCAACTTTTTCTTGAGGGACCAGAGAATCAATATTTTCAGGTTTGCAGGCCATATGGTTTCTGTTGCAAGCACTCATCCCTGCCACTGTGGCAGGGAAGTAGCCATAGACAATGTATAAATGAATGGGCATGGATGTGTGCTGATAAAACTTTATTTACAAAAACTTGGGGTGGGCCAAATTTGGCCTACGGGGCATAGGTCGCTGAACTCTAACCCACTGTGTGACAGACAAAACCGTGCCTCAGTCGTGTGGGGGACGGATGCGTGGCCAGGCAGGGAGCACACAGAGTTTCTTGCTGTGGTGGGGGTGGCCAGGGAGGCCTCCCTGGAGGAAGGGGCACGAAGCTGGGATCTGAAAGACAAAGGGGAATCAGGCTAAATGGGGAAGAAAGTTCCCTCCAGGATGGCCTTTGCGGAGGCCCAGAGGTGCAGAACAGGTGGCGGGTTGGGGGCTCCTGCAAGCCCCTGTTCAGGCCTCGTCCCCCGCCCCCATCCCCACCCCAGGCACCTTCAAGATCCAGAAGACGAGGCTGCAGCGGGAGGCCTTCGACCCCCGGCAGACTTCGGACCGGCTCTTCTTCCTGGACCTGAAGCAGGGCCACTACCTGCCCCTGGACGAGGGCATCTACACCCGCATCTGCTCGGGTGCCCATTCCCTCTGATCCTTCACCCCCGCCAGCCAGAGACTCCCGGGCAGACCTGGCGGCGCGGCAGGCTTGCGCCCCACAACCCTGCGCGGGGCCGCCTCTCGCACTGCCTGGCCAGCTGCACCTGGTGGCCGTCCTGGGGCTGAAACTGGAACCTCAGAGGAGCCGCTGCCCTCTCCCACCTTGTGGTGTCTGTCTCGCTCCCTCCCTGCCCCTTGTCCCTGTCTGGCCTCATCTCCCCCCCTTTCTCCTCTCTCCCGCCAACAGCGGATCCTCTGCGGGGCCCGCTGCCTCAGAGCCTCCCTCCGCTGTGCCTTAAGGAGCCCCAGCCTGACCTCGGCTGCCGGGTTCCAGAGTCCGAGCCGGAGTCCCGAGTGAACTCTAAGCAGGCCCTGCGCCCTCCGTGCTGAGCGGAGGAGCCGGGGTCTTCCTGGTCTGCCCGGGTGTATGGGGACATCAGCAAGTGGCCCTGGCCCCCAGGTCAACTGGAAATGTCTCCCAGGCTGGGCCGATTGCCTTTTTTTTTTTTTTTGCACTTCCCCGTTCCTGGTGGGTTTCCCTGGTTCCACCTTTCTTTCTGGATGCCCTGGAAGCTTCCAGGATTGACTATGACCCCTTGGACGTCGTCACCACTGCTGGCCCCTGCCTGGATGCCCCTGTTCAGGCCTCTCCTTGGAACTCCTGCTGGGGAGCCCTGAATGAAGGCGGGGCTGGGTGGCTCTAGCAGACTGCCTACCGTCCCTGGTGGAAGCCTCTTTGGTGTCCCCATCTAGCGTGGCTGCTGGATGGACCCGTGGGAGTGGCAGTTGTGGGGTTGGGGGAGGTCTCCTGCCCTGGATGGCATCCATTATGGCCTTGGGTTCTAGTCCTCAGATGTCTCCACTGGTTGTGCTACCGATGGCTCGACAATCCTGCCAAGATGGCGCAGACATACCGCATCGGCCTTGTGGTGGCTCCTCAAGACACCTGTGCCAGCCTTGCTGGGGCAGCCACCCAGGCCACCCCTCTGTCTCCCCTCGGCAGTACTGTCTGTCCTCTGGAACAGGCTGGCAGTGAGTGACCTGGGCTGTCTCACTCGGACCTTTCCAAGCACTGAGGTTGTGATTCCTAATTGGTTTTAAGAAATAAACCTGCAGAGCTTCTAGCACCTCCTGGGAGCCCAGTGGTTTATTGTCTGTCCCCATGTGGTACAGAACCCTTGCTGAGTTTCAGGAAGCAGGCTGGGCCCCCGCCCCACCCGGAAGCACGGGCTCCAGACCTGAGTCAGACACAAACAGGGGGCCAGCCCACCTGCAAGACCAAGCCTTGGGAAAGAGCCTTAGTGTTCGCACTGCCCTGCTGATGGGGAGGCGCCTCCCTGCAGCCCCTGGGGCCTCCCAGCCCTAGGATGGCCTCAGTGGTTCCAGAGGAGGGATGGCCCACCTGCCTGTAGGTTCCTGCAGGTGCCACGGGACAGCCCAGATCGGAGGGTACCCCTCCACGTACGGGTCAGCTGGTGCTCTGGGCGAGTTGCTAGGCCTGACCTGGAGGCCATCTGAGCCAGGATTTGAACCCAAGACACCCAGCTCTGGAGTCTATACAGTAGTTCCCTCTTATCTGCAGGGGATATATGCCAAGACCCCCAGTGGATATCTGACACCAAGGATAGTATTAACACTTACATACACTGTGTTTTTGTACATCTGATAACTGAGATGGCTACTAAGTGGCTAACGGGCAGGTAGTGTAGACAACGTGGATACATTGGACAAAGAGATGTTTTGTGTCCCTGGAAGGACGGAGGTGGATGGTGAGAGAGTTCATCATGCTACTCAGAACAGTACGCAACTTAAACTTGTGAATTGTTAGCTGGGCATGGTGGCTTGTGCCTGTAATCCCAGCATTTTGGGAAGCTGAGGCCGGAGGATCACTTGAGGCCAAGAGTTTGAGACCAGCCTGGGCAACATAGAAAGACCCCATCTTTACAAAAAATAGAAAAATTAGCCAGGTGTGGTGGCACACGCCTGTAGTCCCAGCTACTCGGGAGGCTGAGGCAGGAGGATCACTTGAGCCCAGGAGTTTGAGGTTGCAGTGAGCTGTGGTGATGCCACTGCACTCCAGCCTGAGTGACAGACGAGACTGTGTCTCAAAAACAAAAAAAAAATTCCCTCCGGGTTAGCGAGAAAATACTCCTGGTAACTCTTCAGATCGAACTGTTAGTTTTTAAGCTTTTTTTTTTTTTGCGAATTGGTTTTGTTTTGTTTTTGAGATAGAGTCTCACTTTGTTGCCCAGGCTATAGTGCAGTGGCACAATCACAGCTCATTGCAACCTCAAACTCCTGGGCTCAAGTGATACTCCTGCCTCAGCCTCCCGAGTAGCTGGGACTACAGGCAGGTGCCACCACGCCGGGCTAATTTATCCATTTTTAGTAGAGACGGGGTCTCGTTCTTGCTCAGGCTGGTCTCAAACTCCTGGCCTCAAGCGATCCTCCCGCCTCGGCCTCCCAAAGTAGTAGGATTATGGGCGTGAGCCACCGTGCCTGGGCCTAACTTCAGAACATTTGTATGACTCCAACAAGAAACCCGTCCCTATTAGCAGTCACTCTCCATTTCCCCCTCTTCCCAGTCCCCGGCAGCCACCAGTCTGCTTTCTATCTTTGGATTGGCCTGTTCCGAGCATTTCATACAAATGGAGTCACATACTATGTGGCCTTTTGTGTCTGGCTTCTTACTCAGCATCACGTTTTTGAGGTTCATCCACATTGTAGCAGGTGTCAGAGCTTCATGCCTTTTTATGGCTGAGTACTACTCCATTGTAGGGATACCTCATACTGTGTCTAACAATTCACCAGTTAATGTGCCCTTGAAACACAAACGTTTTAAAATTTGATGAAGTCCAATTTATCTACATGTCTTTTGTTGCTTGTGCCCTTGGTGCATTGTCTAACCAAAGGTCATAAAGATATATGTCTGTTTTCTTCGAAGAGTTTTTTGGTTTAAGCTCTTACATTTAGGTCTTTGATCCATTTTGAGTTGATTTTTGTATAAGGTAGGGCTCTGTATTAGTTTTCTAGTGCTGGTGTAACATTGTCATAAACTTAGTGGCTTAAAATCACACTAATCTATTATCTTACAGTGATGAAGTTCAGAAGTCAGAAATTGATCTCACGAGGCTAAAATGAAGGTGTCTGGGGGATGGGTCCTTATGGAGAATCAGGGGCAGCAGTCCCCAACCCGGGCCTGGTACCTGGCTGTGGCCTGTTAGGAACCAGGCTGCACACCACTGCCTGAGCTCCGCACCCCATCGCCTACCCCCATCCCCTGTCCGTGGAAGAATTGTCTTTCACGAATCTGGTCCCTGGTGCCAAGAAGGTTGGGGGCTGCTGATCTAGGGGACAATCCATTCGGTTGCGTTTTCCAGCTTCTAGGAACCGTCCACATTCCTTGGCACATGCCCCCTATCTCCATCTTCAAAGGCAGCAGCAGCAGCTCAGGTCTTTCTTGTGCTGCCAATTCCCTGGCTCTACGTCTTCTACTTCCTTCTTCCATTCATAAGGGCCCCTCTCGGGGCCAGCCAGACCATCTATTTTAATCACAGCTAATTAACAATCTAATTCCACTGGCAACCATAATTACCCTTTGCCACGTATCCCAATATATTCACAGATTCAGGAGATTAGGGCATGGGCATCTTTGGGCCGGGGGCTGCTCTGCCTACCACAGGGCCCAATTTCATTCTTTTACATGTGGCTATTCCGTTGTCCCAGCACTATTTGTTGAAAAGACAATTCTTTTCCTTTGGAATAGCCCTGGCTCTCTTGTGGAAGATCAGTTAATCATATTTATTTGGGTTTATTTCTGCATTCTCAGTTCTAATCATTGGTCTAGATGTCTATCCTTATGTCATATACCACACTGTCTTGATTACTATAGCTTTGTAGAAAGCTTGAAATCACAAAGTGTGAGTCCTCCAATTTTGTTCTTTTTCAAGATTGTTTTGGTTATTTGGGGGCCATCTGCAATTCCTTATGAATTTTTAGGACTAGCTTGTCAATTTCTACAGAAAAGATGGTTAGAATTTTGATAGGGATTATGTTGCATCTGTAGGCCAGTTTGGGGAGTATTACCATCTGAACGTTATATTTTCCAATCCACAAACGTAGGATGTCTTACCATTCATTTAGATCATCTTTTTTTTAGCAACGTTTTATAGTCTTGGACTTCTGTTAAATTTATCCCTAAGTATTTCTTTATGATGCTACGGTAAATGGAATAGTTTTCTTAATTTGCTTCTCATTTAAAGATGCACTACCTGTGTGATTCTCATTGCGCTTACTACGAGCAAGCGACAGAGAACAAAAATAGCAACAATTATGATAAAAAGTGAGAAATCTTCAAAACCCCCCCAAAATGCACCCTCCTGTAGGAAATCTTCCCGAAGCCCTTCCTGCCACCACAATACCACGTCCCCTTCTTGCACTCCTCTCTCAGGGCCTCCCTGACACCACGAGGTTGAGCGTTCCAGGTCCGCCTGCCCCAACCCAGGTAACGGCTTGGCCCAGTGGGCAAAGAATCCATGGGTGGGGCAGGACCGACTGCCCGGCCCTATCGTGGCTTCACTTGTATAACTGCGCATGCGCCAGAGGTGGCCGCCCACAGCAGGCAGGGCGGGCCTTCGCGCAGGCGCAGTAGCGGTCGTCGGGAGCGCTGCCACCTCCCCGCCGCCGCCGTCGCCATGGCCGCGCCGGCCCCGGGCCTCATCTCGGTCTTTTCGAGCCCGCAAGAGTTGGGCGCGTCGCTAGCGCAGCTGGTGGCTCAGCGGGCAGCGTGCTGCCTGGCGGGGGCCCGCGCCCGCTTCGCGCTTGGCCTGTCGGGGGGCAGCCTGGTCTCCATGCTAGCCCGCGAGCTGCCCGCCGCCGCCGCCCCAGCCGGGCCCGCCGGCCTCGCGCGCTGGACGCTGGGCTTCTGCGACGAGCGCCTCGTGCCCTTCGAGCACGCCGAGAGCACGTACGGCCTCTACCGGGTGAGAGCTACGGGGGCCGCCAGGGGTCAAGCCACCGGGGCTGCTGGCACCTCGACTACGGGGGCCGCCGGGGGTCAAGCCCCAGGGCCACGCCCATCTGCCAGCCTTGGCTGCGCAGGGCTTCGCTCCGCCTTCTACCTTTCTCCGGGCAGGGCGTGGGAGGGACTGCCCGGGGCCCTGAGGTCCCACCTGGGCAACACCACTCCCCACTTCTCCGTGGCTCCGCCGACGGGGCTCTGCACTTCCTCGTCGTGCTTTAGCCGATGACCAGGCAGAGGGAGCCGGGAGGTGAAACCGAGGCGCCCATTCAGCAGCCTCGCAGCAAGGGCAGTTAGGAGCGTGCAAGGAGGGCCAGGCAGCAGGGATCTGCCGCGGCCTCACTTTCCTCTTCTGGAACCTCAGTGGTCTCCCAGCAGCCTGCCGCTCTGATGGTCCCATTTGGCGTGGACCGGCAGAATCAGGGACCGTCCTCGTTTTACAGACAAGGAAACTCAGGCTGGGAGGAGCCGGGGCCTGCCCTGGGGTGCCCTGACTGCACCTGAGTCGACTCTCAACTCGGCCCGGGAAGGGGTAGCAGGGGTGGACTTGGCCGCCAGGAGCCTCAGGCCACCTGAGCCTGGCAACGTCAAGGGCTCCTTGCCAGGGGATCCTGGGTGTGTTGCCTTTTCTTTGCGTACAAGTTTGAGATGATGGTGTTTCTTTTGTTTTCTCATAATAGGGAAGGGTTACTGAGCGTTTTATATGCATCATCTCATGAACCCCCACCACAGCCTATGAGGCAGGGGCTGTTAGTACACCCATTTCACAGATGGGGAAACTGAGGCCAGAAGAGGCGTGCTCACCTGCTCAAGTCACCTAGTGACCAGACCAGGGGGCTGCACTTAATTTCTGCACTCCTGTGGGTTCTCCCAAGAGTTTCATTAGAAAGTGGGCTTTTGTTTTCTTTCTTTGCATGGCTTTTTAAAACCTTTTTTTTTATTATTAGGAAAACTGTACTTGCTCAAGTAACAAAACTCTGACAAAACAGTAAAAGAGAAAATTGCACGGATGTTGAAGGAGCGTCCCCAGTTTGTTGGGGGGCACAGTGGAGAACCAGGCAGTTCCTTCCCAGGGCTCGTAGTGGGGGGATGGGCTCCGACACGCAGGGAAACGCGCTAGGAATATCCACTGGGGGCGTTAACATGATGCGATGTGAAAAAAGGTGCTGTGAAATGATACCAAGTGCTGGGGAAGGGGCCGTGTGAGCATCGTTTGTCAAGGGAGGGTGGGGTCCGGGGCTTTGAGGAGGCGATGTTTGATCTGAGACCTGGAACACAAGCAGGAGTTGGCCACGGGTAAGCTGTTGCAAAAGGGCAGGTGAAGGTGAAGGCTGTGGCGCAGGGAGGGACGGACGGACGGAGCCCATGTTAGTTCCCTAGGGCTGTGCAACAAGGGGCCACAAGCTGGGTGGCTTAAAACCACAGGAATTGATTTTCTTACAGTTCTGGAGGCCAGAAGTCTGAGATCAAGGTGTGGGCAGGGCCACGCCCCCTCTGAAGGCTCAAGGGGAGGGTCCCCTCTTGCCTCCTCCAGCTTCTGGTGGCTCCAGGAGTTCCTTGGCTTATGGCCACATCACTCTAGTCTCTGCCTCTGTCTTCATGTGGCTTTCTCTGTTCCTCTGTGTGTCCTCTTATCTTGTAAGGACACTGGTCATTGGATTTAGGGCTGCCCTAATCCAGTATGACTTGTTTTTCACTAATTACATATGTAAAGACCCTATTTTTTTCTTTTGTTTTTGTTTTTCTTTTCTTTCTTTCTTTCTTTTTTTTTTTTTTTTGAGACAGAGTAACAGGGTCTTGCTCTGTCACCCGGGGTAGAGTTCAGTTGTGTCATCATAGCTCATTGCAACCTCAAACTCCTGGACTCAAGCGATCCTCCTGCCTCAGCCTCCCAAGTAGCTGGGACTACAGGTGTGTGCCACCATGCCCGGCTAATTTTTCTATTTTTCGTAGAGACGGGGTCTCCCTCTTGCTTAGGCTGGTCTTTAACTCCTGATGTCAAGCAATCCTCCTGCCTTGGCCTCCTGAAGTACTAAGGTTCCAGGCATGACCTACCGTGTCCAGCCAACAAAGACCCTGTTTCAAAATAAGGTCAAGCACATTCTGAAGTTCTGGGTGGACATGAGTTTTGGGAGGACACATAAGTGGTTCCCTCTTTGAGGAGGGGCCCTTGTGCACCTTGGAGCACAAACTGACTCTTCCCTTATTCACTTTCACCTTGGGTGCAAGCTTCGTGGGGGTGGGAGGGCTGGCTGGGGCCTCCTTCCTGCAGCTCCAATTCCAGGAACCTGCCCAACCGACGCCACCCCAGCCCCGGGCTCCCTGTGCCTGTGATCACTCCAGAGGGAGCTCCCAGGAGAAGCCCTCGAGGGACGCAGGGCAGGCAGGGGAGGGGCACATCTCAGTGGGACAGGGCCGGAGCCCTGCACTTGAAGGAGGCTTGACCCCAGCTGCTTTCGAGTTAAATATGCTGCCAGCTCTGCTGCCACCCACACGCCTGGGCGCCTGCTGTGTGCAGGGCACAAGTGCTGGGCGTGGGCAGGCCTCCCCCTCTCCCCGCCCCCACAGTGGGGGAGGTGCAGGCTGGGGTGGCTGCTCAGAGGGGGCGGCCTGAGGGATGAATAGGAGTTTCCCAGGCAGGGCAGGAAGGAAGGTGGGGGCAGGAAAGGTCAGGAGGGCTGACTTTTTTCCTGAGGGCTGAAGGACCCTGGAGGCTTTGAAACAGGGCTGGGGTGTGGCCAGACAGGCGTAAGCTGTGTCACCCCCCCCAAACATTATGGGCTTCAAAGACCCCTGGTGCTTGGGCCACCTTTGCCCCTCTAGTGGCCCCAGGCATAGGAATCACGGTGATTCCAAACCACCCAGGAGGGCCACCCTCCTGTCCCAGGGACCCTCCTGCCCAGCCCCTGAGGGCAGCAGAGCTGCCACTTGCCCCTGAACCTCCTCTGCCATGAGAGGCAGCGTCACCCAGGGCTTGAGAACCCTGCGCCACTCACCAACCAAGGGGCCTTGAGCAAAGGCACCAGTCTCCCTGTGCCTCAGTCTCCACATCTGCTAGTGGGTGTAATGACACTACCGTCTGCAAGGTATCCTCGGCTGGGGGATCCAGGTGGTCACCGTAGTGTTGGGGATGTCCCTCTGTCTGCTGCAGACGCACCTGCTCTCCAGGCTGCCCATCCCAGACAGCCAGGTGATCACCATTAACCCCCAGCTGCCCGTGGAGGAGGCGGCTGAGGACTATGCCAAGAAGCTGAGACAGGTGAGTCCCAAGGAGGGGCCACAAGGGAGACCATGTCCATGAAGTGGCCACACCCCTGGCAGTGGAGCAGCCTTGTGTAATTGTCACCAGCGGAAACTGCCCTGGGGGTGGTCCATGGACCCCTTGAGGAACCCACCTGCACCCCCCACAAGGCCACAGCCCTGCCCTGGGGAGCCTGGAGGGCCTCTTAGACACTGTTGCCCATGTAGCAGGCCTGGAAACTCACACCTTGGGGACAGTTGTATCCCTAGATATGTGACTTTGGTCGCAGGCAAGGCTGAGCACTGTTTCCTGTGTTATAACTGCTTGTATTTTCTGAAAACTATCCCTGTGTGTCCTTTGAGCCCTCCCACCTACCTTGCAACCTGTCTCGACCTTCTCCCCATGCCAGGCCTTCCAAGGGGCCTCCATCCCGGTTTTCGACCTGCTGATCCTGGGAGTGGGCCCAGATGGCCACACCTGCTCACTCTTCCCAGACCACCCCCTTCTGCAGGTGAGCCTACCAACGCCAGGCACAGGTTTCACTCTTGTCCAAAGCCCAGTCCCTGGTGTCTGGAGCTTCTAGAGTGAGGGCCACCTGTGGGGTAGGGCACCTAGAGCCGGGTTTCACGTCAGCCTCTACCAACATACATGCCTGCTAAACTCAACCCTTCTGAGCCTCAGGTCACCCATTTTAAAATGTGGGCCTTAAATCACCCACCAGAGAATTGTTGTGATGGGATGGAGTGATGGCTGCACTGGGCCTGGCGTGCATATGTGCTCAAGAACTAGAAGTGATGTTGTACTTCTGTCTTCACCATTGGCCTTCCTCCCCCAGGAGCGAGAGAAAATTGTGGCCCCCATCAGTGACTCCCCAAAGCCACCTCCACAGCGTGTGACCCTCACACTACCTGTCCTGAATGCAGCCCGAACTGTCATCTTTGTGGCAACTGGAGAAGGCAAGGCAGCTGTTCTAAAGGTAATAGCTGAGGATTCCAATCCCAGGAAGGTCATGGACATATGGGCCCCAGGGATAGAATATGGCCCCAGACACTGTTGTGCTGGAAACATCAGATCTAAAGATAATTCAGTAATTCTTGGGTCAAAGGGGAGATTGAAACTGAGATTTCATGCTACATAGGATTGAATGACTATGAAATGAAATTGATGAGATGAGGCCAAAGCTGCACTCAGAGGTAAATTCATAGCATTAAAAATGCATTTTTAAAAATTACATAGGGAACTTTTGAAAGAAATAAAGCACTTTACTGTAGAATTAGAAAAAGAACAGTAATGTAAGTCTAAGAAGAGTCAGTGGAAGGAATAACTGAAACTAAAATCAGATAATAATGAGTTGGTTAATATTTTTTAAAGTTTAGTTGAGTAGAGCCAAAAGATTGATAAACCCTTAACAAAGCCAATCAAGAGGGGAAAAAATCATGTAGCATTAAAGAAATAAAATGTACAATTACACATAATACTTTGGGAAAATATAAAATTCATTATGGTATTGAAAATAAACTAAATCATTAAAAAGTTTTAATTACCTTCATTGAAAAGACCAACTATAGAAGAAACTGAAAATATTTTTAAAATAAATAAATAATAATGCTTTCTCGTAAACCACCAGGTCCATATGTCTTCGTGGGGGTGGCTTAGTGCTGGGGTTTAGGGTACGGACTCTCTAGAGTCCAGTAGACCAGGCTTCCCTGCCAGGGCTTCCAGTGGCGTTGGGCAGCCACTTAACCCTCCAAGCCTCAACTTTGCCATCTGCAAGGTGGGTTGGGAGAGCTCCTCCGTATAGATTCCCCGAGGGTTGGTTGAGGGGTTTCCAGCGCGGTGTCCCCTCGTGCACAAAGTAACCCATGCCATGGGAATTCAGGCAAGTGAGTCAGCCTCCCATAGCCTCAGCTTCCCCATAAAATGAGGATGAGAGCAAAGGCTACCCCAGAGGGCTGTCATCAGAAGTAAATGAGTTAACATAAGTGGCATGATCCCAGCTCACAGCAACCTCAACCTCCTGGACTCAAGCAATCCTCCTGCCTCAGCCTCCCGAGTAGCTGGGACTGCAGGCACTCACCACCATGCCTGCTGAAAACAGTATTTATAATTCCTGCTAATTACGAGGTCAAATCAGGGGTTGATACCCCATAGCCCTCAGGCCACATCCTGCCGGCTAAGAATGATTTTTACCTTTTTAAGTGGTTGGGAAAAAAATCAAATGAAGAGCCAGATGCTGTGGCTCATACCTATAGTCACAGCTACCCGGGAGGCTGAGGCAGGAGCATTGCTTGAGCCCAGGAGTTGGAGGCTGCAGTGAGCTGTGATGACACCACTGCACTCCAGCCTGGACAACATTGTGAGATCCCATCTCAAAAAAAAATCAAATGAATAATATTCTCTATCCTGTGAAAATTCTATGAAATTTAAATTTCCGTGTTCAGAAGTAAAGTTTTGTTGGAATATAGCCACACTCATTTGTGTGGGTATTGTCCACAGCTGCTTTGGGCTGCCACAGCAGTGCTGAGTCG
The DNA here is from genome assembly GCA_028533085.1 of Varecia variegata. NCBI lineage: Eukaryota > Metazoa > Chordata > Mammalia > Primates > Lemuridae > Varecia > Varecia variegata. Next base: position 86,721,142 of record CM052442.1, on the reverse strand, counting down.
TTGCAACAGAGACTGGGTGCGGGGCTGAATATATCGACTGTGGTTTTTTGCAGAGAAGAGCTATTGATCCCGGTATTAAACCAGTTACAGGCCAGGCGTGGTGGTTCACACCTGTGATCCCAGAGCTTTGGGAGGCTAAGGTGGAAGGATCAGTTAGGGCCAGAAGGCCAAAACCAGCCTGAGCAACATAGCAAGACCTCATTTAAAAAAAAAAATTGTCCAGGAGTGGTGGCACACACCTGTAATCCCAACACTTTGGGAGGCTGAAGCAGGAGGATTGCTTGAGGCCAAGAGTTCGAGGTTACAGCGAGCTGTCATCTCACCACTGCATCCCAGCCTGGATGACAGAGTGAGCCCATGTCTCAAACAAACAATGACAGATGATGGGAAGAAAGGGACCCTGCCCCTGCTGACTGAGGCCAGGAGAGCTAAGACAGGCATCATCACATTTTGAGGGTATGCTAGTCTTATCCATGGGGGGCCCTGGGAGTCCTGAGGGCGCTGGGGTGCACCAGGCCTCACCCTCCTGCCCTCTGCCTGCAGCGCATTTTGCAGGACAAGGAAGCAAACCCACTCCCGGCTGCCCTGGTCCAGCCCCACACCGGGAACCTCTGCTGGTTTCTGGACGAGGCAGCTGCCAGACTCCTGACGGTGCCCTTCGAGAAGCATTCCACCTTGTAGCCTTCCTCCAGGGGCACACCGCAGCTGGGACCACGCACGGCCCGCGGGACTGGGCCCCTGCTGGTTGCCATCTGGCCACCAGCCCTGCCCTGGGGGCTCGGCCTGTGGGCCATGGCTCTGGGAAGCCTGGATATTAAAAGGCGTGTTGCTGAAAGTCTCCACTGTCGCTTGGTCCTTGACGGCAGCGGGCCTGGGGTGGGGGGTGCCCTGGCCAGGGGCCCGACCCACAGCCCTGGTCTTAGTGGGGCAGAGTGGGCCTGCTCCCCTGGGGCGTGGGCACTGTGGGGGAATGTCCTGGGGTGGCTGAAGACGACAGAAGCATATTGTGTCACACGCATGGTGTCAGAAGTCCAAAATCAAGGCAGCGTCAGAGTCGGTTCTCTCTGGCGGCTCCGAGGGAAAATCCATCCCACGTCACTCCTGGCTTCTGGTGACCGCCAAGTCCTTGGTGTTCCTTGGCTTGTAGAGACACATCACTCCAGCCTCTGCTTCCATCTTGACATAGCCTTCCCGCCCTCGTGTGCCTCTGTTTTCTTACAAAGGCACCTGTCGCCGGGTTCAGGATCACCCTAATGTCCTGGTGATTTTGTCTCGTAACTCCCGGAAGCAGTAACACCCACCAAGACCCTTGTTCCAAACAAGGTCACATTCTGAGGTTCCAGGGTTAGGTTGTGGACATACTGTTTTGCGGGGGTACAGATCAAGCCATTCCACGCCCACGCCACCGCTATTCCGCCGCGCTGCGGGCCTGCTCGGAGCCTGGAGAACGCCAAGGGGCCTCCAGTCCCTGGTGTGCCGGGCTGCGGCATTTCCCAGAGTGTGTCCGCTCCAGGGACCGTGGGGAGGGAGGCTGGTGGGCGCACAGAGGTTTGGTGTGGGGGCGTCCAGAGCTGGCACCGGGCAGGCAGGTTGCCGAGCAGGGAACTGAAGCCCCGGCGCGGAGGCGGCTGTGCAGGTGGAGAGGGAAGCTGAAACCACAGAAAGTGGTTTCCTTCAACGTCTTGTGCGGGTGGGTCACTCAGATGTGAGAGTGAGGAAGTGGGACAGGGTCTGACTAGAAGCAGGTTGACAAACAGCAGAGAGGGGCAACAGCAGGTGGCCGTGTCCCCTGGAGCTGTGGGCAGAGGTTGGGGCAAGGGGCTGCGCCGGGAAGGGAAAGTTAGGAGAAGACCATGGGGACCCCACATGGGGGCCCTGCCTGGAGCATGTCACCGCCTCCTGTATCTCTCTCCCAAGGGTGGCGACTCTCCCTGCTGTAGACCAGCCTGAGAGTGAAACCCACCCTCTCACAAGCCTCCGTGTTGCCCCTTCAGCCTCCCCCCAACATCAACCCCTCACTTAACTCCAGTTGCCCATGCACTTTATGCTGTGCCTGGAACCCACCAAACATTGCCACTGCAGGGCCTTTGCACGTGCTGTGCCTACTGCCTGGTATTCCCTTTCCTCCAGCTTTTTGCATGATCTGGGCCCTCACTTCCTTTTAGGTCTTGGTGCAACATCATTCTTGTGACTCCTCCCCTCCCCCTGACATTTTCTGTCGCTCCTGCTCCATTTTTCTCCCTTAGCCTTATAATTAAACAAAACATGGAGGTTTAGCTCTTTCTTAGCTTAAACAAAATGGAGATATAGCTCTTTCTCTGGAGATAGGTCACCCAGGGCTGGTGGAGCTATGGTGTGAACTCTTTGGGGACCCCAGCTTCTTCTACATTGTTACTATGCCATTGGCATCACATGGTGGTGGGGGGGGAGGTCCACCTCATGGTCCAAGGTAGCTGCTTGTGCTCCAGCCATGGCATCCACATTCCAGCCACTGGAGGAGGAATAGGAGGAGATTTGTACCAAGAAAACATCCCAGGATTCACTCAAGACACTTCTGATCATATCTTCATTGCCATACTATATTTCACAGCCCCACGTAACAGCAAGGAAGACTGAAAAATTCAGTATTGACTGGACAGCCATGGCCCTGCTGTAATCTGGGTTTCCACTACTGAAGCCACCAGGAGCACTGGGTATTGTGGGGGCGTGTTTTCTTTGTGCACTGATGACCTGCCCGCTCTTGGGGGCTCCCGGGGAGTCTTGCTGCCTGAGGAGCCACAGTCTGGGATTTCCTTCCTCCAGCCGGGAGCCCTGCCGCCCAGTGTCCTTGGAAAGTCTTCAGGGCCCCAGCCCACCCCCTACGTCAAACCGGATGCCGCACTTGCTGCTCAGCACTCGGCACATCAGAAGCCCGTGATGGCTGCGTTCAGTCAACTTGGGGGCAGACCCGTCCCTCCCTCCCTCCCTCCATTCATTCATTCATTTATCCATTCAGCAAACACTGAGGCCTGCTCTGTGCCAGGCACAAAACAATTGAAGGGGTGGGGACACCTGACTAACCAGACCCAGTCCAGTGCTGGGACACAAAGGACACGCCCCGCCAGTCTGGGGGTGCAGGGTCCGCTCTCCAAGAGGCTGGCAACCCAAGCCAAGGTTCAGGGGATGAGGCCTGGGTGACTGGGTACAGGAAGCAGTAGGGGCCTTTCGCGCATCAGGGGACCATGGGGACCCAGGTAGCTGCAGGCGGCTGAGTGGGGCCCAAGGGCTCGAGGAGAGACGAAGCCGGGGCCCCTGTGCTGTTATCTGGGGTGGGGGGTGGAGAGCTCGGAGTCAGGACTGAGGGGGTTGGAGGCTGGGCCCTGGAAAAGAGGTGCCTTCGAGAGACACTTAAGAAGCTAAATTGACAGCGGGGCGTGGTGGCAGCACCTGTAGTCCCAGGAATTGGGGAGGCTGAGCGGGGAGGATCATTTGAGGCCAGGAGTTTGAGATTACCATGGGCAACATAGTGAGACCTCTGTCTCTTAAAAAAAAAAAAAAAAAACAGAAAAGGGAAACAGAGCCCGGGTGATGGGTTGGTGGGGGTGGGGAGAGTGTTGAGGGGTCCGAGGAAGGAATCAAGGATGAAGCTCCAGTGTCCCCCCAAGTCTCTGCTCCCCCCTCCTCTGAGACCCCAGCACCAGCTCTTCCTGCCTAGGCGCTGGCCCCAGGGACAGTCTGGGAGTGTCTGCCCAGCTCTGGCTCCCCGGCCTGGAGGTTCCTAAGCACCGGCCAGGGCTGGATCCTCTAGGGACCCAGCTCCATCCAGCACAGGGTAGGCGCAGTGTGTGTGGGGTGGCACACGAAATTAGATGCCCCATCACTGCACCCCTCTTTCCCTGCCCCCACACACAACTGCTGGCCAGTCCTGCCAGATGTCTGCCCTGCATCCGTCCTCCAAGGCGGGCTAGGACTTTTTCTCTCACACAGCCGCTACATCCCCCGGGGGCTGCCCCAGTGGCCCCTACAGAAACCACCAGCTCTGGGCAGGCTGGCCCCAGGGGAGCGGCAGGACGCAGGTGCGGCGAGGGGTGGGGCAGGGGCGGGGCATCCACAGCCCTCGCCAGCCGCCCTGCTCCCCGTGCCCCGGAGCCCAGGACCCCCGGGAGAGGCGGCAGCATGGGTGGGCGGCCCTCCAGCCCCCTGAACAAGCAGCAGCAGCAGTGCCTAAGGGGTGAGCGGCGAGGGTGGGGACCGTGTGGGAGTCCGGGCGGGCACTGCAGCCGGGCTCAGGGCCTGAGCTGTGGATCACGCAGGACGCCCTATTCATGTGAATTCCATATCAACAGTGAATCGTTTTTGTAAGTATGTCCCAAATTTCTCATAAGGTGTATGCGATACTAGTGTATTTTTATTTGATAAATCTGGTAGCCCTATTCAAGGCAGGGGTTCAGGGCTGGGGGAGCATGGGGCCAGGTGGGGGGTGTCCCAGGCCCAGCCAGGTCCCCACAAAGGTCCTCATGGGCAGGGAAAGACTAGCAGGCCCCTTGGCAGGGACCCTGGGGACCAAGGTTCAGTTCCCAATTGAGACTAAGAGAGGCTAGATTTAGTGTCGCTTGAATCCCTCTGTCCCCTTCATATGCAGGTTGAGCACCTACTGTGTGCTGGGTGCTAGAGACACTGTGGGGTTGGTACCAGTCCTGGCATGGCAGGCTCACAACCTGGACCAGGAAAGCAGATCAAGTTATTGTCACACAAATGGCAGTTGGATTGGGAGTGATGGGGAGAGCAGGGATGGGTGAGATCCTGAACTCCTTCCATTTTGTGGCTCTGCCACGTGTGCCTTCTGTGCCCAAGTTCACCTCATGGCACAGAATGGCTGCTGGAATTCCAGCCATCGGGTCTGCATTCCAAGCAGCAGGAAAGAAGAATGTTTTATATACAGTCAAGTGCACACATCTTAGGGGAACAGCTTAAAGAACTTTGACACTCCTGTGACTACCTCCTAGGTCAGGATGCAGAACACTTCCATCACCCCAGAAAGTTCCTTTGTGCTGAGGTGGGACTTTTAAAACTTTTTGAAAATCTCCCCAGGTAAAGAAAGGTCAGGAGGAACCTTCCAGGCGCGATGGGACTGTTTGTTATCTGGATTGTGGTGACGGTTGCCTGGCTGTGTCATTGCATCAGAGCTCATGAAACTGTTCACTTTATACGACACGTCAGCTCTAAGCGAAGCCCCAGTCGCTTAACTGCCCCTCCACATGTGGGAGGGGACACGGCACGAAGGGCTAAGGGTGAATGAAATTGTGGCATCAGGACAGGAGCCCGCGGTGGCCTCCTTGTCTGTTCTGCCCTTCCCAGGAAGACAGGCTGTGAAGCCCATTCATCAGGGTGCTCCGGGTGCCACTGTCATGCAGGTCAGGCGGACACCCTGCTGAGGAACTTCCTGCCCTGCTACCGTGGGCAGCTGGCAGCCTCTGTCCTGCGGCAGGTCTCCCGAGAGCTGGGTCCCCAGGAGCCCGCGGGATGCCAGCTGCTGCGTAGCAAGGTGGGTTCCTCAGGGCGGGGCTGAGTGCGAAGGGCTGGGGGCGGCGTCTGTGGGGAGCCCTCCCCAGGCCGGGCTTCTGACCTCGGGCCCTGGCCCTTGCCCTGGGGCGACTTCAAATATTAATTCTTTGAATAAACATTCCCTGAGCATCTAATTTATGCCACATCCCAGGCAGGGCGTTGAGGACTCAGCAGCAATGGAGACAGATCCCACTCTGGCCTCTGGGGTCACAGTTAGGTGGGAGATAGAAGACCCCAAAGAAGTTCACGCTGCAGGATGACTTCTGGTGTGCTCTAGGGAGACAGTGTCACAATATAGCACAAAATCAGCACAGCTGCCATGGGCCAAGAGTCCGGGCTCAGCTTAGCCAAGTCCTTTCCTTCAGGGTCACCCGCAGGCTGCAGTCATGACGTGGGCCAGGGTTGGGGTCTCACCGGAGGCTGAAATGGGGAAGGGAGGCGCTTCCACCTAAAATGGGAATGACAAGGGCATCTGTCCCCCAGGGCTTCGGGGAGGATGAAATTAGTAGATCCATAGTGCAACAAGTAAGTGCACACAGTGGTTATGTTCGATACAGGATAGTAACCCTGACACCTATGGGTCCCTCCTCTTGCAGAAGCTGCCCCAAGTCCGCGAGCACCGAGGACCCTTGACCCAGCTGCGGGGACACCCACCCCAGTGGCAGCCAATCTTCTGCGTTCTGCGTGGGGACGGGCATCTGGAGTGGTTCAGCCACAAGGAGGTGGGCGGGTGGCCCGCATCCCTCTGCCTTGGGGCCCCTCCATCCCATCCCGTCCCCCAGAGTGGCTTTGGGGTCCAGCTCCCATCACAGACCCCACGTCTCTCACCCAGTATGAATCAAGGACACCTACGTGCTTGGCCCGGGGTGGGTGACCAACTTGTCCCATTCCCCTGCTGTGCCAGGTGGGTAAACTGAGACCCAGGCCAGGGGTAGGACTGTGGTCAGACTCATGGTCACTATCGGAACTGTAGTTTAAACCTCCTGAGGTCTTTGCAAGTCACACCTGGGGCCACTCTGCTTCCCAGTGGGGGAGCTCGGGGAGCTCACTCCCTCCCTGGAACTCAGTTGCCACCTCTGTGAAATGGGTTGATGGTACTCCACACTGTGTAGGGCTTTGAGGAGTCCATGGGTTGATCCTCAGGCAGCACCTGGGACCAGCTCGGCACAGAGTGAGCTGGGGGTGCTGGGCACTGTGACCATGGGGGAGGAAGGGAGGGAAGGGGGAGAGAGAAGGGAGGAGAGAAGAAGGTAGGGGGGAGACAGAGGGGTGGCTGGAGGGAGGGGGAGAAGAAAGGGAGGGAGGGAAAGGAGGGTCGGCTAATCTGAAATCTTCCCTTGACCCTACAGTTGGGACATGAAATCCGCAGTCTAGACCTGTTCCAGGTCAGTTCTTTGGGCGTCTTTTGTAGGAATATGAGCGTGGGGGTCGTCCTCTCGGCTCCACCGTCCTGACGGGGTACACGCTGCTGACTTCCCAGCGAGCATATCTCCGCCTTCTGCATGCCCTCTACCCAGGCTCCTCTGGTGAGACCCCCGGGGCCCTAAGAGCAGGTTTCTCCACCTCGTCCCTGTTGACATTTGGGGCCAAATCGTTCTTTGCAGCAGGGGCCTGTCTTGTGCATTGTAGGACGTTGAGCAGCGTCCCTGGCCTCCAGCCACTCGGTGCCAGTAGCACCCCCCACCCCAGGGGTGACAACCAAACATGTTGTCAGAATTGCAGCATGGCCCCAGGGTGAGCACCCCTGCGCTGGAGAGAAAAAGCCCACTCTCACCAGGGTGAGAGGGACAGTTATGTCAAGAGGCCAGAATCAAAATGGCAGAGGGTAAAAATGATAAAACCGTGTCAGCGTGCATGTGGGGAGATGGGCACTGACAGGAGGGGAAATGACACAGACTTGGCTGCAGGGTGCATGGTCCGTGCAGAGCTCGTTCTCTCTCTCCCCTCCTCCCCCTTCCACCCTCTCCCCCCTTCTCTCTCCCTCTCTGTCTTTTACCATAACACAGTGCAGAGAAAGGGTTCGGGTAAGGAGCAAAACTTCCGGGCAGGAGCCTGGCAAGTGCTCATCATGGGGCCTGCGTTATCTCACGAGGCTGCCCAGCAGAGATGAGGCCCCGTCACTAATTACTCTGTTTCACAGGTGAGGACATTTCACACAGTTAACAAAGGGCAGAGCCAGAACTGCGCCCTCTCCTTCACCACGGAGCTCTCCTGCTGCCAAGTGGTGCAGAAATGTATTAATAGCGACAAGGATGGTCTCCCGAAGCATAGATGTAGTTCAAAACATCAGAATCCACCCAAATGCCCATTCTTTGAGGGTTGATTAAATAAATTGTGGCCAGCCCAGCCCTTAGAAAGGAAAAACTGCAGGCGCTGCAGGTGTTCCAGATGTATTGAGGTGGGAAACGGCCAGTTACAGACCAGAAAACCCCATCTTATTACAAAAATGCACCCCATGCAATTCTGTGCAGATCTAAAATCTGGAGCAATGTCCCCCAAACTGTCCACAGTTATCATTGTCCCTGGGGGCTGCAGTGGGAGGGCCAGGGTGACCAGGAGGCTCCACCTTCTGGCTTATGCGGTTTTGCCACCCACTGTGTTTGTCACTCTGGAAATCAGAACAAAACACTGAGGATTTAAGAGACCCCCCAATAAATTAATCAAAATCAAATTCAATTGTTTTGTCTTCCCAACAGTTCTAGGTCATAAATACCACGACTAAGCCTGTTTTATAGGCAGGGAAACCAGGGCTCAGAAGGCTGAAAACGTGGGCCCGGTCATAGAACTAGAAAGTAGTTTGGTCACATTCGAACCCGGGCCTGGCTGAGTCCAGAGCCCCACAGCCAGCAGGGCTCAGACCCCAGCCCAATGTGGACACGTTGGTGGTGGCTGCCAGAAGCGCTATGCTGGGGAGGACGCCGAGGCTGGGAAACAATGCTGGGATGGATTGGTGATGTCTGCCCTGGGCACACAAGGGAGGAAAGTACCCCTGTCTTCGCCAGGACTGTGCCCAGCCCAGAGCTGTCGGAACAAGGACAGTGGCAACTCTAATGGTGTGAACACACTTACTGAGCAGCTGTCCATGCCAGGGGCTGCTCTGCACATTTCACGGGTATTTTCTTGTAGCGAATGAGCACATAGAAAATGCGACCTCCCCTGTCTGCTTTTAGAGGAACATACGCAGGAAGATCCTGACTCCCTCTTGGAAGTGCCTGTAAGCTTCCCCCTGTTCCTGCAGCATCCGTTCCGTCAGCACCTCTGCTTCTCTGCCACCACCAGGGAGGCACAGAGTGCTTGGAGACTGGCCCTGCAGGGTGGCATCCGGCTTCGGGGCACAGGTGGGTGTCAGGAAGTGTTAGGCAGTGGTGGAGCTTGGGGTCTGGGGTCACATGGCTCTGACCCTGCTGGCTGTGGGAGCTCTCCAAGTCTCAGTTTCCTTATCCATAAAATGGGCTGTTGAGGGAGACAGAGGAGACACCAGGCAGTTATGAGTGACCAGGGCAGTAACAGGGAGGCCCTGTGGGAGCTTAGCCTGGGGGTGGTCAGAATGGGCTTCCCAGAGGAGGGGAAGCTGGGTTCTGAAAAAGATGACAGGCCACCCAGATGAAGAAGAAGAACAGGACTGACACACACAGTTGGGCCGGTTGTTGACTGCACAAATATACCCAACTGAAGGGGCAGCTTGGAGCTGCTGGTCACGAGGCTGTAGTTGCCAATAGAGGGTTCCTTTTCCTAAGTCCCTAAGCCAAATAAAGGTGCCTTGCGGGCTGGTGGTGCTCCTGAGGCAGTGTGTTCCCTGAGGAGGGCACTACTTGTGCGAAGTTCCAGAGGTGGGTGAGACTTGGGTGTTTGGGGACCTGGTGAGGGTGAGAGCTTCCTCCCGGGGCCATGAGGAGCCAGGCAGGGGAGAGGCTCGGGGGCACTGAGGAGCCGCCCCTCGCAGTCCTGCAGCGAAGCCAGGCCCCCGCCGCCTGGGCCTTCCTGGAGGCCGTCCGACTCTACCGGCAGCATCAAGGCCACTTTGGAGAGGACGACGTGACCCTGGGCTCGGACGCTGAGGTCAGTACCCCGCCAGGCCGCACCGGGACCCCGGGACCTCTGGTGGCCGGCGCGGTGCCAATGCCCTATCCCCGCAGGTGCTGGCCGCGGTGCTGATGCGGGAGCTGCTGCCGGCGCTGCGGGCCCAGACCCCGCCGAGCCTGCGGGGAGCCGGCCGCGCGCGCGCCTGGGCCTGGACCGAGGTACCTGGCGTCCGGGCGGGGCCCGGGCCGACCCGGGCGCTCAGGTTTCCCAGTGCCACGACCGTCGCCTAAATCCCCTTCTGGTCTCTGCGTCTCTCTGTCCCCTCCCCTCGCTCCTGTCCTGCGTGGGCCCCCGGCCGGTGTGAGCAGCTCCTGGACGCTGTCCACACAGTCGTCCTGGCCAGGGTCTCCGCGGGGCTCCGCGCCTTCCAGCCCGAAAAGGACGAGCTGCTCGAGTCGCTGGAGAGGACGATCCGCCCGGACGTGGACCACACGCTGCAGCTGCGAGCTCGGGTGGCTGGGCGGCTGCGGAGTGAGCCCGGGGACCGGGCCTGGAGCGAGCGGCGCTGCCTGGAGCAAGGGGCGGGGCGTGCTGGCAAAGAGTGGGCGGGGCTAAATGAGACGTGGGCGTGTCCTGGGGAGGAGATCAGGCCTGGACAGGGAGGGGCAGGGCCAAGGGGCTTAGGGAATGGGAGGGAACAGGGTGAGAGTGCGGGACAGGACTAGAGTCGGTCCGAGGACCGGAGGTCCTGGGGGGGGCTGTGCTGGGGAGAAGACAGGGGGCCTGAGGGTGTGGCTGGGGCGGGGCCTAAATGGGGAGTGGGAGGGGCCTGGAGGCCGAGGCTCAAGGGGCGAGGCCAGGTGAGCCAGAGGCCTGGGAAGAAGGCTGGTGGGGAGGGCAGGGGCGACACTGGGTCAGGAGAGGGGTGGGAGAAAGGTGGAAACACCAGCAGGGGTGTGCCAAGGTGGCCCCATCTCAGCTCAGTGACAGAGACGAGGGTTCGAATCCCGGCTCTGCCTCCCTCCCCGGCGTGAGCCTTTCGGCAGATCCCAGCCTCTCAGACCCTCAGTTTCCTCCCCATTAAAACGGGATAGAAGAGGGTGCTCAGAGTCGGTGCTTCCCGCCCACCTCGCCCTACGGAGCTCAGGGTCCCCGGGACCAAAAGAGAAACACACGCCCCGCCCACCCCCTACCTGCGAGACCCCAGGCCCATGTCTCCCGTTGCCAGCGGATGTCCAGGGCCTGCTCGAGTCATGCCTGCGCCGGGAGGTGGACGCGCAGCTGCCCCGAGTCACGCGGACGCTGCTGAGTACTGTGGAGGCCTCCATCGAAGCGGTGCGGACCCTCCTAGCACAGGGCATGGACCGCCTGTGTCGCCATCTGCGCCAGAACGCCTCCGGCGCGCGGCTGCGAAGGGAGGTGAGCTCCGGTGGGTAGGGGCTCATCGGGCCACCCAGGAATGTGTTCACTTTGCAGAAGAGTTGCGTGGACCTTGCCACTTTCCTGTTTGAAAACCCTCTTTGAATTTGTTCTGGACTGCTTTTTGCTTATTGTGGACCACAGTGAATTCCCCATCATCACCACACTATGGTCCTTAGGGTGCAGTTAAAATGTGGTGGAGGGGGGAAAGGAGTCAGATGACAACAGTGGCACTTTAGCACAGTCAGTCTGGGGTCACTTTCACCCAAAGTCCTCTTCCTCTCCTTCCCCTGTTGGGCAATAGCCCATCCTGTCCCTTGAGCCAGAGAACTCTGCTCAGTGCAGGTAGCTGCACTTACTATTGTCAGGCAACCTTCAATTCATTTTTAAGCCTCTATTTCATAGTCACCTTCTCCAGGAACTGTCCCTGGTCCCTCTCAGTGCCTGCAGTTGCCTATACTTTCCTTATCACAGTGTCGTTTATGTCCCACCGTGAGTGGTTGTCTATAATCTTTCTCCTCCAATTCGGAAGCACAGACTGGGTTAGATCATTCTGTTACTGCAGCCCCAGGGCCCCTATGTCTGACAGGGACTGAGTGTGCCCATTTCCTCTCAGTTGTGCCAGCACTGCTTGTTATAATTTTTTTGGTTTAACCATTTTATAGCCCTTACATCATACTTCACTGTTACTTTATTTTATTTTATTTTATTTTATTTTTTTGAGACACAGTCTCACTCTGTTGCCCGGGCTAGAGTGAGTGCCGTGGCGTCAGCCTCGCTCACAGCAACCTCAAACTCTTGGGCTTAAGCGATCCTACTGCCTCAACCTCCCGAGTAGCTGGGACTACAGGCATGCACCACCATGCCCGGCTAACTTTTTCTATATATATTTTTAATTGGCCAGATAATTTCTTTCTATTTTTAGTAGAGACGGGGTCTCGCTCTTGCTCAGGCTGGTCTCGAACTCCTGACCTCGAGCGATCCACCCGCCTTGGCCTCCCAGAGTGCTAGGATTACAGGCATGAGCCACTGTGCCCGGCCCACTGTTACTTTATTATGAGTTAGTTTCTTTGGTGACAACCAAGGTGGTATATGTTTCTATTTGCGTTTCTCCTGTGGTCATGTGGCTGTGGGGTCCTTGGCCCTGCATCTCCATCAGCTGACAGTGTTTTCTCTACCACCTGCCACTGGAGCACAGGTTCACTCATTTGGGGAGATGCCGTGGGACCCGGAGCTGATGCAGACATGCTACCGAGAGGCCGAGCGGGGCAAGGGGCAACTGGGGCAGCTGGTGGCACCGTTTGGCTTCCTGGGGATGCAGAGCCTGGTGTTTGGGGCCCAGGATCTCGCACAGCAGGTGAGGGTGAGCAGGAGGCTAGGAGGAGGCCAGGTAGGGACAGCAGCCTCCAGCGAGCAGTTTCCAAGTGTGTCCTGGGGAGACCAGGATGACCGAGACAGACCTGGCCCTCCCTCACCAGGCTCCCAGTCTCATCAGGACATGAGCCCATGACCAGGCAGTGACCACATGTGGTGGACAGGACTGTGGACAGGACTTCCAAGCTGAGACAGTAGTGGCAAGAATGGGGGTGGGGCACATCTGAGTAGAGGGAACAGTGTTGAGAGAACTTGTCTGCATTTGGTGGAAATGAAGCAATTTAGAGAGATCGAATTTCAAGGGCAGGCAAGGTGGGTGGGCAGATTGGGTAGGGCCTTGAGCACAGGACTAAGGGGCTGACCTCTGTCCTGAGGGCCCTGGGGAGCCACAGTAGGTGTGTGAGCAGGGGAGGGGCATGATTGGATTCAAGGCTTAGGAAGCAGGGGCTGTCCGGCTGTCGGAGGCAGGAATGGAGGAGGCAGGGAAGAGTCCTGAAGCTGGATGGCGGCTGTCAGTGGGGAGAAGCAAGGAGTGTTTTGAAGGCCAAGGAGATGGGACCTGCTGATGGACATGGTGAATGAAGGAGGTAGGAAGTGAGATGAGCCAGTGCTGCCTGGCACAGTTGTTCAGTGTGTGTTCTGCGCAAGAGCTCTCAGCAGAGGAGGCTGAACTCTGGCTAGCTCCCTATTCTCTAACTTGGGCACCCTGGCACCACCCCTCAGAGGGCTTTTTGCCAGTTTGCGCATAGGTCCCTCCCAGACTGGACGACTCCCACCCAGGTCCTGAGATGAGGAGAAGGAGATTGGGGGGAGGTTGCTGACTGGATATTGAGAAGAGGTAAGCCAGGCAGGCATGAGGCCCAGGAAACTGGTGCATGTGCTCATCACAGCACCTCCTGTCACAGCTCATGGCGGATGCCGTGGCCACCTTCCTGCAGCTGGCTGACCAGTGTCTGACCACAGCCCTGGACTGTGACCAGGCTGCCCAACAGCTAGAGAAAGTCAGGGGGCGCGTGCTGAAGGTGAGGTCTGTAGGGACGGGCGGCAGTGGGCCGGGCTGCTCACGGGGTCGCTTGACAGGCCACTGGGTGTGTCGTGCAGAAGTTCGAGTCGGACAGCAGCTCGGGACAGAGGAAGTTCATCCGGGGCTGGGTGCTGTGCATTTTCTTGCCCTTTGTGCTGAGTCAGCTTGAGCAGAGCTGCAAAAAGGTGAGCTCGTGGGGGGCGGGGACACAGGCAGGTTCTGCAGCTTGGCTGTGCGCCCATGTCTCTCTGTGAAGTGGACAGAATGCTCTGTGTCCATTAGAGACTATTGTTCCCTGAGCCCTGGGGCCCGGTCGGGAGCCCTCTGCTCTCCCTGCGACAGCGCTGTCTACCCTGTAGTTACAGGAGAGTTGGTGTGGGCGAGTCCCATCTGTCGCCTATGACGGGTGACACGGGCTTCAGAGAAGGGAGAAGCCGGATGGGTAGGGTAGGTGTGTGTTGGCTGGGGATTGCCAGGTGGTCGGGAAGGGTCTCCCTGCGAAACAATGCCTGAGAAACAGTGGACTGAAATGCAAGGCACGTCCCGCTGGGAAGGGCGTTCCAGGCAGAGGGCACAGCATGTGCAAAGGCCCTGAGGCTGGACTGTGCCTGGGGTGTTGGAGGAACAGTGAGGAGGCGGGTGTGGCTGGAGCTCAGTGAGTGAGGGGTGAGAAGGGGCTGAGGGTGAGGTCAGAGGGCGCACCAGCCAGGGGCGCTGGGTGCGGACTGATGCATGGACTAATGGGGTCCTCTAGGGGAGTCGCTGTGGGAGTTCCCAGGTGAGATGCCTTCTCTAGTCCCTGTGAGATGTGATTTGTTTTGTCCCTTTAACCCCCTTAATCCTTACAACAAACCTAGGGAATACAGACCACTGAGTCCATTTTAAAGATAAGGAAACTGAGGCCCAAGGTCCCCAGCTTATCAGCTCCAGGTCTGGAGCCCAAACCCATGTCATGGCCCGCAGCGGCCCTCTCCCCCAGCCTCGCTCCTGACCCACTGTGGTTCCAGGAGCTGCCTGAGTTCGAGGGGGACGTTCTCGCTGTGGGCAGCCGGGCCCTGACCACCGAGAGCATCTATGAGGACGTCATCCGGGGGTTCTTGCTGCAGAGAATCAACCGAGGTGAGCCCCTCCCTGCCATCGCTCAGGGAGCCTGGTGTTCCCTGGTGTCCCCTGGCTGTTTGTAAAGGGCCCCACCACTACACACAGCCCCATCACCTCTCACTTCCTATGAACACTTGCCCTTTGACCCTGGGTCAGAACTGGGCCAGAGGGGGTCCAGGGGTGGAGGAGCTCAGAGGGGCAGTGATGGAAGTTCCCTGCAGGAGGGGGCACGGGAGTGAGGCCATGAGGCATGTGTAGGAGTTCTCAGGATGAAAAGGAGGAGGCAGAGTTCAAAAACTAAGGATAGACATTTTCATTTATTCACTCAACAACCACGCCCTGTTTTTTTCTGGGCTGGCATTGAGGCTCCCAAGAGTTCTCAGACTTGGGGTAGGCCTCTCTTGGTAACAAACAAGAAGAACTGAGTTCCCCGACAATAGCAGAAGTTTTAAGTTGAGAAAAGCTATTCTCTGACTGCAAAATTAAATCCAGAAACAGGTGACCTCCATGAGTTTCTGTTCCTGGAGGTTTTACCCGTCTTCAAGGGGTTCTGTCTTCAATTGATTTGTGATGTCTGCCCAGAGCACTGTGTTGGGAGGCAGGGCTGGAAGTGTCCAGGCTCAATTAAGAGTGCAGGGACCGGTTAGCAATGTCTGCCATGGACACAAGCATGGTGAGAGGCTGCACGGGAGCCACTTGTTTAGGATTCCTGGTTGAGACATTTGTGGCCTTTCTGGGAAAATGTATGGAAGCCCTTTAATGCCTGGACTTCTCCGGATGTGTCCAGGAGTTTATCTCTTGTTTCAGAATTGAGAAAGGCCCTTGGTGCCAGCTACGCATCCTGTACTCTGGCTGGCTACTCAGAGGCCCCATGGGAAGAGGAGGAAGAGGTGAGGACCCCACAGGCTCCTGGGCCATGCCAGTGACTTACTGGGGGTTGGGAGGCTGAGGGCCTGTGGAGGTGTATGGGATTGTCATGAGTGAGGGTTCATGAATGGAACAGCATGTACTTCGTCTCCTGACCAGCCAGGATGGCCAAGATTGTGGGAAGCCACAGAGTGTGTCTGAGCCACAGAGGGACCCTCTAAATCCAGGCTCTGACATGCATGTGGGCTTTGCTCACGGGAGCTGAAATTGTCATGAATTTCTGTCCTACCTCTAATGCCAGGATTCAGCAGCTGCTATTTCCTGTTTCCAACCTGGAAAGGGGGATTGTGGTGATGGGGGCCTTAGGTTTACCACCAGCAAGGGCTCTGCAAGATGGGGATAATTTGGGGGGTAATTTGTTACACAGCAGTAGCTGATTAATACACTGCCCTGCTGATCTGGGGCGGCATCCTATAGTCAATCCCTGCAGATAAACTGATCAATATTTACACTAACTGCGATAAATGGTTACACGGTCTTAGAAAGACTTCTGGGTGTCAGAATATTTAGGGATTTGCAATTGAGGATGGGCCTCTGAATCTATTTAACCAGAACCAAACCTGGGTGTTTGGTTTCTGGTCTTTCGCGCTGACAGCTAACGCCACAGGAAATAACCTTGTACAAACTTGTCATGCAAGGGCAGGTTCGTGTGGGTAAATCCCCGCATGGTTTAAAATATGTGTGTCCTCTTTCAACAGTGGTCTCCAGAGGGTGCCCTGCCTCTCACCTGGAGCCCCTCATCTGTGTTCCTGAAGTTTAGGAGTTATTTTTAGCTCCTTCTCTGAGAACCTTTTGTTCCTGTCCTTGCCCCACTTATCTTCTGACTGCTTATACATTTCAATGAAGTTTTTGTTGCTAAGCTCCCATTTATTGAGCATTGGTTATGTGCCAGGCGTTTCTCATGTCTGATTTTTGGCATCCTGATACTTCCATTTTACAGATGAGGAAACTGAGCCTCAGAGAGAGAGAGGGGCTTGCCCCATGCAGCCAGGCTCTCGTGCTGAGATCCAGACACTCTGCCCACTTCCTCCTTCAGGAACATTCCAGAGCTGAGTCTCCACCCACAGCCATCCTCACCTCTACTGGATAAATGTCTACAAGTAGAATTTCTGGGCCAAAGTGTACACACTGTTCTAGGCTTTTGTGACTCCTGTGCCTCCAAAAAAAAAAAAAAAAACCCTGTATATTTTTATACTCCCACTAGTGGCATTTGCAAATTTTCTCCAGATCCTTTCTAAACACTAGGACTTTTTAATAAAAAGAAAAAAAAAAACCTTCTGTCAATTAGATAAACACACAGAAAAATCTCATTGTTTTATTTTGAATTTCTTTGATGACTAACTTGAAGTTAAAATATGTCTATTGGCCATTATATGTTTGTTGTGCGTTTTTGATTTTTTAGTGAATTGCCTGTTCATAGCTTTTTCTTACTTTTCAGGGGTGTTTGTTGCTTTCTTATTGATATCTAATAACTCTTTGTATATGAAGGCTATTAATGCTTTGCAATACAGGTTACAGATTTTTTTCCCCTCAGCTTGCTATAAGCCTTTTGGGTTTGTTTCCTAGCTCCAAATCTTGACATTTAGTGTCAAGTTTCCCAGCTGGGACAGAAGCTTTTATGACTTCCTTCTACGTGCCAGAAAAGACATCTGCTCACTTGAGGTTGGCAGCTTCTCCACTGTCATGAGCTTTTCATCTGCTTCTGGACTGGGTTCCACAGGGACTTCCCTCATGTTCTTCGTTCAGCTTTCAGAGGGACTTGCCAACTCCATGGAGATGGTTTCCTCCTATTCTGTCCTGGAGTTTCCAGCCTCTCCCAAGAGAATGAGATATTCCAGAACTTTCCAGAGATTTCCTTCCATCTCCACCTTCTGAGATACATTTGCACTTCACAGCCTCCTTCAGCTGTTTCCCTTTTACCCAGGAAGGGATGTAGATGTTAATTCTGGAAAAACTGCAGCAACAAGAATGTCATCCTGTCCCCTCTGAGAAAACCATTGTTTGTCTTTGCATGTAAATCCTTCCAGATGGGATGCATCTTGTCACCTCGGTTTTTTACTTAACATGAAAACTCTTTCCTCATCAAATCCAGAATGTAAACTTGTTTCGTCCTTTCTGTGGAAAGTTTCAAATGTACCTCAACAGCAGGGACACCAGGTACCCCTACTTGGATTCAGCAGTGACCAGGTTAAGTCCCATTCTCCTTCCTCCCTTCCCCTCCCCACCCCTTGACTCGTACTGTAACCAGGTAAGAGTGGGCTGCAGTTCCAGAAACATCCAGCCAAACACTTAACTTGCACAGATGATTATTGTAGACAAAAAATGGAAAACAGAAGCAAAGTTGAGAGAAGAAAGTGGACGAGGAGGATGGAAAGGCAGGAGGCGGCGAGTATCACGTGACCCTTGGGAGACACCGCCCCCCTCCCCCCACCCCCCACCTGGCTTTGCAGGTTAAGCCCACTGACTTCCTTAAGCTTCAGAACCCCCTGAGTGTGGTGCACATTGTGAGGCGCTACCTGTGGCCTGAATTTTACTTAATATTGAACCTTCCTCCCCCCATTAATAAATACACATCTCAGCATCATTTTGAACACTTAATTTTTAAGAATGACACAACCACAATCAATTAGAAAACACAACATTGGAGTACTGGAAAACAATCTCTCGCCAGCGTTTCCTTGGAAACGTCGACCCTGCTTCCGGTGGAGCATGTGCTCAGTACATTCTAGCATGTTCCAGCAGCATCGTCCGGCTCCGCCTTCACGCCCAGCCTGCGGGATCTCTGCGATCTCATTTCACAGATGGACAAACTGAGGCTCACCCACACCGGGCCCACGGCGGGGCTGGATGTGAAGCGGTCTGTGGACGTCAGGGCCTTCACGCCCAGCAACCCTCGAGGACACTCCGGGGAGGTCTGGAACCAGGATGGCAAAACCCACGTTGCAGCAGGGGAAACTGAGGCTCAGATCCTTCAGGTCCCAAACCAGGTACTATGTAGCCAGGTCCGCTTGGTGGCACAGCCCGGGTCTTCCAACTGGGAAGCTGGACGGCGCCTCGGGCAGAGGTCCTCGGGGAAGCGGGCGCCCTGAGGCAAGGCGGGCTCCCGGGCCCCATCTGCTCCCAAGTGTTCCGAGCGCTGTGTGCCTTTAAGGTGGGGACGGGGGCGGAGCGTCCTGGGTGGGCCTGCAGGTTGACGTCACGCCGGGCTGGCTGGAGGCGGGGCCTGTGAGGCGCGCTTCCTCCCCTTTAAGGCGCGCGACAGGGGCGGGGCCGCGGTGACTCCATTAACGCGCGGCCCGCGTCCGCCGGCAGAAAAGCGGCTTAAAGGCGACGCGTGGCGCGATGGCGGCGGCCCCACGGGCGTGCCGGCGGCGCGGGCGGCCGCTCCCGGCGCTGCTGCTGCTCCTGCTGCTGGTGCCACCGCCCCCGGGGGGCCCGCCGGGCGCCGCCGCCTACTTCCCAGAGGAGCGCTGGAGCCCGGAGTCGCCGCTGCAGGCGCCGCGCGTGCTCATCGCGCTGCTGGCGCGGAACGCGGCCCACGCGCTGCCCGCCACTCTGGGCACGCTCGAGCGGCTGCGGCACCCCCGGGAGCGCACGGCGCTGTGGTGAGCGAGACCGCCCCCGTCGTGGCGGGTCCACGCGCGTCCCTTGCCCCCGTTCCCTCGTCCTGGCGGGACCTGCCTGCTGCCACTCCTTTCTAGGCTGGCCAGACGCCCCCCCATTAAGACGGACGGGGCCCACGTTCTGCCCGCGGGCTCCTTCGGAGTGTTCAGGCCATCGCCCCTGCCTGCGCCCCCGTTGGGGCAGATCCCCGAGCCAGGGACAAACCTGCAAACTGCCTTTGCAGCACGTACAGCCCGGAAGAACCGGGGCCTGGAGCTCCCACGGAGCGTTTGCCGTGGCCGGCGTGGGTGGGGTACAGGGCGTGGATGCTTCTCGGAAGGGGAATGGGGCAGAGCCCTGAAGAAGCCTCAGATTGCTGATTTCTCGCTCCCGGCCTCAGTTTCCTCAAATGGGAAATGGGTGTAGTAGTCTAATTCTCCTTTTGGGTTTGTCTCAGTTTAACCAGTTGATGGATGTGAATCTGTGTTTGGCCGGGGCTTGGCTCTCTGTGAGGAGAGCTTGGTTATTTTTATTATTATTACTGCTGCCGTTTTTGTCAACTTAATTTGTCGGGGAGAATTAGCTCTGGGCTCCGTGGTCAAACTAGACTTCCAAATGTCCCTCTTCCCTCCACTCCCGGATTCCCCAGTCTGGATGATCCAAAAATACAATTGGTTTTTCACAAACGTTTGTTGAATGAATGAGTGACCGCAGCCCAGTATGAGCTGGTTTTGCTCCTAGGAGAGCCTGAAGGAAGGTGGCGTGGGGGGTTATGGTATAGGAATTTAAGTTACACGTACTTGATACCGAGTGTGGTCATACGATCCTAGGTACTCGCTGATAAAACCACCAGTTGCTAATGTGTTTTTCCAAGATTAGCTCGTTTAATCCCCCCCCCCCCCCCGTCCCAGTGAACTGGGTGCTGCCCTCACCCTCGTGTTACAGATGAGGAAACTGAGGCACAGAAGTGGGGAAGTGTCCTGCCCAGGGCTACATAGCTGGTGGGAGACCGAGCAGGGGTACGGAGCCTGAGTTGCCTCGCTGCTGCCTGGTTGTGCC
>CM052442.1:86559265-86700568 GCA_028533085.1 Varecia variegata | reverse complement strand
GGCCCCCCCCCCCCCCCCCCCGGCGTTTGTCAAGCGAGCAAGCAAGCAAGCGAGCAAGCAAGCTTGCCAGGGACATGCTCCCTCCCTCCCGGCCTTCAGATCAGCTTACACTCCCCCTCCTCCAGGAAGCCCTCTCTGATTACTCCCAGTGTGGCTCAGGCCCTCTCTGGGCTGACAGTGCCCCTGGTCCCCCCAGTCCTCCAGCATCACAGCAGCCCTTTCACAGGTCCTACCCGGATGAGGAGGGCCCCAAACACTGGTCCGACTTGCGCTACGAGCACGTCATGAAGTTGCGCCAGGCAGCTCTGAAATCAGCTCGGGACATGTGGGCTGATTATATCCTGGTGAGTGTCCCAGCCAGCCGGCCATGGGTCACGGGGAAGTCTGGGGTGTCCCCAGGGAAGGTGGAGCAGCAGGATTCAAGGACTGTCCTAACCCCATTTTGCAGAAGGGTAAACTGAGGCTCAGAGAGGGGAAGTGAGTTGCTTGAGGTGACACAGCTAGACAGTGGAGGAGGTGGGATTCATGCGATCCTGGGCCACCTGGGTCCTGAGTGTCATTTCTTGATTGTCAGCAACGAATAGACTTTGGTGTCCCCAGCAGGCCCCTGTGGTTGAACACGTGGCTCATCTCCACTTTTGTCACTATCGTACGTGATGACAAATACTTGGGTCACTTCCCAGAAACAGGAGGATGGGGTCGGGGGCTGGGGGCTGTTGGCACTGCTGCGCGCCACTGAGGCGCGACTTCCACTTCCTCCTCCAGGGCTGCCGGCGCTGCCAGGGCTTCATGGGGAAGGGGACAGTTGAGTCTTGAACACAGTAATGTTGGGATAAGTGTCCTCAGCTCACAGTCCTTCTCCTTGGCCTGGGCGTGGTGGTGCCAGACCCCCTCCCCTGATACACTCGGGAGGACGCTGGGAGCCTGGCTCACCAGGGAGGTGACAGGCAGTGACGTGAGCCTGACAGTGCCTGCGCTTGTCTTGGCGTCTTGGTGCCAGGCTGCGGGCTGTGGTCTGCACCTTCCTTCCTTATAATTCCACACGCGTCCGTGCCGCGCCGCTGGGCCAGCTACACGCGTGGCCGCAGGGACCAGCACAGGCTTGGCCACCTTCTTAGTCTCCTAAGAAAGGTGGATGCGACCAGAAAACCAAAAAAACTGAGTGAGGGGATACCAGAGGCAGCCGGGCCAGGAAGCAAGTGTAGAAACAAGTGACAGCACGTCCGTTCCCCGGGGCTTCCTGAAATAAGGTACCGTAAACCGCGTGGCTCACAACAGTGGAAATTTGGTGGAGGCTGAAGTCTGAAGTCAGCGTGTCTGCAGGGCCATCCTCCCCGCCTCTTCCGGCGTCTAGTGGCAGCTGGCAGTCCGTGGTGTTCCTCAGCTTGTAGACATGTCGCTCCTGTCTCTGCCTCCATGGTCACCCGGCCGTTTCTCTGGGTCTCTTCTTGGCTTCTTACAAGGACACCAGTCATGGGATTTAGGGCCCACACTAACCCACTGTGACCTCATTTGAACTGACATCTTCGTTGCGTCGGCAAAGACCCTCTTCCCAAATAAGATCCTATTCACAGACACCAGGGATTCAGACTCAATGTATCTTTTTGGG
This sequence comes from Varecia variegata, assembly GCA_028533085.1. Taxonomy (NCBI): domain Eukaryota; kingdom Metazoa; phylum Chordata; class Mammalia; order Primates; family Lemuridae; genus Varecia; species Varecia variegata. Next base: position 86,698,959 of record CM052442.1, on the reverse strand, counting down.
GGCTGCCAGTCAACCCACAACAGATGGTGTAACCAAGATGGGTTGATAAGTGAGCAGGTCCCCTGAGGAGGGACCCAAGCAGAGACCTGAAAGAGTGAAGGAGCCAGCCTGGGGGGAAAAGGGATGGCTGGGACTGGGAACAGTGTACAAGGCCAAGGGGACAGCGGAGGGAGCTAGCCGGGGCCATTCAAGGTATGCGGTGAGCTAGGCCATAATGATGGATGGTGGGTGGGGCCTAACTACACAGGCCAAGGGAGACATTTGGCTTCTACTTGGAGGGTACTGGGGAGCCATGGAGGGTGTGTGAGCAGGGGAGGGCTGTGTTCTGATTCAAGATTTTCAGAAGCCCCTGTGGCTGCTGTGGGGAGCAAGAGCCACATACTCTGGCAAGAAGCCAGCATGGAGGCCAGGACAGCGTCTAGGCCTACATGGGGCAGGGGCCATGGACGGGGTTCAAGATACATTGTGAAGCCAGGGGACAGGCCCCACTTTGTGACTGGATATGAATTTTACAGATGGGGAAGCAGACGCTTAGGGAGGGAGGTGACAACTTGCTGGTGGGGGTCTCAAAACCAGCAAGGCACAGAGGTGGATCTAGTACCTTCTGGAACCTTCCTGCACAGAGCCGCCTTGTCTTGCTCACCTGGATTCTGCTTTTGTGGTTTGAGTTTGGCTGGTTTTCACTTTTTTTCCCCCTCAGCAAACCTGGGTGGAACTCAAATGTGTTGGTTCAAAACCCAAAGCAGCTTTTGACACAAAAATTATGTTTTTATAATTGGGGATGTTGGAAGTTCGTGTTGGGATGTGAAATTATCTAAGGTTTTAAGATTTTTTTTTTTTTATTAGGAGGGTTTTGTCCCTGTTTTTATAAAAGCTATGGATGTTATTGGGAGGAGAAAACTAAGACAATATATGAAGCTTAAGAAAGAAAAAAAAAAACACCTAATTTTAGTGTTGCCTCCCAGAGAGATCTACTTTCTGCCTGGTTTTTGCTTGTTTGTTTTAGTTGAACTAAAATTCACATAACATAAAATTAACTGTTTTAAAGTATACAGTTCAGGCCGGGCACAGTGCCTCATGCCTGTCATCCCAGCACTCTGGGAGGCCGAGGCGGGAGGATTGCTTGAGCCCAGGAGTTTGAGGTTGCTGTGAGCGAGGCTGACGCCACGGCACTCACTCTAGCCCAGGCAACAGAGTGAGACTCTGTCTCAAAATAAAGAGAGAGAGAAGAGAAAGAACACAGTTCAGTGGCATTTAGCACATTCACAATGCTGTGCAATCTTCACCTCTATCTAGTTCCAGAATGTTTTCATGCCCCCAAAAGGGCACCCCGTCCCCATCGGCAGTCACTCCCCACTCCCCTCCCCCAGCCCCTGGCAGCCACCGATCTGCTTCCTGTCTGTGGATTTGCCTGTTCTGGACATTTCACATCAGTGGAGGCACACACTGTGTGGCCTTTGTGTCAGCGTCTCTCATTCAGCATCGTGTTTCCAAGGTGCATCCAGGTGGTAGCAGGTGTCAGAGCTTCGTGCCTTTCCATGGCTGAGTGACATCCCACTGTGTGAGGGGCTGAATTCTGTGGATCCGCTCATCAGGCGACAGCACGTGGTTGCTTCGCTTCCCGCTTTCTGCCACTGTGAATGATCTGCCGTGGACGTGGGTGCATGCGTGCGTTTGGGGCCCGCCTCCAGCTGTCGTGGGCACAGGCCTAGCATCGGGATTGCTGGATCGTGCAGTAACTCTGTGTGTAACTGTTTGAGGAACCACCAGAATGTTGTGGCTGTTTTTTCTTTTCTTTTCTTTTTTTTTTTTTTGACAGAGTCTCGCTTTGTCACCCCATTTAGAGTGCCGTGGCATCAGCCTAGCTCACAGCAACCTCAAACTCCTGGGCTTAAGTGATCCTACTGCCTCAGCCTCCCGAGTAGCTGGGACTACAGGCATGTGCCACCATGCCCGGCTAATTTTTCTATATATATTTCAGTTGGCCAGATAATTTCTTTCTATTTTTAGTAGAGACGGGGTCTCGCTCTTGCTCAGGCTGGTCTCGAACTCCTGGCCTGAAGCGATCCTCCTGCCTCGGCCTCCCAGAGTGCTGGGACTACAGGCATGCGTCACCATGCCCAGCTAATTTTTCTATTTTTAGTAGAGACGGGGTCTCACTCTTGCTCAGGCTGGTCTCAAACTCCTGACCTCGAGCGATCCACCTGCCTTGGCCTCCCAGAGTGCTAGGATTACAGGCGTGAGCCACTGCGCCCGGCCTATTTTTATGAACTTTTTATTGGCATCTAACTCATGTAGAAAGAAATGTGTTTGCCTTGTGTGGGAAGCCCAGTGACATTTCTCGGAGTGACACCCCCATGACCAGCGCCCACATCTAGGGACCCCCTCGTCCCTGCTGGTCAAAAGCCACTCCTTGCAGAGACAACCTCTGCCCCGGTTGCCCTCCTCATTGGGCAGCACTGCCCTCTGCCCGTTTCTCAGGTTCCTGCAAGCAGAGCCACGCGGTGTACCCCCCGTTGTGTCCATGTCTCGCCAGCGTCGTGTTTGTGAGACTCCTTCATGTTGCCGTGTGCTGGGTGGTTCGTCCGTTCTCGTGGCTGCATAGGGTGTTTCTTTGCGTGCCTGTGACGCAGCTCATTCTTCAGGGCAGAGCTCTAAGGGTTGGGGGCTGGTATTTCCAGGTGCCCTTGCCAGACCCCCAAGGCCTTTGCCCCCGCTGTTCTGATGCTGTGTTGGGTGTTCTGCAGTTTGTGGACGCGGACAACCTGATCCTGAACGCCGACACGCTGAGCCTGCTCATTGCTGAGAACAAGACGGTGGTTGCCCCCATGCTGGACTCGCGGGCTGCGTACTCCAACTTCTGGTGTGGAGTGACCTCCCAGGTAGGGCAGGGCCGGGCCGAGCAAGCGGCGCCCTGGCCAGGAAGCCTGACTCACCGTCACGTGTCCCCGTGGTGAGCGTTCCATAAACACCACCGTGGTCAGCTTTAACCTTTAAACCTGACTGTGGCTTCGCTTCTCCCGAGCGTTGGGCGGCTTCGTGCTCAGACTGCTCGGGATGAGCCCGCCAGCATCCAGCCAAGGCCGGCTCTGACCGGCATGTCCCGTCTCCTGAAGCCGGAAAGCACAAGGCTCTGAGCGGCCAGGCCTGGTCACAAGTCCCACCCCAGGCCTGAGTCTGGGGTTCTGTGCAAAGCCAGGGGGAGAGAAGAGGCGGGCGCTGGAGCAGGGGCCATGGCCAGGGGCCGGGGCACTGCATGGCTGGAGCCAGGACACTGACTCTTCCTGCCTCCTACTGTCTTTTTGTTTTTAATTGAGGTGAAATGCATATAACACAAAACTCAACATTTTAAAGTGGACAGTTGAGTGGTTTTATTTTTTTAAAACACATCGTAGAAATTGAAAAGTTATACACTAACAATTCCAATTTGTAAAGGGTACAAGGAAAAGAGATGCCAACTCCAGATTGTTCCAGAAGCTTTTGAAACTTCTCTTCTGAGAGATTCCACCCCCCTTCCTTGAAATCACACGTCTGACCTTTCATTGCCGTGCAAATCACAGGATCTCAAATGTCCGGGCCCTTCTTCAGCTTTTGAACTTCCCCCTTCAGATGCTGCCTTTCCGATCTGACATGAGGCCCCTTCCGCATCTGTCCTTGTCCCTCAGCTGAGGCTCTGGGGGCAGAGCCCGGCCTGATGGTGCCCGGAGCCTGGCACACAGGGAGTTCATACCGCATTCGGGGCACCACGCCGGGCTAATTTTTTTTTTTTTTTTGAGACAGAGTCTCGCTTTGTTGCCAGGGCTAGAGTGCCATGGCGTCAGCCTAGCTCACAACAACCTCACACTCCTGGGCTTAAGCGATCCTACTGCCTCAGCCTCCCGAGTAGCTGGGACTACAGGCATGTGCCACCATGCCCGGCTAATTTTTTCTATATATATTTTTAGCTGTCCAAATCATTTCTTTCTATTTTTAGTAGAGACGGGGTCTCGCTCTTGCTCAGGCTGGTCTCGAACTCGTGACCTCGAGCAATCCACCCGCCTCAGCCTCCCAGAGTGCTAGGGTTACGGGCATGAGCCACCGTGCCCGGCCTCTTTAAAACGTTGTTTTCCCTGATTATGCACTTGATACATACTCAACTATAGACAACTGGGAGAATACAGAAAACTCTCAAGACCCAGGTCTTCTCTGACTGGGACGTCGCGTCTCCTCCCTACCCCGAGCCGATTTCTGTCAGGTCTCGTTCGTGCCTGCCGTTGTTGCTGGCCTCCAGCCTCGCCTTCGGGGACCCCGTGCAGAATCCTGTCACCCGCTCCCTGCAGGGCTACTACAGACGCACACCTGCCTACCTCCCCATCCGCAAGCGGGACCGCCGGGGCTGCTTCGCGGTCCCCATGGTGCACTCAACCTTCCTGATCGACCTGCGAAAGGCGGCGTCCAGGAACCTAGCCTTCTACCCACCCCACCCCGACTACACCTGGTCCTTTGACGACATCATCGTCTTCGCCTTCTCCTGCAAGCAAGCAGGTGAGTACATGAGGGGTTTGCCATCACAGGGCTGTCTGGCTGATTCTTTGGGCTCCAAATAGAGCACACAGGAAATTCACAGAACCAGAACGGCCCAGTGCAGGGATGGCTGCAGGTGCAGCTGTATCCAGGTGTTCAGATAACGTCCCCAAGATCCCAGTCTGTCTCTAGCCCTAACTTCGCTCCCCAGCTCTTTAGGACTTCTTTCTTGAATGTTATTTCCATCTTGATAGTTTCCTGTATTCTCCCAGTTGTCTATAGTTGAGTATATATCAATTGCATAATCAGGGAAAACAATGTTTTTTTTTTTTTGTTTGTTTTTTTTGAGACAGAGTCTCGCTTTGTTGCCTGGGCTAGAGTGAGTGCTGTGGCGTCAGCCTAGCTCACAGCAACCTCAAACTCCTGGGCTCAAGCGATCCTACTGCCTCAGCCTCCCGAGTAGCTGGGACTACAGGCATGTGCCACCATGCCCGGCTAATTTTGTGTGTGTGTGTATATATATATGTATATATATATATATATATTTTAGTTGGCCAGATAATTTCTTTCTATGTTTTTAGTAGAGATGGGGTCTCACTCTTGCTCAGGCTGGGAAACAATATTTTAAAGAGGCTGATGCGGTGGCTCATGCCCGTAATCCTAGCACTCTGGGAGAGTGAGGCGGGAGGATCACTTGAGGTCAGGAGTTCGAGACCAGCCTGAGCAAGAGCGAGACCCCATCTCTACTAAAAATAGAAAAATTAGCCAGGTGTGGTGGCGCACGCCTCTAGTCCCAGCTACTCAAGAGGCTGAGCCCAGGAGTTTGAGGTTTCAGTGAGCTATGATGACGCCACTGCACTCCAGCCCAGGTGACAGAGTGAGACTCTGTCTCCAAGAAAAAAAAAAAAGTTTGAAGAGAAAGAACACACCCCTGTGTTGACTTGACTTTTACTCTAAACCAGAGGTTGGCAGACTGTGACCCACGGACCTCTGGCCCACTCCTCGTTTGGTACAGCTATCAGCTAACGACAGTTTTTACATTTTTAAATGGTTGGGGAAAAAAAGATTAAAAGAAGAATAATGTTTTGGGGCATGTGAAAATTACATGGAATTCAGATTTCATGGCCTGTAAATAAGGTTTCACGGACACCCAGCCAGATCCTTTCATTCAAGTGTCTTCTATGGCCGCTTTCACGTTCCAAAGGCAGAATTGCGTCATTGAGACAGAAGCCATCAGGCCTGCGAGCCTAGAATATTTACCACCTGGCCCTTTATGGAAATAATTAACCAATAAAATGAAAAGGGCATCACTGAGTTATTTATTTTACAAAAAGATACATAAAAATTTAAGCCATGGAGAAGGAGGTAATGTTATTACACTAACGTTTCTGTCAAACTGCACCCTCCCCTTTTTTTGTAGAGATGGGGTCTCGCTCTTGCTCAGGCTGGTCCCGAACTCCTGGGCCTCGGCCTCCCAGAGTGCTGGGATTGCAGGCGCGAGCCCCCGCGCCCACCCGTTTTCATTTCTGGTCGTTTCCCTGGCCACAGAGGTGCAGATGTACGTGTGCAACAAGGAGGTGTACGGCTTCCTGCCTGTGCCGCTGCGGTCCCACAGCACCCTCCAGGACGAGGCCGAGAGCTTCATGCATGTGCAGCTGGAGGTCATGGGTGAGTCACGGCATGCTGCCCTGGGAGGGGCTGAGTTGTCTCCCTTTTGCTGCCTTCTAGCATCCATCAGTGAGCACTAATTGAGCACCTGCTGGGTGCCAGTCCCTGGGGTGGGTGCCGGGTACAAGGGCGTGCATGAAGGATGTGGGTGGTTGTCCCTGCTCTCACAGAGCTGGTTTGCAGGTAGCTGTACACAGTGTGCTCAGGGTTGTCAGGGTGGGCTTCCTGGAGGAGGTGGCATTATGGTGCAGGGCGAGCAGGAGCTTACCGGAAAGAGGGTTGCAGCTGGAGGTAGCAGCATGTGCAAAGGCCAGGAGGCTGGAGGGGACATGAACTTTGGGAACAGGCAAGGTCAGTGGGCATCTGGGTGCAGACTCAAGGGTGACACCAGGGCAGGAGGCCTCAGACGTCAGGTTGTCTCAGGGCAGTAGGGAGCCTGTGGGTGTAGGAGTGGAGAAGACAGAGGGTTTTCTCAGATGTACTTCATGTCGGTGGCAGTGTCTGGGACACAGCCGTTTCAGGAGAGCTTCTCTCTGCTCCTGCTAAACTCCAAACCTGCTAATAATACTTGATACTTTAAACAGACACTTTTCCCTTTTTCAGTGCAAGAAGTTTCTTTAAAAACAGGAAATTCTACAGTACTTTTACCATAGTTGCAAGCTTGGGTCTTTGAAATACATAAAAAAATAAATATACAAACTATGAAACCAGCCACCGTCCCTCTCGGGGACCCTGGAGACGAGGTCCTTTGGGGAGGGTGCTCCTGTCCCAGCCACTCCCGGTGCGGGCCTTGTCCTGTGCTGGACACACAAATCCCTACAAACAGTAGGACCATCCCCACCGCTGCACGGAAGGGGGACTGGCTGGGAGGGTGAGGCCTCTGCCTTGAGGACTCAGTTTCCCCGGCCTGAGCTGGTGGTGGAATGTTCTGTCTGTGCCTCCCCCTGGTGGCTGAAGGTGGGATGGCACCCTGCCCTCAAGACACCTGGAGTGGCAAAGCCGCCGGGGCCCAGGGAACACCTGAGTGTCTGTCACGCGTAGATGCACGGGCCCCACCCGGCTGCAGTAGGCAGGGTGGGTCTCTACCAATTGCCATCCAAAACCTGGGCAGCATCCCTGTGGCTGACATGCTTTTCCCAGTTTAAATTCTCACATACGTTTCTGCTGTTATTTCTGGTAGGAAGAACAATCGATGTTGTTAAAAACTCAAAGAGACGTGAATGTTTTCCTGATCCCTTGAGGGCAAGAGTGAACCACATACCACAGACGGGTAGAAGGTCTGGAGGTTTCAGATATTTGTGCAAATACTTCCTTACGTTCTGCATAAAAACCACATTTTCTCTTCATGTGTGGGCACTTGGACTGTGCTATGTGTTCAAAAATCTTTTGTATAGCTGGGCGTGGTGGTGGCGCCTGTGGTCCCAGCTACTCAAGAGGCTGAGGCAGGAGGATCCCTTGAAGCCAGGAGTTTGAGACCAGCCTGGGCAACATAGTGAGACCCCTATCGCTACAAAAAACTTAAAAATGAGCCAGGCATTGTGGCGTCCCAGCTACTTGGGAGACTGAGTTGGGAGGATCACTTGAGCCCAGGAGTTCGAGGCTGCAGTGAGCCGATTGTACCACTGCACTCCAGCCTGGGGACAGAGTGAGACCCCATCTCAAAAAAAGAAAAAAGAAAGCAAGAAAGAGAATCCTTTGTATGATGAAATTTCAGACCTGCAGGGCACGCAGAATGATGGCCGTGCCCTGCGTATGGGGAATCCCACAACTTGCAGCCTTCCCCACGTGATGACGGGGCACGTTCCCTCCTCGGCCCCAGAAACCCTGCTCGGGATGAGTCCTGTTTGTTGAGGGTCAGCGCATACAGGAGTGCCTGGGTCACACCTGTGGGGCCACGATGATGTTTCATTTTGTGTCCTTGTAATGAGCCAGCCTGCCAGCAGGATATTCCTGGTCCTGGCCCTGTCCCTCCTCTGGGCCTGCGCTGTGCTAATTCTGTCAGCTGCTGGGGTGTGGCCCGTGCGGAGCTGACTCGAGTGGAGCCGTGTGCGCCTGCCTCCCGGCGGGCCCCTTCCGCGCTGCCCACCCCTGCGCACTGCGCTGGTTGCCGCGGCAGCGTGGCTCGCTGCATGGCGTTCGCGCAGATGCTCGCCCGCAGAGGGACCTGCTCTTGGGCGCATCACGGACTGGACTGGCCCAGTGACCGCCATGTGCATTAGCCAGTCTGCTGCGGGGCTCAGAGAGCATTTCTCATTGTTCCCAGTGTCATGTGAGCGTCCCTGTGCACACGTGTGGAGAAGTTCCAGATGTGCATCAGTGGGTACAAAGTTAGGGAATGGTCCCCAAGACCACCGTCACTTCTGGCACCAGCTGCAAACTCAGGGGTCCCCAAGAGCACACCCAACTCTTGACAGTTCCCTGCAACTACTCACAGGACTCTCTGGAGCTGTCATCCTCATGGTTACGGTTTACTACAGCAGAAGGGTACAGAGCGAAGTCAGCCGTGGGAAGAGGCACCTGGGGCAGAGTCCAGGAAGGTCCCATGCTTGGAGTTGTCATCTCCCAGTGGCTCGTGGACAGCGTTACCTTTCCCCAGCGATGGTGTGTGACAGTGTGCATGGCGTACGGCCAGCCAGGCAGCTCCCCAAGCCTCGGTGTGCAGGGATTTTACTGGGGGTTGGTCCTGTAGGTATTTTGGCCCCTGACATCCAGCTCCTTCAGAGTCTGGGCTGATCCTGGAAGGGGCATCTGGGGTTTGAACCTGGGTCGTCAGATCCCAGAGCCCTGCCCCCAGTGCTGAGTCGCAGGCAGGTGCCCAGGAACTAAAGGGCCCTGGGTGGGAGGAAACCCCAAGACACGTGTCCCTGGGCCTCCCAGACAGAGGGGCTGTGTGTGTCCCATGAGCTCACACGGGGCCTTTGTTCCTAACGAGGGGGCCACTCTGCTCACCCTGGCTCCAGGCTCTCTCGGGCCAGCCTGGTGGGCAGACAGAAACCTCATCTTCTCAGGAGGCCGACGCCCACCCGCGGGGGCCCCTCCTTCCTCCACGACAGGCCCCACAGCTAACAGCGTAACAAGTATGACCGTTCTGAGAAGCTTATTTGATGTGGGTGTGAGTTTCCCGTGGCTGCTGTAACAAGGACCACAAACCAGGTGACTTAAGACAACCAAAACGTGCTTTTGGAGTTCCGGAGGTCAGAAGTGCAAAGTCAGGGAATCGGCCAGGCTGCCCTGTCCCCGGGGAGCCCCGTTCTTGCCGTTCTGGCTCCTGCGTTTGCTGGCAGTTCTAGCAGACATGTCTGCCCGTCCTGTGGGCGCCTTTTCCTGTGTGTCCAGGACATCTCTGTCCAGATTTTCTTTGCATAGACTCTAGCCATGCGGATCAGGGCTCCCCTTAATGACCTTGTTTTGACTTGTCACCCAGGCTGGAATACAATGGTGGATTCACAGCTCACCACAGCCTCAGTCTCCTGCCTCAGCCTCCCAAGGAGCAGGGACTACAGGCATGTGCCACCACGGTTGGCTAATTTTTTAAACAATTTTTGTAGAGACGGGTCTCACTGTGTTGCTCAGGCTGGTCTCAAACTCCTGGCCTCAAGTGATCCTCCCGCCTCGGCCTCCCAAAGTGCTGGAATTACAGGTACTGGCCCATTTTATAGACGAGGAAAGCCAAGGCCCAGCCTGGTCAAGGTTGCACAGCCTGCCGTCATTGCTCTGTTCACTCTACCAGTGATTACTGAGTGCTTGCTGCATTTCAGGCGCTGGGGACCCATCGTGAGCGCACAGACCTGGTGTCCTCCCTAAGGGGCTCATGACAGACAGGTGCAGGGCCAGGCAAATAGGACAGCGAGGGTGGGGACTTTGGTGGTGGAAGCCCAGGTGTGTGGGGCCCAGAGGAGGTGCCCTACTCAGCCTGCGGAGGGGAAATTCTTCCCTCCCCGCTGAGAACTGAGGGTGAGGAAGGGGAGAGGGAAGGATTTCCCAGCAGGGACCCAGCATGTGCAAAGGTCCTGCAGTAGAAATGGGGTCTTTGGGGTGGTGCCAGCAGCTTGAATGAGATGGGATTGGGGGGCGGAAGCCAGGTTGGACAGGGAGCCAAAGTAAGGGCAGGGAAGGGTGTTAGAGGCTAGAGGCCCAGTGGCCCCAGCGACACCTTAGCTTCTCTGCCTGGCAGTGAAGCACCCACCAGTGGAGCCCTCCCGGTTCATCTCAGCGCCCACCAAGACGCCAGACAAGATGGGCTTCAATGAGGTGAGTGGGGCCTCTGGGGGGGTGGGGTTGGTGTTAGGGGGAGGGGGGAGGGCCTGCGGAGGGGGTGGGTGGGCCAGAGGGTCTGACGGGGCTCCGGACCGCAGGTGTTCATGATCAACCTGAAGCGGAGGCAGGACCGGCGGGCACGCATGCTGCGCGCACTGCAGGAGCAGGAGATCGAGTGTCTGCTGGTGGAGGCGGTGGACGGCAAGTGAGTCTGAGACTTGGGTGAGGCAGATCAGCATGTGCTTGCGGGTGTAGACCTCGCTGGTGAATGGCAAGTGATTCTGCGGGGAGAGTGGGGGCAGGGTCTAAACACAGGTGTAGACCCCGCTGGTGGGTGTTGTGGAGGGGAAGTGAATGCACACTGGGGAAGGGGTAGGTCTTTGCTGGTGTAGACCACACTGGTTGGGGCCGTGGACGGTGAGTCCTGACTCGGGAAGGGGTAGGTCCACACACCTCTGGTGTAGATGACGGTGGTGGGTGCTGTAGAGGGGAAGCCAGTCTGACCCCAGGAGGAAGGAAGGGCAGGTCTGCTGGCGAGTGTAGACCATGTGCTGGGAGGTGGGGTGCGCGTGCAGACTGACTGCGCAGTGTCCCGGAGGAGGGACACTGGCGGTGGGATGGCAGGCAGGGGGAGGCTTCCTCGTGACCTCTGCCCTCCTCCGCAGAGCCATGAACGCCAGCCAGGTGGAGGCGCTGGGCATACAGATGCTGCCTGGCTACCGGGACCCCTACCACGGCCGGCCCCTCACCAAGGGCGAGCTGGGCTGCTTTCTCAGCCACTACAACATCTGGAAGGAGGTGGGTGCCCAGGGCTGGGCGGGCCGGAGTCACGAGCCTTGGTCTCAGGGTTGTGAGGGGGACAGAGGGAGGGAGGGAATCCCCCCTCCCCCAGCCCACTTCCTCCGGCAGCGACAGAAAGAGCATGTGGCCTCTGCAGTGAGTGCTCCCCTGACACCTGTGGGGCCTCCACTGTGCAGATGCGGAAACCGAGGCTGGCAGGGGGAGGGGTGAGCCCCAGAGGCAGAGTCTGGGGCCGAGGACCCCCACGCACAGCCTCTTCACTGCCGCCTGGCTGTCTCCAGTAGAGGTGACAGTAGAGGTGACAGCGCAGCGACCTCGGCCAGCCGGGCATGCCGGGGGCGCCCCTTTACCGAGGGCTCCCGGCGGGAGAGGCTGCAAGGGACGAGGGTGTCAGGCTGGGATTCACACTTGTGCCCGTCAGACGTGAGGCCGAATGGGGCTGTCCGGCTGCAGAGTGGCAGGGGCACGGGAGGGGCTCTGGGCGACCGAGGTGCCGGTGGCCCTTGCTCCTTGACATTCCTTGTGGGCAGAGGTTAGGAGGCACAGGTGGCCCTGGAGACAGGAGGGGAGGGAGTGTGCACCTGCTTCTCTCCAGGTGGCCCAGAGCCTCTTCAAGCAAGTGCTGGCTTTAGGGACAGGCAGGGCCTTGGTCTCCCTGTGACCTGCAGGGCTTCCTCCCGCAGGTGGTGGACCGGGGGCTGCAGAAGTCGCTTGTGTTTGAGGACGACCTGCGTTTTGAGATCTTCTTCAAAAGGCGCTTGATGAACCTCATGCGGGATGTGGAGCGAGAGGGCCTGGACTGGGACCTCATGTGCGTGGGGCCCTGGGGGGCGGGGTGGGGCCTGGAGGCGTGGCCAGCTCTTGGGAGAGCAGCGAAGGGCTCCCATCCCTGGGTCCGGGAGGAACGTCAGGGGTGTGGGCTGTGCCGTGGGAGTATGACCCGCAAGTCTGGGACGTGGCCAGAAGCCCGCAGGCTTGGTCAGGGCTTGGAAAGTCGACTGAGGCCTGTGGGCTGCGGGTGTGGCTGAGATTTGACCAGGGAGGTGAGGGCGTGGTTGAAAAGCGTGGGGGCGTGGCCAGGGAGCCCGGGTCTTAGCTCAGAACAGCTTCAGGCTCCCACAGTGCCTGGGTGGTCCTGCTCTCCCCAGCTCCGAATCCTCCCATGGCTCCATAGTGCCCCTGGAAAAACTCACACTCCTCCCGGTGACCCCCAGACCCCTGTGCTGCACTGTCCACCCATTCCAGTCACAGAAGTCGCCTTGCTCCCCAGACACGCTGAGCCTGCTCCCATCCAAGGGCCTGACGGGGGTGACTACATCCCTGCTGTTCTGGGTTAGTGTTCTGTGGAGGGCAGGCGTGTGACAGGGCCCAATCCTGCACCCCAGCTACGTGGGCCGGAAGCGGATGCAGGTGGAGCACCCTGAGAAGGCCGTGCCCCGAGTGAGGAACCTGGTGGAGGCCGACTACTCCTACTGGACCCTGGCCTACGTGATCTCCCTGCAAGGCGCCCACAAGCTGCTGGCCGCCAGGCCGCTCGCCAGAATGCTGCCCGTAGATGAGTTCCTGCCCGTCATGTTCGACAAGCATCCAGTGTGAGGGCTGCGGCAGGCAGGCTGGGGGCTGGGTCTCAGTGTGTGTCTGTCCTGGGCAGGTGGGGGGGTGCGATGTGCGGGCTCCATTTGCCCCCACCCACCTCTGTCTCCATGCGTCCCCTCCCCTGCTCGGTCTCCGTTTGTGCCCCCACCTGCTTCTGTCTCAGTCTCTTCCCCCCACTTCTCCCTTCGTCTGTCCCCTCCCCCGGACCCACTGCTAACTCTCACTTCCCTCCTCCCTGACGCCAGGTCCGAGTACAAGGCCCACTTCTCCCTCCGCAACCTGCGCGCCTTCTCCGTGGAGCCCCTGCTTGTCTACCCGACACACTACACGGGGGACGATGGGTACGTGAGTGACACAGAGACCTCGGTCGTGTGGAACAACGAGCACGTCAAGACTGACTGGGACCGGGCCAAGTCCCAGAAGATGCGGGAGCAACAGGCACTGAGCCGCGAGGCCAAGAACTCAGATGTGCTCCAGTCCCCACTGGACAGTGCTGCCCGTGACGAACTCTGAGGGGCAACAGTCAAAAAGCCAAAGCAGCCATTGCTGGCCCACCCTCTGCATGCTCACTGGGGACAGCAGGGCCACCTGTGGACCCCTCGGCAGGCCACAGAGGGCTCTCCATACAGGGTAGTGTCCAGCCGGCTCTTGCTCAGCAATTGTGTGCACATAGGCAGCATTAATGGAGTGCCTACTGCATGCCAGGAACAGGGCTTGGCACCGGGAGGATTGGGAGGGACCAAGACCTCTTCATTCATGTTCGTGAGCCCAACGCTTATTAAGCACCTGCTGTGCATCAGGTTCCTATGTCATGACAGTGAATGGGGCATAATGATACTGTCCATCAGTGGTTGATTTAGTTATCAAGCATTTATTGATCAGATTGAGCATCAGGCACTAGTCATTCAAATATTTATTGAGTGCCTACTGTGTGTTGGGGACTATCCAGGTTCTGGGAATATTAAGATAAATAAGACACCTACGTTCATTTATTCAAACACATATCAAGCACCTGCTGTGTGCCTGGCACTTGTGACAGAGAAAAATTCTTGATTCGGTGCACTTATTGAGTGCCTGCTGTGTGCAGGGAGGTGAGCTGGGTGCTGGGGATGGAGGTAAATAAGGTGCTTCTCACTCTTTGTTTTTTTCCCCACATCTCTCAAGAGCCAGGCACTAGTGAGCCAAAACAGCGTGACTGTTGTTGAGTGCGCATTTTTTATCATCCACTGTATGCGGGACTGCACCTCAGGTGCTGGGGCACAGAGATGAACATTATGAGTCTCTTCGAATTTTTTCATGCCACAAGCATTTTATTGAGTACCTACTGTATGCCAGGCCTCCCAACTCCCAGTTGGGTTGAAGAATGGTCAATTTAAGTTTCATTCCTCCCTGTCCCCCCTTACCTGACCTGTGTACAGACAACGTCCCCCTACTGCCCAGGGGGGAGGGTAGCTCTTCCCACTCCAGGGGCAAGCATGGGTCCCGGTGGCCACATGGCTACAGGCAAGCCCCCCTGGAGGGGGCACAGGAGGTGGGGGCTGGGTCTCCCTCACCCACCCTGGTTCCATTCACTTGACCTCCCTGCCCTTATGTCTCAGGTGTGGTCTCTGCCTAGTTGATGAAGTTCCTCTGTTCAAGTCTTTGGTGAGGTCATGTGTTTGGGGGCCTTGCAGGGGCTCAGCTGCACCGGGGCACCGCCCAGGCCCTGGCAGGATGTCTCGCAACAAGGGCTGGAGAACTTGCTCTGCCTCCAGCCTGAATTGAATGTCACAGCCAGCGGTGCTTCCCCTGTTGGGGATACTTGCTTATTTTTTTATTAAACGTTCCTGGTTTTCACTGAAGTCTGTGGTCTTGCTCATTGCCGAAGCGCCTCCCACACTCCTCACTCCTAGCTTCCAGCCAAGATTTGGGAGGGAACCAGGGTGGAGGCCATGGAGAAGCTAGCAGCAGAGCGAGTGTGGGGTGAGGTGTGGTGACAGCCCCGCTCCCAGCCCGCCCCATAAAACTTGCCCGAAATAGCACAGGGGCAGAAAGCAGATGTCACAGTATCTTGAGTCAACTGCAGGCTTGTCCCAGATGACTTTGAATAAGGATGGGGGCTGTCGTGACCTAGGTTCCCAAAAAACAGCCCCCAGATGGAGATGTGAGGACACTTGAGTGATCAGGGTGTGATTCCAGGAGCCCGCCATGGAGGGTGACAGGTGGGGTAAGCTGAGAAAGATTTCCACAGGGTGCCAATGAGCAGACAACTCCGTGGGCACCGGGGACCTCAGAAAGTGCACAGAGCCCAAACCTGAGTGGTCCCAGCCACTCGGGTTGGGACCAACGGAGAGCGGGCTGGGGCATTTCTCCACACCCCACTGCAGTTGGATTTTCTGAGTCAAATGTTTGTGGGTTCTCAGGATTATAAAGTCCTTAGGGTGCATAGGTACACACCCAGGACTCTTATAAACACACACAGATGGTGTGCGATCAGTGTGGAAAAAATTAGAGCTAAACAAACAAGCAAGCAAAATTAAATCACACGTCCTCAGACACAGCTAACATTTTGATGAAAAACCTTCTTGCCTTATGGATTTGCATGGTGCAAATATATACATGTTTTTAAAAAGGCAACCATGTTACATAAACTCTACTGTAACCTGAATTTTTTTTCATGCAACACATGTTTATTTCATAAACACGGGATCAAACTGTACTGATTTTTTTTTTTTTTTTTTTTAGACAGAGTCTCACTCTGTTGCCTGGGCTAGAGTGCCGTGGCGTCAGCCTCGCTCACAGCAACCTCAAACTCCTGGGCTCAAGCAATCCTCCTGCCTCAGCCTCCCGAGTAGCTGGGACTACAGGCATGCGCCACCATGCCCGGCTAATTTTTTTCTATATATTTTTAATATTTTTAGTTGTCCATATAATTTCTTTCTATTTTTTTTAGTAGAAACAGGGTCTCACTCTTGCTCAGGCTGGTCTCAAACTCCTGAGCCCAAATGATCCACCCGCCTCGGCCTCCCAGAGTGCTAGGATTACAGGCCACCGCGCCCAGCCTGTACTGATTTCTTTTAAACAACTTTCTTTTTAAACTTAATATATTGTGGACATTGTTTCTAATCAGGGCTAACACCTACTAGTTCTTTTTGGATTGTTACAGAAAATATTCTGTGGTAGAGGTGGGCAACTCCGGTTGAAGAGCATCGCAGCCCTGCAGGGAGAGGGGTTGTCCGGTACAGACAGCTTTCATCCTGGACTTGTACATTCCCGCTGGGTAAATTGATACAGGTGGAATTTCTGGGTTAATAGGGCTATGAACTTCAAGTTCCAGTGGAGGCTTCCATGTTTACTTTTCTTATTAAATCTTTTTATTTATTTATGTTATTTTATTTATTTATTTATTTTGAGACAGAGTCTCACTCTGTTGCCTGGGCTAGAGTGAGTGCCATGGTGTCAGCCTCGCTCACAGCAACCTCAAACTCCTGGGCTCAAGCGATCCTCCTGCCTCAGCCTCCCGAGTAGCTGGGACTATAGGCATGCACCACCATGCCCGGCTAACTTTTTCTATTTTTAGTTGCCTGGCTAATTTTTCTAGTTTTAGTAGAGACGGAGTCTCACTCTTGCTCAGGCTGGTCTTGAACTCCTGACCCCAACCGATCCTCCTGCCTCGGCCTCCCGGAATGCTAGGATTACAGGCATGAGCCACCGCGCCCGGCCTTTTTGTTAAATCTTAAGTGTTCATCATCTTTTGACGAGTGTGGCTAATGCAAGCTTACTAACCAGGCCCTTATTGTAGAACATTTGTGTCTCGTGTTTTGCCGGGTTATTTCTAACTCTTATTTTAACCCAGTGAGTCTCCACCAGAAGCAGTTTTGTTCCTCAGGGGACATGTGGCCATGTCTGGAGATATTTCCGGTTGTCGTGACTAGCAGTGGATGCTATTGGCGCCTGTGCGTAGCAGCCAGGGATGTGGCTAAACATGGTACTGTGCGTGGGATGCTGGGCCACAGAGGATGACCCCGTCCAGGATGTCCACAGAATCGAGACTGAGAGTCCCTGTACCCAGTTCCATTCAGCCTCTTGGGGACATGGGTCTCTAGAAGGGTCTTCTCTGTAGCATGAAGTGAACCTCCCTTTGCTATGAAATTTCTCCGATTAAGGTGTAGATTCTCAGCGTCTACCCTTGGACTAAGGCATTAGAAACTTGGACGTGGTGCCTGGGAGTTTAATTTTAGTTTGAAGGTCCCATCCAGTCACCTCACTCTGGTCTTTCCTTTGCTTTCTGAATCTCCTGCCAGCCTCTCTATATATGACACATACTTTTTTTGCCTTGATTTTACTAATGTTGTTTATTAATTTTTATTTTTCATAGAGATGGGGTCTTGCTATGTTGCCCAGGCTAGCCTCAAACTCCTGGGCTCCAGCCATCCTCCCGCCTCAGCCTCCCTAAGTGCTGGGATTACAGGTGTGAGCCACCACACTTGGCCTATTAATGTGATTTTTAATTGAAAAGTGATTCAAAAAAAAAAAGAAAAGAAAAGTGATTCATATTCATGAGGAAACCCTTCAGTTGGTTCATTGGGTCATTATATTAGTTTCCTATTGCTATTGTAACAAATTTACAGAAATTTAGTGGCTTAGAACAACACCAATGTATTCTCATACGGTTCCAGAGGCCAGAAGTCTGAAATCAGTTTCACTGGGCTGAAGTCCAGTGACGGCTCGTTCCTTCTGCAGGCTCTGGGAGAGAGTTCCTGAACTGTTTCTACAGTTCTTTTAATTAATTTATTTATTTTTAGAGACAGGGTCTCACTCTGCTGCCCAGGCTAGAGTGCAGTGGCTCAAACGTAGCTCACTGCAGCCTCGAACTCCTGGGGTCAAGTGATCCTCCTGCCTCAGCCTCCCGAGTAGCTGGGACTACAGCTGTGTGCCACCATGCCCTGCTAATTTTTCTTATATTTTGTAGGGATGAGGTCTCAAACTGCTGGCCTCAAGCGAGCCTCCCCCTTCAGGCTCTTAAAGTGGTGGGATCACAAGTGTGAGCCCCCATGCCTGGCCATCGATTCTGCAATTTGAAGTGACAGTCACAGGTTCCGGGCAATAGATATGGATGTCTTTGGGGGACATTATCCAGCCGATTAGCACATTCATCCTTTTGCATAACTGCAGTTGTGTCCGGTTTGTGAATGTATCGATTTATCCTGTGATGTAACATGGTTTATCAGTCAGCGATCAAGGCAGAAAACAGAAACCACTTGAGGTCTTTTAACAGAAAGAGGTTTAATACAGGAAATTCATGATTCAATGTTCCTGTTGTAACATGAAAACAGCCACGGATGATAGTAAATGAATGAGTGTGACTGTGTGCCAATAAAACTTTATTTACAAAAACAAGTGTTGGGCCAGATTTGACTCAGGGGCAGTAGTCTGTCAGCTCCTGGTGCACAGGATCAGGACTGGATCTGGTCCTACAGGGATGACCCTGCAGAACTGGCTTTTCAAGGCTCACCAAGGTTGTCACAGTACCAGGGAGTGCTGATTCTGAAACACCAGCTGTTTCCACATCTGGCCACTGGCAGAGGGAAGAGGAAGCAATACCAAGACGACTCCCATCCCTTCTGCCTTCCAAAAATCCTGTAGCTGCCTCTGGCCAGTGGAGCCAGGGCACACCCTGGGTCGCCCAGTGGCGGGGCAGCCTCTGCCTGGAGTGAGGCTGGGCGGGGCGGGCGCTGACACCGACCAGGCGCGGTTTATTAGTGAGCTCCGTAGTGATGATGAGCATGATCGTGTAATCGTAGGACATATAATCACAGTCACCGTTACATGTAATTGCTGGATTAGGAGCAGAGTAATTACCACGCAATATAATAAATTATATAATGAAATGTAATCTTAGATCATCAACCACATAATTGTGTTACCCTCCAGGAAATTGAGTATGCATGTTTTTGAAGTTCCTGCGTGATTCTGCCACGTTGCCTGTTGAAATGATGAGGAGATGAGGCTCAAATAAGGTTAGGGTTAGCAGGACATTAATCGGGGTGGGGGTGTTTTGGGTAAGAGTGGGAGGACGGTGGTGGGTGTGAGGTTGGGGCTAGAGTTTATTTAGCCTGAAGTTGGGAGGAGTGAGGAGAAGTAGGAGGGAAAGTGGAAGGACAGTAGATTAGGTCAGGGGTTGACAAATTACGGCCCACGGGCCAAATCTGACATGGGTTTTTTTGTTTGTTTTTAGAGATAGAGTCTCCCTCTGTCACCCAGACTGGAGTGCAGTGGCCTGATCACAGCTCACTGCAGCCTCGAACTCCTGGGCTCAAGCGATCCTCCTGCCTCAGCCTCCCGAGTAGCTGGGACTACAGGTGTGCACCACCACGCCCGGCTCATTTTTCTATTTTTTATAGAAATGGCAGTCTTGATATGTTGCCCAGGCTAGTCTCAAACTCCTGACCTCAAGCAATTCTCCTGTCTTAGCCTCCCAAAATGCTGGCATTACAGGCATAAGCCACTGTGCCCAGCCATGACTTACTTTTTTAAAGTTGTTTTTCATTAAGGTGAAATTCAGACAACACAGATTAACCATATTAAAGTGTCCAATTCAGTGGCATTTAGTATATTCACAATGTTGTGTAACCACTACCTCTATCTAGTTCCAGAACATTTTTATCATCTCAAAAGGCCACCCCGTCCCCATCAGCAGTCACTCCCTACTTCCCCTCCCCCAGCCCCTGGCAGCCACTAATCTGATTTCTGTCTCCACGGATTTGTCTGTTCTGGGCATTTCACAGCAGTGGAGTCACACACTGCGTGGCCTTTGTGTGTGGCTTCTCTCGCTCAGTAGCATGTTTCTGAGGCTCATCCAACGTGGTGGCCGGTGTCTGAGTAATAATGCAGTGTCTGTCGGGGCCGCATTTCATGTATCCACTCATCTGCTAACGGACACTTGGGTTGTTTCCACCTTTTGGCTGTTATAAATAGTACTGCTCTGGATATGCAGGTACAAGGACTTGTTTGAGCACGGCTGCTTGTTTTTCTAAATAAAGTTTTATTGGCACACAGCTACACCCCACATTTGCATGCTGTCATGGCTACAATGGCAGTGTTGAGTCAGAGACCGTATGTCATGCAAAGCGAAGATATTTACCATCCGGTCCTTTACAGAAAAGTTGGTTGACCCCCTCAGATTAGACCATGACCAAAATGAGCTTGGGAACTGGGTTGAGTTGTAGAAATGTGAAATTCTGTCCCAATTGCTAGTCTTCTTCCATAGAACTATAACTTTAGCTGGACAGAAGAGCAGAACAGAAGCTACATTCCCAGCAAGCAGCATGAGACTCAGCCCCCAAGCCCCATGGATAACATGGTGGAGGACCTTTTGCAGCAAGCAGCAAAGAAGCCAGGCCTCGCTGGGCAGGCATTGAGCAGATACACGCAGTCGGGCTGCGTAGCCCCATGCACCAGGGCACAGAAATGGCTCGGTCTCTACACCTCTCGGGCTGGGCCACTCAGCAGTAATGAGGGCTGGCTCTGCCAACATCGCACAGATAGCTGTGGCTTCCCGGCTCTGTGCACAGACCCGTGTGCAAGAGCTTCTCCAAGGTGCATCCCCAGGAGCGGAACTGCCGAGCGAAGGAGGCCTCTGTGCTTTAAGCCATGGTTTTGCCCCACGTTCAGGCTTGTTGCTGTTCCTCACAGCCAAAAGCACTCACTGATCCCACTCCTGGTGCTGGGTCCCACGGCCCCTGCACCAGCCACTCAAGTGTAGAAATAACCCCAGACATTAGGAGGGGGTTCCTGAATTTACCAAGGAAACTGTCCGTTTCTGCTCCCTGATAGGTTGAGGGGTTCAAAACAGAAATTAAATTCAGCTGTTGGAAAATGAAGTTTTGTTTCTTGCACATCTGAGTTTATGAAATGAAGTGCTCACCTGCCACATTTAAAACAGACAAAAAGGGGGTGTGAGTTGAATTAGGGGCATGTGTCCTTGGCATTTGTACCCTAACTTCCTTGAGTTGGGAGCAGCAGCTTCCCAATGTCCTGGATTCAAATCCCAGCTCCACCCCTTCCACTTACTTTTTTAAAGTTGTTTTTCATTAAGGTGAAATTCAGACAACACAGATTAACCATATTAAAGTGTCCAATTCAGTGGCATTTAGTATATTCACAATGAGATCTGTGTGCCTCAGTTTCCTCCTCTGTAAAATGGGGACAGTGCTAGTGGCGGATGAGCTGTATTCGTGGGCAAGAAGCATGTTCTATGGTGTCTGCGTAGTAGGGGCGGAATGTGAGTTTTTTGCCATTATGGGAAGACAAGAAGGCCACCACGCGTCCAAAGCTGTGTGGGCTTTTTCCTTTTTTAATGTCTGCTGTTAATAAAATATTTTTACAGAGACCAAAAAGTCGGAATAGTGCAAAACATCTCAACACCATGCATTCATGATCACTTCTCATTTGTTTTAAACATTTGTTCCAAGTCACATATTTACAGAGAAATGAGGGCATCTGTGCAGATGCCAGAGCAACAGGGTGTCATTAAAAAAACAAAACAAAACAAAACAAAACAACATATTGATTTCACGTTTGCAATCACATGCTAAGAGAAGGTGTGTGGAGGGAGTGGCCTCCCGGGATTGCTTGGCCAGTTTGGGGAGCTGGGGACAGGAGTGGGGTTCGAGACCCCCTGGCCATGTGGCCAGGGATGCATGAGGGACCCTCCGCCTGTGGCCTGTGTCTCCAGAGAGCCACTATGGCTGGGCAGGGGTGGGGGAGGTTACTTGATTTCTCTCTAAAACGATAAAGGCAGGAGAAAAGCAAACACGTGTCAGCAAAGACAACTTTGGTCCTTAATGATTCTAGGAACGGGTGCTCGGGGAACAGACGGGTGGTGATCTGGGACCGAGGTGCCCCCTCCCCTGAGGGCAGCAGAGTTCCAGGCGGCTCCAGCTGTCCCCACTCTGCCCCGCCCCTCAGTGTCCCCACCTGCAAAATGGACAGCACAGGGGGTAGCAGTGTAGGACAGAAAGGCTCTGAGGTCCCAGAGAAGGCCCAAGGATTTCTGGTTGGGTGTTAAGTTTTTTGCATCTCTGATGGGGCGGGGGTGTGGCGAGGTTTCAGGCTCTGGGGCCTGCAAGACGGTGTCGACGGGCACCTCATGTTACGTAAATCCTCGAGGACAGACTGGGGAGAGAGCGGGTCCCTCTTCCTTCGCAACCCCCTTTTGTGCTGTTCTCCCTTCTCCGTCCCTGTGTGTGTCTCTCTCTGCGTCTGTCTCCATCTCAAAGTCTCTGTCTTCTTCGGGGCACGATGTCACCCCTGTCTCTGTGTTTTTCCTCTCTGTCCCTGTTCCGCTTGGAGTGGTGTGCTTTGGCTCTGTCCAAGATGTCCCTCAGTGTCACCCCCACCGCTGCCCTGCCATGGGCTGACGTGCCTTTAGCCTTTCCCTGATCTGTGGAAATCCCGGGCCAGCTCCTTATATGGAGCAAAGTCCAAGGCCCAACCAGGGCACAGAACCCCCGGGTGCCCCAGAGGCATCATCTGAGACTGGGCTCTGCACCCACTTGCTGGGTGGCTTTGGGGAAAGCCCTGCTCCTTTCTGGGCCTCGTTGTGCCAATACAGGAACTTCCTGGTTTCAAAATGCTTCCAGCTCTTTCTTGTCCCTTCTCTCTGCACTCTGTGTCCTGCAGCTCAGCCCAAATCTGCCTCAGACACTGTCTATGTGCCCAGGTCCGTGCGGGAGTGAAAGGTTGGTATGGACAGACGTGGACAGACACGCATGTGGATGTGTAGTCACACACTGATGCCGCCCCCAACATATAATTCAACTAGGCACATCCTCCCTGCCATTCCCCTGTGCCCAGCCTGTGCTGGGTAAAGTTGGAGCTCATGAGAGGCCTCAGTCCCAAGTCTGGGAGAAATAGAGCTGGACACAGACACCCCCAGGCCCATGGCATCAGGGCTGGACCAGAGAAGGAGCAAAAGCTGGGGAAGTCCTGAGGAGGAGGAGGGGGCACAGTTTTCTACAAGGGGATTTTTGTTATGGGTTTTGAAGGATGAGTAGGAGTTCTCTGGGGAAAGAAAAGTGGGAGGAAATGTCAAAAACAGTTCTAGCCTGGGAGTCAGAAAAATTCATTCAACAAATACTCTCTGAAGCTCCCCCCATGTGCCTAGGCCAGTGCTGTGGAACCCTACACACACACACACACACACACACACACACACACACACACACACACAGACTTGACCAGAAAGACTCCTAAGGAATCTTTTTGGAAATATCTTGGCTCTCTCAGGCAGCTCAGCTCCTCCTTTTCCTTCCAGCCATCCAAAAATCTTTCAGGGCTCACCCAGGTCACAGACTACCTCCCCTTTTGCATTGCTGGTGTTCTCAAACCTGAATCATCCATCCACACCCCCAGACCTGGCATGGTCTGGATTTCAAATCTGCCCCCAGGTACATGTGACGGACACTCTAACCTCCCCCTTGCCCTTGGCTGGAATCCTCCAATCCTGCATCCTAACCCTTAGTTCAGAAGCTCAAGTTACCCATACCTGCCTAAGTGTAGGGGACATACAGAACCTTCAAATTACAAAGTGGTGCCACTTCTTCCAGATGCTTGCCATTCACATTTTGGGAAACCATCACCATTAACATACAACACTCAACGTCTAGGATTTGCATGTGCCCTCCTCTTTAGAGATGCCAACCCCCTGGACAGTGCACAACTGGGACAACTGTACCCAGTGGCCCTGGGGCTCATCTAAGGACAAAGGGTTTGTCTTTTCTTTTTCATGTAGCCTCCAGGCTCTCTCCAATAATCAATTTTGGTACCCCAAAAGCAACCCTACCCCCTCCTCATTGGTTTCATTCTTCACAAGGCAGCTTTTGAAACCTGCAATCCAATCTCTCCCCAGCTTTAAAATCTCCCGGAGCTCTCCAGTCACCTTAGAATAAAAGTGAAAGTCCTCAGGGCAGCGTACAAGTCTCTGCCTGGTCTGATACTTCTGCAGATCTCTTCAGCCACATTACTCTCCACTGTCCCCCGTGCTGGCACAGTGCCACCCAGACCACTCTTTTTGCTTCAGGAGTGCCTGCCCCCCGGCCATTGCAGCTACTGTTCCCTCTCCCTGGAGCTCTTTTCTGTCTTGTGAGTGGTTCCTTCATTTTTCACCTTGGAAACCTCCGCATCTGATGCGATTCCCATCCCTCTGGGGGCCGTTACTCATTTCTCCTGAGCTCAGCATGGTCCTGTACGTGCTGATCTGACAGAAAAAACCATGTCACATATGCACAGGTCCAACGTGGAAAAGCAGATCGTGGGCAAAGATAGGCGATGCCAAACTTTCTGCAGGGTCCTGCCTGCACGAGCTCTTTAGCCAAGTTACCCCAATTTTGGTCGCTGGAGGAAGAGCTCCAGGCAGGCAAGGCCTCTAGCTGTGGTAACCCTGTGGCCTGGGAGTTTGAATGAATGAATGAGATTTTGGAGACTAAGCTCCCAGTGTATTTGTGTATTCTTTCTCTCACTCTCTCTCTCACCCGCCCCCCTCCAGAGTTTCTGGTCTCTTTCTGTTCTTTCCTGCCTGGAGAATTCTGGGAAAGGAAGAAGGGATGGGGGAACCTGGGTACAGGGGAGCCCAAATCCTCACTCTTTTCTGGTGGGAGGTCAAGAGTTCTCAGGGCACCCCCATGGAGCTCCAGGAGAAGAGGCTGAAGGCAGGGGTCTTGCTTGGCAGCCAGAGGAGGACAGGTGCAACGGGGGCCTTGGCCCAGGACCTCCACCCCTTAGGGAAGGACCCCTGAGGTGGGGTTAGCAGCAATGGGCAGCTGTGTCGGGTCACCCGACTTCAGCCCACCCTTCCATGGGGCACACAGGCCTAAGGGACTGGGGAGAGGGTATGGCACTGGGAACCTCGGCCGAGTCTAAAGCAGCTCTCTTGGCCTCAGTTTCGCCATCCATCAAATGGGTGTGTTGAACTCCATGATATGAGGACTGGGTTTGTTGGGGGGGAGGGGGAGGCAAACCCCCAAGGGGAAGTAGGGGCAGCGTGGGTGCCCCAGAGCCGTCCCCTTAGCCTCCAGGGTTTGGGCGCCGGAGGGCGCATGTGCTTTTGAACTCCCATCCTCCCCCTCACTCCATTTACTTTTTGCACAAACGTCAAAGGGGGACTCCGGTATTCCGGAGCCCTCCAGACAGCGACCTGGTCCCTCCAGCCCCCAACCCCCTCAGGGGGCGCTTGCCTAGGGCCCCCCCCTCCAGGAGCTTAGAGTTCCGTCCTTGGCAATGGGTCTTGGGCCCCGGGAGTTTGGGACCCGTCGTATGGCTTTTCCAGGGGACAGGAGGCGCGGCCTTCCCGTACCAGAGACTGGGGATGTGGCTCCTCCACAGAGATGGGGTTTCCCGCCACCCCAGCTCCACTGGCCCCCAGACGACGAGGGCGTGGCCTCCCGAGGGGCGGGGCGTGGGCCCTTCCCAGTTCCCCAGACCGGCAAGCTAAGCCCAGGGCGCAGGCGCAGCCCGCCCCTGAACAGAGCCCGAAGCTCGCCCCCGGGAGGCCCCGCCCCACGCGCCGCGCTAAGGCGCAGGCGCAGCACCGCCCTCTTCGGCGGAGCGAGTGTCCGACTTGAGCTTGACGAACTCCTTGGCCACCTCGTCGTTGCTGCGCTGCGAGAGGATGCGCAGCACCGTGAGGCCCGTGTCGTCCATGTGGATGCGGCGGCCGAGGGGCAACCAGCAGGCGGCGCTGCCGCGCTGGGCCAGTTCGCGCAGCTGCAGCACGGCCAGCCCCACCGTGCGGTCCTCGCGCGCGAAGCAGTAGTCCTTGACGCACACCTGCAGCTCGTAGCACTCGGGGCCCGCGTCGGCGCTCAGCGTGCTGCGGGGTTGGGGCAGCGCGTGAGAAGGCCACGCCCACAGCAGGTTCCCCCATGCCCATCATCTCCCGCACTGGGCTAGCCCCGCCCCTGCCCCGGGTGACACGCCCTGGAACCCTGTGCTGGGCCACGCCCACACCTCGGTGATGGTCCTGCCAGGTCTGTCCCCTCTCCACACCCACCCAGCACCACCCCCACAGGCTCACATACCCCCTCTGCCCCCCCCAAGTGTCCTTTCCCTCAGGTCCCCCCACCCTGTCCCCTGCCTGGCTATGACCCCCGGCACCCCGCGCCTATGCCCTCTGCCTGCTGAACTGCTGCCCGTCCCAGGTGTCCCACCCAGAGGTCCCTTTACCGCGTTCCCACCTGAGCCCAAGTTCTCCCCCTGACGTGGCCCCTCCCCCATGCCCCCTAACGTGACCCTCTGACCCCCAAGACGCCCCCCTCCCGACAGGACCCTGCCTGGTGCCTCACCACTAGTGACATTGGCTCCTGTATGCTCCTCACCCACTCGGGGGTGACATTATGCTCCCATCCCTCAGCACTCTCTGAGTGACCTCCCTGCCGCTGGCTGAGCAACACCCCCTGCCTTAGGGCCATGCCCACGCAGCTGCTGACATCTGCTCCTCCCGACTAGCCAGTAAGCATTCCCGATCACCCCACGCCCTCTGTCCAAGAGCCCTGTCCTGAGGCGACCCGGACCTGGCCGTGGTCTTGACCTGTAGGAGCTCCCACCTCTCCCTAGATGATGCCAGCTATGATACCCCCTGACTAAGCCCACTTCTGACTTCCAGTGCCCCCATCGCATCTGATCCCACCTCCACCCCATGTGACACCCACCCCCATGCCCTGGGAGACACTGCATTCCTGTCTCCCAGCTCTGACTCCTCAAGGTGACCTGCCCCAACAGTCCTGACAAGGCTCACTGCTGACTCCAGGAGTCCCCACCCCCACGTGACCTCAGTCCTGCTCCCATATCCCATAGCCCCTCACCCACAAGCCTGATCATGACCCCCCACATCCCTTAACTGGACCAGTCTCCAGCCCCAGAAATGGCACTGCCTGCCACACCTTTTCTGCCCAGACTTCTCCCCTTCAAAAGCCCTCATCACCATGCTAACCCCACCCGCACCCTGTGCCCCTTATCACACTCACTGTCTCCCCTGGGACTTGCCTGCCCCATAAAGTGACATTCATCATGGTGTCGTCCCCTTATTCCTGCACTGAGGTGCCTTCCTTTCCAGCTTCCCCACCCGGGATGTGGCCCCTCCCATTCCTGCAGCCAGGTGCCATTAGCCCACCAGACATCCCTCCTGCCTAGCTGGCCCTGAGGTTCACCTGGCAGATGGCCCTCCCTTGTCCCCACGCTCCTCCAAGGATCCCAGACTCACAACTGGAAGCTCTCATTGTACTTGGGAGCCCAGCTGTTGTTCTTGGATTTGGTTGCAAACTTGCGTTTCTTGTCGCTAAGGTGGGGCCCAATGATGTTGACCTCGATGAACGGCCGGAAGATGCCAGAAGTCTGCCACTTGAGGTCATTGGCAGCCACCACTGTTGGGGGGAAGTAGAAGGTAAGATTGGTCATGATTCCCCAGTGATGTCTGTGGTTTTCAAAACCTATCTGAAATAAAGACTACATTTCCTAGCATGCCCCTGTGGCTAAGTGTGGCCATATGACTAACTTCTGGCCAGTGAGATGTGAGACAAAGTGATGCGCACAGCTTCTCTGTTGTGCCTTAAAAGAAAGTGAGCCCTGAACTTTCTCCTTCCCCTAGCTTCAGGCTGCAGTGCTGGTGGGGGCTGAACACTTTAGAACCCTGTAGAGGAGGAAAAACACATTAAGGATGAAAATGCAAGAAAAGATGGCAGGGGCATCTCTATAAGAGTCCTGTAACACTGTTTGCATTCCTGGATCCAGCCATACCTGAAGGTGCTTACCTCTGGACTTCTCAGTTTTATGAACCATTAGACACAAAAAATGTTCTTTTCTTTTCTTTTTCTTTTTTTGAGACAGAGTCTTACTCTATGGCCCTGGGTAGAGTGCTGTGGCGTCATCATAGCTCACAGCAGCCTCGAACTCTTGGGCTCAAGCGATCCTCCTGCCTCAGCCTCCCAGAGTGCTAGGATTACAGGTGTGAGCCTCTGAGCCTGGCCCAAAAGTATTTTTCTTGCTTAAGCCAGTTTTTAGTTTGGTTTCTGTCTTAGAACCTAGTGAGTCCTGGCTGAGGCATACTCCCTCCCACGCCAGACCACTCACCTTTCACTGTGACCTTGTGTTCCCCAGTTCCTGGATGAGTGAAGAGCTCAACATGGACGGAGACTTCACCCACGGGGTCTTCCACACCCGAGCCTGGACAGGGCAGGGGAGGATGCTTGGTGTGAGCTCTATTCTTTCCTACCCACTAGGAGGGACCTTGACTACGTCCCACCCACCATGTGCTGGCAGCACCAGGTCATCAGCCCTGACAGGAATGTGCTGAGGGGGCCAGGATGGTAGGGCCTCGCAGGAAGCCAAGAATCCTGGGTTCTGGCCCTTAACTGTCTTGCTGTGTGATCTCAGGTAGATCTCTTAACCTCTCTGACCCTAATGCAATTGTTTTCCTTTATCTTCTTTCACCAACCACCATGTTGTCAAAACTCAGTCTTCATGTTACAGTACCTCTTGGCAGCATCTGACACCCTGGCCTCTGGTGCCTGTTTCTCCTCCTGGAGAATGCCATACATTCCAGGTTCTCATGCTACAGACTAGCCACTTGTACACTGGAAAATCCTGCCAGCTCTACCCTCAAAGTGCATCCAGAATTGGACCCATGTCTTTGACCTCTATCCCCATCCTGCCTCCATCATTGTGTGCCTGGACTATTGCAGTAGCCTCCTCACTGGTCTCCCTGCTTCCGTCCTCCCAGCTAGTCTCAACACACCAGCCAGAAAAATCTTTTTAAGTCAGATCCTGTCCCTCTTCTGTTCAAAACTCTTCCATGTCTCCCACTCACTCTTAAGTAATCAGATCTTTTTTGGTGACCTGCAATGTCCCTCTCAAGATGTCCTCACTACCACCCCTCCTGCCTTAGTTCCCCGCACTCTGGCCCTTGTTAGCTTTGATCCAGTCCCACAGGCCACCTCACTGCACCAACTGACCCAGAAACCCCGTCTCTACTGAAGTGACAGCTTGTAGGGGGAACTTCTGTTTTCCCTACCCATATTCCCCTTCTAATACAGAATCTAAGTTTCTATTGAGAAATACTCCCCCGCTCGCATCAGAGCTGTGGTCAGGTAGGACGGGCTCCATCCCACACAGCTGCCCAATCAGATCATCCTCTGCCCATGGCTGCAGCGATTGGCTTAGGGATGGTCATGTGACCCAAGCTGGGCCAATAGAAGTTGGGCTTGGGACTTTGGCTGTGACGTTAGAAAAGGCTCTCTCTGGTGCTAAGCAGGCAGGGCCATCTCTGCCCAGTGACAGGAGAGCCCGCCCCACAATGGTCTCCACAGAGACCAACAGCCAATGGTATTGTTGTTGACTCTGCATCCAGCTATTCCTGAAGCCAACTGAACCCCTCATCTTTCAGTTGTGGAGCCAAAAATTCCCTTTTCTGCTTGAGTCATGAGGTGCACGTCTGTTCTGGGCCACCACAGTGTCCTCTTGAATGTCTGGTTCTGACGGAGATCGCTGAAGAGGCGCCCTGAAAGCTTCCGCCCTAGTTCCCCCCTCTGTGACTCAGAAGGGCATTCCGCTGGGCCTGCGGACCTGTGGCCGCCAGCACTCCTGAAGGTCCACTGCCAGCCCTCCAGGCAGCTCCCCACTCTTGGATCGCCCCATGCACAGGGAGAACAAGGGGAAAGTCGGAGGTGGGGGTGGGAGACTGGGTCAATCAAAGGTAGATCTGGGTTACCTTGGCTGGACAGGAAGTGACTGAGGGTCAGGGAGCAGAGGGGAGAGGGATCCCCTCACCCCAGGACTGGGGCATGTGCCCATCCCAGACCTTCTTCCTTGTCATCTCAGGTTCCGGGTTCCCATTTCCCCCACCAATCACATGCTCAGCCTCGCCACCCCCCAGGCTGATGCTTCAGAGCAAGCTCAATCCGGGCCAGACTGGGGTGCCAGGGGGAACTGGACAGTGATGGGGCGGGTGAGGGTCAGACCAAGGCCAAAGCTAGTAAGAGGGGGGAGGAGGGCAGTGCTGGGCGCCCCCATCCCGTGGTTTGCTGGCTCCACGGGGAAGGATCTTTCCTGGGCCTCTCTGATACCCTTAACCCCACTCCCCACTCCCCAGGCCCCGGGCCCTTTGCCGGGGAAGGTTCCTTGGGCAAGCGGTTTACCCCTTTGGCGCTCAGCATCCTCATCTGTGGAGTGACGGGCCCCTCGTGGGGCAGCTGGAGAAATCTTTCCGAGATTCCCCAAGAAATACCTGGTACAGGGTCTGGCTCAGAGTTAGGGCCTGATAAATGTATTTCTTTCTTTCTTTTCTTTTTTCTTTTTTTCTGTGCCAGGGTCTTGTTCTGTTGCCCAGGCTGGAGTACAGTGGTGTGATCAGAGCCCGCTGCAACCTTGAACTTCTGGGCTCAGGTGATCCTCCCCAGCCTCCTGAGGAACTGGGATTACAGGCATGCCACCACCACCCCCGGCTAGTTTAAAAATAATTTCTTTTCTCTCTTTTTGTAGAGATGCAATCTCCTTATGTTGCCCAGGCTGAGCCTGATCCATATTAATTATTTTCTACTCCGGGAAATGTAACATCCAGGACAATAATAACAACAGTAACAACAGCTAACAATTGCTGCGAGCTCATTATGTACCAGGACTTGCACTAAAATTTTAGGACTAGAGGAATCCTAATATAATCCCATGAAGTAGGGTCCTTGACTGTCCCCATTTTACAGATGAGAAAACTGAGGCTCGGGGAGGCAGATTTTTGCCCGAGGTGCCTGAACAGAGCGGCTGACCTGAGATCTGAGCCCAGCTCTGACCCTCGCGGGTGCCTGTCCCGGGGACCGGGATGTGGCTTACAAGATGCGTCACGGGAGAAACAAATTCCGACTGGAATCGCTTCTCCTTCCCCATGTGGAACCAGCAACCCGTCTTTTATGCTGCCGCCGCCGCCAGGCCGGGGAGGCGCAAGGACGGGCCTTTTACTAGCCGGGCGGGAGGGGCGCAGGCACCGGGCACCAGGCGCGGGGGCGCAGAGGCACGTACCCTTCTCAGGATAAATGTCTTCACTAAGGGTAAACCTAGTCCCTTTTCCACCATGGACTAATCACGGGGCGGGAGGAGGGCGGAAGAGGAAGCGTGGGGAGGGCGGAGAGACAGAGCAAGAGGTGAGGATGGAGGAGTGTGCGTGACAGGGGCAGGGGAGGCGCGGAGAGGGGACAGCGAGTGAGAGGGAGGAAAAACAAGAGAGAGAGAAACGTCAGCTGCAGACAGACGGACGGACAGACAGCCTCCTGCCCCGGCGACACCAGGGACACTAAAAGCAGCGAGGACTGGGAGGGAAGCTGACCGCAGGGCCGGACATCCAGGGAGGGCCCTGGGCTGACTGCGGGGGTGGGGGGGACCGCTGGAGGCCAGAGGGCTTTGCTCCCCTCACCCTGGCCTGGGAATGGATGGCAACTGCCCCTCCCCCTCCTGGGGTCACCTGCCACACTCCTTTCCCGTGTCTGCACCCTCACGACCGATTTTGAAAAGGGAGTCCCCAGGGAGTCCTGCCCTCCGTCCCGCCCCAGCTGCTATGTGTGAGCTCAGAGGACAGGAGACAGAAGCAAAAGACAGAAAGAAAGAGAGAATTTGAGAGTGGGAACTCCCTCTCTGTCCAATTCCCCCACTCCCAGTCCCTCCCGTCCTTGGGACTGTCAATCATTCCTTCGCCCCAAGACATAAGAGGTCCCCCTTCAGCGGACTTCCACCACCACTCTCTGGGCAGATACTGTCAGAAGTCCCGCCCATCCTGAGCTGTCAATCACTCCCTAGTTCCCGAAGTCACAGAGGTCCCTCCCCCAGAGCTGTCAACTGCTCCCTGGACCCGCCCTCAGGAGCTGTCAATCATTCATTGGCCCTGGGACATCATAGAGTCTCCCAGGAGATGACAATAGCCTTGTCATCGGTCCCACCCCTGGGAGTTGTCAGTCACTCCCTGGTCTTTGATGTCAAAGAGGTCCCATCCCAGAGCTGTCAATCGCCTCATGACATCACAGATTTTCCTAGGAGATGTCAGTCCCTCCTGGCCCTATCGATCACTCATTGGTGCCCTGTCTTCGTAGGCGCGCCCATGACGTCACAGACGCGTGAGCCAATGGGGAGGCTGCGCGGGCTGGGGGCGGGGCTGCCTCTGCGGACCCGGGAGCGGCGGGGGCGGCCTGTGGCGCCTTACCCTGGGCGGCCTGCGTCTGCACGAAGGTCTTGATGAGCAGGTCGGTGGCCTGTGTGTACAGGGACAGGGCGTAGCGCAAAGATTGCAGGTCCGGGCTCTTCTCCAGGAAGGTCTTTTTGAGGCCTACGCCCCCCGCGTGGAAGTATTGCTGCAGGAGGTGGGGTGGGGAGAGGTGAGGCTGGCAAGACCCCCTACCCGCCCATAGAGCTTGGCAGCCCCACAGCCTCCTCCCCTGCTCCGCTGTCCCCCACCCAAGCCGGATCCTGCTACTTCCCCACCTCCACCTCTGCCCCAAAGCCAACGGTCGTTTCCAGCACCTTGGGAATAGCACCCACGCCTCACCCCGCTCCCAGACGTCTCTCCAGGTGTCTCCCCCAGATCATTCCTGCCTCAAGGCCTTTGTACTTACTGTGCCCGCTAGTGGGAACACCCGCCCAGCCCCTTGCTCCTGTTTGCTTTGCCTAGTGAACTCCTATGCATTCCTCAGAACCTACTTTCCACATGCCCTCTTCCAGAAAGCCCTTGCTGCTCCCTCCCTGGGCTCTTCCAGGCCCCATCTTTCCCTCTACTGCAGGGCTGACCCCACAAAGCTGAGAATTTCTGTATCCAGCTGTCTCCCCCGGCGTGGGGCTCCTCAAGACCCCAGCATCAGCCACCCGAGCTTTGATATAGAAGGAATCAGGGCGTGTTTATAAATTGAATGAATGAATGTGGGTTGGAGGTGAGCACAGACCCATGTCCACACCAGCCACACCCTCGGCCTACCCCTCCTAGGACAGGCAGGGGTAGGCCCCTCACCTTGATGGTGTCCAGAGCCAGTTCAACCACTGCACACTGCTTCGGCGTCAAGCTCTTGGCTTCTTCTCGTACCATGTGATCCTGGGTGGATGGGGAGAAGGGCCAGGTGGGCAGAGCAGGCCCCGCCTTGGGGATCAATCTATGGGTCTCATCCCTGTTCAGCTTTTAGGAGTGTACTGAGAAGGGTCTGTCTTTTCATCATTCAAGGATCCAGCATGTGACTGGCACACAGCACGTGCTCAATAAATATTTGTGGAATAAATAAATGATTTGTACTTTTGATCAAGCGGTACCTGAAGCTGAACCATGCACATCTTTCCAACATATTGGAGCAAATAAATTGTGCTTGAGCCAGTGAGTAGGGTTTCTGTCCCTTGGGTCTGCAAAGCATGTCACCATCCTGGGATCTTTCCCTCAGCGAGTCCCCCCATCCCATAATCTGCTCCTCCTGACCCCACCCCTCACCTTGAGTTTAGACAGCTGCCCCAGCTCCTTGGCTGCATTGAAGATCATCTGGGTTCCCTGCAGGTGACAACAGACAGCTGGGTGAGGTGTGGGGTCCTCCAGCTCAGTCCCCAAGCACTCGGCTGACACCCCAGCCCTGGACAGCATCTTGGTTCTTGTCCAAAGGCTCTGAGCAGGGCAATTGGTTGTGTCCTGGGAATAGAGGTCTGGAGCCCCCCAGGAAATGCCGAGGAGAACATGGCAACCTTGTCCCTGGAAATCCCAGTCTCATGGGGCTGTTACCCACCCGTCCGCCTCCACCGAACCCCCAGACTTGTGAGACAAAGGGGAACAGGCAGGACCTGGCTGTGAGGGGCAGCAGGGGAGGGGCCTCAGACAGGGCTGTTTGTGGGCATGGGTGGGGCTCTCCAGCCCCAGGTTAGGGAGCCTTGGGTCAGGAAATAGCCCTGGTGAAACCCCTCTCCCTTCCCTAGGGACTGTCCCTTCTGTGGGGAAATCTCCCTCGTAATCTGGGGGTAGGGTGAATCTAACCTTTTAAAGGAAAAACCCTCCCCCCCAAACACATGCCTCCATACCCACCCGCCTTCACCCCCTCCCAAATAAGACACTGGCAAGATGATGACATGGTTACAGCTTTGACAAGCCAGTGGGCCTGGGTTGAAATCCTAGCTCTGCTGTGTGGCCCTAGGCAAGTCACTTAACCTCTCTGAGCCTGTGTTTTCCCATTTAGATGTGGGAAATTACATCCATTACATCCTTTGTGGCTTCATTAGGACTAAACATCTTTGCTCAGCATTCACTGTAATCATCACTTGGTCTCAAAGTCATGGGCAATGCTAAGGGTGACAGTGTCCCAGTCTCCGTCATTGTACTGGGTGACCTCAGGCATGTCCCTGACTCTCTGGGCCTCAGTTTCCCCCTGCTTCACTCACTTGTGTGGTCCAGCGGGGAGTAGGGGCCCTCCTGGGCACCCTCTGCCCCACCAGCCAACCCCCCATCCCCAAGCCCCCACGAGCAAGCCAGACAGACAGAGGAAGAAGAGACCAACACACAGGTTCACGGTACGCCCCCAGACGGCACGGACCACAGACGTGGAAAGGGGCACAGGGGTGGGTGAGGGTGGGGTGGGAGCCAGACAGACAGTGAGAGGCCGGTCTTACGTCTGAGTGGCTTGGCAATTTCACCCTGCCCTGTGGAGAGAATCAGGTGGAGGTCAGAGTTCTGCTGGCTCCTGGGAGGATACTTAGTGGGACTTCCCTGCCCCCTCAGAGCACATTCTCACTTCCCAACCCATGAGCTCCCTCCCTGACACTGGTCTAGTGGTGCGCCCCCTCCCCAGCTAGTACGTTTCCTTGCCCCCCGGTGGGGGGTTGGGGCCAGATTCCTGGACTGCCAGTGCACTCCGGG
This sequence comes from Varecia variegata, assembly GCA_028533085.1. Classification (NCBI taxonomy): domain Eukaryota; kingdom Metazoa; phylum Chordata; class Mammalia; order Primates; family Lemuridae; genus Varecia; species Varecia variegata. Next base: position 86,664,251 of record CM052442.1, on the reverse strand, counting down.
GGTGCCCAGTGGGCTGGAACCAGCCCCATCCCACAGTCAGCCTGCCCCAGGATGGGGCACTTGGGGAGGCAGGGACAAGAGAGGGGGCTCAGAGTCCCTCCTCCCTCAGCCCCAAAGACCTTACCCTGGCAGGCCTGACTCTACAAAAAACACACTAACATATACTCCAAGTTCACTCGGTGCAGAAGAACTCATATGCTAAAATACACAGTGCGCTCCTAAACACTTGCACGCGTGTGCACAATCACACACATAAACCTACACACCTGAGCTCCCACATGGAGGCACATACATGTATACAGTGCCTGGCACATCAAATGTGGCCCCTGAAGAGCTAGCTGAGTGGGTAGGGAGGCCCTGTGACCCACATTCACAAAGCTGGGACTCCACCAACATGCACACAGGCACCACATCTACCGCACGAGTACAGCAAGACAGCCACTTGTGTCACTGCAGCTCCCGTCTCCTTAACGACAAATACCCATTAGAACAAAAAAATCTACATAAAAAAACAACACATGTCTCAGTCCAGGGAAGTGATCCAGCAACTGGGCTCTTTAAGAAGCCGTGGACCTTACGCCGAGCCCAGGGCTGTGAAGGCTCAGATGCGGGATGGCCGCGAGGGGATGGGAGCTGTTTGTGCACACACACTCCATGTCCTGTCCCTGGGCAATCACCTGTCTCTGACTTCTGGTTTTGAGGGACTTTGTTAGGACATCTATCTCCTACCCACAACCCCCAGCTGACCCTCCTGCCCATCCACACGGACACACACACATGCACACACATGCCCAGACACCAGAGCTTGGGACCTCAGCCAGACGAGGCCCTCATTACCTTTTCTAATCCCTTGCCATGCTTTCTCAAGAGGTTGCCCTGCAGAGACAATGTCACAGGGTGATCAACCTGGTCAGTCGTGCAGGGCGGGAACCCCGGATGCTCACAGGTATACTCATGGGGTTGGGGAATCTACATTGCATAGGGGGCTGGTGGCTGGGTTCCAGGGGGATTGTGTGTGTGTGCTTAAATGGTGTCAGAGTCATAGAGAGAGGAAAGAAGAGAGAGAGAGAGAAACAGAGCTAGAAAGAAAGGAGATAAGTCACTGCCAAAATATAATCCATTTACATTTACTGTACACATGATGCTCTAGATTCTTGCGTTAACAGGAAGCAAACGGGCTCCATGTTCAGACAGACCTGAATTTGAATCCTGACTCGGGCATATATTTACTGTACGACCTTGAGCAAGTGACTCCTGAGTCTCAGCTTTCCTCATCTGCAAAATGGGAATAATTGTATCCACTTCACTCAAAGCATTGTCATCATTGAAGATGAGCTGAAACAGCTGCTATGAGGTCTGGCATACAGAGAGCACCATGAAATTCAAATTCCCTGATCTCCCTGCCTATGAGTGCACTGCTTGTGGTTGAGTACGCTGCCACCAGGTGGTTACAGCCAAAGACCCAGGCTGCAGCCCCTGAGAAGTGAGATGAACACTTGGAAACTTTTGACAAAGTGAAATCTGTAACAGCCTTGTCTCACCCACAAAGGGGGAATCTAAAGCAGTTCTGTCTCTGCCCTAGTACGTGTCTGCATACTCCCAGTGCCGCCAGCAACATTAGGTCTGATTTAGCGAGCACTACTCTGGGCCAGTCACTGAGATGAGCACTTTAATGCACCACCCCGTTTGGTTCTTACAACCAGTCTTCAGAGAATGGCTGCTGTGAACCCCATTTTTCAAAGGAAACAGAAGTTTGGAGGTGAAGTGACTTCCAAAAGGTCACAAAGAGTGGCTGGGCTAGGATTTGACCCCAAGTCTGCCTGACACCAAAGCCATGACGCCGTCTCCCACCTGAGCACCTGGGTGTGTGTCTGTGTGTATGGTGTGGGGTAGGCAGGGTGGTGGGAGACAGAGGGACAGAGCTTGGAAGAGCTTTGTCGGGAGTCAGAAGTGGGGTCCTGCACTGAGCAGCTGAGTAGGGGCCCGCATGGTGTGGACCTGCATTCCGGAATGCTGCTAACGGTTTAGAGCCCAAAGGGGAGGTCAGAGGGGCCCTCTTGACTTTGAACCTCTTTCTGGCTGCAGGGAGAGACCCAGACATCCTGGCGGAGTCTGAGCAGGGGAGCAGGGGTGTGTGCTAACCAAAGGGCGAGGGCAGATGCGAGGGAGGAGCAGGGCCCAGGGTTTGGGCGCGCGGGTAGGGCACCTCCTTGGACTTGGGTGGGACAGGGTGGCTGGGCGTGGCCTCCCTCCCTCCCCGCCCCCTCCCCATGCCCCGCCCCAGACAGACACAGGCACATCTAGGCGGGAGGTAGGGTAGTGGGGGAGGAGGGGGCGCTGGGTCGGGGAGAGGGTGCAGCCACGCGGTGGGCCGAATCCAGACACAGACGGGACGGACAGACAGACGGACAGACGGGCCTCTACTTACGATCATCTGTCAGCCGTGATGGGGGCGGGGCGGTGGGGGAGGGGGAATAAGTCACCATGAGTCTCCCGGGAAGGCCAGGAAAGGGACAGAGAAAGCAGGCACCCAGGGGCAGACACCTGCCCTAGTCCAGCCCAGTGCAGGGGCAGGCTGGAAAGTCCGAGCCTCCCCCACATAGTCGCCTCTCTGTGGCTGCTGCCCACCCTCCCCAAGTCCCCAGGGGCCACCCAGAGTGCTGTGCCCAGAATCTGCATGCCGCTGATGTCCTCAGGGTCCTGGCGCCTCCTGGAGGGACCCACGCCCACCCACGGACGTCCGTGTCCCCTCACCCCCACTAAACAGCCCGAACCCTGGGGGACCCTGGGGACTGTGGTCTCTCATCTCTTCCCAGAAGGGTCTTAGGTGAAGGGTCCCGGTCTCTGAGTGACCGCTGACCTTTGAATGATCCCTTGACCTATGTGTGACCTCTCTGTCCCTTAGACTTCTCTTAATTCTATTTGACCTCTTTGACTTTGGAATAACCCCAGCTGACCCTTGAATGTCCTTTCTGACCCTTTGATCATTCTTGGCACATGTGTGGCTTCTCTGATCTTTGAATGGCCCCACTGACCTCTGGTGGCTTCTATGACCCTTGGATGGCCCTTGCACCTAGATCACCTTTGACCCTTAGTGCCTTTGTTCTCATCCCTGCCTCCCAGCCTCTAGGCACCAAGCTCCATGGGCTCCCACTGGGGAGGTGGTGCCAGTGTCCCCGCTGGCCCACTTCGGGCCTCACCGTCTGGTCAGTGAGGGGTGGCAGGACAATGGTCTTCTCCATGGTGTTCATGACCAGCTTCCAAAGCTCCTTCAGCACGCGCTTCAGCACCGTCTTCTCGCAGATTTTGGCGAAGAGAGTCAGGCTGGGGGCAATGGGCCGGCCTGAGAGAGGGCTGAGCTAGCCCCAACCCGCAGAGTCCCTTCCCTCCACAGATGGGCAAGGTGGGAAGGCATTTCCTGGCCAGGCCAGAGGGCACGCAGCCTGCTCAGGGACCCCTGGGGGGTCTGATGGGATGCATGATGCAGGTGGCTGGACAGGTCAGCAGGGGCCAGACTGGAAGGGGCTTCAATGTCCGGCCACCCAGAAGGAAGGCTCAGGCCTTATCATGAGGATGGGGACAGTAGGGAGCCATGGAGTGTTCAAGAGAGAGACACAGACAGACATTTAAGTTTGAAAGAACAGTGTGGGGGATGAACCAAAACAGGAAGTCTGGAGATTGGGAATATGAGAGGGCTAAGACCATGCCCAGGAGGAAGAGGAGGGGAATAGTTAGAGGAGGGCAGACTTGAGAGGGAAACCAGCAAAGAATTTGTGATTGGATGTAAGGGGTTGAAGGAGAGAGGCTGTCTACCATGATCCATCTACCAAATGGCCCAGTTATCACCAAACTACCCTTTCTCCAACTTTCTTAAATTCTCTCTCCCTGTCTTTCTATCTAACCATCCATCCATCCTCCCAGGCATCCTTCCACCCACTCAACTTTCCATCTACCCATCATTCCATCCATCCCGCACCATCCACCCCTCCCACCCACCCATCCACCCAACCACCCATCCATCCATCCATCCATCCATCATCCATCCATTCATCCACCCAACCATCCACCCATCCACCCATCCGTCCATCCGTCCATCTGTCCATTCATCCACCCACCCACCCACCTGTCCATCCGTCCATCCATCCATCCATCCATCCACTCACCCACCCATCCATCCATCTGTCCATCCATCCATCCATCCGTCCATCCGTCCACCCGTCCATCGTCCATCCATCCATCCATCCATCCACTCACCCCCCCATCGTCCGTCCATCCATCCATCCATCCACTCATCCATCCATCCATCCATCCATCCACTCACCCACCCATCAGTCCATACATCTACCTCTCATTCTACCTATCCATACCTCCAAACATTTATTTATCATCCAAATATTTACCCAACTGTCCATCCATCCCCCCTCCATTTAGCTTTCTAAGCATTTGTCTTTTAATCCATGCATCCATCCACCTGCCCAACCTTTATGTCATCCATCCGTCCAACTACCATCCATTCATTCGCACAAATATTTACCCACAATCCTTTCAATCATTTACCCACCATCTTTCCATCCCTTCATGCTGCCACCTACTCATCTGGCCAAACTATCCAACCACCAACCAGCAGACATGCTCTGAATGCCCTCTCCAGGGCAGCCCTTCCTCGGGTCTCTTTGGCCCCACCCCTGGCTGCTCCCTGGTGCCAGCCTAGTCCCCCTGGCCCGGCTCACTTGCTGTCCAGCAGGTCCATGATGGGCTGCAACACATTGTCGGCATCCTGGGCCACGCTGCTGCAGGCACTGGCTGGCACGTTTCCTGTTCCCTTAACCTGGCTAAGGATGTCACCCATCTGTTTGACACACTCTTCTATGTGCGGCTGGAAGCTGGGGGCACAGAAGGGAAGGGCTCAGACCAGACTCTCCTCGTCTCCCAGAGGAAGGGCTGCACGAGGCCACAAGTGCTGATCCGGGGACTTATGATCCTTGAGCTTATGTCGCCAGAATCAGGGAGCAGTGGCACATAACTGAGCAAGGGTGAGGCAGAATCGGGCACTGGGCTAGGACAGTTACCTGTGCTGTTCATTCATCCTCACAGTCGTACTCAGGTACTATTATTATCATCATCCCCACTTTACAGATGAGTAAACTAAGGCTCAGAGAGGTTAAGTGACTCACCCAAGGCCACACAGCTAGTAAGCAGTGAAGCCAGGATTTGCACTCAATTTTGTTTAACTCTGAGCCCGAAGTCTGCACCTCTACAGCTGCTGAGCCTCCAGATGCACTGGGCTTGGGGTCTGGGGGCTGTTCCCTCCCTGCTGCCCCCAGCCCTAGTTAGAGATGCCCTCACCTGGTAGCAAACACTCGGCTGAGCTCGTCCAAGACGTTATTGAGTTTCACCTGAAGCTCCTTCAGGATGTCACTGGCCTCAGCGTCCAGCTGTGGGAGGGGAAAGGACATCAGGCCAGGTTAATTAAGCACCCACCTGTACTAGGCATTTTCTCATCTGACCTGGGGAAAGGGAGCCCAAGGGGCTGGGAAGAAACTGAGGCACAGAGAGTTAAGCTGCCAGCTTGGGTTTGAAGCGGTGGCTGGGCTGGAATTCATCCCCAGGCCTATTGGCATTTGAGCTCTGGGGCCTGCTGGGACACAGGGTTGGTGGTGACCCTGCCCCTTGTCCAGCCCTGTCTGGGCGCTGCCTTACCTCCTTCCCTCCCATGGCCTCGAACATCTTCTCTAGCTGAACTCGTAGCTGTTGAGTGTTGTTCATCAGGATGCAGGGCTGGGGGTGGGAAGAGAGGGGCAGTCAGGCCTCAGGCCCCCTCTCCAGAACCTCCCCCACCCACTGCCAGGGACCTCAAGATGGTTTCAGAGTCTGGGTCTAAAAGAAGCTGGGGTCCCGCAGGGTCACCTGAGCATGGAAAGCAGCATTTGGGCTCAGATTCCTGGGAGTGTTGTGTAGGGGGTGTGTCGTGGTAGTGTTGTGTCCAGGGATTGTGCGGGGAAAGGTAGGCTCAAGTAATGCCCGCACTGGGCCTGGTGAATTCAGGAGAGGGTCTGGGAACTCTGGGAGTAGCAGGAAGGGGGGTCCTTGTCATACTTCCATATTCTTCTCTATGGCCCAAAGCTTTGCACACTGACACACACCCTGAAAGCTTCATTTGCAACAATCAATGACTCAATGAAGGTGTATGCCCTCACCTCAGTGAGACCCCCCCAAAGACACACAAACTGAGACATGCACAGACATATGGACACACACACAAACACAAACACCATACCCACTTGACGCCGCCAGACAAAGCACACTGTGAGACACACACACCCAGAAGTGCACAGCTGGACTCACACACACACACACACACACACACACACACACATGCTCACAGTACACCAGTCAACACAACTAGACAATACAGAATCTGACGCATGCACTCAGATCCCATACACCCAGACACACACACTCAAACCAGCACATCCAAACACACACGATACTCTACTATCAACCTAGTCGGACCATGCACAGATGGACACACAGGTGTCAAAGAGCCCTGGGAAGAGTGGGTCCCTGGGAATGCTGAGTGGGGCTGGGGGGTGGGGAGGTTGGACAGCACAGGGGCCTCCGCAGGTCACCACTTTCTCCTTCTCCTTGGAGCAATAGGAGGCGAAGTCCTTGGAGATGATGTCTGCATACTGGAGGAGCACATTACTGATGGTCTGGCGGAGACACAGAGGGTGGGTGAGAGGAGGGGCTGGGGCCAGGATGGGCCCCAGTCACCAGGTCCCATCAAGAGACACTTGTAAGATCAGGGATGAACCCAAACCTATTGGCACCTATGATGGGTCACTGAGCTGAGCGAATTCTCCAGCCAGGATGACCACCAAGACCCAGGGCAGATACCACTCAATAAAGATGATTGTTTTATGCAGACTCAGCTCTTTCTCATCGTATTAACCCAGCCTGGACCACAAGTATGACTTGCTCTCAAATCAAATCCCAATTCCTACTTGTAATCCCCAAGATCAACATGGCCTGCCGTCAATCCAATTAGACCTCAACTCCCGTGTGATGATCCTGACCACCAAACTCACTCCAAGGCCCACTCAAATTCTACATAAATCCCAGCATTCACTCCAGCCTTAATCCCAAATCAAAACCCAACCCTAATAGTAACCCTAAACCCAACCCCGGCCTCCGCCTCAAACTCCAACCTCAACTCCAACCAAATGGCATTGCCTGTCCCACTTAGGAACTCAGTCCTAACCCTGACCTAAACCCCTATATCAACTCCAACCCCAGCCCAAACCTCAACTCCAACCTCAATCCCAACCCCAATCCAAATCCAACCTCGACACAAACCCTAACCCTAAACTCAACCTCAGCCTAAACCTCAACCCCAACCTCAACCTCAAGCCAAACCTCAATCCAAATTCCAACTTCAACCTCAACCTCAACGACATCGACCAAATGGCATCACCAATTCCACTTATGACCTCAGTCACCAATCTCTTCAAACCCAAACTCAAGTCCAACTTCAATGACATCACCAACCCCAACTCTGACCTCAACCCCAATCCCAACCTCAACCCAGTCCATATCCAACCTCAACACAAACCCTAACCCTAAACTCAACCTCAGCCCAAATCCCAACCCCAACCTCAACCCCAACCTCAACCCCAACCTCAACCCCAACCTCAACTCCAACTTCAATGACCTCACCAACCCCAACTCTGACCTCAAACCCAACCTCAACCTCAATCCCAACCTCAATCCAAACCCCAATCCAAATCCAACCTCGACACAAACCCTAACCCTTAACTTGATCTCAGCCCAAACCCCAATCCCAACCTCAACTCCAACCTCAACTCCAATGACCTCACCAGCCCCAATTCTGACCTCAAACCCAACCCCAACTTCAGTCCCAACCTCAACTCCAAACTCAACACCAACCCCAACCCCAACCTCAGTGACATCACCAATCCCAACTCTGACCTCAAACCCAACACCAACCTCAACACGCTACCTCAACCCCAAACTTGACCCTATAGGCAACACTGGCTTCAACTACCCAACCCTAACCCCCTCCCAACCCTTACCCCAGCCCCCAGCCCCAACACTACCCACACTCCTGCACCTTGGCAAAGCGCCTCATGTAATGCCCCACGATCTGGGGGTCGGGGCACTCGAGTTTCTTGATGATCTCAAAGCTCTGGTTGAGTTGGGAGAAGACGTCCACCACAGAGCAGGAGAACAGTGCGTGCTCCGAGGTCTGCTGGAACTGCAGCCGGAAAGGAGGCCAGGAGGGAGGAGGAGGTCAGCCCCGGACAAAGCCCGGAGCCCACCCCTCGCACTCTCCACGGGAAGAGACAGAGACCGCCTGCCCTGGGGGCAGCTAAACAGGGTGTGAAACTGACCTACAGCCTCTAGAGGTGGACGCAGAGGCCACGGGTGGGTGGAGGGGTTGGGCTTGTTGTACTTGCATTCCATAGTTGTTGAATGCACAAAAGACTTTAAAAACCATGAGCAAGACAAAAGTGGCGGACACCTAGCAGAGACTGGCTTCATCCCAAGGGCATATTTTGCCCCCAGACTGAATCCCAGTGGACCCCAGAGGCAGTGCGGTCACCGTGGGCAGGGCGGGAACGTGGCCATGGGTCGGCCTTCTCACCCCATCCTTTTTGTCTCGCTCTAGGGCACCGTGCAGGAAATCCCGGGACACTTCCTCGTTCTCATCCAGCCACTGTATGACGAAGGGTTCAAACCACCTGGAATGGGAGCCGGAGTGGGGTCCTGCCGCCGCCGCGTGTCCCTCCCACTCTCTGTGCTGCCTGCTTCTGCTCCACTCCTGGCTGGCGCTGGGGCCGGGGCTGCTCTACCTTGAACTCAGCCTGCAACCCTGGCTGGCTACTCCCCTGCTCACCTCCCCCACCAGGCCTCAGTTTACTCTACCTGTGAAACGGACTGAGTGGCCACTGACCGAGCAGGGCCCAGACTTGATGGAATCCCGGTTCAGATAAACGGCCCGTGGGCCTGTGGGTTTACTCTGAGTTCCCATTTCCTAATATGATAGCGGCCCCTCTCTGCCACAGTGCCGCTGGGAGCAGTGAAGGACACCATGCACAGGAGGCCCTCAGTAATTGGTGGCCACCATGCCATTCTCCAACACACAGCCTGGGGGTCAGACGTCCCCAGTTCAAGTCCCGGTTCCATCACTGAACGGTCGTTGCCTCAGTCAAGGCATTTGGCATCTTTAACTCTCCATTTGCTTTTTGTTGTTGTTGTTTTTTGTTTTTGAGACAGGGTCTCACTCTGTCACCTGGGTAGAGTGCAGTGGCATGATCATAGCTCACAGCAACCTCAAACTCCTGGGCTCAAGCATCCTCCTGCCTCAGCCTCCTGAGTAGCCGGGACTACAGGGGGCATGCCACCACACCCAGCTAATTTTTCTATTTCTGGTAGAGACAGAGTCTCGCTATGTTGCTCAGGCTGGTCTTGAACTGCTGGACCCAAGAGATCCTCCCGCCTCGGCCTCCCAGAGTGCTGGGATTACAGGCGTGAGCCACCGCGCCTGGCCAACTCTCCATTTTCTCTTCCACAAAATGGGAATTATAACGATCCCACCTCATCTCATAGAATTGTCAAAAGGATCAAATGAGAAACGGCCCAGGGACGGTTCCTGCTGCTGTTATGACTCCGAATTTTCTGGGCTATGGGCCCAAAGTTCAATGGCTGAGAATAGAGGACCCTGGGTTTGGGCCCCGCCTGTGACCCTGGTGCCCAGGTCACTCTGAGAATGTCAGCCTTTCTCTCTGGGTCTCCTAGCTGTCAGCGCCACAGTTCTCACTTGGGCCGGGCTTGGGCCAGGGGACTTACGCGGGGTACTCGGGCACGCGGTCCTTGAAGGCGGGAAGTTCTGCCACATACTCGTTGTAGAGCCACTTGACTTTGAAGTGGAGGTTCATGTAGTCGGCACTCTTGCACAGGCGGTGCTTGTCGTGCTCTGGTGTGGGGAGAGGGGGCAGGTCAGTGGGGAGGGTCTGCCACCCTCTGTCACCGCGGAGGCTGCCTGCTCTGGTCATCACTGTTGTCTGACACAGACAGGAGGGTCCAGGGCACTTGCAGCCTTGGAGGGGACACTGAGGCACTGCCACCTGCTGTAGCCAGGCTGGGGGACACACACGGGACTGGGGCACTCACCCTCCATGGCATACTTCATGTCTTGGGCAAACAGATTCCACATCACTTCGGCGCTGATTTTACCCACATTCAGCTCCTGGGGAAACCTGGCAAAGGTCATGGAAGTATGACACCTTTGCAGACAGAAGCCAGATGGCAAAGGCTACTTTGTCCCTCCCTGCCCCAAAGGGGCGTGTGGGGCGAGTGGAGGGATCTAGAGTCCAGTTCCCTCCTAGCTGTTGACTTGCTGAGCGATTCTGCACTAAGCCCCTGCTTCTCTCTGAGCCTGCGGCCACCCCCCGCCCCCGGACCGTCCCTCCACCTGTTCATCCACCCACTTACCCCACTACCCGCTCATCCATTCCCCCCTGTCATCTGTCACTCCATCTCTCCACCCATCCATCCATTCTTCAGCCCCCATTCATCCACTTATCCACCCATCCATTCACGCCTCCATCCATTCTGTTATCCACACACCCCTCCCTCCACCAATCCATCCATCCATCCACTCATCTGGCCACCCTCCAATCCGTCCAAATCCCTGATCTTAATTCTGTATCTAAGTAATCAGGAGATGTTAGTGCCGCAAAGTCAGGGGCCTCCCTCGTGCTCACTTCAGGAAGGAAAAATACACAACAGCTCATTCAACTAAATGCAAATGAAAATTCTACAGACACATAGATCCACAAATGAAGACTGCACACATTCACGTACAATTGTATCTTGTACAATATTGTATATTGACATGCACACAACAATTATACACATATACACAATTAAACCCATTGACCACAACTATGGACAAAATTACATACACCCACACATGTCAGATATAATACAATTTAAACGTACAACACTTAGAGTTGCACATGGTAAATACTTGAGCAACACTATCTCTTGTTATTTATGAACCTACATACACACACATACACACACACACATACAAAATTATATACATATGCACACACTGTTACTCATACAAATCAATGCATATAAGTCTGATGAACCCAGCAATTGTGTGCATGCATGCAATTTTGCTTACGTTTGCAAATTATACCCATATCTGAATTTCACACAGGCACAATCAGACCCAAAATTGCCCCCACATACATGTTTTATGTGTAATTAGACATGATCACTTTTACACACAAGACACAAAGCTGTACACACAGACACACACACTGGGCCCACACAGACACACAACCCACTGGTTGAGGCAAGGAGTGTAGGAATTCTTGTCTTCCTCAATGATGGACACTATAAGTGTAATCAGCTTGGACCAGAAGTCGAGGTTCTTAATGCTGGGGCCCTGTTCCTCTGGGGGTACTTCGCCCTTCTTGGCCTGAAAAGTGGAGACGTTGCTTATAAGGGGCCCAGAGGTTGATGCCTCCATCAGTTCATTACTGAGGGGTGGGACATTGTTGCAGAATGGGCCCCCTTAACATGGATGTGGTTCAGGTAGGAAGCCATGGAAAAGAACTGAGCTCATATGAACTGCCCCAAACAGAGCTCACGTCGACGAACCTTGGCAAAGCTTAAGACTTTTAGACTCAACTCATAGAACTGAATGGAAATAAATGGAATTGAATGTCATTGAACAAACTCAACTCCACTAAGCAAGATGGAATGAGAACGAATGCACATCAAACCCACTTAGCTTAACAGAAGTCAGTTCTCCTCATAGTTAATTCAGTGGAATTGAACGTGGGCCAATTACACTGAATGGAGTGGAATTAAACTCGATTGAATTAAACTCAAATGGACTCAATTGGATTGAACCTAATCAACTTTTCCAAGACCAACATCAACCCAAGTCAAAAGAATGGAAATAAGTTGACTTGAATTCCACCCAAGCCAACCCAACCCAACCCAATTGGATCTAACTCAATGCAAGTCAACCCGACCTGACTCTATGCATCTAAACCCAACCCAACATGCGCAGGTCTATTCAACTCAACTTTAGTTAATCAACGGAAATGACTGTAATGAACTGAAATCAGCCTAATTCAACCTAATGCAATTGAAATCAGCTGCACCCAATCCAACACCCCAGCGCATCTTAACACAAGCTGATTTAACCCCCTTGAGAATAACTTGACCGAATGGGAAAGAATGAGTTTGTACCCAATTAAACTCCACTTGATGGAGCTCAGTTCTGCTCTCTAATTCATCAAGAACAATTTTAACTTAAATCAACCAAACAGAAATAAATGGAACTAAACTATGGTTGAACGAAACTCAACCCAATGTGATCCAGTTCACCTCAACCCAATTCAGACAAGTGTGACCGATTTCAGGTCAAGTCAATGGAGTGGAAAGGAACACACGGAAATGACATTGAGCTGAACCGGGCTCATGTGTTATATCCTGTCAGAAGCTGGAGCAGGGAGATCCCCCCATCTCAGTACAAACCACTCTTGGTTGTAAATTTCTAATTCGTACATCTTTTCCCCATAATAGACTAGAAGTTCCTTGAAACTTTATCCACAAACCCAGGACATTGTATGTGTAGAGAAGCACTTGGAGGATCTGAAATTGAGGCAAAGTGACCAAAACTGAACTCCATTCAAGAAATTCAATTCAACCCAATGTTCACTGCACAGTGACTCTCTGCCAGGCACGTCTTATGCCAACCTCAACCATGCAGCCAGGTAACTGTGCTGTGTGCCTATGGTATCGTGTCTGAAGCTTGTGTCTCATAAATCTTCTCCCCAGTCCCGAGATGTAGGTTTATGACCAAAAGATACAGAGGCGGAGATCGGCTAAGATCCCTCAGGAAGGGGCAGAGCTGGGACCTGGGCCAGTGTTCAGGTGATGTCCCCTGTTCTCTCCTGCCCCGTCTGGGGTCCTCACCGGGTCTGTCTGGTACTCCCGGCTGTACAGCTCATGACAGTTGTTGAAAATGTACTCATAAGTCGAGTTAAGGCAGGCTTTCACGCAGTCCTTTACCACCTGGCTGGCTCGGGGTGGGCTCTGGAGCTCTTGTACCTGAAGGGAGGGGACAGGCATGGGTGGGCACAGCTCGGACAGCAGGTACCCAGGAAGTGGCTATGAGTCATTCTGGGGTTAAGGAGATGAAGCAGCGTGAAGGCAGAAGTTTAGTGAGAAAGGGCACTACTTTCCAGGGGTACTTGTTCTGGGAACCGGGAGCCCTGAATCCTCCTTGGCGGGGGCTAATGGGGCGGAGCCCTTCACTACCTTCATCCGAAAGAAGGTGATGCTGGTGAGAAGGTCCACGGTGGACTTGAGGTCCTGGAGTCTCTCCGGGCTGCTGGCTGGGAAGTTATTCTGTCGGAAGCAGAAGAGAGGTGGGTTATGGAAGAAGGTTGGGGGAGGATGGGAGACAGTGTTTTAGGGGGATACAAAGGCTCCCAAGTTTCAGGAGGTGGGCTGGGGGGTGGCAATTAGAGCACCTTGATGCAACTGGGGTTCTGCTTGGATGCACCCAGCATTTGGGCAGGTAGTGCTCACATACGTGCACGCGTGTCAGAGGAACACTTTGCATGTGTTAAAATGGGATCTGCCATGTACACACCTGCTGGCAGCTGTCCCCTCCAGGCACACACAAGTGCACGGGGGCCAGTAAATCCTTGTGCACGCGCTTCCTACCCGGTACATGGAGAGGTCAATCCGCAGGGAGTTATGCAGCTGGTCCAGGAGTTTCACAAAGCGTTCTTTCTACAGAGGCAGGGGAGGAGGGAGGATGGATGAAGGTGGGACATGGTGGTTAAGTGAAGCAGCTCATGGTGGTGGCTGCCATACTGGCTGAGCGCCGACTATACGCTAAGTATACCCCATCCACCATTGCACAGAACCCCGATGACATTTGTTTCCATTCTACAGAGGGGTAAACTGAGGCTCAGAGAGGGGAAGTGACTAGTCCAAAGTCACACAGCAAATCAGGTCCATATTGGGCACCCAGCCCCTACGACTGACCCCGAAGTTGGAGGCAGCGAAGCGGTCAGAGGCAGACACGTTGGTGGAAGCGGTGGTGTGCGCATAGTAGGCGTTGATGTTGGCGAGCAGAGTGCTCATGACGGCGGGCACCCCAGGGCACATGTACTTGGAGGAGAGGCAGGCAAAGTGGCTGGCGAGAGGGAGCAGGAAGTGTTGGGCCAGGGGTCCCACCAGGCCGGGCTGAGCTCCCCACTAGAATGCCTCCATCGCCCCCAAAGCCATGCCCCTGTCTGATTCTGTCCTCCGGGTTTCTCTGCGTCTCCAGTCTCTGTCTTTCCAACCCTCTGGGCTGCCTCATCTCAGCTTTTTTTTTTTTTTTTTTTTTTGAGACAAAGTGTCGCTCTGTTGCCCAGGCTAGAGTGCCATGGTGTCAACCTAGCTCACAGCAACCTCAAACTCCTAGGCTCAAGCAATCCTACTGCCTCAGCCTCCCGAGTAGCTGGGACTACAGGCATGCGCCACTATGTCCGGCTAATTTTTTCTATATATATTTTTAGTTGTCCAGATAATTTCTTTCTATTTTTAGTAGAGACGGGGTCTCGCTCTTGCTCAGGCTGGTCTCAAACTCCTGGCCTCGCACGATCCTCCCGCCTCAGCCTCCCAGAGTGCTAGGATTACAGGCGTGAGCCACCGCGCCCGGCCTCATCCCAGCTTCTAACTGAGGCTCTCTGGTCCCTGTCACTCCAGCTCAATCTGGCCCTCTCCTGATCTCCAGAGGAATCACATAGCCCCCGTCACACCCGCCTCCTCCTTGGCTCCCTCCCACTCCAGATCTGCCAGTGTCCACTTGGTGACACCCTCCTGTGTCCTGCACGTCGCCCTTATGTCCGCCCCAGCCTGCAGCCTCACGTCATGGCTTGGTAGATGGACTCAACGCCGTAGCGCATGGCAAACTCGTCCACAATCTCTTGGGCTGTCTCATCGTAGTACACTTTCCAGGCATCATCACCCTTGGCATCAGGGATCTTCACAACCCCATTGTTCTGCACATCCGTCACAAAGTGGAACAAATTCTGCCAACAAGGGGGAGAAGGTGTTGTTATGGAAAATGCAAGGAGCATCAATCCTTTGAGAGAGGTCCCAGGGTCTGAGGCAGCTTATGTCATCCATCTGTCTGTTCATTTATCAATTTATTCATCTATGCTTCATTCATCCACCAACCCACCCATCCAACTACCCAAAATTTCACCTGCCCACTCATCCATCCTTTCAGTAATTCAACCATATATGCATACATGCCTCCTCTGTCTATCCACGACTCTATGCACCCATCCATCTGCATGTCTGTCCATCCATCCACTTGCCCATCCATTCACTCACCCACCCATCTATCCATCTGTCCACCCACCCATCTACTCACCACACATCTGTCCCCATCCAGCCACTCAAAAATTCACCCATACACTCATCCTTCCTTTTAATAATTTGACTACTCATCCATCCATCCCCTATATCTACCTACAACTTAATCTGTCCATCCAACAATTCATCTATCCATGCATTCAACCATTTATCCACCAATCTATCTATCTATCCACCCATCAAGTTATCCATCCATCTTTACCTATCTACCCACCCATCATCTGTCCAACTATACTAAAATTTACCCATCTACTCGTTTATGCTTCTAATAGTTCAAGAACACATCCATCCATCATCCATCTATTTATGCATCTACACACCAGCTCAGGTATCTATCTATTCATCCATGCACTCACCCATCTCCCCATCCATCTTTTTATCTGCTCTTCACTCATTTGTCCATTCAATCATTCATTCATTCATCAGCATTCATTGAACAAACTAAATGCTGGGGCTGGAGTTCTCTCCAGGAACCCCTAGGCAGCTGGAAGAGACAGACCCAGACACAAACAGCCCACCCATGCGTGTTTAGAGCCGGGACAGAAGGAAGGGCTTGGAGATGAGAAGCAGGCAGTCAGAGGTGGTGTGGGAGGGCCGAGCAGTGGGCCTCACCTCATGCAGACAGGTGTACTGGACATGGTAGGGGGCCACCTTCTCCTCGCCTTTGATCTCTACACTGATGTGTAGCCGGATGGCGCCTGACACAGCAGACTTGTCAGTTCGCTTGTCTGCAGGGCAGAGAGTTGGCAACTTCAGAACTTCCCAGTACAGCCTTGGGCTATTTTAATGATGCATGAATCTGTAGCCCTCTTGGGAATCTGAAACTAAGGCCTGGGTGTCTCTCTTTAGATTGGCCCCCTAGGCTTGTGTCTCCCTGTTAGACTAGAATTCCTGTCTCTCCCATCAAACTAGGATCCCAGGCCTTGCTTCTCCACTCAGGTTAGGTTTCTGTCTCCCTCCTTCGACTAGCAGCTCTAGGTCCTGTGTCTCCCCTGGAATGAGCTCCCAGGCCCTGCTTCCCCCATCAGATTGGGCTCCTCCACCAAACTCCTCCTGAGAATATGTGTCTCCCCTCTGGGTGGGCTCCGTGCTCTGGCTGGATCCCTGGGCCCCCCTCCTCCATGCCCCCCACAGGCCCAGCCCCCCAGGACCCCCCTCCTCTCACCCAGGTTGTACCACACGTCCATCTCGCCACTGAGCGTCCGCACCTCGATGATCGTCTGGCCAAGAAAGTCATCAGATTCCCTCTTGAACCTCTGTTTCACGCGGGATTTGATGTCATCATCCTCGTCCCAGACGCGCACCTTGATGCGGTCGGAGGAGTTGTGACATTCACTGCAGAGGGAAGAGGAATCAGGGGTTGGGGTAGGGAGGCCAGCACAGGGCCAGTCTTGGGAGTCCCTCATGGGGCTGGGCACCCAGCCAGGCACTTACAAGTGGAAATTCTCCTCCCACACGGGGTTGAGGTTCCCATAGATGGTCTTTGTCCGTTTCTTGGTCTTCCCAACCTGGACTGTGACGTAGGGGTCACTGGATCCCGTCTTGTCCTTTGCCTGCAAGCCCTGGGCACAGACCACTGAAAGACACACAGGACAAACACAGAGGTGCACTCAAGGAGCAAGGCAGGCTGAGAACAGTCACTGCCACGTGTTCCAAGCTGCTGACCGGGGACACCTTCAATGTGGCCCAAGAACCACCACAAGGCACACCAGGCTTATTAGAGAGTTAACACAGAGGGAGCCATCAGGCAGTACAGGATGGGAAGGTGCCCCAGCCCCTTCGCCCAGGGGCGTGAGCTCCCTGAGGTCTCCCAGGGGGACTGAGCCCCAGTCACCCACAATATCACCTGCCATTGGCACCCCTGCGGGGAGCCTTCCCTCCCTGACTCACATCCTCACCCCTCACGGGGGCTTCCTGGGGTTACTTCCTAAATAGCCCATGTACCCTGAAATCCCCATCCTTGGGTCTGTTTCTGGGAAAATCTAAGTGCCCTAGTCTCTGCGTGGGACTACTCTGAACTGCACGCTCAACATCGTCCCTTAATGGTCCCAGGCGCCCACATCATTGCCTGCTTGTTGGCGCCCCTTCAGGGCTCCTCCCCTGCCTAACGTCCCGACCCCTCACCAGGGCTTTGTGGGGTCACCTCCCAGGTAAACCACGTGCCCTCAACTCCTCTTCCTGGGGCTTCCTGTTGGAGGGCCCAAGCAAGTCGCCCCCAGACAGAATGTCAGGTACACGCGTTTGGAGGCACACGTGCCTGTCCGCACGAGCACGCGCACGCAGACGCGGGACGGACACGGGCGCGCTCACGTTCACTCAGCAGAGGGGACGAACACACCCGGCCAGGGGACTGGGCGCTGGGCGCCGGGAAGGGCGCGCCCCTCACCGGTGATGCTGATCTTCGCCGACCACTTGGACGTGCCGTCCAGCACGCTCTGCTTCACCGCCTTCATCTGCTGTGTGTGCGCGCTCTTGGTGACAGCGAAGATCTCCTGGATGAGCTCGAAGATCTCGGGCTTGTTGCGCTCCCGGATCTTCATGCGGTCCTTGAGCACCATGATGATGTTCTGTGTCCGATCCTCCGCCCCGTGCTTGGAGCTCTTCTCCGCCGCACCTGCGGGGGCCCCGTGGCCGTCGCTATCCTCCCGCGCACCCTGCTCCTTCTCTGAACCCCGCCCCCTCACCGAGCCCCGCCCCTTCGAGCCATGGCCTCTGGCCGAGCCACGTCCCTTGCCGGGCCCGCCCCGCCCTTCACTAACCCCTGCCCCTCGCTAAGCCCCGCCCCATTAAGCACCGCCCACATCCAGCCACGCCCCTCGCTAAGCCCCGCCCCACTCAGAGCTCCGTCCTCGAACCACGCCCCTCACCAAAGCCCCGCCCCTCCCTAGCCCCACCCCTTACTAAGTCCCGCCCCTCTGTCTAGACACTCCCCTCATTAAGCCCCGCCCCTTTCATAGCCACGCCCTTGCCAAAAAGTTCTGCCCCTCTCGGAGCCCTGCCCCTTCTCTGGGCCACGCTCCTCAGTGAGCCCCCCCCCCCTCGGAGCCCCACCCCCGTTCAGCCTCCCCACCCGCATTCTCTGAGCCACGCCCTCACTAAGCCCCGCCCTTTCGCCAAGCCTCACCTTTTGGAGCCCCGCCCCTCACTAAGCCACGCCTCTCGCCAAGTCCCGCGTCTTCTCTGAGCACACCCCCTCTGATCCATCCCCCCCACCCCCCGACCCCCGAGTCCTTGCCCTTCTCCGATCCGGTTCCTCCACCAGCTGATTAAGCCCTCCCTTTGCACAGTCTAGCTAGTCCCTGAGCTGGGCCCCACCCTCCTCTGACCCCTCACGTCTCCTTTCCCCTCCCCTCCATCCCCCAACCCTTGACCCCACCGGCCCTGCTCCTCCCTTCCGGCAGCGCCCCACCTCTCATGATGTCCAGTCCTAGTCCCTTGCCCCACCCCGTGGTGTCCCGCCCTTCGCCTGCCCCTCCGCCTGGACACCCCCCACCCCCACTCCAGCCGCGCTCACGCTGCAGGCAGTCGGCGTTGAGCAGGTCCTGGCACTTCTCGTGGCACTTGACGCCACACTCGGTGCAGCGCATGCCCTGCCGCGCGATGCCCCACAGCAGGCCCTCGCACTCGTAGCAGTAGGTGGGCGTCGTGGCCGTCCACACCTCGAAGTTGTGTGGCGTCGTGCACGAGATGGGGTAGATTAAGGCTTGCAGGGTCTTCTTGTAAACGTGGTTTTTCTGCGGAGAAGTTGGGGGTGCAGCTGGGGTGCAGCAGTGGCCCTAACCTGCAAGCGGGCGCTGTCCCTGTCTTGCCCTGCTCCGCCCCAGTGCTGGGCGCAGTAAAGTCCCCATCCCCTCCCCGCCCCCCATGCCGTGGGAATCCTCGCTGCTTTATGCCAGTGTCTGTCACACACCCCCTCTTCCCGGGGGTCCTCAGAGGCTCCGATACTCCCAGGAGCCCCCAGCCCAATCCACCCCACCGGGTGGAAGGAGGCGCCTCACGCACCAGCTCCTCATTGTTCAACGTGCTGGAGGCCAAGGCTGAGGTGATGCCCGCTTTCCTGGACTGGACCAGGGACTGGGGAGGGAAGGTCACAGAGGTGGGAGTCACAGAAGTTGACACGCAGGGGATCGTCGCCAGGAGAAGAATTCACAGCCACAGATGGGAAAGGCCGGCCACGAATTGGGGCCACCCGCCACAGATTGGAACAAATTGGAAACAGGTCAGGATGGCAGCAGGGGCAGACCCAGCAAAGAATTAGGAAGTGACAGAGGTTCTGGGTTGGAAGGGACCCTGGGGGGTGAGCAGCCCCACACCAGACTCACACTCCTCCCCCAATATAGGACTTGGGAGCCATGCTTGACTGTGGTCACCAGCCAAAGAGCAAAACCATCAGCCTCACCATGAACCAAGGTAGCTCACAGGTGGGGAGTCATGTTCTCTTCCCTACCCATGAACAGTGGGACATGGCAAGATTCCCCCAGAACCCATGAATTGGGGGCTGGTTTAGAAGATCCCAGTAAGGGGGTTTGTAGAGGACATCTCAAGGGGCCAATGTCACCACCACTCACCATGGCCTGAAGTATCCATGCAGCACGTGGAGTAGAAATCAGACTACATTAGTCCCACAGAAAGCCTAGTCAGCCCCCAGCCCCAGGTCCACCATGGACAGTTGCACAGGTTGCACACTGCTTATAGCAGGCCTACTCTGCTGGGGGAGTGAAGGACATGGGTGCTTACCAGGTCGCTCACGAGTGGGATAGGCTTCCTCTTGCGGATGTCTGGCATGCTGTCAATGATGATGAGACCGCCTCCTGGGCTGCAAGATACACAGAGACTTGGAGGGTCCAGGCCACCCAGTTCCTCATACAGGCATCACCAGAGGACTGGGCAGGACACTAAACCTCTCCAGGTGTTAAGAGTTGAATTGTGTTCAAAAAAAAGATATGTTGAAGCCCTAACCCCTATGATCTCAGACGGTGACCTTATTTGGAAATAGGGTTGTCACAAATGTAATTAGTTAAGATGAGGTCATATTGAAGTGAGGTGGATGCTTAATCCAGTGTGACTGGTGTCCGTATAAGAAGACATGCATACGGAGAAGGCAGCCTTGTGGTGACGGAGGCAGAGATTGGAATGATGCACCTACAAACTGATCCTTGTTGGCCAACAATTTTGAGCAAACCAAAGGAGCGAGAAGAGGCATGGAAGGCTTCTCCCCTACAGATTTCAGGGGCGTGTGGCCCTGCCGACACCTCCAGAATGGACAGAGAATACATATATGTTGTTTTAAGCCACCCCTCTGTAGTACTTTGTTATAGGAGCCCTGGGAAATGAAGGCCCCGGCCTCGACTTCCCCATCTGGAAAATGGGGAGATAAGGCAGTTGCCCACCTTGAATGAACATTTGACTAAAATAGGCAGGAAACCTTTCTTTATGCTCAACATTGGGAATACAGTGTATGTTTAGAATCTGTTTGGGAAGGAGGGGTTTCGAAGTGAACGGAAAAGGGAGAGTTGGAAACTGTTTGTGTTGCTGTCTCTTGGTGGCTTTGCCTCAGCTGGTGAATTGAAATGGCCGCCGCGGCAGATGCTGTAGTGACCTGTCCAAACCCCCTTTATTGAGAGGTGCAGCCATCCCACAGAGGCTTCGGTGTGGCTTCTCTCCAGAAGGTTCCCATTGGCCACTGAGAAACAAGCCCTGTGGTGCTATTCCTGCTACAGAGCTTTCTGCAGGATGAGCTGAAGCTTAGAGACCTCCAGACACATCTTTCCCCAGCCTGAGGCCACCTGCCTCCCGGCTTTCTCCTGAGAGCGCTTCCTTCCTAACTCACGAGCACAGGAGCCCCCTCAGGCCCTGACCCGGGGCTCTCCAGCCAGGGCACCTGCTCGTGTGTTTGGGAGTCCCAGCTGCTGTCTCCCTGCCTGTCTGCAAGGGACGTACAAAGGAACGAGGTCACTGTCATGCTGCTATTTTAAACCATGGGCATAATTTTAAAATATCTTGTGCATGCACTAACCTCACCATCCAACACCCCTGAAAATCAGTAAGTTAGGAGGTTAGACAGGACCACACGCTCCACTGAAGACTAAACAACTATGATTAAAGAGCCAGCAACTGTAGCATTAATCTGAGGCATTTAAAAATAGAATCAGAGGAAAAATTTTGCTCCAGGGTTGCAGATGTACAGTGCAGGAAATAGTTCCTGCTTCATCTTACATTTATTTCCATGGGGAAATGGTCCTGAACTATGTGAGTGGCTGTGGACTCAGTTTCTCCATCTGTAACGTAGGGATAGCAGGGCCCCTGCCCTGGGTTTGCTGTGAGAATTCCAAGTCTTTGAATCAATTCAAAGATGATTGCCCTTGGCATCTGTCTGTGGTTAGGTGTCTTATGAGGGTGGTCACATTATTTTGTCCATGATGAATCTGTCCTTTGTCTACACAAACCCCCTCCCCACCCTCTAGCAGTCTGAGGCTTAGGTGTAAACCAGCCTTGGGCTCTGAGTTCAAAACTTCCTCCCAGCCCAGTTCTGTTACTTACCCGCCTTTGAACCACAGGGATTTGGACATCTCTCCTTCTCCCCGGGCCTGCAGGACAGACAGACATATATGGTCAGTGTGGTCACCCCCTCTCTCCCTAGGGCAGGCTCCATACCCACTTCTGACTCCCTTTGGTCCAGGAGTCACAAGGCCTGGGTCCTAGTCCTGGCTGTGTGTCCTTACGGAGCTCCCTGGCCTTCTCTGGGCCTTAGTTTGTCCATTTGTAAAATGGGCTGGAGGAGAGAGGAGGTCCTCTCTGTCACCCACCTCAATGGACCTTGAGGTCCTCTCCCATTGATCAAACCTGGGGATCTAGCATCATCTACAGAAAGAACTCATGCTCTATAGCCCTGGAATCCTCAGTGGTTACAATTTTTCTGTTCAAACACTTGTAAGGTCTCATCATTCCCTAAACTTCCTGCAGCCTCATTTGCTCACCTGCTTGCATGCCCCAGGGACTTTGCCTGAGCTATGCCCCTAGCTTGTTGTTCTCCCACCTTCTGGACCCGACTAGCCTCCATTTATCGCTCAGATCTCAGCATAGAGCCAGGGTCGGCAACCCCCCTACTTCCCCTCCATCTTGCACCTAAAGGGTTAACACCGGAGTCATAGGGGTGGGCAGCGCTCTTCTGAAACATTGTTGAAATATTTTGGACATCACCTCTCCTTAAGTGTCGTCTTCTCCATGGAGTTTTCCTGATTGCCTTGGATTAGTTTTATGCCTTTTCTATGAAACCCAGAGATCTTGCCCGTGTTTATTTTTCTTGTCATATCACTAGTTCTACAGTTTTTCTTGTCATGTCACATGGTTCCAGCAGTAGCTGGTGTTTTTTTCATTTAATCTGCTGACTTAAGTTAAAATCATTCAATAGGCTTTTCACCATATATGCCTTTCCACCTTTTGAATTTAGAACCACATGAATATATTATTAAGTAAAAAAATAAAATTCTGACAGGTGTAGTGGCTCATGCCTGCAATTCCAGTGACTCAGGAGGCCGAGGTGGGAGGATTGCTTGAGCCCAGGAGTTCAAGATCAGTCTGGGCAACACAGCAAAACCCCATCTCTAAAAAAATGAAAAAAAAAAAAAAGAGCCAGGCATGGTGGTGGCACCTGTAGTCCCAGCTACTCGGGAGGCTGAGGCAGGAGGATCGCTGGAGCCCAGGAGTTCGAGGCTGCAGTGAGCTATGATGTGCCATGGCACCCCAGCCTGGGCAACGGAGCAAGGCCTTCAGTTGGGAAGGTCACCCTGGATAGCAACACTGCTCTGTCCCTAGCCCAGGAGTGAACTGAATGAATCAAGGAATAAATGAATGGCCTCAACTCTGCTGCCCATCTAAATGGTCACCCTGATTCTGATGTTAATTCTATTTTTCACCCGATTCCTTCTCCCATACTGACCTGACCTCAGACCATTCCCCAACTCTGGCAATGACCTCCATTTTGACCCCACGTGCTAACCCCTTTGCCTAACACCAATTCTAACCCTGACCTCTGAACTCTGACTGTGGCTCTAGCCCTGACCTTCATCCTTAGCCATAAATTGACCCCTAACATGGCTGTAGCCTTATTTCAGCTAAAAGCTCCAGCTGCCTCTCCCCCCTCTGCACTTAGAAAGTCCAGGCTGGCATGGGGGAGGAGGCTGGGCTGGAGATGGGTGGGGCCAAGCTGTAGGTGGGAAAGGTCATATTAGCAGGGTCTGGGCCAGGAATGGAGAGGGGTACTATCATACTGTGTCTGTCTGACCCTACCTCCCCAATCTCACATCCCCTATCCAGTAACACAGTGGGGCCAGGCAGGTGTGGGTGGAGCCAAGGAAGAACCTGGCTGGGGGTTGCTCAGGCATGATGGGGTGTCGGTGGGTAAATGGGCACAACCAGGTTTGGACTCCGTGTAGACAGGGCCAGGAAGCATGGGGGCATGGGCATGTGCAGACGTGATCAGGTTGGGTGGGAGTGGAGTGTAGGTATGGCCAGTGCACGTGTGGGAGGGGTATGGAAACGGTGTGGGCAGGCCAGGTGTGGTGTCCAGGGACTGGGAGTTGGCATAACTAGGCTGGTGTGGGAGGGCATGGGTGTGACCAGACTGTGGGTGGGGCCAGGGAAGGGCCAGGGTGGGTGGGGCACGGGCAGGGTGTGGGAATGGAGTTGGTCATGGCCAATCTGGGTGGGGCTGGGGGCATTGGGCATGATTACTCTGGGCGTGGGTGAGAAATTGGGCGTGGCCGGGCTGGATGTGGGTTGGGCATGGGGAAGGCATGGGCTGTCTGTGGGCGTGGCCTGGGATGGGCGGGTGGGTGGGGCATGGTGGAGTGTTGGGTGTGGCCAATCTGATGTGGGTGGGGGCATTGGGCGTGGCCGTGTTCAGTGTCTGAGTGGGAGCAGTGGGTGTGGCCAAGCCAGGCATGGGCGGAGCACTGGGTGGGGCCAGCTGGGGTGTGGCTTGGCCCTCCCGTTCACTCACCTCCTGCAGCTGCATCCGCACCTTGTTGAAGGCTCGCAGCCAATTGGCCTTGGCCCTGGACATGGAGTCCTGACCCTCCTGGCCTTCTTCATCCTCTCGCGGCCTGAAATTAAGGCAGGGAACACCAAGAGGCTCCAAGACCAGCCCTCCGTGACTCTGACCTTCCCTTGACCTCTAGCCTCCCAGTGATGTGCGCCTCCTCCCCCGGGGCCTCTCTGGCCCCTCAGAGGCACTGGGACCCACCTGTGCCCCCTCTGGCCCACCTCAGTGCCCCTCGCCCCTTCCCTGACACCTTCGAGGTGCCTTTTCACCACTCTCAGCACCTCTGACCCTTTGTAGTCCTGTTTGCACAGGATCCTCCAGAAGCCCTGTGACCTCTCCAACCCCAGCACCTTCCTAAGGTCACGACCCCTAGCAGCCCTTCATGACTCCACTGAGCCGCTTTTGACCTCCCCAATTCACCCTGCCACTTCTAATCCCTTCGATAAACCCATGGCTCTGTGACAGCTTCCAACGCCGGCAACGGCCCGGGTCCACGCTGGCCCCATCCTGGCCCCACCGGCTGCATGACCTGTGACAGCCCCTCTGACCCCTCGGCCACCTCCTGTTACCTCTCCTCAGCCTTGGAGGGCTCAGGCTCAGGTGCCTGATCAGCTACAGGCACCTCCTCGGGCGTGTCTGGCTTGGGGGCCTCAGCAGGCATGACGGGGGCCTTGTCCTCCTTCTCCGGGGCGGCTGGAGGGAGGCTGACTCGCTTGAAGTCTTTGGGCTCAGCCACGACCGCCTCCTCCCTCTGTGCATAGCTGCCCACATCATCGGGCACCTCTTCCTCCTCCTCCAGCTCCTCCTCATCCTCGGGCAGCTCCTCTTCCTCCAGGAAGTCCTCCAAGTCCTCATCCAGCTCCTCCTCGTCCTGGTCCCAGCGCGGCGAGTCTTTGTGGTAGCTGACCGAGCTGTGGCACGAGTGATAGGAGTCCCCATCCCGCTCGTCCTCCAAGTCCGAGCCCTGCAGGCTCTGCTCGTCCGGGTCGAAGTCCTCGCTCAGCTGCGAGCTCCCCTGGCTCAGCTCCCCCGAGGAGGCATAGTGGCTACTGCCCGTGGGGCTGTAGGGACAGGCTGGGGCTCAGGGGCTGGGGCACCAAGCGGCCACCTGCCCAACCCCCGTCACACAGACTCTATCACCTAGGCGTTCACTTGGCACTGACCAAGCACCGACTGTGTGCCAGGCCCTGCTGCAGATGCCAGAAAACAGCCAGAAAACAAAAGAGATGTGAATCCTGCTCTTGTGGCAGTCACAGTCCGGTGGGTGGCGGGGGAGACAAGAGACAAGAGACCTGGGGACCCAGATCTGCATCCTTGCCATGCCCCCCTCGGACACCTAGTGCTCCTGAAACTTGAATGTGGACACGCCTGGCTTTTGATGTCCCCGACTCCAACCTGGGCTTCCCATGGTCCTCCCACCGCCCAATCTCTCCAGCCACCATCCTCCTCTGCTGGCCTCAGCCGCCATCGGCAGCTGACCCTGTGGTGGGCGCCCTCGCCTCCACCCTGCAAATGTGTGGGAAATGCACCCGCTTCCCTGCACCCTGGGCCCCACCCTGCTCCAGCCTCTTCTGTCTCTGCTGGATGCTCTCAACGGTCCCCACTTCCCTTGGAAGCCACAGTGGGGCCCCTTAAAATCATAAATCCAACAACATCCCCCCACCTTCCAATCCTGCTGTGGCTCCCTAGTGCCTTGGAATAAAACCCATTCTAGCCCCATGTGGTCCATACCCTCCAACTCCCCCCCCCCACCGCCATTTCTCTCCACGGCAGCCACACCGGCCTCCTCACTGTTCCTCCAACATCCTAAACTTGTGCCTGCCCTGGGGCCTCTGCACCTGCTCTGCTCGCTCCCTTGTCTGTTTTGCTGGGCAAGCTTCTGCTCATCCTTGGGAACCCATGGAGACATCCCTTCCTTGGGTGAAAGGCTGCCACCTCTGGCCAGGTCAGGCCCCTGTTATATGCTCCTTATTTCTACCCTGAATCGTGCGCAGCGTGACTGGGAAGAAATATCTCTCTTTGCCCAAAGGCAGGCGGGAGGACATGGGGGCCACCACTCAGCTCTCTTCTAACCATCCATTCAGTCGCTCAACAAACGTTCGCATTCCCTGATTATACACCACTGTGCTCTCAGTGCCCGGGGAGGGGGGGGCCCTTCCCTCGCCAGCCCCAGGTGTGCTGTAGGAATTGCAAACGAGGGTTTCTCCCTCCAGCCCCGTTCCTAGCTCATGTGTTTAATTAGTGCCTGTCCTCGCAGACAGCACCATGGGATGCAGGTCAGGAAGCATTATTTGTTCGTAAAGGACTCCAACCTCCCTCTGCCGGGAGTACCCCCAAGTCCACCCCAGCACATTCTCAGGTCCCCAGGGACGGACCAGCCTGGAAGTGGGATCCGAAACACAGGCCTGGATGTGCCCACCAGCCACCTTGGGCACCACACACGCCGTGCCAAGCTTTGCATTGCTTCCTCCCCTCAAACTGAGGGGTGGGACCTGGAGATCACCAAGACTTCCCCCACCCCAGCTCTGACATTTGGGGTCCCAACACAGCTCTGAGCCCATTCAGGTGCCTCCCCTGGCTCCCGTGCCCTTGAGCTAGCCACCCAAGGGCCCTCCTCCGTGATCTGGCCCCTCACCCCTTCAGCCTTCAGCCAAGCTGTTGCCTCTGCCTGGAATTCCCTTCCCTTCCCCAGATGTGTGTTTATCCTTCAAAGGTGGGCTCCCATGCACCCTCCTCCAGGAAGCCCTTCCTGCCCTCCCCCACCTCCAGGATGTCCAGCCCTGGCCCTGCCTCCAACAGAGCCCTGACCTGCAGGATAGGAATGTCTATGTCTTGCTCTGTCCCCTCCAGCCTCTCAGAGCCCAGTATCACCCAGAACCAGGCAGCACGGCTGGGATGGCCAGGAAGGGCAACTTTGAGATGTGGGCAACTCGTTCCTGCCCTGTGGGCCTCAATATCCCCATCTGTAAGATGGGCACCACCCACTCCGTGCTTTCCAGCCTCATGGACATTCACGGAGATGTGGGGGCCACGGCGCCACTGCCCCACGGAAGAAAAAGTCTCAGAGAATCAATTTTCCCTCTAAGGAAAATGTTTCTATGCAAACACACTTCCTAGCACCTCTGCAGATGATGCTATGATCTACCTCTCTCCTGCTCTTTTTCTCCAAGAGAAGATTTCCTATTTCTCTAAGAGGTAATGTTTTATTAATATTTAATGTCTTACTTTCCTTTCGGCTGTTTCCAATGTGTTGAAACTTTGTTCGGATAAACGCTTAAGTCTGAGCCAGTGTTCTATGCAAATGAACCATGCTTTAAAGATCGTATCGATTGTAGAAATGGGAGGGAAGCTGTTAGGAGGACAGTGCCTCTGAAGAGAGTTTGAACAAGGAAGTCACAAACGCAAATAAAAAGAGATCTAGTTCTTTGTTTTCAGCCTAAGAACATAGTGCAGCTCAAGTGCACAGGGTTTGTGGGATGGATGCTCGGGTAAACCCAGGCGAGTTGGATTCTACTCCCACTTCTGCCACCAAATGTTTTACCTTGAGTAACTCATTTCATTTCCTCAGGCCTAAAAAATAAAAAGGCTAGATAAAATGCTCGATTTTTTTTAAAGAGATGAGGCCTTGTTACATTGCCCAGGCTGGACTCAAGTTCCTGGGCTCAAGTGATCCTCTCGTCCTAGCCTCCTGAGCAGCTGGGACTACAGGTGCGTGCCACCACGCCCAGCTAGGATGCTCAATCTTTAAAAATGTTTCTTCTAAAATGTTGTGTCTATAAACTATAAAGCTTTATGTGATATATAAAAAACACAGAAAAATTCAAAATAAAGCTGTTCAATACCTGCAAAAAAATACTTTGATGCTAAAGATTGAGTGGGAAGCTTATGAAAGTTTTCTATAAATTACATTGTACTCAAACCCTCCACAGCTCTACCCAATAAAATTTTCTGCAAAGATGGCAATGTTTTCTATCTGTGCTGTTCCAACATGGTGGTTAAACGTGGCTTTTGTGCACTTGAAAGGTGCCTAGTACAACAGAGGGACTGAAATTTTATTGTAATTAACCTAAATTTAATTTTTAAAAATCCACATGCAGCTACCATGTTGGACAGCGCGGCTCTGAAGGCTCAGTTTATCTCAATGGCACAGAGGTGGACCATCTCCAGTGTGTTTCCTCACCGCACTGGAAATAAAGAGATTGTGAGGTTTCCTTCAGATCTCAGCCACAGGCACACACTTGTTTGTGTAAAGAACGTCCTCATCAAGGCTCAGAGAAGGTCCGAAGTTCAGGAGTCTAAGTGACTTTATTTGATAAGTGTGTGTTGCCCGGGAGTTTTGGGACCTAGAGTAACATCAGATGGCTCTAAGGGAGCCACCACCGGAGCTGCGGCTGGGAGCCCAGAGAACAGGACACTCCCCTTGGCCAGCGTTGCTGCTGCAGGATGTGGAAGGAATGGCACCTTTGTCCATCTGTGGGACCCTGGAGTCTCAGTTTGTGGGTTACTGATGACTTCTTTAGTGCTGAGAGCTAATGGGGCATTTTGGCTGTGGACGTGGGCTCTGAAGCCTGCTTGATCAGCTTCCAATCCTGGCTCAGCCACTTCCTAGCTGTGTGACCTTGAGATATTCACTTAACCTCTCTGACCAAGAGGACGATGCCATTCACTGTGCCCCTCACTTTCCTTATCCACAAAGAGGTAAATCCCACATCACAGGACTGTCTAAGGATTCAGTAAATTAGCTGAGACTCACTGGACTGCCTGGCGCATATGGAACGCTCAGGTAGCCTTATTGTCTTTCTTGCTTACTGACCAGACCAAGCGGGACAGGGGTCAGGGTGCGGCCGTGTCCTGCAAATGCAGGTTCACATCCTGTCTTTGCCTAAAATGCTGATATTTTGTTCATCATGGATTTTTAAACATTTTATTGAAATAGCATTTACATATAATAAAATTCACTCTTATAAAAGTACATTTTGGTGAATTTTTTTCTCATGGATTTTTTTCATTCGTTTTGGTCTTTTAAAATATCAAACTAAAATATTATTTATCTTGATGACTGAGTTTTTTTGGCCACTTCTTTAAATTTTATACTTGACATGAGCACCTCACTCTTGGACCTAAGATATAGGCTAACTTCCCACTCCCAGATATCAGGGTCTTGCCATAATAGGGGTTCCTGGTGTGTGTGTGAACTGAGCGTAATAGCTTCTTTTTTTTTTTTTAAGATAGGGGGTCTCACTATGTTGCCCAGGCTGGTCTACAACTCCTGGGCTCAAGAGATCCTCCTGCTTCAACCTTCTGAATAGTTGGGACTATAGCTGCATACCAGCACACCCGGCTTGAGCTTATCTTAAAGAGATCTATTTGGGTCATATTAATAGAAGTATAGGCTCAATACCAAGGGAATACAGAGTACTCAAAATTTCCATCCTGCTCACCCTTTAATGGAGGAAATGTATTCTTTGGGGAGCAAACGTTTTGACCATGACCAGAAATCACACC
This sequence comes from Varecia variegata, assembly GCA_028533085.1. Lineage (NCBI taxonomy): Eukaryota > Metazoa > Chordata > Mammalia > Primates > Lemuridae > Varecia > Varecia variegata. The sequence goes on along the minus strand of CM052442.1, from coordinate 86,634,211 downwards.
AGGCCACTACTTGGCATACAGTAGGTCCATCTTAAATGATAGTACTTACAATGATTTCCAGCTGTGTGACCTCAGGTAAATGACCTAACCTCTCTGTGCCTTGGTTCCCTATCTGTCAAGTGGGACCAATACTATTCCCAACGCAAAGCATGAAACGAGATGATGCAGGGAAGATGCTGACCTAGCACCGGGCAGAGAGTTAGCTCTAAATACCATTGTTTGTGCTCTCTGTTTACCTAACGGTCAGTGCGCAGCACTTGCAGGCACCACCCTAAGCGCTTTACAAATATTTAACCTAATTAATATCATGTTTGTCATTGTTCTGTTTAGAAGCCAGGGATGGGTGATCAGGTCAATGACAACGGGTGGCAGCGATGGCCTTTTGCCTCCCAGGACCAGTCCACAGCACCAGGCAGAGGTGTGGTCCACGTGGGTCAGGGGACCCACCTATCCGACTGGTCTAGGGACAGCCTTGTTTCAGGGGGGTAGTGATGGTGGCTGGTCTGACCTGGGGCAGCTCCCAAGCCACCATGCCCGTGTCTGCTAGGTTGGAACACAGGGCCAGGAGACACGGAGGAGGGCTGTGCAGGCCGCCCCGGGACCACCAGCTGCTGTTTTTCCACATCACTGTGCCTCACTGCCCCGCGTTAATCCCCAGCTCTTTCTCCACCCACCCCCTCTCCCACCCATGTGCAGAGAACACGGAGACCCGTGGCTTTTAAGGGGAGAAACAAGAAGCCCCCATATTTCAGGAGAACTTCTCAGGGGCCTGGACTTCCTTCTTTCTTTAGCCAAAGCAGATCCCTTTTATCAAACTCATGGAATTTTTTTTTTCTAGAGACAAAGAGTCTCACTCTGTTTGCCTAGACTGGAGTACAGAGGCACAATCATAGCTCACCGCAGCCTTGAACTCCTGGCCTCAAGCGATCCTCCTGCTTCCACCTCCCAAGTAGCTGGGACTACAGGCGTGCGCCACCATGCCCGGCTTATTTTTCTTTCTTTCTTTCTTTCTTTTTTTTTTTTTTGTAGAGATGGGGTCTCACAATGATGTCCAGGCTGGTCTTAAACTCCTGGCCTCAAGCGATCCTCCCATCTCGGCCTCCCAAAGTGCTGGATGACAAGCGTAAGCCATTGCACCCAGCGAAGATCATGGAATTTTCTGGCAAGATGTTAGGTAAAGAAAGGGCTCTACTGCCCACAGGAAAGCACGGATTCTGCTCTCCTAGATGTGCCACCCTCTACCTCCAGGTACTCCAGCCCCACCCTCTCCCCACTCCAGGGACAGAGCAGGGCCCTTACACACACACAGACCCACTCCACTCTGTGGCAGCTACCTGAGGGCCCGCGGCTCAGAGAACTCCTCGTAACTGTGCATGGAGTCGCTGTAGGATTCCCGGGAACCCAGGGGCGGGGGACGGACGGAATACTGGTGGACTGAGGCATTGGGTTGCGATGTAGTGTAATAGGGGGGCGGGATGCTGTTGCTTGTTTCACTGCGGTAGTCGCTATCACGGTCATCCACTGCACTGTCGGGGTCGTCGTCTGGAAGAGAGAGGAGGTGAGGGGAGAAGATGAGCAGAAGGGAGACAGCACATGACGGAGGCCAATGCAGGCTCCCAGACTGAGGGTGTGGCTAACCCAAGAAGGGAAATTTTTACCAGAATGGATGAATGATTATGGGTCATGTTAATAGAGGTATAGACTTTAGAACAAGGGAGGTGAAAACCTTGCTTTGCCTTATGTAGGTCAAATTGGACCTAGAGTCTAGGAGGGTGTAGAGTAGGCTCTACAATGTAAAGAAAACAGGGACACATTAGAGGGCATCCCTTCAGTTCACACATATGTTCTCCCTGAGTCACATATACACTCAGGGAGAAGTTGGAGGGAGATCAGGAGGACAAGGTAGAGTAAATGCCCTTTAACCCTCAGAGATTTCCTGATATCTGAGGGGAAGGACCCCAGACCTGAACTTACATGCGCAAAAACAAAGAAGGCACTAGGACAAGGTGCCACCTCCCTCAAAAAGGATTAGATTCTCGGGTTGCCAAGACCATCACACACCCAGAATCTATCACTAGAATGGAATGGGGTGGAGTTGCCAAACGTCAAAGGTTTAATAAGAAGTAAAGGCTATTTTGGTTTGGTTTCCTTAGTAACAAAACAAAACAAAACAAAAAAACAGTTTATTTCCTAAACGCTTAAAATAATTTGAATTCTAAAAGCAACATATCTGGGTAGCGGGGTATTTGGGGATGGCACCTTTTCTTCTTTATTCCTTTCTGAACCTTCTGAAAAAAATGATTTCAGTAACACACATGTTACTTTTAGCACTAAAAAGAATGACAAAGTTATCTTTGTTTTGAAAGCAAAGCAAAATGCAGTGCCCGCAGAAAGCACGAGACGAGACGTGCAGGAAAAGGGAGGAGAGACCTTTTTACAAGCAGAGACCTTAAAATCTCAGGCCAATGAGTGGGACCTTCAGACTTCTGCTGCATTTAGAGAGGCTGTGAGTGCTGCTGGCAGCATCAGAGGATGTTAGATTGTTGTGGTACAGGAAAGAATTTATTTAGAAAACAACACTTGGGTTGCAAATAAATAGCCTGCAAAAAAAATTAAAATCCTGACAGGGTGGTTCACAGTAACTTCCATAGTGGGGTTGATTGACTGACGATTTTATGCACCAAGGAGTGGTTTGTACCATTTAAAAAAAATTTTTTTTTTTTTTTTTTTTTGAGACAGAGTCTCGCTTTGTTGCCCGGGCTAGAGTGAGTGCCGTGGCGTCAGCCTAGCTCACAGCAACCTCAAACTCCTGGGCTCAAGCGATCCTACTGCCTCACCTCCCAAGTAGCTGGGACTACAGGCATGCGCCACCATGCCCGGCTAATTTTTTTTCTATATATGTTTTTAGTTGGCCAGATCATTTCTTTCTATTTTTAGTAGAGACAGGGTCTCGCTCTTGCTCAGGCTGGTCTCGAACTCCTGAGCTCAAAAAATCTGCCCGCCTCGGCCTCCCAAGTGCTAGGATTACAGGCGTGAGCCACCGCGCCCGGGCCTTAAAAAAAATTTTTTTTAATTTTTTTGAGAGATGCAGTCTCACTATGTTGCCCAGGCTGGTCTCAAACTCCTGGCCTCACACAATCCTCCCACCTCAGCCTCATGAGTAGCTGGGGTTACAGGCGCTAGCCGCTGCGCCTGGCTTGGTTTGTACCATTATAAAAGTCTTTGAGTATTTTTGTTCATTTGCCAGATATTTGTGTATATTTATTACTTTATGATTTTAACTTTCTAATTCTTTTTCAGCTAATTGAGTACACTTTTGTTTGAAAAATACGGCTGAATTCTTTTTAATGTGGTGAGCTATCAAAAAATTAATTTCATACTTAGACGGAGAAAACTGTTTTGACTCGTTCCCTGAGTTATTTTGCTTTTAGAAAAATCCTAAATTCATGTTCAGCTAGCAAAGATGAGTTTATGAAGGTCACCCTGCTTCCTGGTTTCTCATTTGACCTGGGCCACTATGGCCTGCAAGCTTTTTATCCTGACCCTGCCACACAGGACAACCATCTGATGCTCTGGGTAAATGCCTCTCTGATTCACTGTTTTTCCTCCCAATTATCTGGGTTTTCGGTATTTGGGCAAATCAGCATTCTTTCTACCAAATCGTCCTTGACAAGGCTGAGATGTTGCCAACCAAATCACATGAAGCTGTGTACATGTTCACCCGATTATTCTTTTTTCTGACAAATTGTTTATGAGACGCAAACTGTTTTTAGTTGGATTCTTTTTGCTTTTGCTTAGTTCTGCTTTTCACCAAATAGTTTTTGACCAAATTGCCTTCATTTTCAGCCACTTTTGTTGTGACCAAATGGTCTGCCTTTAGCTCAATTGTCTTTCCTTTTTGACTCAATTATCAGCTTTAGCCACATTGGTTTTACCCAAAAATGTCATTGCTTTTGACCGTATTGTTTGTTTCTAGCAAATTGGTCACTAGGAAGCCTGCCCTGTCTGCCAAACACCTATTGTGCCAGAAATGATTTTTAACCAACTTGTTTTGATAAATTACAGTGGGCCAATGTGTCTGTAAACAGTTTCCCTGGTCCTGGAGTTAGGTTTGTCCACCAGGACATGGGGAAGGAGCGAAGGAGTCCCTAGCTGGGGCAGGAGAGAGAAGGGGACAGATTCGTGATCGGACTAGAGGACTGGATTTCTCTAGAAGGGGCAGGATATGGGAGAAAGAGGGAAAAACGGACATTTAGTTTGGCTGGTGTGGCTCACGAATGTAATCCCAGCACTTTAGGAGGCTGAGGAGGAAGGATCGCTTGAGCCCAGGATTTTGAGACCAGACTGGACAGCAGAGCAAGACCCCATCTCTACAAAAAGTAAATTGGGGTGTGTGTGCATGGCTTGCCCGCTTTCCTGGGTGGGGGTGTCAAATGAAGGAAGGCATGCATGTGGTTGGGGGGATTTAAGAGCTGAAGTCCCTGAAGTGCTATCTCCCTGAGGGTCCCTGCCCCACTTCTGTGTTGGAGACCCCTCCCCACCCGCCACCCTCTGGCCTTCACACTTCCAGGTGAAGGGGCGGGGTGGGACGACAAAAGGCGGGGAGGGGTCACAGGAGAGGAAATGAGACTGTACATGCGGAGGCTGGGGCAGGTCTCTCTCTGGTCCCAATGCCCGCCCCACCCCCACAGAGCAGGGCTCCCCAGACAGGCGTTCCTGGGCGGAAGGGTCTTTCCAGCCCTCAGGCCCCAGCGTGACAGCCGTGGGCTCCTCGCTTCCCTGTGTGGTGGGTGGGGGCCTCGGGTCACCAAGGTGCCCGCCCCCGCGGGCCTCCCCGGGCGTGGCCGGGTACTTACTGTGCGGCTCGCCCCAGCCGAAGTAACTCCAGTTGCCTAGAAGAGAGGACGGAGACGCTGAAACCGAGCCACAGGGGGTGGGCGGGGAGAGGGGCCCTTCCCTCTTCACTGCCCCTTCTCCTCCCCCTGCCCCAGGGCCGGGGTCCTGCTTGCCCCGCATGTGTGCCCCGCGTCGCCTCTGCTGCTGGCGTTTGCGTGGGAGTAGGGCGGGTGTCCCCGTTTTCCATCAGGCCACAGAGCGGACATTGGAATCGGTTTCCCGGCCCTGAAGCCTGAGCTCAGCGCTCCCCGCCCAGGCCCTCGGTCACGGGTAAGGAAAGACACGCCGGACTGGACACTCTCAGCTCCAAAACACCTCTGCTGGCTGGGTCTGTCGTTTACAGGGGGAGAAATGCGGCTCAGAGAGGTGGGACAAGCCGCCCAAAGCCACACAGCCTCCGAGCGTCTGGGCCGCGGGGAGAGAAGCACCCACCGCTCATGGCCCCCGGCACTCGGGACCCGGGACCAGGCTCTCTGGGAAACGGGGCTGACAAAGCACGCTGGGGAGGACCGGGAGGTCACTGCTAGGGTGGCCTCCGTTTCCCAGACCGAACCTGCCCCTGACGCGCGTGCGCCTGCGCAGGCGTTCCTCGCAGGCCCCGTCCCCACCACAGCCCCCTGAGGACCCCGGCAGGGAGGGGTCTTGCCATCCTGGCCGGGGAAGTCGAGGGGCTTTCTCCATACCACAGCCCAAGTCAGCGTGGGAACAGGGTCCCCCAGCTGCAGTTCCCCAGCCCTGCGCCCCCCACAGGCACCGTCACCACCGTTCTGGGCACATGGAGGGGGACACACGGATACAGGGGCGACTGTGAGGGGCAGGAGAGGAGAAGGGGGGAGCAGTCAAGGGGGGTGTAGGTGCCAGCAGGCGGGAGCTCTGCCGGGGGGCCTGGGGGGCCTTGAAGGAGGGAGACAGCGCTTGGCCCGTGCAGACTTGGTCTGGGTGCACGCGGTGTCCACAGGGCCACGGCAGATAAACAATGTTGACTGCTCCGTCCTTCACGGAGGGGGTGGGCAGAGGAACGTGATCATTGTCATTCACAGGGTGCAGTGACAAGAGAGGCAAACATGGAGTCCGCAGACCTGGGTTCAAATCCTGGCTCTGCCACTTGCCGGGTGTGTGGGCTTTGGCAAGTCACTTCTCCTCTTTGGGGCCTCAGTTTCTTCCTCTAAGAAAATAGGCAGATGAAACAGCCCCTGTGTGTCGTGGGAGCGTCGGCGTCTGCCTGCGCCGCCTGGCTGTGGACCGCGTGGGGTCTGCTTTGGCCCCATGAACGGCGTGTTGACTAAGTTACAGGCTCACATCCAGGGAAGTGTCTGCAAAGTAGTTTCCATGCCTCAAGATGTCCTGGGACTTTCCAACAGCCCTCAGAGCAAGGGAGCTGTCACATGTGCCATTTGCAAGAGAGGGGCCCTAAGGATCGGAGAGGGACACAGGCACACCTGTGGCCACATAGCAAGGCAGGACTCAAACCCAAATCTCAGCTCTCTTCTTTGCGCGTGCTGGAACTGTGTACTCTAAGGACTTGTATCTCTGGAGGGGACTGACTGGTGGGACAGAGCAGTTGTGGGGAGGGGAGGGGCGAGGGCTTCTGCGGACGCCCAGAGAGAAACCAAGAGGCACTTACAGCACTGGTTGCTGGGGACAGGCAGAGGCTTGTCTCGGTCATCTTGGAATGAATACTGAGGCGGAGAGAGGGAGAGAGGGCTCGTCTCAGTGGGGCCGCAAGTCAGGGGACCAGGCTGGCTCTGTGCTGTCCCATCCCGACTCCCCCACCTGCCAAATCTGCTCCTTCTTGGTGAGGAGGACACAGGTGTTGGCAGAGAAAGAGAGAGAAAGAGAGAGAGAGGCACACACACAGAGAGACGGAGAGACGGCAGGAAACAGAGACAGAACAAAGAGACACCCATGAGAGCAATGGGGGCGTGCTGAGCAGGCAGCAGAGGGAAGGGAAGAGGAGGAGGAGGTTGGACAAAAATTACTAACATGTGAACGTTGCCTCTTTGAGCCTCGTGCCTTCCCCTAAAGAGTGCTCTCGTCTTGCCTGCTGCTTCTTCCCCGACCTTAACCTTCTGAAGACTGTCTTCCGGGGCCTTGCTGGGTCTTTGCACTGTTGTGATACGAAGCCAGGAAGCAAGGGAATGGCATGGAGCAGCAGGGGGACAGGGTTAGGATGGCGGGGACAGGGAGCTTTTAGGAAATTTGCAAGTGTCCCTGGAGATGCCGAGGGGCGTGGGGCAGGAAGGGATATGAGAACCTCTGCCAGGGCCGATGTATTTTTTTAAGGGTATTTGGCAAATGCAGAACTTGAGTGGACTGGAATCATTATGTCCTTGGTGGGCTGCATGCTCCCGGAGCCCATGATTGCTTTGAGACTGGACCACATGGGTCGATGATGTAGTCGGGTTACGAAGAGTGAGACACATAGACGTGGAACAAGACAAGCTCAGAGAGAAACAGAGATGGAGAGTGAAGTATGTGGGGAGACAGAGAGACAGACACAAGGGAGAAGCAGCCGCAGCCGCACACTCACCTCATCCTGGTCCCGCATGGCATTAAGCTGCTCCAGTTTCTTGGCCCAGTAGCGGGCCTCCTCCTCGGGAATGTCTGCAAGTGGAGCCCAGGCCGTGAGGCTGGAACCCCCGCCCTTCAGCCTCCCTCCTGCAGGTCTACGGAGCTCCAGCCCCACCCTGGCTTCCGCTTCCGGGGTCTTTGGCAAAGCCTGGGAGGGGGGTTGGGCTGAACTCCAGGCTCGGGAGGGTAGGGGGAGTTGAAGGGGGGCAGGGTGGCAGCCCTGACTCCCCCGCCCCACACCAAGCTGTCTTGGGAATGACTGGAAGAGGAGAAGAGATGGGCCCAGAATCACAAGGTGGGGAAGCCGTGAGTTTCTAGAAAGAAAATGTGGAGGTGCTTCCAGGAAAGGCAGAGGGGGCTCTCTGCTCTCTGCCTGTGTCTCCACGTGTCTCTCTCTGTGTCCCTGTCTCTCTCTGTCTCTCTGTCTCTGTCGATCCCCAGCTCACCCCTACGGCCTAAGGTGTCACCAAGAACCAGGCGGGACAGCTCAGACCTGAGCCCCGGGGGGTCGAGAAGCGCTTGCCACTCCTTAGTAACCTCCAGGGGCTGGGACGTGCCCTGCATGCGTGCAGCAGGCTCTCGTCCCTGCCGACTTGCTGCAAGCCAGGAAACTCTCCAGGAGCTGGGCCGGGGCTGGGCAAGGGTCCCCGGCACTCACCTAAGGGCAGCTCGAAGCGGGTGTCGAGGAGGATGCGGTGGAAGGTGGGGTCCTTGGTGCCGCAGATCTCGCTGTCCGCCATGATGACCTGGGAGTCCAGTGTCAACCACTCTCCAGGGCCCTCCTGGGGGCCGAGGGAGGTGTGTGGATCAGGTACCTGCTGCACACTGCCCAGCCGGCCCCCTACTCCCGTGAGATGGCCCCCCACCCCTACCCTGAGAACGGAGGTCATGTGCCCACTTTACACACGAGGAGCCCCAGAGAAGGGGCCCTGCAGGGTTAGGCAGGAGGGGTCCCAGCCTTGCACGGCCACTCCCTGCCTCTGACAAGGGTTGTGGGACTCTGACTTCAGATGAAAGCCCTGATCCTCTCATCCAGGGAATGAGCTCAACCCCTCGTTTAGAGATGTGAGCCTTTGAGAAAGTGGGGTCCATGCTGAACTTCCGTTTCTTCATTTCTCAAATGGGAATGGTCTTCAGTGGAATCTGCTTTCTGCTGAGGAAACTTTGGGTCCCCCTCTAAGGCTTCTTTTTGCACTCACTTGCCTGGACTATTGCACTCACTTCCTCCGTCTCCATTCATTCATTCAAAAACAAATGCTCCCTGGTGCCTCCTCCATGCCTGGTTCATGAGGGGTGATACCAGGGTCCCCAAGGGGCCCTAGCCACCAGTCTGGCCCCTGAGAAGCCCATAGTCCTGGGAAACTGAACTGGATACAGGCACCTCCAGCCCTGTGAGGTCGGGGCTAGGCCAGAGGGAGGGAGGGATCCAGGAGGGAGCTGAGAGGGCTTCCTGGAGGAGAGGGCATGGGAGCTGGGCTTAGAGGGTGATGGAAGGAAGGACACTTGAAGCTCAGGGAACAGCCTATGCAAAGGTTCAGAGGCTAGAATCTGTGAGGGGTGAAGGTTGGGGTGTAGGGACAGAAAGGAGATTAACAGACATGACCACCGCCTGCTGGCTGTGACACAAGGGCTGAGGGGCCATGGTTCTTGTCCAGGACCCTCCTCTGTGCTGGCGTAACCTTCCCCCTGCTGCCTACCTGGGGCACAAAATGCTAGTTGCCCACTTTATCCCTTCTCTCCTTCCTCCATAGTGAAACATGTTTAGCTGGGTCCAGACTGCACAGCTTAGGAATACATTTCCCAGAATCCCTTGCAGCTAGGTGGGGACATGTGACAAAGTTCTGGCCAATGGGATGTGAGCAAAGTGAACTGAGCAGCTTCCAGGTTGGGCCATCCACTGAGAGGGTGGGCCCCTTCCCTTTCCATGGCTGGAATGCAGGGGCAATGGTGAGCCTCAAGCAGCCATTTTGGACCACAGGGTGGAAGCCACATAGGCAGGAAGGCAGAGCAACAAGGTGGAAGGAGTTTAGGTCCTGGTGACTTTGGAACTATCGTGGCAACCTCAGATGTCTACATGGATGTCGTCAGGGGATGGGGGACAAATGTCCATCTTGTTCAGGACACTGGTATCTGGTTCTTTCCCAGGCACTCTTTCCCCACTCTCATCCTGCACGCCACTCACCTCATTGGACTGGCGGATGGTCCGCAGTGGGATCCACACAGTGCCCACCATTGTGTCCCAGATGAGACCCTTGTTCCACACCTCCACAGTCAGCCCCAAATCCAGGCGATTAATCTCGCTGTGGAAAGAGGAGAGGGGACACGAAGGGAGCAGGAGGGAGGGAATGGAGGCTCAGAGAAGTTAGTTCATTTGCCTGAGGACACACAGCACACAGCAATCCAAACCCAGTCCTGGGTGAGTCCTTAGCCAGCCACCATGGTAACAGAGTGGTTCTCATTTTACAGAGGGGACACTGAGGCCATAGAGGGATGTTACTAACTCAGGGTATCACAGAAGAACGAGGATTCCAAGCTGGGAGGGAAGGGGTGGGGATAGATGTTACACAGCTCCTGTACTTTCATCTCGAGGCCCTTCCTTGATCCCTCAGCCCCTGACAACACTGGCTAAGTGAGGGAGGAGCTCAAACACCCTCCATAGCTCCCCTTTGCCCCAGGATAAGGGCATCTGGGGCACTGCTGGCTTGCCCAGTGTCATCATCATCTAATCAGGTGAGGACACTCCTGGGTACATGCACAATCCCACCTCCAAGCACTGTCCCTCCAAGCCTCATCTGGAATCTGCCTATCTGGGGGGTGGGGAAACTTGGTGACTGTCCAGTTCACCGAATCTGCCAGCTTACCGAAGTCCTGTCCTCAGGAATGCAGTCCTTGAATATATCTGTCGACTGTGATCTGGTCACTCAGTAACTGGCTTTCAGTGAGTTGGGGACTACCCGGTCCCCTCCCATTCACATGTTGCCCAGGATTTGTAGGCTCCCCCCTTCATTCCTAAAATGTCCCTCTTCTGGGGCCTCTCATGTCCCCCACTGACAGTCCCCAGCCAGGCTGTGCTCGAGGCATAGCCTGGGGGTTGAGGGCTGCCTGGGTCCAAATCCTAGCTGTGACACATACATGCTGTGTGACACTGAGCAGGTGGCTTTGCCTCTCTGGGCTTCTTTTTTGTCATCTGTAAAGTGGGGATTACAGCAGCACTCCCCCTTCCCAGGGTTGTGGGCAATGCTGATTTAATCAAAGCATTTAAAGACTTAGGACAGGCCATGGCACACGTCACTGGCGTCGTCAGAGTAGTGGTTTGTAAATGGGATATCTGAGACCCTGCGAGGCTCCAGTTGAGGTGCAGGTCCAGGTCATTAATTCATTCAGTTAATAGACAGATATTTGTTGAGCACCTACTGTGTGCCAGCCAGGTCTTGTGGCATGGGGATCACAACGAGGACAGAGACCAACCCGGCACCACGATCCTGGAGTTCACAGTCTGGCAGATGTGGCCAGAAATGTGAAAACCCATAGAAATGACTAACAATTGATGGCCAGGCCTGGGAAGAACATGATGCTCTGAAATCGCAGCTTGGGGGAGGTGGTCAGGGAGGGCTTCACTGAGGAGGTGACACAAGCTGAGACCCAAAGGACAAGGAGCCAGTGGAGCAGGGGGAGCAAGTGCCAAGGCCCTGGGGCAGGAAAAAGTGGGCGTGTTGGAGGACCGTGCAGAGGAGCGGGGTGGCCAGGGCAGGTAAGCAAGGCTGGAGGGTGGGAGACGCTGGCGGGGGGCTGTGGGCAGGAGTGTGGGTTTTATCCCGAGGTCGACGAGCCATGGACAATTTTGGAATGTGGGAGCGACAGGATGTGATTTGCAGTTTTAAAAATATCCCCCTTGCTGCCTGGAGGAGAACAGATTGTGGGAGGCGGATGGCACAGGAGGCCAGGGCGGAGGCTGGCGGGCAGCAGGGGCTTGGCTGGTGGCCGCAGAGACAAAGGGAAGCAACTGGATTTGGGACTCGCTTTGTGGGCGGAGGTGATGGGCGGGCCGTGGGGCTCCCAGGTGGCCGGCTCTGCCCCCAGGGCCAGCGAGGACTGGCTGGGCGGGCGACTCACAACATGAAGTCCTGCTCCCAGCTGGGCTGGCTGCCGCGCACGGCCACGGTTGTGCTTTTCACGTTCTGCACCTTCAGGGTCACGTACGTGTTGAACTTCTCTGCGGCAACGAGAGCAGGGTCAGCACTGGAGCTCAGAGACGCTCTGGTGTCCCTTCCCAAGCGCTAGCTGATCGTCCTCATCCCCCAGAACGCTTCTATGCCCCCCACCCTCAGAGTGCAGGGGAGTGACGCCCGCTGGCTGCTTGGGAATGGCCGTGTCCAGCAGCCTTGGCTTTCCGCCAGGAGCACAGAGGCTTCCCACCAATGGGAACAAAAGTGAGTGCAGGAAACTCCTGCCACCTCTCTGGGTCTCACAAGCTCAGCGTCCCCCGCCCTGCCTCTTAGGGTCCTGGGAAGGGCCGTCAGCTCTGGGGGAGCCCCATCCCTGCCAGGGTCTCTGGGGATAGCTGGGGAGCCCTAGGGACCCCCACACTAACTGCTGGGATCCAGGGCCGAGGGCTGCCCTCCCCTGGTCTAATCCTCGTGTAATCCTACCGGGTGCTCCGCAAACATAAAGCCCAGACCCCTGCCCGGCCTCTCCAAGAGACAGACAGACAGCACAGAACAGGACAGCAGGAGAGTCCACTTACCTTGGGCACCATCAAACTTGGCTTTTTTGACTGTGGAGAGAGACAGAGATAGGGAAGGGGGCCGGGGGGAGATGTGGGCAGGAGAGAGACAGAGACACACAGAGATGCACAGAGACACACCAAGGTAGAGACATACAGTGAGAGAGACAGAGAGGACAGAGACACAGAGATAGAGACAGAGGGGGAGAGAAGACAACAACAGAAAGCAGGACAGACAGAGAGAGAGCAAACAGGACACAACAAGAAAGATAAAGACAGAAGTAACATCAGAGACAGAGACAAAGAGACAAGGCGAGGAGGAGAGACAAAAAGGAGGAGGAGGCAGGGACGAGAGGGAGAGAGAGAAGCCATCAGACAGATGAGTATAGGAAGCCCTAGGGTGGCAGGAAACTGGGGCCCTGGGAGCCGTCCCTGCTGCTCCTCCGCCCTCCAATGCATGTCCCCATCAGATTCCCCCAAGCTCCCCAGCCAGCAGTGCCTTCACCCACAAGCGGACAAGATTCAAAAGAAAGCTGAGCACATGTGGGAGAAGCCTCCGGCAGGAAGCCCTCCAGGATTGCCCCAGAGGAGGAAGGGTAGTTGAAGAGGAGGAGAAGAGAAGAGTGAGGAGAAAGACAACCTCCGATGAGTCCAAATCCCCTGCAAGGCCAGCGAGACCTCTCCTCCAATTCTTGGGCTTAGTCTGTCCTCCCAAATGCTCCCAGGGTTTGGGGTCCATGACTCAAAGGGGGCTTGGCCAGGTGGGACAGAACAAGACAGAAACCTGGCTCCCAGAATGCACATGGAGACATCCCAGTCCTGGCTGGAAGGTTGTTAGAGATTGTCCAACCCAGTTTGCCTGTGGGAGGTGCAACCCGAACACAGGTCAGCACCTCTCCCCCAAGGTCCTGTCTTCCTGGGTTTCACAGAACCCCACAGCCAGCCCCAAGGGATTCAAAGCCCTTCCACTCAGTACTGGCTTTTCTCACGTGATATTCAACTTTCATTGTCAACAACTCTCACACCCTACATTTTTTTTTTAAGAGACAAGGTCTGGCTCTTTCACTCAGGCTGGAGTGCAGTGGCATGATCATAGCTCACTGCAGCCTCCAACTCCTGGGCTCAAGAGATCCTCCTGCCTCAGCCTCCCGAGTAGCTGGGACTATAGGTACGTGCCACCACGCCTGGCTAATTTTTAAATTTTTTTTGTAGAGATGGGGTCTCGCTATGTTGTCCAGCTTGGTCTTGAACTCCTGGACCCAAGCGATCCCCTTGCCCCACCTCAGCCTCCCAAAGAGGTGGGATTACAGGTGTGAGCCATGGCACCAGCGTCACACCCACTTTTGCCCCCACATCTTTTTCTGCCATTCACTCTCCACCCCTGCAAAACCTGCTCCCACGCTGAACCTACGCTTCTGTTTTCTTCCTTCCTTCTCTTCTCCCCTTTTCCTTCGCAAATCAATCCCTTTGTTTGTGCAGGCAAAACACGCACATCTCACAAAACCCAAACCAACCATGAGACTACACAATGAGAACGAGGCTTTCTACTCCAGCCCTTCCTCCCCCTCCCCGACGCAATCAACATCCTCGCCACTCTGCTTGGAGCTAGGCCAGGCAGCAACAGCCGTGCACACGCACATTATTTTATTTCCTGCACAAATGGTAGCAGTCTCCACCCACTGTGCTAAACCTGCGTGTGTCTCAGTCCCTCTTGAAGTGTGTGCAAGTTGCAGGATAAATTCCTAGAAGCAGAACTGTGTTTCTGTAGGCAAATGCTGCAGCCTCCCATCTCGGTTTTGTATCTCTGTCTGCATCACTTGAATTTCTGTCTCATGAGAGCAGCTGAATGGAGCCAGTGAAGAGAGAATTCAGGAAAGTGAGGTGGCTCCAAACACGTCAGTAAATGTGGTTTGTTCCGGTCACGGACAGACAGGGGACCGAAGGCAGAAGGAAGGCATGCCTTCCTAAGCCAACACCAACTTCCCCACCAGAAAGACCCAGATTTTAAATGCAGATGACTCGGGTACCGTCCCCACCCCTGTGGAAGGTCAGGCAGGATAGAGGCTCTGGCTGCGAGTGGTGCTGTGTGACCCTGGACAAGTGAACCCCTCTCTCTGGGCCTCCATCTCTGCCTTATTCCATCTCTGTCTCTCTGTGCCTCTGTCTCCTCAGTCTCCCCACTCTCTCTCCATCCGTCTCTCTTTGTTTCCCCCTTCTCAGTTCTACTTTCCCCTACTGCTGTCATTTGCCTTTAGTCTCTCTGCCATCCTTGTCACCCTCCCTGCCTCCCTGGTCTGACACCACCACCGCCCGGCAAGCCCCAGCTCTTGCAGAGGGGGCCCGGCCGGGTCCTCAGCCCCAGTCGCAGTTGGAGGTGAGTACATGCGTGTGTGTCCCTCACCGAGGGCTCAGGGGAGGAGGGAGGGACGCAGGGTGAGGGTCTTGGAGGAAGATGAAAGGGCCCAAGCAGGGAGGGGTTCCCAGGACCGGAGGGCGCGGAGGAAGAAGTGTGCTCAGAGCAGGAACCAAGCCTTGCCCTGTCTCCCCTGGTCAGCAAATAGTCCCCGAGTCACCGTCCTCGTCGTCACATCCAGCCACCTCTCCACACCCACGCCGGGTGGCGGTATCGGGGTCAGCGGGGCGGAAGAGCCACCCCTCCCTGCTGGCTTCGGTCACACGCGCAGGCTATTTATAACGTGTGCGCCGCGCCGGTGGGAAAGGGGCGGGGAGTCTCCCGGGTTGGGGGGGGGGACCCACTGCTGTCCCCCTGTGACAGGCGGTGGCGACACCGCGGCTCACGTGCTCAGTGGCGGGTGCTGCTGGGTGCGGCCCCCCAGCAGCGCTGACTGATGAACGCGGCTACAGAGGCAGGTGCTGGCCGGGGCCAGACAGAACCTAGGGGTGGTGGAGATGGAGTTCAGGCTGCGGACCCCCGCGGGGACTGCCTGGCTCTGGGCCTCAGTTCCTGCGTCTGGGAAATGGGGGCGGGGAGCTGGCCGGCCTCAGCTTTCCTCTCCTTCCCTTCCTCCTGTCTTTCTCCTCCTCTTCCTTCCTCTCCCCCTTCCATATCATTATTAGATTAATAGTAGCCTCATTATTATTATTACTAGTGTCATCACTATTTCTATTATTTGGCTGGGCTCTAAGTGTGCCCCTGGCCTGGATTCTAGGATTCTACAACCCTGGATTCTAATGGAGGGGGATGCCGGTCTTGAGGCACTTGGTCCGTGACCTGCCGGGTGGGGGTGGGGGGGTGGGGGAGGGGAAGGATGGGGGTGGATACACTGGTCAAGGGAAGCATCTGCAAGCCCACCTGCCCAGGGCCGACATGATCAAATCAGCATGGCATTGGCATGGGGGGAAGCACAGAGAATCCAGAAATAGATCCTAGGACATGTGACAGTTTCATGTGCGATGTCGGCAGCGGACATTTCGGCAGGAGACGGATGGGCTTTGTGAGGAAGGGCGTTGGCCCCACTGGCCTTGCATCTGGGGGAGAGTAAATGAGGACTCGCATCTTCCATTGACAGAAATAACCCAAAGCCGGCACCAACAACCCGCAGCTCGGGAGAGCTCCAGGGATCAGGGATTTCTGTGTATGCTGTTTACCGTGTGGGACTTAGAACTAGGCCCAGGATATAGTAGGTGCTCATTAAATAGTGGACAAAGGAATGACGTCATTCCCTCCTCCAGCAGCCCCACGAATGGTGCGGAGACCTGCAGGGCGCGGGCAGGCGCTGTCCACGGTGCTGAACCCTCCGTTACTGCCCGTTCACTCCCAATGAACCTGGTTTCCTCCTGTCCGTGAGCCTGGGGACCCCTCTTGCAGCGCTGCTCAGGCTTGAGGACACAGTCGGCTCTTAGGAAATGTCCTACACTCATGGAACTCCTTCCAAAAAGCTTTTAGTCCCCATTAATAAAAACACCATCATTGATTTTCCATGTCTGTGGCTCACACTTATCCAGTCTTTCCATAGACCAGGTATCGTGCCCAGGGCTCTGTGTGTATCATCTCATTGGAGAGTTCTGGCAAACCTAGATAGTGGGTGGTAGGCGGTATCAGTGTGCCCATTCTACAGATGGGCACACTGAGGAATGGAGAGGATGTGGGACTTGCCAGGAAGTGGTGGAATGAGGGATTCAAACCCAGGCCTGCTGGACCTGAGGTGCCCTGTCTGGCACCCCACAGAGGAAGTCCCTTGTATGTGGAAGGAAAGTGAGCCCAGCTTAGGGGGAAAGCTAGGTTGCAACCCTGATGATGAATCAGAGCCAACCCTGGAGGGCATCCCATGAGGATGGTAGGAAAAAAGACCCAGGTGCACATCCTCCTAGCTGGGTGGTATCAGAGACTGAGTAGCTAGGAACAGAGGGACTTGTGAAGACTTCCTGGGAGAGAGGCATGGAAACCGCTGTGATGAATGGGGAGATTGTGACATGTCTGTTTACTGAGTGCATGAAAAAGAAGGCAATCCCAGGACAGATTCTCACCCCACAGAAGGGGTTGGCTGTCTCCCAGGTCTGGGGGATGAGAGGAGCCTCACCCTTCTCTCCCCACCCCCAGCAGGCTGTGGAGTCAGTCAGCTCCTCCTCTGCCTCTGTGACACCAGGCAAGTTGTTAAACCTCCCTGAGCCTCAATTTTCCTCATCTGTAAAATGGGGCTGCTGTGAGGATTAAACAGGGCACGGGCATAAAAATCCTCAACATCATGCTTGTAAAATGCTGCATAAATGGGGTTTGTTGTTGCTGCTATTATTTGTTGTGAAGCAAAGCCACTCTCACACACAGTTGAGGGTTTGTTCATGTTATTCATTCACCAGATATTTATGGAGCCTTTGAAACATCAAGTGGCCTGTGCAAAATGCTGTGAGGCACATAGGAAGGTCTGGAACTAACT
Source organism: Varecia variegata (assembly GCA_028533085.1). Classification (NCBI taxonomy): domain Eukaryota; kingdom Metazoa; phylum Chordata; class Mammalia; order Primates; family Lemuridae; genus Varecia; species Varecia variegata. The sequence goes on along the minus strand of CM052442.1, from coordinate 86,617,126 downwards.
GATCCCCCCATACTTTTGCCTGCGGTGTTCCTTCCACTGACAGCATCATCCGTCTCCCTTTTGCTTAGTTCCCCTCACCTTCTGAGACTCAGGCAAATGCGTGTGTGGGGGGGAATCAGGGCAGGCTTCCCAGAGGAAGAGAGCCTTGGACACTCCACTCCCTGGGTCCCTTAACCCTTCAGCATCTCTCTCACCCTAACTCCATGTGTGTGCGTGGGGGGATGGACAGTGGCTAGGAGTAGGGCTGGGTCTCCAGAGCTAGGGCTGGGCTGGGTCTCCAGAGCTAGGAATAATCTCTGGCATACAGTAGGTGCTCAATGAATGCTTTTTGAGTAAATACATAAGTGACTTCATGAAGGAATCAGGTAGCATTTGTCATTCACAGCCTCTAGATCCTGCCAAGACTGAGCAAGTGGATTAAGGGTTGAGGGGTGTGGCAGGCAGCAGGGTCCCACATAGACAAAAAAATGAAGTGAGGCAGAGACAAGGTCTACACAGAATGATCTGCCAAGTGTTGGTGCTGGGTGTGCATGCAAGAGCTTGCATTTGCCTGTGCTTGCTTGAATATTTGCAGGAAGCAGTTTTCTCATGTCACCAGGGCAGGCAGGGGCATGCACATGGATACATGTGTGCAAGCATGGAGGGACATGTGCTCACATGCACCATTTAAGTGCAAGTGGGGGTCTGCACATATGGGCCTGGGAATGGGGTGTGACTGCATCTGGGACATGCTGGTATGTGTGAGCTTGTGGATGATGTGTTAGGTGGAAACACATAAGTCGTTATTTGTGTATGTGCATGCTATACAGTTCTATGGCAGCTGCATTTGTTTACTTGCACATGTGTACACACTTGTGTGCAACTATACACATAAATGTATGTGTATATCAACATCCACTTGTTTAGAGGGGCTGCTTTGTCCTTGGTATGTGCTTATGTGTATATTGGTGTGTTTCATGGGATTGGGGGCCTTAACAGACATATAGGAGTGCATGTATGAGTGTTAGGGCATGAGGGGATCTTTATGTGACATGTGTATTGTGAACATGCATCAAACACATCCATACATGTGCCCGCAAATAGGCATGCCTGTGTTGCAGGGACCATGTCTGTGGTGGCAGACTGTGTCCCACGTGTGAGCATATGCCTATGTTCACACGGGCATGTGAACGCACACGTGTGTGCATGCGTGTGCAGTACGGGGCACATGGTCTGCACGGAGCCTTAGTGGATCTCAAGCCTTTTTGTTCCCACAGGGACAGTTTGGGTATGAATGTGTGTACAGGCAGACGTGGGTGGGCCCCTCCTTGTGGAGAGGGGGGCAGGTATTTCCTCAATTCCAAGGATGAGCTCTGGCCCCATAGAAAACCCCTCGCAGCCTAGCTTCACTCCTGCCCAGCCCAGCCCACCTCACCACTCCCATCTTCCGCCTACCCGCCTGCCCAGCCGTCGCCGCCTCCCCTCCGGGTCTTGCCCCGCCCAGCATTTCCCTATCCCCATCCCTCCCTGCCTCCTACTCATCCCCGCACCAGCCTGCATGGCTCTCCTTACACCTCAGGGCCCTGTGGCCCCCCCCAGCGACCCCCTCCACCCTGCCGGTGACTCCTTCCTGTAAAGTCCACCGAATCCGGCACAATCCTTCCCCCAGGCCTGTTTCTGGAAGCCTCATCCCTCTTGCCGCCCCTCCCTTGCGCCACCCCCGCAGACAAGCCTCCCGTTTGCGTCAGAGTTAGGGTGAGATCCCCACACTGGGCAAACCTTCCAGAGAAGCCCAGCTTGGAGGTCGTGAGCTGGGGCGGGGTGCGGGCGTGAAGAGAGGATAGAGTCAGCCGGGAGCACCCACTTCTGGGGGCCTCCTCCAGTGCCACTCCCAAGTGCTAGGCAACTCAGAGGAGGAGGACAGAGCAGCAGGCGGCCGGGCGTTCCCTTTCCCCTCCCTGCCCCTCCTCAGGCTTGATCTGTGGAGGCTGCAGGAGGGTGCCCTTCACTTCCCTACTCCCCTAATTCCAGACGCCTGGAGGCCATGGGCTGGATGAGTTGACCTCTGACCTTCGGGACCCTTTTCCACCACCCCCAGCCCTGTCCAGCAGAAACAGGTTCAGAGAAAGGGGGCCCCTGTCTCTTTAAGAACACCCGCGTCCACGCCGGCCCAGCCCTGCGCGATTTGCACTCGGAAAGCCGGGAAGCAGCCGCGGCGGGGAGCGGGCGGGGCTGGGTTTGTGAATGAAGCGGCCAAGGGGGAGGGGAGGGAGGAGGAGGGGCGGCGGCGGAGGTTCCCGGGCTCCCCGGCCTGCCCACCCGGGGTCCAGGCAGCATCCACACACTCCCCTGTTCCCCGTCGCCCCAGGTCTCCCGAAGCCTGACATCTCAGGCTGGGCCGACGCACCCTTTCCCCCACCCCAGCCTTCGTGTGGGTAGGAGTGAGGGGGGCGGACCCGAGTCCTTAAGCCCCCGGGGTTCAGACCTCGGTAGGCCTTGAACCCGGGCCAGCCACCACCCCTGCCGCCCAAGGTCCCCCAGGGCCTGAGTTCTCAACGTGAGCGCCCAGGAGCCTGGGTCCTGGTGGGCTGGCTTCTCCCCCATCCCAGGCATAAAGGTTGGGGGGTCATGGCCCTCCCGCGCCTCTCTCCCTCCCCCCACGCCAAGGCCGAGAGTGGGCCTGGGCGTGGGCCTCGGTGCAGATGGCGTTCTGGCCCCAAAATAGCTCCCCCCACGTCTCCCTCCCTCCCTCCCGCACAAAGTGGGTGAGGTGAAGACGGCCGGAGGGGGCCAGGGCGCACTGTCTTCCGCGGGTCGGCTCCCTGCTGAAAAAGCCAGGAACGTGTCTGGGGAACCTGAGGCGGCGGGAGGGGGACGCCCTCAGACCCCCAGTCGTAGCTGTCTCTGGACTTTGGGAGAGGTCTCCTGTCTCGCTCCACACCCAAGTCCTCTCCGCACCGGGGCTGGGGGAGTCCTGATGGCCAAGTCCCCCTACCCAAATCTTACATCCCTAGGGCTCGGAGAACCCTTCCATCGCCTCCCCTTCCAGTTCCAAGCCACGTCCGCGTCGGTGCGACCCGGAGTCCAGCCCACAGCATCGGACGCCTTCCAGCTACCCGCCGGACTCGCTCGAACTACCTAGCCCAGCCCCTTCCGCACGAGCCCCTAATAACCCGGTCTACACAGACGCCCCAGGCTAGATGGCTTCCAGGTAGAGCACCAGATCCCTGCCCGCGTCCACACGGGCCTCCGCGTTCAGCCGCGTCCATACGCCCCCCCAGCAGTGGCCACCAGGACCCCCTTAGGGCCCAGCCGCGTCTACATGGATCACCCCCGCAGGTGCTCCGCCGCGTGGACAAGGGCTACCCCCTCGAAAGTCCAGCCGCGTGTACTCACTCGGGCTGCCCCCTCTGGAGCCCAGCCGCATCCACGCGGACCCTGCGCCCAGCCCGTATCTACGCGGGTCTCCCGGCCCTCAGCCTCGCCTCCTACCTCCAACGCAGAGCAGAGACATGTCTCCGGAGTCGCCGGCGGGCCGGAGGCGGCCGGACCGGCTGGGGCTGGTCGGGCTGCAGCGAGGCTCACGCCGGGGCCCGGCCGCCGCCGGCCATGTTGGTTCAGCACCGGGGCGCGGACAGCTCCTGCGCGGCGCCGGCGGGGCGGAGGGCGGGGCTGGGGCGCCGCGGGGCGGGGCGCGGGGGGCGTTAAAGGGCCTGGCGCCGGCAGGGGCGCCCCTCCCCCAGGCCCCCCCCCCCCGCGACGGGGTGACAGGGCGGCCCCCACGCGGGTGCCTTTCTGTTCTGGGATCTCTAGTCCTCTAAGGTCTCTGTTTGTCTCCCTGACTCTGTTTATCTCTGTCTCTCCCTGGGTCTCTTCTACTCCTATGTCTGTTTCTGAGCCTTCCTCTGTCCAGTCCTCTGCGTCCTGTCTAGGTCTGTAGGTCTGTGTTCGCTCTCTCTAAGTCACCAAGACTATGGGTCCTTGCACACACTCTGACTCCATCCCATCCTTCACTCCACTGTGTAACTGGAAAACTCCTATTCATCCATCAATGCCCAGTCTGAACATCACCTCCTCTGGGAAGCCTTCCCTGACTACCCCAAACTGAGCCTTTACTCCTCCTCTCTGGACTCTCCCAGCCCCCATCCCTTCCTCTGGTTGGGCCCTGACCCCAGTGCAACTCTGCTTACCACCCTTCCCCACACATCTAGCTGGGCAGTTCTGTGTGGGCCCTTGTTCCACAAACACGTTCACTATGTATCACCAGCACCCAGAAGAGCACCAGAGGCTGAGCCCTGCAGGGTCTTCTGCCTCCAGCAAACAGGAAGGAGCTTCATAGAACGTAGGGTGTGCAGGGAGTTAGTTGTGAGACCTTTGTTCAAAACCCAACTCTGCTTGTCATCACCAGCATAACCTTGGGCAAGTCACCTGACTGATCTATGCCTCAGTTTCCCCACCTGTAGAATGGGGATGATAACAAGACCTGCCTCAAATGGTTGCAGGGGATATTATATGACTTAACACCTGAAAGAATTTGGAATCATAATGCCTAATAGTAACCATTTTTGTATCCCTCTCACTGCTTTTAAATTTTTTTACTCAATATCACTTAGACATAAGTAAGGAATAAGGAGCAGCCATGCCAGGCTTGGATAAAAAGCATTATCATCACAAGGGATGGTCCCTGTGTCCCCTCTCCAATCTCTTCATCCTTCCCACAAACTTTGTTTTTCATTATCCTCCTTCTTTTTTAAAGTTTTACCACAAGCTTGTCAGCAAGCAGTGCATGATTAAGTGTTGCATGTCTCTGAACTTTATGTAACTGGAATCAAATGTTCACACTCGTTACTAACATGTCATTGTTGTTGTTCAATGTGACCCTGCTGGTCAGCATCCTTGTTGCTGTGCGTGGCTGTGCAGCAGGCATTCCTCACTGCTGTGTAGAATTCCTGTGTGTATAGGGACCCAGGGCTTGGCCTTCCAAAGGTTCCATGAAAAATCACTGGCAAGATGTAGATTAATAGGAGGAAAGGTACACAAAGTTATGTAACATGTACACGGGAGACTCCGGGATAAAGACCTGAAGATACGGGGGGAAATTGTCCGTTTTTATGCTTTGGTTCAACAAAGTATGGATAACCATGTAGAAATATAATTGGACAAAAAAAGGTGGGCTCTAATGCTAACAGACTGAGTGGGGTTACCCAGCAAGGCCTGGCTGTCGAGATTCTTCTTGGCCCCCCTGAGCAGCATCCTTCCATCTAGCTGTGGGGCAGGACCCTCTGTGGAATGGGGGTCTTATGACCTGCAGCCAAACAAGGTAAGTCAAATCATTTAAGGCCAGTTTTACAGAATAGCTTTAGGTTTTATGGCTAGCTTCGGAGAGAGAGCATTTTGGTTTCTATGATCTGCCTTGGGGAAGAGGGATTCTAGTTTCTATGGCTGGCCTGGGGGGAGAATTGGACCAGGAGATATAGGAAGACGGGAGAAGGTCAGAGGAGAACTTTTGCTTCTGAGGCCTTCAATTTTGGGGTATTGTTTTCTGAGCCCCAACATCTGATATGACATTGGTTATTTATATCTTCTCCAGTGTGTGGACCTTTGGGTTATTTCAAGTTTGGGTCTACTGCAAAAAAAGCTTTTAGGACCATCCTCAGACTTTTCAGACTTGTGTGCTCGTACACACAGGTAAGGATGGCTGGGCCATAAAACACCCACATGCTCAGCTTCACCAGATAATATCACATTATTTTATTGTGAGTCCAGCAATTTACATCATACCAGTGCAGCGTAAGCACCAGTTGCCCCACGTTCCTACCAACACTTTGAATTGTCCAGGGGTTTCAATCGTGCCAGTGTGGGGGGAGTGAAGTGGTGCCTCATTTTGGTTTTGGTTTACTCTTTGATTGCTCACGAGGTTGGACTTTTACAGGAGTCCTGGTTTCTCCTTCTGGTAAAATGCCTGTTCAAGTCTTTTATCTATTTTTTAAAATTTTGACTGCCTTTTCCTATTGATTTGTAGGATTTCTTATGCATATTAGGTACAAATCCTTGTTGGTTTCATGTGTTGTAAAAATCTCCAAATTTGTAGCTTGTCTTCACTCATTTATTGTGTCTTTTCTGAAAAGAAGGTCTTAATTTTCTAATAGACTTTTTACTTGGGAAAAAATTTGAAATTTACAGAACAGTTGCTGAGACATACAGCTTCAAAAGGAACAGAGCATCTGCTATGCCCTTCACCCAGCTTCTGCTAACGTTAACATCTTATACATACATGGCTACCGGGTATTTGTCAGAACTAAAACATTAACATGGGCATTTATTAGTAGCTAAATTGCAGACTTTATGCCTGCAATCCATGCTGTGGCTGCACAGTATTTTTCACTGCTGTATAGTATTCCTTTGTGTGCGCAGGGGCCAAGGGCTTGGCCCTCTGAAGGTTTGCTAAAAAAGTTACTCACCGGATGCAGTGATTGCATTTCACTGGCTTTTCCACTCATGTTCTCTTTCTGTCCCAGGATCAAATTCAGGATCCCCCATTGCATTTAGTCATCGTGTCTCCTTGGTCTCCTCTGATCTGTGACAGTTTCTCAGTCTTTCCTTATTTCTCATGACCTTGACACTTTTAAAGAATACTTGCCAGGTATTTTGTGGAAAGTCCCTCAGTTTGGGTTTGTGTGATATTTTTCATGGTTAGGCAGAGGTTATAGGGTTTGCAGGGGAAGACCCAGAGGTGGTGCCCTCCTCGCCACACCACACAAGGGGCATCTGGTGTCTACATGGCATCCACCATGATGTTAACTTTGATCCCCTGGTGACAATGGTGTTTCAGGCTTGTCCACTGTCAAGTCACTATTTGCCCCTTTCCCTGCTCTATTATTTAACATTTAGAAGCAAATCGAGGAACTTAGGTTCCTCGAGGGAGGAGATTACACTCCATTTCAGGAGGGAGGGGTATCTACAAAGCCCTTCATTTTAAATTATATTTTAATTACCATAAAATACACATAACAAAATTAACCATTTTAAAGTGTACAATTCAGTGGCACTTAGCACATTCACAATGTTGGTGTGCAACCACCACCTCTGTCTAGTTCCAGAACATTCCCATCACCCCAAAAGGAAACCTTGTCCCTATCAGCAGTCACTCCATTTTCCCTGCCTCCCAGCCCCTGGCAGCCACTAGTCTCTTTCTGTCTTTATGGAATTAATTTTAAATTCTTCGGTTTGATTAATCTTTTCCTTTGCGGTGTAGGACACGCACATTGTGTCTTGCGTAGGAGAACTTTTCCTACCCTAGCACCATAAAGATCTTCTCAGAGCGTCTTCTACATTTTTAGAGTTTTGTCACTTACAGTCCTGCCTTGACTTCTCTTGGAACTGATTTCTGAGTGTGCAGTGAGATAAAGTCCAATTGCATATTTGGTCCACGGTGACAATCAATTGTTCCAGTACCACGTGATGAAACTGTCACAAAGCAAGTTTTTGTACATGTGTGTACTTAACAGTGGGCACTGACCAACCATTAGGCATGCAGTGCCTGGGGCTCCATTCCTGGCTCTCTCTTCTGTTCCAGGGCCAGCTCCCTCTGGTACTAACCTTCATGCTGATCACTGATACCTGGTGACCCGAGTCACTCACCTGGTTCTGCCTCCCCAGAGGCATCTGAGTTAGTTTCTGCCTTGTCAGCTTTTTGGGTTCCGTGGAGAAACCCAGTTGGGACTTTGGAATTGCACTGAATCTATAGACCAAATCGGGAGACCCAATAAACCTTCCGAAGTGTAAAAACAATGCATCTTTCCATTTATCTAGCTTTCAATAAAATGTATCACTTTCATATTTATTTCTAGATGCTTTGGACATTTGATGCTACAAATACATCTCATCAGATATTGTTTTTTTTTTTTTTTTTTACCTGTTAGTTGCAGAAGGGTAGAATAATGCAATTGGCTCTAGCATCTATTGAGCTTTCTCAAATTTTTGTACATCCAATAATTATATTTGCACATTCTTTGGGGGTTCATTGTACACAAGGATGTCATCTGGAAATAAAGACACTTTCCTGTCTTGCTCTGCAGTCTTTGGACCTTTCATTTCTTTTTCCTTCAGTAAAATGCCAGGCACCGTGGTAACAGGCATCCTCCCTTTGTTCCTGATCTTAGAACGTTTCAGCGTTCACTATTGACCACTCAGATCCAATTAATTCTTAAGCCCTGGTGCCCCACTTCGTTCCCACCAACAGCTCACCTAATTCCAGAGCTATTGATTGGAGCCGTCTGGTCCCTCCACCAATTATGCCAGACTTCCTCCATCATCTCTGCCCTCTCGTCTCTGCAGCTTGCGCTTTCTCTTCCTCATGGCCCGGCGGCATTTGTGCCTTTTGCTCTCTGTGACCCTCTGTGTCTTTCTCTCCCTGTTCTGTCCTGGCTTCTGATGTCATGCTCTTTCTCCACCATCCTAGGAAACCCACAAAGAAAAATCACTGAAAGAGAAGTGATGGCAGACAGTGCATAGACTGGGGGAAAGTACAACCCCCTCCCCCTGTGTGTGGTGAGACCACACACGAAAGCACACACATCCCTGCCGCCCTGCCAAGCTCCAGGGGCCTCCTCGTATCAAAACTCGCCCATCTTTATGCCAACAGGAGCGATGGAGACATCTGGGCTTGGGACGAGAAGGGTTCCCCCCCACAGCATCTGCAGAGCTCAGCCTTTTAAGAGAGAAGGGACAGAGCTTTTTCTAGCAGCCCCGGCCCAGGGCAACCATGCCTGGTCGTCAAATAAACTCCCAGTCCTCACTGGGCACATCTGATGTTGCTGGCACTGTGCAAAGCTCCAAGGGCTGGATAGACATGGATGAGATGTCAATCAGTTCGTTTAGCAAACATTTGTTGGCACCATCTGGATGCTAGGAACTACGCTTGTCACCAGGTTCTACAAAGTGACATGGCTCTTAGCACAGGGGCGGAAATGAATAGGCCTGCACAAAGGAAGTCAAGGGCAGTTATGAGGACGTGACAAGGACCCAATAAGAGGGAGGAGTAGGGGGGAGGAGCGGGGGAGAGGCATTCACTGAGCATGTGCAAAGGCTAGGAACCTAGGAGGCCAGTGTGTCTAGATATGAACAAGTGACAGGAGGAGACAGGAAAAGGGAGGACTGAGCAAGGATTGTTCAGGGCTCAGGGGGCAGGGAATGCAGAAGGGTCTGGGATTTACTCTGAGATGGACAGAGACAGAGACAGAGACAGGGAGACTAAGACAGGGAGAAATGGAGCCATTCCCTCCACAGCGTCTGCTGAGCTCAGCTTTTTTTGTTGTTTTTTGGGTTTTTTTTTATTTTTAGAGACAGGGTCTCGCTCTGTTGCCCAGGCTGAAGTGCAGTGGTGTCATCACAGCTCCCTGCAACTTCCAACTCCTGGGCTCAAGCCATCCTCCTGCCTCAGCCTCCCGAGTAGCTGGGACTATAGGACAAAGCCGGAAATGAGCCCAGCAGGCCCTGAGGCTCCAGCCAAGCCCAAGTGGCCAGTCACCAAGGGCTTGTTTTCATCCATGTCCCCCCAGCCCCAGACCCCTCTCTGATGCCCCCGAGCTACACTGGCAGGGGGGGTGAGCACTGTGTGCTGAGAACAAAATCAGCACACAGTAGGCACTCTATAAATGTGAATGAGTCAGTACATGTCGGAGGGAGAAAGGGAGGGATGGAAGAGGAGAATGGCGGGCAGTTTGGCAGGGATGCAGACTGCGAAAGGTCTCCTGGCCGCAGGGAAGAGTGCCAGTTATACTCTAAGGGTAATGGGGAGCCATGGGAGGGCTTTGAGCACCGGAGGGGCATGATCTGCTTTATGATTTTAAGAATCCTTCTGGGGCTGCTGGGAGAAGCAGGGATCGCCAGGGACAGGAGTGTAGGCGGCAGGAGGCCAGGGCAGCTTCCAAGAGGGATACAGTAGGGTCTGTGGGATTGTGGAGAGGCTCTGGTTAATTCTGGAGCCTGAGTCCACAGGATCTGCTGCCAATGGCTGGGACACGTGGGGTAAGGAAAGAGAAGTGACGAGAGTGAGTCCAGGGGTCAGCACCTGGGCCACTGTATGACTGGGGCCACCGACAGGATGGAGAAGGAGCAGATCTCAGGGAGAGAAACTGGGAGCTGTGTTTGGTCTTGTGAGTTGGTGACACCTACAAGGCACCCCAGTGGGAACATCCAGTGCCCCTGGACACTTCAGTCTGGGGCTCGGGGATGCAGCGTGGGGCTGGAGATACCAGCAGGATGGTCATCAGCATGAGATGGGGTGTGGCCACGTGGGGCAAGAGTGTAGACAGAGAATAAAGACCACCTGGCTACCAGGACCAGCCAAAGCCAAGACATCAAACCCAGGGCTCCACCCTCCACACCTTTGTCCACTCCCAGGCCAGTCCCTGTTGTCAGGCCAGCAGCAATGTTATGCAAGGAACACGGAATTCAGGGCCCTTGCGACTGGCATAGGCCCTCCTCTTCTTCCACATGCGCATTTTATGGATGAGGAGACTGAGCTCCTGAGAGTTTGGGCAGTGAGGGGGGCAAGGCTTGGATGTGAAGGGAAGCTGGACCGACTGTCAGCACAGACCATTTCTGCAATGCAGTCATCCGTGTAATCATTCAATCATTCATTCATTCAACAAACACAGCCTGGATCCATGCCCATGCCCATGCCGTGCCCAAGGATGGGGGGGTCTGGGTGGGGGTACGTGGCAAGAGAATGGAAACTCTAAGGTCAAGGCTGGGACAAAGGAAGGGCGAGGGGCTAGGGAGGAAGGAGGCTCTGATTGGGATGTTGGGAGAGGCTTCCTGGAGAGCAAGGAGGATCTCACTGAGCACTCTGGAACTGGAGGAAGGGTATTCCTGGCAGAGGGAAGGGCATGTGCAAATGCCCTGAGGCTGGACATCCTCCTGGACCTAGTTGTGTCCCTCAGGCCAGCTGTGATGAAGAGAAATCAGGGAGGGCAACCTTGTTTTATTGTCTTTAAAATGGGGATAGAAACTTGTTTCCCAGAGCACTAAATGGGACGAGGGATCGCCCCGCAGGGCTGTAGGGTGGAACTAACTCAGAGGCGGGGCCCAGCCCAAAGTCCCCAGAGTGATCCCCTGGCTAGGGGTAGCTGGAAGCCAGGGACCCTGTGAGGGGAGTTAAATTTATTCAACTGCAGTGTGCCAGGCGCTGAGCAGAACTCTACCAATGTTCACTCGGTTAATCCCTATAATAAAGTTTACAGCTGGAGAAACAGAACAGAAACATTAAGTCACTGGCCCAAGGTCACACAGCAGCCAAGTGGCACAGCTGGGGTTTGAATTTAGGAAGCCCAGCTGAGGCCCATAAGCCCTATACTCCACTGGCTCTACTTTCCCTAAATTTCCTAACATGACAGTTTTTTAAAATCAAAGAAAGCAAGGAATTCCTCTCAACCCTTCTTCCTGTGCACCTCACTTATGTGCCATATGCGGAGGTATGATCATCTCCATTTTACAGATGGGGAAACCAAGGCACGAAGGATTGATGCTGGGAGCCAACATGGTGCTATGTCCAACTCGAGAATCCTAGGAGCATGTGGGACTTGTCCACGGAGGGGCCCGCACCAACCTTGCCCTCTGCAGCCTCCAGTACACTGCACGCACCCCACCCCCACCCCATGCCACTGCCCCAGCCAAGTCCTTAGATCTTCCCAGCTCAGGCCTGCACCCCCATTCATACAGCCCCTCCAAGTCTTGCTTCCCCACCCCAACTTGGCTGGATACCAGCCTGGGGGGCGAGGGGAGGAAGGGCTGAGGACCCTCAATACTGGGCTTCTCTACCCTTTGACAGATGGGAAATCTGGATCAGAGATGCCAAGGCATTTGCCTAAACCACCCAGGCAGTAGGAGGCACAGCCGGACGCCAAGCCAGGGCTTTGGCCTCTCATGCCTATGGGACCACCATAAGGCATTGTCAGGCAGGGCTGTCTTGGCCCCTCGGTGCCCACAGCTGGCACTCGAAGGCCCGATGAAATTGTCTGAGACCCTGATGCATGCACGCTTTGGCTCCAAAATGCAGAAAAGGAATTGTAAAGTCCAAATGAACAGATGTTTAATTATATTCAGGAGCAGGAGGTCAACTGTAGTTAGGGTTAAATCTGGTGCATCTGAAAATAGGCCCGGGGTTCGCTATGCTCTCCTTGGGAAGGCCTCAACCAGGTCGTTGCCGGCTGTCTGCTCAGAGAGCTACCTGTAACCAGTTGATTTCCAAAGCACAATGATAAATTACGAGAATCAATAACACCAGGTGAGCGCGGAGCATGTGCTGGCTGGGCCCTCTGGCTGACCTGGCCTCAACCGCGCGTGTTACGACGGGGTCAATGGGAAGGGTGAGGAGGGTACCTTGGTGATCGGGTCTGAACGCGGCCCTGCTTGGGAACCAGACCTGGGCGGGGATGGGAAGCGGGGTCCGAACCCAGTCCGGTAGCCTCCACCCGACCAAGACTCTGCTTGCATCCCGCTACGCGTCTGGATAGCTTGGACCGGAACCGCCTCGCCCCGGCCACGCCCCTTTGGCAGCCACTGATTGGACCAAGGCGCAGCTGGCAACCAATGAGAGGGCACAGTTCGAAAGCTCCGCCCACAAGGTCCTTCTCGCATGGTAATTGGCCCTTCCGCCTGCCTGTCACTTCTGGCATCCTCTGGGCTGCAGCCTCCCTGGAAGTTCCTAATTCCTCCGCCGCGTCTACCCCTCAAGCTTTTGCACGCGCTGCTCCCACCGCGGGAAGCACCCTGTACCCTCTCTTCTCCAGGATGAGCTGCTTTCTCTCCGTCGCTCCGCCGAAATGCCCCTTCCTCCCGGAAGCCTTCCCTGACTGCCAAGCCTTTGTGGAGGTCAGCTCTTCTCATCGCAGCGGTTTTCTTGTCTGTTTCCCCGAACGCGCGGCAAGCTTCTCCAAAGCCGGGACTGGGTCCCACAAAGCATTGTCTCTCCACCGCCTGGCACATAGCGGACGCTCAAGAAATACACGTCAAAGGGAATGATCAAGGAATTAATCCGGTCTCAAAGACTGGGGAAACACCGAGAGTCCCCCGTGGGTGGAGCTTTGGTGGGAGCCCGAGCTGGGGTAGCTGGGCCGGGGGGGGAGTCCCCATTTCTGGGGGCATCTTCTTTGCGCTAGCTAGGGGACTATTGGAGCGGCAGGGGACCCCCAGAGAAGACTGGATTATAAACAGAATGCAGTTTCCCCCGCCCCCCACCCCATCCTGGCGATTTTACAAAATAAACTGCTTGCCAGCCAGGCCGCTCCCAGCCTCTCCTTCCCCTTTTGAGACTATAGCGTGTTTAAGAGCCCAGGCCTTGAAACTGAGGGCCCCTGGGATCAAATCCTGGGTCTGCCACGTGCTGTCCATATGATCTTGGCCACATGATCTTTCTGGGCCTCAGTTTCCCCACCTGTCGTCCTTTCAGTCTCTGAAAATTACACGTTAATCTGGGGAAATGCTTGGAACCGATTCATAGCCATTTTTACAGTTCATTTTCCATGTTCCCTTTGTTCCCACACCTTCCAGGGTTCCTCATGGCCTTCAGAATAAAAGCCACACCCATTTCCATGACCCAGGAGGCCCCACATGGCCTGCTGCTCATGGAACTTCCTGCCCTCACCTCCCTGTGACTCCCTGTCACTCTGCGGTCTCCTCGCAGCCTTCAAACACACCCAGCTTCTTCTGACCTCAGGGCCTTTGCACATGCTCTTCCCTCCACAGGGGATGCTCTTTTCTAGTGCTCCTCTACCACTGTCCCATATTTGTGCTCAATTTCTCCTCTTCCCTTAGGTCCTGGTTTGAGCATTACTTCTCCCAGCGAAGTCTTCCTAGAACCTTCTAGGACTGGTTGGAATGTCCCTGTTCTATTCCCAAGTCCCTGTTCATCTGGGATGCATGGACCTCCATCCACAGGCAAAAAAATTGAAGTCCCTTCCATCACCACCACATGGCCAGGCCCATGGCAGCGGGGGTGTAGGCATTATGCCTGTTTTTGCTCTTATATATCCCACCTGGGGAAACTGAGGCCCCACTGCTGGGAGGTGGATCAGAGCAGGTCCAGGCGTCTCTCTGAGTCAGAATCAGGTTGTCTCGACCTGATTTAACCCAAGCCATGTATTTCAAATCAAAAATATTCAGCACCATCTCCTGCTCTGGGCAAATCAACTGGAAACACACCCTCCTCCCAAGAGACCCCTGCTGGTCCCCTTGGGAGCCCCTGTGCTCCTCTACCCAGGGTGATTCCTGCCTCCACCTCTGCTTTGCACCCATCTGTGATCCCTTGGGGCGTCTGTATCTGGTTCTGTCTCCCTGAGCCTGGAGGATCCTTGGGGCCAGGCTGGGGTGAGGGCAGCATAGAGGCTTGGCTGGGGGTGAGGAGGTATTTGTTGAATTAATGAATGCATCATCTGCCTGGCAGACTCCTATGCACTCTTCAAAAACTCAGTTGCAATGTTCCTTTTTTCAGGATACTTTCCCTGTCTCCCCAGGGATACTCCCCACTTCCCCAGCTCTTGGCTTCACCCTCTAGCCCAGCCCTCACTTCACAGAGCTGGGGGACATCTGTGTCCAGCTCATCGTCCTCCAGAATGATGTTTCCTTGGGGACCAGGACTTAGGCCATTTGGGTGCTCCAGCAGCACCCAGCACAGGAAAGTTGTCAGGGCGTGTCAAATGAATGAATGAGTGAATGAACAAATGAACCTGTTGCAGGGCCTGGAGTCAGATGCCGGGTGAACCAGGTGAAATCATAGCTGATGCATCAGTCACTGAATCTGTCTCTTGCCCTATCTGCAGCTCACTTTCCCATCTGCTAAGTGGGTTAACTCAGAGCCTGTGCGCAGGCTGCTGCAAAGATGAAATGAACTAACACACAAATCTTGTGACCTCAGGCTCCCTCACAGCCCAGACCAGGAGTGATTCACACCGAAGACCAGTGACTTTGGTCCCCTCCCCCGCACCCAGAACAGAAGTGTGGCTTAGTGAATGTTAATAAACAAAGGTGATCAGATGGGGCGGGGGGTGAGGGCGGGGGGAGGCCAGAAAGGCAGATATGTTAAAAATCTGACAGCCTGAGTGTTCAGGACATGAGGTGACATGGCCTCCCTCATGGGCCGCTTGAGAAACAGTCTGGCCATTTCTTACCCAGCCATTCCACCCCGGGCACTCACTAGGGAGAAAGGGGGACGGACATTGACCAAAAGGCTCAGAGCCGCTTTCTCCACGATAGTCCAACCTGCAAACCACCCAAATGCACACCAACAGGAGAATGGATAAATACTAAAAACCTGATACCCGGTGGTTATAATTTTTTTTAATGGGGAAAAAACCCACCCAAGTGTTGGCGAGGATGTAGGGATATTGCACTGCTGGCAGGAGCGTAACATGGTGCACCTGCTGTGGGAAACAGTCTAGCAGCTCCTCAAAAAGCTAAACGTGGAATTATCATGTGACCCAGCAATTCTACTCCTAGGTATATACCAAGAGAATTGAAAACAAGTGCTCAAAGAAAAAAAAATTTTTTTGTTTTTGAGACAGGGTCTCGCTCTGTCACCCGGGCTAGAGTGCAGTGGTGTGATTATAGCTCACAGCAACCTCCAACTCCTGGGCTCAAGTGATCCTCCCGCCTCAGCCTTCCAAAGTGCTAAGGTTACAGGTGTGAGCCACCACGCCCGGCTCATACAAAAATTTGTACACACATTTTCATAGCTAAAAATAACCAAATTGTAGAATCACAGTAGCCAACAATCACAAAAGTGGAAACAACCCAAGTGTCCATCAACAGATGAATGGAGAAGCCAAATGTGGTCCCACCATGCAATGGAATATTGCTCAGCCGTGAAAGGCACGAAGCACCGATCCACATTACAACGTGGGTGCGCCTAGAAAACATCCTGCTGCGTGAAAGGAGCGAGACACAAAAGGTCACACACTGTACGAAAGGTCCAGAATGGGCAAATCCTTAGAGACAGAACAGTGGGTTCGTGGTTGCCAGGGGCTGGAGGAAGGGCAAACAGGCACGAGTGAGTGCTGATGGGCATGGCGTCTCTCTTTAAGACGATGAAAGTATTCTGGAACCAGATATTAGGGAGGGCGGCACAATATCATGAATACTCTCAATGTCACTGAATTGTACACTTAAAGTGGTTAAAATGGTAAATTTTATGTTATGTGTATTTTACCATAATAAAAAAAGAACAACAACAACAAAAATATATTGGCAATGTGGAATACTACACAATCATGAAAAGGAAAAAGCGCCTACTCCTCAGCACAACATGAGCCAGATCCAGATTTGTGTAGGTGAAGTTCAAAACCAGCGAACTCTCCTGCAGTGACGGAGGCCAGGGCAGTGGTCACCCTGGGGGAGGGGAAAATTAACCAGAGGGTCATAGGAACCACCAGGGCCTGATGATGTACCTGAGGGCTTGATGATGTACCCTGATCTTGACCTGAGGGCTGTGAGTGTCACTAAGCTCCACTCGTGACATTCACGAATTTGACCATGTCTATGTCAAACCGCAGCAAAAATGTTAAAGAGAAAAGAATTGCCAGGAGAAGAAGATGAAAGCCTCTGACAGTCCTGAGGGCCCGGGTTCCATTGTCTCCACAGATGCCATCACCTGACCCCTCCGTGGACTGCTGACTTGGAAACAAGCATGAAGCTAGGCGTGGACAAACAGCAGTCCCATGCCTGGGATTTCAGAGATGGTCCCCAGATGTTTCTCAATCTCTGGTGAAATGCTCCCCACACTCCCCACACCAGGGTCCTCAACCTGGGGAACACTTTGGGACAGGAAGACCTCAGGGCTTCAGAACAGTCAGGACATTAGCTCCCAAAGCCCAAGGGGAGACCTTCCCCCCAAATCAGACCCCCGTGGTGGAGGCACATCTTGGCACCTCGGGCCCTTTAAGACCAACTAGAATTAATACCAATTATAACTCACAGCCTTGGACAGGAGAGGGTGGACTTCAGTGAGAAGCGCCTGGGCTCAAATCCTGGGCCAATGACTAAGTACATGCGAAGGAATAAGTGAACGAATGAATGGTAGATAGACAGGCCTTTCATGCCCATTCGCAAGTGTGGGTCACGCCCTTCTCAGATGCCCAGCCTTGTCCTGCATGAGCTGGGGACAGATAGAGCCCGACACAGATGCTCTCATCCCCATGATCGCTCAGAGCAACAACAGGAAATCACAGGCAGTCGGGCCTCAGGGAAGGGAGCCAAGGGGCCAGGACAGAGGAAGGATGTCAGGGCCAAAAAGAGAGAGGAAGTGGAGTAGACGGCACGTGGCCAGCGGCTGTTACACACTGGCCAGAGAGGAAGTTGGGCTGAACAACCCAGATAATGAACAGCAGTGGGAGGCTGACCCTGCTTCCCAGACCTTTCCTATTACTGACCTGATTTGCTTTGCATACTTCTGGAGACAGGCAGCTCACTCCTGAGGAAGACAGCTCAGTCCTCCCCTGGTATGGGCGACTGTCCAAAAGTTCAATGCAAGATGATTTGTCAAGTAGAGGCTGCTATAGGTACAAGGGCTGAAGGAGATTGTTTGAGGGAGAAAGGGGTACCCATGTGAGAGCCACACAGGCAGACCCACTTGGGATCGAATCTGCTCTACCATTTACTTACAGGCCTGGCAACTTCATCCCTCTAAATCCCAGTGTCCTCACCTTTCCTCTGAAATAACCCCAATAACAGTGCCTACCTCACAGCTTTGTGCATGTATTCAATGAGCTAATGGAGTAAAATGCCTGGCATACAATAGGTGCAGGATAAGTTATCCTGCTCCAGAACGAGCGCTTCCGATGTGTCCCAAACACACATGTATTTTCTCACCTCTAAAACTCTGCACGTGCTGTAACTTCTGCCTCAAGTGCTCTTGCCCGAAGACCACCCACATCCGGCAAACTCCTACACATCCTTCAAAGCCCTACCTTCAGGATACATTTCTTTTCTCTTTTCAAGCCCTAACCTGGAGAGCTGGGACGAGCCATCTGCCCCTGGGTTCGACTGGGCCCACTGCCACGTGATGTGAGTTCCCCCAGAGCCGGGATTCTCACTGACACGTGATAGGCACGCGGTCAAAGCTTGCTGAACGAATGAATGAATGGATGGTCATTTGGCGGGGCGGCCCGAAGTGGAGACCCGGCCACCCACCAACCGCTTTGGCGCCCCCACCCCCTGCTATCCACGACGTCAAGGGGCTTGGAGGGGGCCTGACAAAGGGGTGAGGAGGGGCTTCCGGGCGGGGTCTCCAGCACTTCCGGTACGGCCCCTTTAAGGGGCGGGCCCCGGGGCCGGCCCTTCTCGGGCAGGGCGGCGCAAAGATGGCGGCGGCGGCGGCGGCGCCGAGCTCGCTGCTGCTCGTGGTGGGCGGCGAGTGCGGGTGCCCCGGGCTCCTCGCCTACGTCCTGGAGGAGCTCGAACGAGGTCGGGCCGACCCGGCGGCGCGGGAGCCCGGGAGGCCGCGCGTCACGGCCCGGGGTCGGGGCGTGGGGCGGAGGAGCCCGGGATCCGGGGCGTGGGCGGGCCGGGGCTCGGCCTCCCTCACCGTTAGGCTCACGGCGCCGGCAAAGGCGGAATGGCGCCCGTGGAGGAAGAGGCGTCGGGCCTGGACTGGGCTGTCCCGTCCCAGCTTTGGGTGCAGACGCGGGAGGGGACACGGGCCTGGGCTTTGGGATCGGCTTCCCGCCTGACAGGCCCGCCCGCGGGGGAGGGGAGCGTCGCCTTGAATCCCCAGGTCTTAGCAGCCTGGACGTCCTCGGGAGAGGAGCAGATATGGAGGAGGTCAGGCCTGGAGCCCCGGGGCCCACTTTTTGTTGCTGCACGGGGAGCTGCTAATTGGGGTGTGGGCGGGTGCAGCCTGCCCGGGGGATTTGGCACCGAGGGAGGTGAGTCATGGGTGCACCTGTAAGGTTCACCTGTAGCCACTTGGCACGGTGGGACTGGCAGGCGTGGTACACCCCTGGGTCTGGAAGATGGTTATTCCGCATCCCTTGGAACGTTGTATGTAATATGGGACAGCAGCACACATCTCTGATCTTGTGCTTGGGGAATGTTCCCTGAGCACCCGCTGTGCACTAGGCCTTCCTGCCCTCACAGGCCTCAGGGTCTGGTGGGGGGATGGGCCCAAAGTGAAGGAGGAGATTGAACAAGTTTTACGCTTACATGGTGTTAGGATGCAAAGAGAGGACAGCTGGTCTTAGCACCTGAAGGGTGGTGACACAGAGGGAAGGGCCTCTGGGCAGAGGGAACAGGTGGGGAGGCAGGGGGCCAGGCCTCCAGGCAGTGGGAACAGCTGATGGAAAGGCATAGAGTGGAAACGTGCCCTGCAGGACATAGAGGAGGGGGAGATGGGAGAGGTGGGGACTCTGTTGCTGATGTCCTGAGTTTGGTCTGTAAAGTGCTTACATGTGCTGTGGGTTCCTTGAACCAGCTGCCGCAAGACCTGTGGGTATTGGGTGGTTCGAGTCTCCAGGCTGCAGCGAGTAAGAACAGGTGGGAGGGGCCTGGGGTGGGCCCCGCCCACCTAGTGCTAGTTATTGAAATATTTTGGTACCTGGGGGGCCCAGCTGAACTCCCGGTTCCCACCAGGTGTCCGGTCCTGGGATGTTGATCCTGGTGTCTGCAGCCTCGATGAACAGCTCAAGGTCTTTGTGTCCCGACACTCAGCCACCTTCTCCAGCATCGTGAAAGGTGAGGCTGGTGTCCCCATGTGCCCTGGCTGCTTCCCTTCTGTGTGTTCATTGGGCAAGTGCTCGAAAAGTGCCAGCTATGTGTCAGGCATTGGGGGGGTATCACTACTGCAGTAATAATACAGCCAGGGCCTTCTGAGTGCTGAACAGGAGCAAGCCCTGACCCAGAGATAACTCCTTTGGTCCTCAACAGCCCACGGGCAGGAACTAGTGTTTTTGTCCCTGATTTACAGGTGAGGAGACCTTGGTGTCGAAGGGGTGGAAAGTCCTCCGAGGAGGTGGCTTTTTGGACGAGACACTGCTGGGGTGGGAGTATCAGGTGGAGGGAAGGGCCCCGGCAGTGAGACAGAACATCTGGAAGGTGGGGTGGGGGTCACTGAGCCACCCCAGAGGATGGCATGTGGGCCCCTTGTAGGCGGGGACCTGATCTGGTTCACGGCTCTGACCCCTGCACATGGTGGTTACACAGTAGGCGCTCAGTAGATGGAGAACTGAGAAGGAATGAAATCAAGAAGGGCCCCACTCTGCGAGAAGCTCCCTGGGGATCCTGGGGTGACCCATTGCGAATAGGGGCACTTGGTGAGCAGGGCTTGAGTGTTGCCTGCACCTCTCCCTGCTCTGGCCTGCTGGTTGAGTCACCTCCTAGCTGCTACTGGAGGGGAGGGGAAGGAAGTGTCCGTCCTCATTGTCCCGGCAGGTCCTGGTGGCTTCCTGACCTCTCTTGGGGCAGGGAGAGGGGCTGAAAATACTGTCTGCTTTATGCGACCTCTGCAGCCACTTCCCCTCTCTGCCTTGGTTTCTCCACCCGAATGGGACAATATCTGTGTGATAAGAAGCATGACAAACACGACAAAGGTTGGCCAGCGCTAGGGGGTCATCGCCTCTCCAGCCACAGGGGCTGGAGCTTTGTGTTTAAAACACATCTGGGTTCTGGGAGACAGAGCTGGGTCAGGGTTCCAAAAGCAATCAACCCCGTGCCCTGCCCCACCCTGTCCAGCCTCTGGGCCTTTGCCCAGGTTGTCTCTTCTTCCAGGTGTGCCCTCATTGACACCCCTCCCATCCCACCCCCGGCCCTGGGCTTCTTGTCTATAAGATGCGGGTGACGATGGCATCCACCATTGGGCTGCCAGCTGCCAGCGAAGCCCGGCTCACGGTGGGGGCCTCTTGTTACTGCCATTTCCAGTGTGAGGCCTGCTGGGTCAGGTTTGGGTGTCCTGTCCTTGCCTCTTCCTGACCTGCAGCTCTACCGTGTGTCTGTTAACGCCCGTATGACCCATGGGTGGGTTCCCAGAGGGGTTTGTGTTACTTGTGGGTCACTCGGGGAGGCAGGATTTGGCTCCAGGGCAGTCTGACCCCACAGGCCAGCGGAGCCTGCATCACCGCGGAGACACCGTGGAGACCCTGGTCCTCCTGAACCCATCAGACAAGTCCCTATGTGACGAGGTAGGGAACAACTGATGTCCTACAGGGAGAGGCTGTGGGGACTGGTATCATCCCTGTCATCATCTCATGTCCCCATCTTCATACCACCTAAAGTCCTCTCCTTGAGACACCCAGCACCGAACCCAGGGGCGGGAAAGGCTGGCGTTGAGGGGGGAAGCACTCACAGCACAGGGCCCGGGGTGGCACGGTTCTAGAGGTGGGAGGCAGGGCCCAACTGATGTTTGTGTCCTGTGAGTTCCCTTCAGCTAGGCCACAGTACTTGTGTGAGTTGACTTATTAATATTAATTGGCTCGTGGACATCTGTATCCTTCTCGCAATTATATATCAAAAAGATGGACGAGGCTGGGTATGGTGGCTCTCGCCTGTAATGCCAGCACTTTGGGAGGCCGAGGCTGGAGGATGGCTTGAGCCCAGGAGTTCAAGTCCAGCTGGGGCAACACAGCAAGATCCCATCTCTGCAAAAAATAAAAAATTAGCCAGATCTGGTGGTGTGCACCTATAGTCCTAGCTACTGGGGAGGCTGAGCCAGGAGTTTGAGGCTACAGTGAGCTCTGATGATGCCGCTGCACTCCAGCCTGGGCAGCAGAGCCAGAGATCCTTGTCTCCAAAAAACAAAAAGCATTGGGACACCCCACTAGAGACCCTCTTACAGGTTGATTCCTTTGATCAAAAACGTTCCCTTGTGCTCTTTCAAGGAGCTCTCCGTCTGTAAGAGACAGAGCCGAACACATACCCGCAGCTGGGCTGGAGGGAGAGGCGGGCTTGAGAGAGCCTGGGAGGGGTGAGGCGGGGGTATCAGAGCTGGGCATGAGCCCATGGAGATGCCACAGGGGTTGGCGGGGTGGGGCACAGTGGGGCTGGCATAGGCAGCCTTTCCTAGCCAGTTGAGCACTGGGCTGGCTGTGGGGTAGGGACAGAAGGTGGGTGGTTATGTGTAGTTTGGGGCTGGGGGTACCCCAAAGGGGACTGCTAGATACATCGCTGCACAGAATGGGCCCTTTAATGCTTGTCCCGCCCCCAGCTTCGGAACCTTCTGTTGGACCCCGCCCCTCATAAGCTGCTGGTGCTGGCTGGGCCCTGCCTGGAAGAGACAGGGGAGCTGCTGCTGCAGACAGGGGGCTTCTCACCCCACCACTTCCTCCAGGTCCTGGGGGACAGAGAGGTGAGTCGCCCCCCTGCCATCCTCGCCCCCTCCTGCTCTGGATCCCGGCTTGTCCCCCCATCTGGCTGTGCAGCCCCAGTGCCCTGCTGTCCTCCCTGACCCCATCTCCTCCTCCTCTGCAGGATGGCAGTGGTGACACACGTGCCTCCTGGCTGTCAGGGATCAGTCCCATCGTCTGCGACAGGGCATGGTGTGAGTGGGGCCTGTGGGTCAGCCCATATCACAGAGGCCTGATGTGGTGCCCCAGATTCCAGGTCCCAGCTGGGATGGATCCAAGTGGGTCCTTTCCAGAGCCCTCAGTCTGGGTGAGGCAAATGGGCCAAAATCCCTGGCAGATCACATTTTCATGTCATAGTGATGAGAAAAGGTGCAGTAGGCAGAGGGGGCCATGGAAGGTCTCCTTGGAGGGAGCTGTGCCCCAGAAGGCAAGAACAGCCAGGGCAAAGGTCCTGGGGCAGGGAGGTATTTGGGGGGGAGAGAAAGAGAGGCAAGGAGATAGGCCAGACCATGGGGCCTCGTGGCCGAGGGTGGCTGGGTTTTGCTGGAGTGTGGTGAGGAGCAGACCAGGGCTCTCCCAGGTCCAGGAGGCAGAAGAGGTGTCCTCACCTGGTTTTCCCAAGGGGCTGGGTGTTGCCTGGCTCTGGGTGGCCCCTTACCACTCCCTCCCACCCGCAGATCCAGAACATCCTAGCCTCCAGGCCCCAGCCGGCATGCCTGCCCGCACTCACCATCACCTGCCCGACCTTCGGAGACTGGGCCCAGCTGGCGCCCAACCTGCCCGGCCTGCAGGGCGCGCTCCGGCTGCAGCTGAGGCTGAACCCACCGGTACAGCTGCCGGCCTCTGAGGGCCTGCGCGAGTTCCTGGAGTACGTGGCGGAGTCTCTGGAGCCGCCGTCCCCCTTCGAGCTGCTGGAGCCTCCGTCCTCTGGGGGATTCCTCAGGCTGGCCCAGCCGTGCTGCTACATCTTCCCTGGGGGCCTCGGGGACGCCGCCTTCTTCGCTGTCAATGGCTTCACAATGCTTGTCAACGGTGGCTCGAACCCCAAGTCCAGCTTCTGGAAGCTGGTGCGGCACCTGGACCGGGTGGATGCGGTTTTGGTGACCCACGCTGGCACCGATAGCCTGCCTGGCCTCAACAGCTTACTGCGACGCAAGCTGGCAGAGCGCCAGGAGGTGGCAGCCGGCGGGGGCTCCTGGAACGACCGGCTGCGCAGGCTCATCTCCCCCAACCTGGGGGTCGTGTTCCTCAACGCCCGGGAGGCCGTCGTGCGCCTGGTGCGTGGCGAGGACGAGGCGGAGCTGGCGCTGAGCCTCCTGACCCAGCTGGGCATCGCACCCCTGTCTCTGAGCCGTGGCCCGCCACCGGCCCAGCCCACCGTGCTCTTCCAGAAGATGGGCGTGGGCCGGCTAGACATGTACGTGCTGCACCCACCGTCCGCTGGCGCCGAGCACTCGCCGGCCTCCGTGTGCGCCCTGCTGGTGTGGCACCCCGCGGGGCCCACTGAGAAGGTGGTGCGCGTGCTGTTCCCGGGGTGCACGCCGCCGGCCTGCCTCTTGGACAGTCTGGTTCGCCTACAGCACTTGGGGTTCTTGCGCGAGCCCGTGGTGACACCCCAGGACCTAGAGGGCCCACGGCGAGCAGAGAGCAAAGAGAGTGTGGGCTCTCGAGACAGCTTAAAGAGAGAGGGCCGGGCCCCTGTCCCCACCAGGCCCGGCCAGAACCGCCCCGGGGGCGCCCGCAAGGAGTCGGCACAGGCTGAGGCCCTGCGCAGGGCTGAGAAAGAAGCCAGGCCATCCCGGGAGGTGAAGAAGAACCCCAAGCCCAGCACCCCCCGGACCCAGCCTTGGGATGCGCGCCGGGCGGCCTCTGCTGCCCTCAGCCTCAAGGCGGCAGGCACCCAGGCAGCCCCCAAGCCCCGCAGGGCGGCCAGGTCAGGCGTCCTACCCGTGGAGAACGGGCCCCGCAGTCCCCCTGGCGTGCACCGTGGAGAGGCTAGTCCCCCAACAGCCACAATGACCTGCAACTCCCCAGCCCCGCAGCTGGTGGCCACGCCCAGCCTGGAGCTGGGGCTGAACCCTGGCGGCGGGGAGGAGAAGGCGATGGAGCTGCTGCTGGCTGCCAACGCCCCCGGGCCGCGCACACCCTCCCCTGAGACTCGCCGGAGCCCCGCAGAGGGCAGTGGACGGCTGTCCCTTAGTCCACTGCGGGCGGGAGAGGCCGGGCCTGAGGCCTCGCCCACGGTGACCACGCCTACACTGACTACACCTTCGCTGCCCGCGGAGGTGGGCTCCCCGCACTCCACAGAGGTGGACGAGTCCCTGTCTGTGTCTTTTGAGCAAGTGCTGCCGCCACCTGCCTCCACGAGCGAGGTGGGACTGAGCCTCCCTCTGCGTGGCCCCCGGGCACGGCGCTCAGCCTCCCCGCACGATGTAGACCTGTGCCTGGTGTCACCTTGTGAGTTTGAGCACCGCAAGGCGGTGCCTATGGCGCTAGCAGCTGCATCTCCCGGCAGCTCCAATGACAGCAGTGCCCGGTCACAGGAGCGGGCAGGTGGGCCAGGGGCTGAGGAGACTCCACCCACATCTGTCAGCGAGTCCCTGCCCACCCTGTCTGACTCGGACCCCCTGCCCGCTACCCCTGGTGCCGGGGACTCAGATGACAACACAGAGGGCTTCGGAGTTCCAGGCCACGACCCTCTGCCTGACCCCCTAAAAGTCCCCCCACCACTACCTGACCCACCCGGCATCTGCATGGTGGACCCTGAGATGATGCCCCCCAAGTCCACCCGGCAGACGGAGAACCCTGGCTACACGCGGAAGCCCCTTGCCCGGCCCAGCTCAGGCACTGCGGCCCCCAAAGCTGCTCCAGTGGCTGCTGCCAAAACCAAGGGGCTTGCCAGTGGGGACCGGGCCAGCCGACCGCTGAGTGCTCGGAGTGAGCCCAGTGACAAGGGAGGCCGAGCACCCCTGTCCAGAAAGCCCTCGGTCCCCAAGACTGCCACTCGAGGCCTGTCAGGTGAGTACCGGGAGCTGGGGCCCCGTGCTGGGTGACCAGCCATCGGAGTGCCCGTTCCTACATGCTGTGTGACCTCAGCCATGCACGCCACCCTCTTGGGCATTCAGTTTCTCCTTCAAAACGAGATTCCAGCCTCCCTGTTGAAGCACTTGCCATCCCAAAGCTTCCGTGCGGCACCATCCGTGGAAACGACATGAGCATGTCTGGCCCTGTGAGTTTTCTAGAAGCTACAATAAGTAAAAAGAAACAAGTGACACTTTAATAGTATATTTTGTTTAACACATTGGCCAGGAGGCTGCTGCACGTGGCCATGCTCACAGCCAGGGCGTATCGCAGCAGCGCAGAAGCAGCAAAGGGGAAAGGCACCAGGGTGAAGTCCAGAGGAAACCAGGCAGAAGCTTCTAGAATCCTCCTGGTGAGGCCACACGACACATGCTTAATTCCCCCAGCAACAAGTGTGACAACCCACCTGCCTGGTGTGTACAGACATCCTGGGTTTTCTGGAAAGGGGAAGGGAGGTGGGGAGTGAACCCACCGTGTTGCACAGTCGAGGCCTGTGAGCCCCTCTGCCCAGGCGGGGACAGCCGGGGCCCTCCTAAGATCAAGTTCCCAGGGCCTGCAAGGGCCAACCTTTTAGCAGGCGCTGCTGAGGAGAGAGGGTCTCTGGCCTGCTGTGCTTTTTCAATTATTAAAAATTATACACATAAGAAGATTTGCCATCTTAACCATTTTTAAGTGTACAGTTCAGTAGAATTAACTGCCTTCATACTGTTGTACAACTGTCACCACCATCCATCCCCAGAACTCTCCTTGCAGAGTGGAAACTCTGTCCCCATTAAAACACTAACTCCCCGTTCCCCCTCCCCAGCCCCTGGCACCCGCTGTTCTAGTTTGTCTCTGTGAGTCTGATTACGTTATATAACTCACATAAGTGGGATCACACACCATCTGTCTTTCTGTCACTGGCTTATTTTGCATAGCATGACGTCCTCAAGGTTCATCCATGTTGTAGCATGTTCAGGGACTTCATTCTTTTTTATGGTTGAATAATATTCCATTGTGTGGATTGACCACATTTTGCTTATCCATTCATCCACTGGTGGGCACTTAGGTTGCTTCCACGTTTTAGCTATTTTGCATAGTGGTATGAACACAGATGTACAAATATCTCTTCAAGACTCCACATTAATTCTTTTGGGTATATGCCCTGAAGTGGAGTTGCTGGATCGTATGGTAATTCAATGTTTAATTTTTGGGGGGAGCCACCAGACTGTTTCCCACACCGGCTACACTATTTTACATTCTCGCCAGCAATGCACAAGGCTTCCAATTTCTCTACATCGTTGCCAACATCTGTTGTTTTCCTTTTGTTATCGACAGTAGTCATCCTAATGGGTGTGAAGTGATGTCTCATTGTGGTCTCAATTTGCATTTCCCTAATGATTAGTGATGTCCAGCATCTTTTTGTGTGCTTATTGGCCATTTGTATATCTTTCTTTGTAGAAATGTCTATTCAAATCCTTTGCCCATTTTTTAATTGGCTTGTTTATTTTTTTGTTGAGTTTTAGAAGTTTTAAAAATATATTCTGGATATCAATCCCATATCAAATATATGATTTGCAAATATTTTCTCCCATTCTTCGGGTTATTATTTTTTTTGAGACAGGGTCTCTTTCTTTTGCCCAGGCTGGAGTGCAGTGGCATCATCATAGCTCACAGCAATCTCAAACTCCTGGGCTCAAGCAATCCTCCTGCCTCAGCCTCCTGAGTAGCTGGGACTATGGGCGCACACCACCACACCTGGCTAGTTTTTAAAAAAAATTTTTTTGCAGAAATAGTCTTGCTGTGTTGCTCAGGCTGGTCTTGAACTTCTGTGCTCAAGCAATCCTCCTGCCTCAGCTTCCCAAAGTACCATTATTATATGTGTGAGCCACTGTGCCTGGCCTGATTGTGTAAAAACAGAAGTTTTACATTTTCATGAAGTCTATTTTTTCTTTTGTTGCCTGTGCTTTTGGTGTCATACCCAAGAAATCATTGCCAAATCCAATGTTGGGAAGATTTTTGCCCTGTGTTTTCTTCCAAGGGTTTTATAGTTTGAGCTTTTATGTTTAGGTCTTTGGTTCATTTGGAGATAGTTTTTGTATATGGTGTGAGGTAGGGATCTAACTTCATCCTTTTGCATGTGGAGATCCAGTTTTCCCAGCAGCATTTGTTGAAAAGACTGTCCTTTCCCTGTTGAATGGCCTTGGCACTCTTGTTGAAGATTATTTGACTCTTTGCAAGCATTTACTTCTGGGCTTTCCATTCCATTGGTCCACATGTCTGTATGCGCGTACATGCTATCTTCATTACCACAGCTGTGTAGTAAGTTTTGAAATCAGGATGTGTGAGGCCTCCAACTTTATTCTTCTATTTCACAATCGTTTTGGCTCTTTGGGATCCTTTAAGATTCCAAGTGAATTTCAGGATTTTTTTTTTTTTCTATTTCTGCCCAAAAAAAAAAAAAAAAAAAAAGTCACTGGCATTTTGATTGGGATTGCATTGAATTTGTAGATCATTTTGAGGATTGTTGATATCTTATTAAATAATAATAAGTCTTCTAATTCACGAACTAATCCTAATTCACGAATTTCTTTCAGCAGTGTTTTGTAGTTTTCATTATACAAATCTTTCACTTTTTTCATTAACGCCTAATTGTTTAGACTTTTGTAAATGGAATTATTTTCTTTGTTTTTTTTTTTGTTGTTGTTGAGACAGTCTTGCTTGTTGCCTGGGCTAGAGTGAGTGCCGTGGCGTCAGCCTAGCTCACAGCAACCTCAAACTCCTGGGCTTAAGTGATCCTACTGCCTCAGCTTCCCAAGTAGCTGGGACTACAGGCATGCGCCACCATGCCCGGCTAATTTTTTCTATATAAATTTTTAGTTGGCCAGATAATTTCTTCCTATTTTTAGTAGAGACGGGGTCTCGCTCTTGCTCAGGCTGGTCTCAAACTCCTGACCTCGAGTGATCCACCCGCCTTGGCCTCCCAGAGTGCTAGGATTACAGGCGTGAGCCACTGCACCCCGCCTATTTTCTTTATTTCTTTTTCACATTGCTCTATCAGTGTCTAGAAATTCAACTTTTTGCATATTGATTTTTTATCTTGCTACTTTGCTGAATTCATTTATTATTTCTAACAGTACTTGTGATATTTTTAGGGTTTTCTACATATGAGATCATATCATCTACAGAGAATTTTACTTTCTCCTTTCCAACTTGGACACCTTTTGGGTTTTTTGTGCAGTTGCTCTGGGTGGAATTCCCAGTACTATGTGGAATAGAAGTGATGAAAGTGAGCGCCCTTGTCTTGTTTCTTCCTGACCTTGGAACGCTTTCCGCCTGTCACCATTGAGTATGACAAGATCTGTGGGTTTTTCATATGTGGTTTTTATTATGTTGAGGTAGTTTTCTTCTATTCTTAGTTTGAGTGTTTTTGCCATGAAAGAGTGTTGGATTTTGTCAAATGCTCTTTCCGCATCAATCGAGATGATCATGTGTTTTTTTCCCGTTTATTCTGTTAATGTGGTATGCTCGCTTGATTTTCCCTGTGTTGAGCTACCCTTGCATTCCATGAATAAACCCCACTTGGTCATGGTGCATTCTCATCTTAATGTGCTGCTGAGTTTGGTGTGTGATAGCGTGTTGAAGGTTTTGACGTTATCGTTCAGAGAGAACACTGACCTGCCGTTTGCTCACAGCGGCTCTGTGCAGCTTTGGTACCGGGCGATGCCGCCACACAGTGAGTTAGGAAGTGTTTGGAAAAGTTTGAGGAAGCTCCATTCTAGTTCTTTAAGTGTTTGGTAGAATTCCCCAGCGAAGTCATTAGGTCCAGGGCATTCCTTTGTTCAGAGGTTTCCAGTCACGTGTTCGTTCATTCTCCCTGATAATTACAGGGATGTTCAGATTTTCCATTTCTTCATGATTTGGTCTCGGTAGCCTTTGCGTTTCCAGGAATTTGTGCATTTCACCACGGTCACTGGGCGTGTTGGTGTGCAGTCCTTTGCGGTGCTCCTCCCTCCAGCCCGGCGGCGGCTGTGAGGGTCTGGCCGAGACGAGCGGCGCTCTGCCATCAGTTGGTTATTAGCTCACTCGCCAGGGCCGGTGGCCTCAGCCCCTTCGGCCCTGAGGCTGGGGCTCGGACGAGGCCCGGGGAGCAGCTGCCTTGCCTCATTCAGCTGCCGCATCCTGGGTCCCTCTCTTAAGACTGTTCCTTTCACACCTGCCCTGGTCCCCCTGCTCCCTAGCACCCAGTGCCCAGGAGGGCTTGGTGAACACGCTCCCCTCCAGTCCTCGAGCAGACTGACGCTGCCGAAGCAGCAGAGCGTCCCCGGCACTGGCTGCTTTCAGGGCTCATGCTCGAAGCCCCCCTTGCCGGAGGCTCCCCTGATTCCCTCCTCGCTCCCTGACTGCCCCTCCCTCCCCCTGCCCCCGGGGGATGTCTGTCCAGGCAGGGTTGGCCAGGATGGCTCATCCCACCTCAGGCCCCTGGCACAGAGGGTCAGCCGGTGGTGTTTGCAGAGCGTGTAAAGATTCACTGCAGTAATGAGCCCACCAGGAAGGGCTTGGCCGCCGCGAAACAGTGAGATCAGGCCTCCTGCCAGAGAGAGTGCAGGCTGAACCGGGAGCCTCAGCCCGGGCCCTGCGTCCCAGGGCCTCATCACTGACTCTGTCCCTCCTGCCTGCAGGGTCAGCTGGCAGCCGGCCAGGTGGGTCAGCTGCCCCACCCGGCTCCCCCATCTACCTGGACCTGGCCTACCTGCCCGGCGGGAGCAGCGCCCGCCTGGTGGACAAGGAGTTCTTCCGGAGGGTGCGCGCGCTCTGCTACGTCATCAGCGGCCAGGACCGGCACAAGGAGGAGGGCATGCGGGCCATCCTGGACGCACTGCTGGCCAGCAAGCAGCAGTGGGACCGCGACCTCCAGGTACGTGCCACCCTGTGGCCTAAGACAGTAAACCCCGTCTGCCCAGGCAGGGTGAGCTGTGCTTGACCCACATGGTCCTGCCAGGCCGGCAGGGCTCAGAGAGAGGAAGCTGCGTCCCCTGTGCCACACAGGGGTGAGGGTGAACACAGGAGTCCCAGCCAGCTCAGCCCTCAGGTGACCCTTCGGGCCGCGTTTCTGTCAGGTCACCTTCCTTGTTGGCTGCGCAGGAAGCCTGGGGGAGGACCCAGGGCCAGGGCAATTTTATCCCCTCCCCGACACCCTGTCACTTAACCACACCTCTGTTGTACAGATCAGCCGGGATGTGGTAGGTGGGCTGTGCAGTGTCCACGCAGCTGAGAGCCAACCCCTGAGGGCTGGGGTCACCCTAAAGGCCGCAGGAAGCCATGAGATTGAAACTGAGCCTGGGAGGGTGAGGCGAGTTTGGATAGGGGAGGGACTGTCATGCTGCGCGTCTGGGTGTGGGGCCCGCGCTGGCGCAGCTCCTGGTCCTGCCTAGGAGGAGCAGCCCAGGCAGAGGGCACAGGCGCAGGGCAGGAGCCTCCAGGGGCGGCGTGCTCCAGGGGCGGTGAGCTCCAGGGGCGGGAGCCTCGAGGGGCGGCATGCTCCAGGGGCAGCGTGCTCCAGGGGTGCGGGAGCAAGGCCGGCATGCTCCCGGGGCACAGGAACGAGGCGCGAGAGAGGGAAGAGGGGGTTGGGCTGGGGAGGGATTTGCAGAGGAGCGGCCTGGTCTCCTGTGTCGTGAGGGTCCCTGGAGTGCTGTGGGGAGGAGAAGGGACTTCAGGGCTGGGCTGACCACCAACCGCAGACATCAGGGCAGAGCGAGTAAGTTCAGAGAAGAGGCTGGAGGGGCCTCGAGTGCTGGGAAAGGAAGGAGAGTTGGGCTGGGCCAGGAGGGCAGAGGGCACTCCCCACTCACTGGTGGTCCCTCTGTCCTTCCTGCAGGTGACCCTGATTCCCACCTTTGACTCGGTGGCCATGCACAGGTGGTACGAGGAGACACGTGCCCGGCACCAGGCACTGGGCATCACGGTGCTGGGCAGCAACAGCATGGTGTCCATGCAGGACGAAGCCTTCCCGGCCTGCAAGGTGGAGTTCTAGCCGTGCCCCGACACCACCTCTGCCCCGATGTTCCCCACACCATGCATAAACCAAGCCCTCTGCCTGGCTGTGGCCTCCATTCTGTCGGCCAACAGGAGACTCACCATGTGGGCCCCAGTCCTGGGGGAGCAGCTTCTGTTCCGTGGACTCCCCAGTGACCCCGTAGGTGAGGCTTGCCCTGGCCGCCTCGTGGCAGATGGGGAAACCCGGGCCCCTCAGGCCATGGCGGGGGAAGGAGGCGCCTCTCAGAGTTAAGGACCGTGGCCTCCACCCCAGTGCAGCAACCATGAGGACTCAAGTCACTGAAGGGAAGTAGCTGCCTGACCCCATCACACAAGCCAGTTGGTGCCCAGGTTAGGATTTGAATGCTGGTTGCTGTGCTCCAAAACCGTAAAGCAAAATTACCCTTCTGTCTCCAGAGATGATTGATGTTCGTTCCAGAAAAGTCACACTGTACATGGAGGTTTTTCTTTTTTTTTTTTTTCTTGAAACAGAGTCTCACTCTGTTGCCCAGGCTGAAGTGCAATGGCATCGTCATAGCTCACTGCAGCCTCAAACTCATGGGCTCCAGTGATCCTCCTGCCTCAGCCTCCTGAGTAGCTGGGACTACAGTCATGTGCTGTCATGCCTGGGTAATTTTTTATTTTTTGTAGAGACAGGGGTCTCACTATGTTGTCCAGGCTGGTGTCAAACTCCTGGCCTCAAGTAATCCTCCCACCTTGGCCTCCTGGAGTGCTGGGGTTACAGGCGTGAGCCACTGTGCCCGGCCTGGAAGGTTTTATAGAGGAATCTGAAACCCAAAGATTACAAATCATCACTTCCTGAGGAACACGCTCCTTGACCTTTCTCTGCATGTACAGAAGCTTCGGATTTAGCATTAGATGTGATGTCCATGCTGGGTTGAACGGCAATCCCAGAGCACATGTCCAAGTCCTAGCCCTGACACCTGTGAATGTGGTCTTATTTTAAAAAGGGGTCTTTGCAGATATAATTAAGTGAAAGAGCTGAAGA
The DNA here is from genome assembly GCA_028533085.1 of Varecia variegata. Lineage (NCBI taxonomy): Eukaryota > Metazoa > Chordata > Mammalia > Primates > Lemuridae > Varecia > Varecia variegata. The sequence continues at coordinate 86,584,711 of CM052442.1, read as the reverse complement.
TGAAATAATCCTGGATTATCCAGGGTGGCCCGGAATCCAATGACATGTGTCCCTGTGAAAGAAAAGGAGACCGTTGAAGACGGAGGCAGAGATTGGAGTGATTTGGCCACATGCCAGGAAGCTCCTGGAGCCATCAGAAACTGGAAAGAGACAAGGAAGGACCCTCCCCTTGAGCCTCCTGAAGGGACCAACCCCTCCGACACCTTGAGTTTGGACTTCTGGTCTCCAGAACTGTGAGAAAATAGTGTCCTGTGGTTTTAAAGCACTGGTTTGTGGTCCTTTGTTGCAGCAGCCACGGGAAACTAACACACCATCTGTTGTGTGTCCTGAGCTGGTTGGCAGACTGCCCTCCTCCCTGGAAACGGTGGTTTAAATCACTTTTGCAGCTCTGTAAGACTTTGTGGTACAGACTTCTTCCTCCGGCTGTACCATTGGTGTCTCAGTCAGCTTGGGCTGCTGTAACAAAATCCCACATGCTGCGTGGCCTGAACGACTTGACATTTATTTCTGACGGTTCTAGAGGCTGGGAAGTCCAAGATCAAGCTGCTGGCCGACTTGGGTTCAGGTGAGGACTCTCCTTCTGGCTTGCAGATGCCACCTTCTTGCTGTGTCTTCACGTGGCAGGAAGGCGGGCAGAGAGACAGGGAAAGACAGTGCGCAAGCTCTGCGGAGTCCCATCACCGCCTCACCCTCACGGCCTCGTCTAACTCTAATCACCACCCGGGGTCCCTGTCTGCAAACACAATCCCATTGCAGGTCAGGGCTTCACCACAGGAATTTTGGGGGCACACAGCAATCAATCCATAACAGTTGGGGTTCAGAGTCCTAGGGTCACTGGCCAGCGTGGAAACCTCCAGAAATGATTAGTCACAGACACTCTGAGTGGGAGCTGGTCTCTGACCATCTTCGTGGGATCCTCGTGGGATGCTGGGTCTTACTGGCCACAGGATAGGCCGTCAGGAAAGGCAGATGGGACGGGAGCTGTGCCCGCGCCCGGCACCTCCTGCCGGATTCCTGAGCAGCTCTGCTCGTCCCTGAGCTCAGCCGGCTGCCACCCCGCTCCACACCTTCCCAGCGAAAACTTATGGGGACAGGAGTCCCTGGAGGCAGGGCTCTGCCTAGACCAGTTGACACAGCAGCACAAAGCCAGTCCTGCTCAGTCTCCTGTTGCCTGGGACATAGGTTAAGACCCTTTCCCAGTTGTTACCAGGTAAGGATGGACTTCTGGGGACACCATTTCTATGTGAGGCCAACTCATCCCAATTTTTCATTTGGCTAAACTGTTAAGTGACATCTGCCTCTTTTTCATTAAGATACAGTGTCTCACTCTGTTGCCCCAGGAGGCTTCATCGTAGCTCCCAGCAACCTCAAACTCCTGGCTTCAAGCGATCCTCCTGCCTTGGCCTCCCTTGGGATTACAGGCGTGCGCCGGTGCACCCAGCCTGTCGGTCCCTTCCCTGCAAGCCAGGAAGGGGGCCCTCGCCAGAACCCAGCTGTCCTGGTGACCTGGCCTCCAGTTCCAGCCTCCAAAAGCATGTGAAAATAAATTCTCTTGTTTAAGCCACCCAGTCTCTCAGACTTTGTTGTGGCAGCAGAGCTGGCCAATAGTTGTGTTTTTGGTGTATATACAAGGACTGTCAAATCAGAGCTTTTAATTCACCAAGAAGAGAAAACAGTCCCAAACTTGTATGTACCTAAGAGCCTCAAAATATGTAAAGTTAAGAACCACTGCAGGGGATCATAAGTTTATCTTTGTTTTAGATCTGTCACTAGATTTTTCTAACACTGATGTAGCCTTATATTCGTAGAAAGAACCCCACTTTGTCTGATTTTATTTCCATCTTAATAAGCTGTGGGGTCTGGGCTTTTGCCCTCGGTGTTTGGTGACTATTATCCTACCCCTTAGGTTTCTGATGTTTCTGTGTACCTCACCGCTCTCACTCAGCAGCCCAACGTGACAGCTTCCCCCACCTAGAACGTCACAGGTCCCGAGAGGGCAAAGAGACGTGGGAGTCAGGCACCGGCCATAGAGGCTTCCCGGAAAAGTGACACACTTCCTGCTCTCATTTCATTGGCCAAATCAGGTCACATGACCCTAACTTCAGGAGCGGCAAGGCATATTCCTCGCTTGTACCTAGAAGGAGAACCAGAAATAGTGGTGAAAATCACTGATGACCACTGACAACTGTCCCCAAGAGAGATCATTTTGTCCTGGGCAAGAGTTGGCAAACTTTCTGTAAAGAACCAAAGAGCAGCATTTTTTGGTATCACGTGCCATGCCATCGTCCCTGATACCACAGAACTATGCTGGTGCAGCTGAATCGGTCCAGTATGCTGTAACTTAACATATGTCACTAATGAACTGTAACTACATGATGAGGGTCTCAGTGCAACGGACCCCCAGGTTGCGAGTCACATAACCAGAGCCCGCCTGGGTGAACCAAGCATGACAGTCATGGCCCGGAGAAAGTCAACATGGGAAACAAAGTACCCTGATCCAAGAAAGAGGAGCAGGGACCAGATTAGGAAGCAAGGAGTGCCCTGTTTTGTTGCGGTACAGACTTCAGAGCCAAGGACTCGTGATCACTGCTTTGCATGACCTAGTCAGACCACACCTGGCTCCGTCTCCCCTCTCCCCGCTAGTTACCCTCTGCCTGTGAACCTACCCCCAAACCCCACTGCGGGGGAGATGTGAGTGTCACCTTCTGTCTCCTTGCCACTCGACTCAAAATAAATCTTTTTCATTTCTCAAAAGTTGGTGTCATGGTATTGGCTTCTGTGTGTGTCGGGTAGGGATCCCATTGGTCCGTGACAGTGGCTGCATTCCAATAAAACTTTATAAAAAGAGGCAGTGGGCTCAGTTTGGGGTGGGCTGTCATTTGCCAACCCCTGGTCCAGGACAGTGCCTCTGACTCTTGCCCATCTACAGGCTAGGAGAGTTTGGGAGCTGCGGGGCATGTCTCTGTCTCTGTCTTTCTCTTTGTCTCTTCTCTTCTCTCCCTCTCTCCCTCACCCCCTAAATCCCTCCTGGCAGCTGTCTGGCCCAGACTCTGCCCCCTTGTGCTGGAGCATGCACTAAAAATACCCTGGCTGCTGTCAAAGCACCTGGGGACCCTGGAGCAGGTGGCAGGAGGTGGATGTGTGACCTTGGCTAGAGGCTCATCTGCAGCGGCCCCTCCCTGGCACGAACCCTGAGCCACAAACACCCAGATTTCTCCAATTTCTCGGTGTTGCTTCAACACTCCCAGGTCCCACCCCCAGGTCTTCATGGTGGCGTCCTCTCCCTGGAATGCCCTGGATGCTGCCCTCCAGGGAGGGCTGGACACACACAAGGAGGCAACAACCCGAGGTGTGAGTCATGGTGAGGTGGCAGTCGCACCACTGCGGGGACTCAGAGGTGGCCCCCAGCACTGCCCCCTGAGGGTGCAAGGAGTGAGCCTCCTTTGGGGAAGAGGACGGGCTCCTGGAGGAGGGTGGGGCAGAGGCCAAGGCCTGGTCTGCTGCCGGAATGGGCGGGTGCTCTGCAGCTGCCTGGACGCCCCACTGAGCAGCTGGGACTAACCCCCAAGGGTGGGGAGGTGGCTTTGGACATGGACTTGGGGGAAGTGTGTGGTGGGGAAGGGGCTGAGTGCTGGTGAGGCCTGGCCAGGGCACATTTCTGGGAAGATGTGGGAGGCGGTGACAGGGAACCCCACTGCTATGGCCCCTCCTCCAGGAAGCCCTCCTTGCTCCCTGCTGGTCCACTTCCTCAGCCCTTTCCCTGGCCCTTTCTGACCCACTCCCTTTAAAATGTCATCCTGCCCATGAGCACATCACCCTCTTGTATTCCCTTCTAGTTTGTAGCCCTGCCAGGCTCTCTTGTTTGTGTGATATCCCTTCCCCCTCACTGTGAGCTGGTGCAAGCCGCACCCATTCTGTTTTGGTGGTTGCTGGGTCCCCAATGCCAAGGACAGGGTCTAGCATCCACCTGTGCACTGCAGGTACTCAGGAAATGGTTACTGTGTCCCAGCTTGGCAGCACTGCTGGGTGACCTTGGGAATGTTTCCTAACCTCTCTGGGCTTCTGCCTTCTCCAATCTCAGAAATAAGAAAGTTGGCTTGAATCTCGGAGGTGGGGGTGGGGGTCCTTGTGCTGTATTGGTGGCAACTGAACCCCTGAGTTTCCTTCCGTGGCCTGTTCAGCCCCTGCCCTCCCCTCCCCCACAGCATCTTTTGGGATCCGAGGCCAAGGCAGGTGAGATCTTTGGCACCAGCACGCCTGGCTCAAGTCCTGACTCAGATTCATCTTTGCTGTGTGACCTCAGAGAGTAGCTTCCTGTCTCTGAACCACAGCTTCTACAGCTTTAAAACAGGAATCATTCCCCCTTCCCACTTTGCCCCTGGCACAGGCTTGAGGGGGGAGTACATAGGGGCGTGTGACTGCAGTTGAGACCTCACCTGACAGTGTGGGTGGTGCCAGGGGCTCCAGGGAGCTCCCAGGCTGGGAGAGGGCAGAGGCCAACCTGACGTCCCAGTTCTCAGGGGTGAGCACTGGGCTGGACGGAAGGCCAGATAGGTTCTCAGGAGCCTGGGAAGGCAGATGGAGTGCTTTCTGGAGGAGGGGACCACATAGGGGCTAAGAGCTGAAGGTGGGGAGGTCACCAGCCAGATGTGGCGCTGGGAAGAGAGTGCTCTAGGTGGTGGTTGGACAGCAAGGGCAAAGGCCGTGAGGTAGAGGGAGGTGAGGACAGGGACTTGGGCAGGGCCGGACCACACAGGCAGGTGGGCAGCTGGGAGGGGGTTGGGGTTTTTACCAAGGGTGCCTGGGCGCCATGGGAGGGCTCCCAGCTGGAGAAGGTGATCAATTTCTGTTTGAAACACCCGTGTGGGTCCGGGTTAACACCCTGGAACCGCTGCACATGTGCATGGGAATGGAACAATTCGGCAGTCGGAGGGCAGATGCTAGGAGCCAGGTTAGTCACTTTTGAAGTGTAAAGTCACAGACCAGCAAGGGCAGAAGGCTGTTCAGCCTACTATACAGTTACATTGAAATATTTACAGGTAAGTGTACATACGCAGGGTAGTGTACACATAGTTCCTTGCTCTGTCTGCTATGAGGGCCTGGAAGCAATGACACCCCGGTAACAACAAGCACACCTGCTGCCCGGATCTTGGTTTCTAATTCCGTTCTCCAATAAAAGGCACCACCAGACTGGGGCTGCACCTTGAAGAAAAGGCTGGTTCTGGGACTAGGGCAGGAAATACACAAGATGAGCCCAGAGCATCTCATTGTGCTACAAAGTAAGGCCATGCTAAAAAGAAAAAACAACATGGAGGCATGTCAAAGCGACGTGAGAACTAATTGAAAGAGCTTCCAGCGGCCACAGCTAGAACAAGGTCAGTGACAAAATCTATACAGCAGTGTTGGATTATAACACCAAGTGCAGAATAAATATCTGTGAGTCCATAGTGATATAAATGATTGAATGAATAAATAAATGTGGGAGGGGACCCATTCCTATGCAGAGGAATTCCGAAAAATTTATGTAGCTACTCAGTCCTCAAGGAAGGGGGATATAACTCCCCACTCCTTAGGTATAGACTGCACATACAACTTCTTTCCAAAGGAGATAGCATAAAAAGGGCGGGGGGATACATCAAAAACAAGCAAGTTTGATAAACTGTCATAGCCCAGAGGAGCCTAAGGAGCTATGACGACTAAATGTTATTTGGGATCCTGGCCAGGCATGGTGGCTCACGCCTGTATTCCCAGCACTTTGGGAGGTCAAGGTGGGGAGTTTGAGACCAGCCTGGACAACATAGTGAGACTCCATCTCTACAAATAAATAGAAAACATTAGCCCCAGGGGTGGTAGTGCACACCTGTAGTCCCAGCAGGGGGAATGATTGGGCCTGGGGGTTCCAGGCTGCAGTGAGCTATGATGATGCCACTGCACTCCAGCCTGGGCAACAGAGCGAGACCCTGTCTCAAACAAAACAAAACAAAACAAAAACAAACAAAAAAACATATGGGATCCCAAACAGAAAAAAGACATTAGGGAAAAACTGAGGAAATCTGAATAAAGTATAGACTTTAGTTAATAATAATGTCTCGGCCGGGGGCGGTGGCTCACGCCTGTAATCCTAGCACTCTGGGAGGCCGAGGCGGGCGGATTGTTGGAGCTCAGGAGTTCGAGACCAACCTGAGCAAGAGCGAGACCCCGTCTCTACTAAAAATAGAAAGAAATGATACGGACAGCTAAAATATATATATAGAAAAAAATTAGCCAGGCATGGTGGCGCATGCCTGTAGTCCCAGCTACTTGGGAGGCTGAGGCAGGAGGATCACTTGAGCCCAGGAGTTTGAGGTTGCTGTGAGCGAGGCTGACGCCAACGGCACTCACTCTAGCCCGGGCAACAGAGCGAGACTCTGTCTCAAAAAAAATAAATAAATAAAAATAAAAAATAATAATGTCTCCATATTGGTTCAGTAATTGTAGTAAGTGTACCACACTAATGTAAGATGTTAATAAAAGGAGAAAGCAGGGTGGGGGGTATACAGGAACTGTCTGTGCTATGTTCACAATAATTCCGTAAATCTAAAACTGCTCTAAAACAAAAAGGTTATCAAAAAAAAAAAAAGAAAACAAGAACTATGGTTGTCTTGGGCAACAGGGATCATCTGGGGCAGGGGCGGAGGAAACAAGAGGCCCAGTAGGAAGCTGAGGCAGCACTCAGGCTGGAGGTGACCGAGCCTTGACCCGGACCACTGTGGGATGTGGGGAAATGGGAAATTCGGGGGTGTTTCCGAGACACTGGGGTTGCAGGATGACGTGTTGACGAAGGGAAGAGGATTCTCAGGAGCTCCCGGGGAAGCCGCTTGGGCTGCCCTTGCTGAGCTGGGGAGGCTGGCGGAGGAGCAGCCCGAGGCCAGATCAGCCCCATGCTCTGTCCCTAAGTGGTGCTGAGTGGGAGACCAGCAGTCTTATTTTATGAGGGCGCTGGCAAAGGGGACGGGAGAATCTCAGAATTGTCACATGGCGTGGTGGCATGTGTGGGAATGGCCCTCTCCAGTCCAGGGAGCCGGATCCCAGGGCTTCCCTCACCCAGCTGCAGACTTGCTGTGTGGCCTCCAAGGAAGTCCTTGCCCTCTCTGAGCCTCAGTTTTTCCCATCTGTAAAATAAGCATAAATAACGTCCCGCTCACAGATTGGTGTGAAGTCGTCAAATGAACCCAGCTAAGAGCCTGACACACAGTAGGTGCTCAATAAACGCTGGTCACGCCTTCCCTCTTCCCAACGGGTCTGAGGTGGAAGGAGCGGCACCTGTCTCTTTAAATTATGCAAATGAACTGCAGGTGGTGGCGTGGATAAAAAGCATCCTCGTCTCCAGATCAGCCAATCAGCGCGCTGGGCTGGAGGAGCTGACCGCCTAAATCCCCCAACGGTGGCCCGCGCGGACTCAGAGCCCGCCTTTGCCTCCCGGCGCCATCGCGGGGGGCGGGCTCTGCCTAGGCCACGCCCCCGGGGCGGAGCCAGCCGGCGGCCGCGCCGCTGCCGCCGAGGGCGGGGCGGGCTCGGGTGTCAACGACAGAGCCGCAGGTGGCGGCCAGCGCGGGGTCGGCCGAGCGCAGGAGGTGAGTGCTGCCCCCGGAGCCCCGCGGGACACCCACCCGCGCGGCCTCCCGTGCACACCGTGCCCCGCAGCCCCGGCAGCTGGCAGCTGCGGCGGGCGCAGGGGTGGCGAGCAGGGGCGGGGGGCTGCGCGGTGGGCGCCCCGGCTTCCCCTTTCCGGGGGCAATTGAGGGTCTTCAGGAGGAGATGGGGACCCCTCCTCAAATCCTCCGTCTCCAAGCCTGTAACCGGAGCGTGAGGGGGCGGCTGCAACGTGAGACCCCTCCCCACAGCCCTTTATTCTAAGCCTGGATCCGGATTTGGGTTCTAGGACTGCAAAGATCGGGGCGCCGCTCCCCTTAGAGCGTGGGACCCGGTGCGGCCAACGAGACCACCCCCGATTTTCCTTTTCCTGGCTTTGGCCTGCAGACCCCCAGGGACCGAGGTGAGGGACCCACTCCCCTTTCACTCCAGTGTGAACCCCTATCCAGGCCTGACTGCTGGAGGAACTGGGAGTCCCCTTCCCCCTGCCCCAGACCCTAGACTGCCCCATCCTAGCCCCCGCCTCAAGGATGGGATGGGGATCGTTTCACTGGCATTCTCGGTAGGGACCCCAAGGTTAGGATTCTGGGGTGGAGGTCAGTATGGGGTTCCCTGCCTGGCTAGGCAAGGCCTGGAAGGGCCTGGAGCTTGGACTTGGGGGATCCCTCTCTCGGTGGGGGGCAGGGGGACAGCAAGCATCTGTTCTTGGGGATTAAAATAAATCAAGGTAAATTAGGATCTTGCCAGAGGCTTTCTGTGAGTGGGGTGCGGAGGAGGGGTGGGGGGTGGGCGGCCCCTCCATCTGCCTCAGATCCCCCAAGTCACCTGCCCCAGCTGCATTGGGGACCAAGAGGCAGCATCAAATGGATTTGCTTCACTGGTGACCTTGGGCAGGTGACAACACCTCCCTGAGCCTTGGTTTCCTCTTTTGAAAATTGAGGTTGGGAGCTTGAGACATTGTACAGATTCTGAACCCCTTCGTCCTACCTTTGGTCACATTGTGATTCTACTCTTTTGCTTACGATGTAGGTGGTTTGGGGTGGAGAGAGCATTGGATTTGGAGACCCCCCCCCCCATAGGCCTTGCTGGCCTCTGAGCCTCAGTGCACTGCACTGCAAAATGGGTTGATGGTCACAGTCTGGCATCGGGGCTGGGGACAGGGAGGGGGACTGACCTGCCAGCCAGTAAAACATATGACCAAGCCGCAGTCATTGCAACAGGAGTTCAAGCCACCCTGGTCTCACTGGTGGTACTGCCTGGGGCGCAGCCTGACCCACATACCGTCACCCACGCCAGGGGCAAGCCTGTTCTGGGAGAGGCCCTGGGCAGGAGGAGGTGGGAGGCGCCAGGCCAGCCCATCCCCTGTCCCTTGGGGCTCCATCCCAGCAGTGAGCCCGGGAGTGAGCACTGGGCTGGGAGCTCAACACTCCCAGGTTGGATCTGCCTCTACCTGTGTGTGTGGTTTTTCCCTTCTGTGCCTCAGTTTGTCTTTTTGTGAAATGGTCTGACTCCCTCTGGGAAGATCAGAGAAGCCTGGAGGAGGAGGGGAGCGCTGTGTGTTAAAACATGATCATTATAATATTAATTGCAATATCAGTGCTCGTTAAATGGGGTCACAGCCGACAGGGAGGAGGGAGGAGAGAAGAAGGTCTGCAAAGGGTGTTGTCTGCTAAGACTCCAGCATCTGGCAAAGCCAGGTACACAGTGGGTGTTTGCCAAATGAAGTGACGAACAGGGAAGTGACCGGTGGTGAGGGCTGAGAAATTCCTGAGCATGAGCTCAGATGCCCACTTGGTGGCCGAGTTGCTGTGTGACCTGAGACGTGTGCCTCAGTTTCCCCAGTGGGGTGCACACTGCCTCAAGGCACCATTGTGGGAATCCAGCCAGATTGTGGAAGTGACCACAGCCCCGGAAGGAGATGTGAAACAGCGTGGTGCCCACGCGGGCCAGCTAGTTGGTCTCTGGGAAAGAAGAGAAAACCCCCAGACTGGCCCTACTGTGTGCAAGCTGGAGTCCAAGACAGAGAAAAGTGTCCGATTCTGAGGACTCTGGGGGCCCAGACAGGCCAGGGGCAGCCCAGGGTCACCCAGCAAGAGGTCAAGGGCTCCGGACACCCGGCTGGGCCCCACCTGATTCCCAGGATTGGGAGCTCGAGCGCTGCCGCCTTTGCTGACTCGGTTCCTGTCCCGTTCTGTTCGTTCCCAGGCTGCTCATGTGCCTGCCAGGTTTCAAGAACTGGTGCTGGGGAGGCAGGCCAGGGGGGCCCTGGGTCAGCTGGCAGCCTGCTGTGTGGCCTTGGGAAGTCTTCGTGCGTCTCTGGGCTTTGCCCTGGGGCCGCACTGGCTGGGAGACCTGGGTGCCAGCGGGGCTCACTGCTCCATCGGACCCAGTGAGCACTGTGTCTCGGGTTCACGGTACTTTTAGGGGCCCGCGGTGATGTTTTCAATTCTTTTAAAGTTGGCAAGGAAGAAAAAATGAACTTTTGGGCTGAAGGAAGTATTTTCATCTGTGATGTTAATATATTTGTCTCTATACCAATGCAGTTGTAAAATATGATTTAAATGTTTTAACAAAGGAAAAAGGCAAAAGCACCTTCCCCGTTCTGAGCGGATCGCCCTCGCTGAGCCTCAGTTTCTCCCTCTGTGAAGCGCCTGTCACTGGCCCACCTTGGGACAGCGCGACGTCTCTGGGCTGCCGAGGCCGATCAGTGCTCAGCTGTGGGTGCTGCCATTTCACAACTGTTGTCACGATTATTGTTTTTTCGGTAATAACAGCCCCAGGCTGGGGGCTCCAGGTTCAGGCGCCGCAGATCACCCAGCCATGGGCTGTGTGGTCCCACGGAGGTCCCAGGGGTGCTGATCGGGCGGGGGAGGGGAGGTGGCAGTTGGGTGGTGGGTGGGGCGGAGCGCGCTTCCTGTCCCCACTGTGCACACAGGCGTCTGCTTGGTGCTGACGGAAGTGGCAGGGGCCTCCTTGTGTCTCCTGGTGCCTGCCCCATCACACAGAGCCCCAGTCCCACTCGCTGCCCTGTCGGGTGAGTTGGACCCTGGCCCCCCTCAGGAACAGAAGGGAGACCTCCCTGCCTGTCCCGGCCTGGGTTTCGGGAGAAGTAGCAGGTGTCACTTCCTGGGCCGGCCAGGGCCTGCGCGGGGGAGGGGGGCCCATCACGGCTTTGCGTGGTGAGGCAGGCTGGGGGCGGTGGAGGGGCCCAAGCCAGGGTGGGGGTTCCCAACAGGAATTCTTTGGCAGACAGGCCAGGGCTCAAATCACCGTCACCCGGGGAACCAATGATCCGCTTCTCTGTGCCTCAGTGGCCTCACGTGTGAAGTTGGGATTGTGCTTCGCTGGTCACTGTGACAGTCAGGTCCAGGCCGAGCACACACGGGTGCTCAGCGTGTGTCTGTGTGTGGGCGATGGGGCAGGGTGAGGCCATGTCACTGGAAGTGTAAAAACAGCAGCAAGATTCTTGGGTTTCTGGGGAACTTGGGCACACAGTGGCTCCTGGGGTCCACTAGGGCGATGTCCTTCGGCAGAACTTCGTCTATCTGTGCGTCCAACACGGCAGCCGCCAGCCCCGCATGGCAACAGAGCCCTGGAAAAGAAGCCAGTGTGTTCTTTCCCAATCAGTGCCCTTAAAAAAAAAAAGGCTAGTAAACCGAGGAGTTGGTGTGTAATTGTACTGATTTTGCTTAGTTTAAAATTAAGTTGCCACGTGGGGCCGGTGGCTCCTGTATCAGGCAGCACAGCTCGGAGGGATTTGGAAGCTCAGGGACCAGGTCGCAGCCAGAGCTGAGACGTGATGTGGGAATCTGGGGCTTGTCCCTCTAGGCAACGTCAGCCAGGTTACCCCCACCCCCACCCCACAGACTAGGCGTCCTCGGGGGCTGCTCTGGGGACTGAAGTTCTCAGGGTCCCCAGCTGCATTGCGCAGCATAGGGTGGTGGTTGGGAACATTTGTTGAAACAAATAATTTTTTTACCTGGTGAACTCCTATTCATGCTGTAAAACTCCAACTCCCATGACCCCTCCTTTGTAGTCCAGCCCTTGTCCTTCCACCTGGCTCAGCCCTGAACATGTGGAACCAGGGGCGTTGTGTCCAGCCCTGTCCCCCTAGACTACAGACTTCTTTGGGGCTGGGCCCGGGGCTGAATCATCTCGGGGACCCTGGCATTGTCCTGGCCAGCATGGGTGCATGGAAGGAGCCGGATGACTCCAGAAGTCCCTGGACTGGAGGCTGGATGACAATGGGTCGAATTAAACTAACTTTCAAGATTAGGTAAACTGAGGCTCAGAGAGGGGCAGCCTTGCCCAACATCCCGCTTGGTCCTTTCCCATTTAGCCCAGGGAGCTTTCCCATCCTGCGGCCACCGATCCCTGTCCCTGCTGCCACTGTGCCTCTGAGGCTCCCAGCTGCTGTGGAGCTGCTTGTGGGGTCATGAATTATGGATGAGCCTGCAGGCTCCAGTGACAAGCCTGGCCTCAAGAACAGGCCAAGGACACCGCATGTCCCTCCCCTGCTGGGAGGCCTGGCCCAAACCCCTGTGCAGAGAGACCTGAGGTCCCCTAGCAAGACCCCTTCTAAGCATTCCCTCTTGTTTTGCAGATGGGGAAACTGAGGCACAGAGCTGGACAGTGACTCAAACACCAGGTGAACACTGGCTTCCAAGGGCAGGGTTGGGACTCATGGGGGCACTAGTGCCAGCTGGGTCACCACAGTGACAGGGGAGCTCTCCATCCTAGGTGTGTTCCTGAGGTGGGGACTGTTGTAGAGGGATTCAGGAGACCCCAGGGGACCCTCAGGGACCCCTGATCATAGCCCCAGCAACCATCTCTCACCAAACCCTTTTCCTGCAGGAACCACCTGGAGTGGATCTGAGAGCTCAGATCTGGGCTCAGCTGGTCCAGGGTGCAAATCTACTGTCACTTTCTGGTTGTGTGACTGGCAAGTGGCTTCCCCTCTTCGATGCGGTGGGGGGTGGCAGGGGGCTTGGTTTCCCCATCTGTGAAATGGCTCAAAGCTTCTCTACCTGGGCTGGGGCTCATCTAACACTACTCTCACCCCTTCCCATGAACTCTTATACATGCTTAAAAACCCAACTTTCTATGCCCTTTCCTCCAATCTAGACTGCCCTAACCCTTATCCCTCTGTCTAGTCTAGCCTTGACCCTCTGGGACTGGGGGTATCTGTGTCCCGTTCTGTCCTCCTAGACTGGGAACTACCTGGTGTCAGGGCAAAGGGTGAATTATCTCAGGGGCCCTGGCATGCTCACAGCACTGGGGCTTTCTGTTCCTCCTCCGTCCTTCCTCTCCTGCCTCCATGGGGTATTCCCCTCCTCAGGCCCACACTGGCAATGACCCTGTGGCTCAGACTTGCCTCTCTCTTCAGGCAGGCACCAGACAGGGACCTGCGGGGGTCTCCACAGAGGCCATCAGGATGTCGTATTTTGGGGAGCATTTTTGGGTAAGACCTACTCTTATTTTGGCAGGGGCTCCTAGCAGGGCTGTAGGAAATTTCATGGAGATGGGGGACTGGGCGTGTTGTGGGCAGAGTCTTGGGCAGGTAGAAGGTCTGCAGGACATAGAAGTTAAAGGGGAGAGAGCCAGGCTGGGTTTGAATCCACACCCCCAGACCTCACAGGCCTTGTGACCTTGGCCAAGTCACAGCTTGCACCACAGGGAGACTGAGGCCCAAAGTAGGAATCTCTTACCCGACCTTACGTGCCCAGTGCAAAAGTGCAGAGTAAGAGCTCAAACCCGGGGCCCAGGGGACCGAACTTCCAGGATCCAGGGTCATTGCAGCCAGGGAATTTCCACGTGCTCCCGTCCCGGAGAGTTGGGGGTTTTCTTGGCTTGACCTCTCATGGCCCCTGCACCCCTCTGCTGTCACGGCTGGGGCCCACCTACGTGGCCCAAGGTGGGGCTGAGTGAGACAGATTTGTTTTCACTCATTGATTTCCTCCCTCTCTGCCACCACAACCTCATGCCCAGCCAACTCTGGGACATTCTGGGACCTCCAAGAGGTCCCATCCCAGCCCTGGCCCCCAAGGAGGAGTCCCCAAGTCTGGGCGACCCACTCTGGCCAGCCAGACATCCCCAGCCCTGCAGGATCAGGGTTGAGCCCTGCACTGGGAGTGTACCCAGAGTGGGAGCCGGGACACAGAGCCATGTTCGCTGTGGGACAGCCTGGGCAGAAGCCCAGCGGGGTGACATTGTCAGCCTGGGCAAGTCAGGCAACAGGGACTCCTCTTGCAGGGCCGGACTAATGGGAAGCCACTGAGGGTGTGTGAACAGGAGAGGGCCCAGGAGTCAGGGAGGGACCAGAGGAGAAAGCCCCTTCCCCAGTTGCAGGCCCTGAGCTTGCAGAGAAAGCCCGTTGCTAGGCAACTAGTTGCCCCTGGCAACAAGCCCCACTCCCTCCCTTTCTCCCTTCCCAGCTGGGGCTCCTCTTACTGGCACTTGCTTTCTTAAAGGGGCCTCACCCCCTTGCCACCTACAGAGGTCTGACCTCCACCCTCTCTACAAGGGTCAAACTCCCCAGATTATCCTCTGAAAGGCTGTGTGGCCCCAGCAAGGGGCTATGCGTCTCTGAGCCCCTGTTAGTGCCTCTGTGTAAGGGGGTTGACCATTTCAGGATCAAAAGTCGCCCGTGTTTTGGAACCCTGACAGTGGCACCTACATGTACTTTAAATTCTTTTTAATTGTGTGAGGCGTGCAAGCTCCCTGCAGAAAATTCAGATCAGCAAAGAGAAAATAGAAACCACCCCCAACTCCCCCACCTCACCCAAAGATAGCCCAGTGCAAAGTGGTTAAGAGCTTTGAATTCAGGATTCGAACTGGGCTCTGCTGGGAGCTCTCGGGCAGGTGGCTTCGGCTCCCTGAGGGCCAGTTTCCCCACTGGGGAATGGGGAATGAAATTCCTGCCTCACTCCTGGACTCGGGGAGGGCTCCCGTGACATCTGTCACTAGCAAGGTATCTTTTCAACAGTCGCGTGCATTGGAGCCGCCACATATGCCTGGCATTTTGCTGGGCGATGCTGCCCCTGGATGGCCCACAGGAGGCTCCCGTCAGCGCAGGTCAAGCCAGACAGCGATGCCCTGGTCTTGTTGGGCCAGAGCAGGGCCAGAGGTATAGAGGGCACTAGGGAGCCATGGGGAACGTGTGAGCAGGATAGGGACATGGTCAAGCTCTGTTGGAAAGACTCTGCTCAGGCTGGCACAGGGCAAAACTTGGATCTAGAGGTTCTGGTAGGAGACACAGGCCCGAGACAGCCCCTCCTGGACCCTCAGCTGCAAGCCCAGTCCCAGGGAGGCAGACGCCACGGAGCTTTTGCCAGGTCTGGGAAACAGGCCAGTGGTTGGCTCTGAGTCAGCCACAGACGCTGGCCTGGGCGGCGGTGCCTGGTGCAGCCTCATCCGAGGATCCCCCGGGTCCAGCACTGTGGCAGCCTCGTCTCACCAAGCCCCTTGGGAGTCGGGTGCTGTCATTTGTCCCCAGTTGTCAGACAAGGGAGGAAATTGAGGCCCAGGGAATGAAGTCACCAACCCAAAGTGAGCCAGTGTGCGTAAGGAGGAATTTGACCCTTGAACCCTGATAATACAACTCTGAACATGAGAGGAGAGAAAATATGTTACTGGGGAGCTGGAGGGAAGACAGTCTGAGAAGCTTCCTAGAGAAGGTGGGCCTGGTAGTGATGTTTGGGAAGTGGAAGGATTTGTATGAGTGGGAGGAGAGAGAGGCTGGTGAGCTGGTGGCAGGAATGCCCTGGGTAGTGGTGGAAAGGCACTGCATGTCTTTGTTCTTTTTTGTTTTGCTAGAAAGTTTAGGAAAAAGCTAGGAGATGAGGCTAGAAAGAAAATTCCAGGCTAAGGACTTGGACTTCAGTTGCTGGTGGGCAATAGGGAGCCATTGATGATTCTAGAATGAGGGGTAACCGTTGGGAGCTCTGGGCTTGAGGCTGACCTGGCTCTGCCCCATTCTTGGCTTCAGTTTCTCCATTTCTGCAGCAAGAAGGCTTATCTAGCAGCAACTTCTGGCTTTAGCCTTCAAAGCCTCCAGGTAACTGGGGGGGAGGGGTGAACCCACAGGTGGGAGAAGGAGGAAACCACCATTTATGGAGAGGCTGCCAAGTGCTGCCAAAGGGATCGCTTTAGTGATATGTGTCGGTACTTAAGTGGCATCAGATCCCCCCGCAAGCCTCCTCTTTCAGTCTCAATTACAAGGCCTCATTTGGTGCTAAAATGTCTCCAGTTCCCTCGGACCCCAGCTGATTGCCCCTCTTAATGGACAGCTTAGTTCAGACATGATGCCGTTCATAGGCGACAGGATCTGCCTGGCATTAAAATATAATTGTTGCCTCATTTTTTCCTATTTCCATCGTATGGCAAGGGGTCCTGATTTTCCATCTAGAATAGCAGTAAAAGTTGCCCTTTTACACCTGCATTTGGAGCAGAAACATGAGCAAATTTAAAACAAAGTGTCAACTAACCATATGATGAATTAGCAAAAACTAGGGTTCCCTTTGGGGCTTTAGGGGATGCTGATGTGGGGCCATCGTGGTGCTTACTTCGTCCCCACATAAGAGGCGGATGACCCCCTGCTCCGTCTTAATGAGGAGCTACTAAAAGTTCGGAGAAGAGCAGTGAGTTTCCCAGGTCACACAGCACAGCCCTGGCCTCCTCTGCTGCGATGACCCCAGAATGTGGAGGAAAGAGGTTCTGTGCAGGGCATCAGGACACACCAGGGCAGAGGCCCAGTTCCCATCAGTACTAGCAGGTAACAGCAGAATAATTCATTTGTTCATTATTCAACAAACTCAAAGCCTCACTCTGTGCTGGGCTTTGCTGGGTCCAGAGAGTGGACTCAGACCTGCACCCTTCTCTGGGTTCTCAGGGAAGGAGTTTCCATGTTGATAAGAACAGAAAACACAACTGCAGTGACTTAAACATAGGGATTGTATTGGCTTACAAAACTGAACAATTTAGGGTAATGTGGCTTTCAGGGTAGGTTTGATCCAGCAGCTAGACCCAACACATGTTTTTCTATATGGACTCTCTCTGGTTCACCTTCTTTCCAAGGTTTGTAGTTTCCACTTGACTTCCAGTATCTCCTGTGAGCACATAATTCCTCATTTGCGGAAAGTCACAAAGTGAAGAACAGAGGGGAAGAGACTGATTGAGACAGAAACAGAGGCAGAGAGACACAGAAAAACAGGGAGGGAAAGAGGGAGACACAAAGACAAAGACAGAGACAAAGAGACTATGAACACATGAGACTGACCTCCCTCAACTATGGGACAAAAAAAATCCCAGGTTTCTCTCTGATTGGACCAACTCAAGGCCCTTGAACCAATCCCTGTGGCTGGGGGAAATGCAACATGCTGACTGGTTCAGGCCTGAACCTATCCCAAAGCCAAGGAGATGGACTTCTGCTAGTTTGCTCTTTGGCCCACACCCCTGTTGCTAGGCAAGTTTGATGTCCCCTACAGTCTCTTTCTGAATCTCAACCCCCATCCCCTGCAGGGTGAGAAAAACCATGGCTTTGAGGTCCTGTACCACAGTGTGAAGCAGGGACCTATCTCCACCAAGGAGCTGGCAGACTTTATCCGGGAGAGGTGAGGTCCCCCAAGCCCTACCCGCCAGAGGCCACGGCCATGGCCCATGCAGCCACACCCACATTGTGGCCACACCACGCCCTGTTCAGTCCGGATCTACATCCCCGGGGGATCCAGGAACCAAAGGGGCTTGAAGACCCTGGAAACCAGGCATTCTCAACCCTGCCGGCCCCGTATCTCTTCTAACCAACAATCACCAGCTCTTAAACGCCTTCTTCCTGCAGACAAGATAATATAACCCATTGCGGGGGGGATTGGAAACTCCATCTCGTGCCCTCGAGATGATCAATGCAAACACATACGATGAGAGCATCTACATTTCAGCTTGTCAATGCACAGACACCCACGTTCTAGAAAACATAATAAACGTGAGTTGTGAGGCAACCTCTGCTCCCGTGCACGCCCCGAACAAAATCGAGGTTCTGTTAGGACCAGGGTGCGAGTGGATCTCAGACGGTCATTCAGCGGTGTCTCCCATGAGCGGAAAAGGAAAGATACACTTTTTCCCTGCAATTAAATGAGCCGAACCGTATAAAGTTTGTAGCATGGTGCCTGCCTTATCGTATGTGCTCAAAAAGCATTCTATCTGCGGCTGCTGTGATCACTACTGTTGTGGATAAAATGTTTTACTGAAGAAAAAACCTCCTGTGAATTTCCAAAACGTCCCCCCAGGGTTTTTTATCACCCCCCCATAGGAGAGCTACTTCTCAGATGTCTGAGATGGGGAAACTGAGGCTCACAGCGGTGGCGCCTCTCCTAAAAGTGTCCCTAAGCGTCCTTGTCTTCACCCTGTCCGCCTACCCAGAGCCACCGTCGAGGAGACCTACTCGAAAGCTATGGCGAAACTTTCCAAGCTGGCCAGCAACGGGACCCCTGTGGGGTGAGTTGGCCTCTGGTGGGGACCCTGGTGGCATTGGGAGCCTCCCCTTGGGTGTACCTCTCTTCACGCTCATGACATGTAGAACAGGGTGTCATCTGCCCCACTTATGGGGCTAATTGGATAGGGGGATGCATGTCACCCATTCCCTCACTAGCTCATTCATTCATTCCGAAATTACTGAGCGGCTTCCGCGTGCCAGGCACCGGCGCAGCCCAGGTGCATCTGCCATGAAGGATGTGAAGGGTGCTGGACACACACAAAGTTTTCTCCTGGGGAGAAAAGTGCTAGGAAGGGAATGAACTGTGAGAACGAGAGACTGGGGTGGGCCCGGCTCTGTGGGCTGCGCCCTTAATAGGGAGAAGTTGCTGGCCGTGGGTGTGTCTGAGGGACAGAGACACAGCCATGCAAAGGCCCTGAGGCAGCAACACACTTGCCGTGTTCAAGAAAGAGTGAGGAGGCTGGCGTGGCTGCAGGACCCGAGTGAGGGGGACAGGAAGCGGGCTGGGGGCAGGGAGATGGGGGGAGGCCACAGGGGCCCGGCACACAAGTGACTTTTAAATGAAGACGCGATGTGGTCCTGTTGGCATTTGCAAAATTCCCCGGGGCTGCTGTAGGACAAAAGTTCTGTCAGGAGGGCAAGAGTTTAAATTCCAGCTCTGATGTTCATTTGCTGAGGGGCCTTGGGTGAGTTATGGAGCCTCCCATGCCTCAGTTTCCCCATCTGTCCCAGGCCCACCTCTTGACACTTGTAGTGGGGATGGAATGGATTAATGGGCATTGATGCTTAGCAGGGCCCGGCACACAGTAGGTGCCTGAGCCAATGCCAAGTGGGGCTGTCTGAGGGGCCCCTGCAGGGGGTGGGACCGCTGGGCCCTGGGTGTGACCCCGCCTGCCACCAGGACCTTCGCCCCGCTCTGGGAGGTCTTCCGCGTGTCCTCGGACAAGCTGGCGCTCTGCCACCTGGAGCTCACCAGGAAGCTGCAGGATCTCGTCAAAGACGTGCTCCGCTACGGGGACGAGCAGCTGAAGACCCACAAGAAGGTGTGTGTCCCGGGGCTGCCTGGCGGGCGGGCGGCGATGCCAGCGGCTCCCACGATCCCAGAACGTCTGTAGCCTTGGAGTGTGTGTGTCTCTGAGAATTCTGCAAATCCCACAACACGGAACCCAGAACCCTGCAGAGCCGAACGCTGTCAGACGCTCCAGATTCCAGACCGGGAGTCTGCAAACCACGGCCCTCGGGCCAGACCCAGTCCAGCCACCTGTGTTTGTACAGCTAAGGAGGGTTTTTGCATTTTTAAGTGGTAGGGGGAAAAAATATCAAAAGAAGAATAAAATTTCATGGCATGTGAAATTTATATGACACCCAGATTCCAGGGGTGGCAGATCCAGTTTTCTCGGCGCACGGCCATGCCCGTCCACGGGTGTACCTTCTGTGGCTGTTTCTGCGGTGCAGTGGCAGAGCCGCGTGTTTGCATCCTGCCAAACACATTTACTCTCTGTCCCTTTACAGAAAATACTTGCCAGCCCCTGTTCTAAAGTATTGAAAGCTGCAGGTCTGGGTATGTAACATATCTAGACTCTTCCAAAGCAAGAATCTGGGAAGATCCAACCCTTAGACTCTTGGGAACCCACAATATCTGTAGCTTGTTGCTGTGGAATCGTAGAGGCTGTGCATGGACGGAGTTCTAGAATCTGTTGACTTTTGACTCTCACTAAAAAGGGGGGTTGGTAGTACTTAATACCACTGAATATACCCTTAAAAATGGTTAAGATGTTAAAGTTTATGTTATGTGTATTTTACCACTATTTTTTTAAAAGGGGGCATGTGGGCTGGGCGCAGTGGCTCACCCCTGTAATCCTGGCACTCTGGGAGGCTGAGGCAGGAGGATCACTTGAGGCCAGGAGTTTGAGACCAGCCTGAGCAACACAGTGAGACCCTGTCTCTACAAAAACTAAAAAAATGTAGCTGGGCGTGGTGTGCCCCTGTAGTCCCAGCTACTCAGGAGGCTGAGGCAGGAGGATCGTTTGAGCCCAGGAGTTTGAGGCTACAGTGAGCTATCATGATGCCACTGCACTCCAGCCCAAGCAACAGAGCAAGACCCTGTCTCAAAAAAAGTACCTACTTAAAAAATTTTTAATGTTTTGAAATTAGTAAAATACTCAGAAAAGACCTGGAATCACATGGAGTGTTTGGGAAGCCAGGAATTTCACAGTCCACTCACGCCCTCCCCTCCCCATCCCTGTAGTGCAAGGAGGAAGTGATGGGCACCTTGGACGCCGTGCAGGTGCTCGCGGGCGTCAGCCAGCTCCTGCCCAAGTCCCGCGAGAACTACCTGAACCGTTGCATGGACCAGGAGCGGCTGCGGAGAGAAAGCACCAGTCAGAAGGAAATGGACAAGGTGTGCTCACAACCGCCACCTCCTGGGGCGGTCTGATCAGGGAGGGCAGACATGTCCCAAAGTGAGGGTCAATGAACCTGTGTGTGATCACAGCCCGGGCACCCAGAGGTGTCTACCTGCCAGGTGATGGGACCAGGAGAAAAGCCCCTGAGTGTCCCCACTCAAACCCCACCCCTTCCCTGTGCCACCTAGGCAGAGACCAAAACCAAGAAGGCAGCAGAGAGCCTGCGCCGTTCTGTGGAAAAGTACAACTCGGCCCGGGCCGACTTCGAGCAGAAGATGCTAGACTCAGCCCTGGTAAGAACCAAGCATGCGCACCTTCGAGACGCACACGCTCCTTGGCCGGAGATGCCATGGGCCTCAGAAGTCCAGAGCCTCTGAAGCCCTGGGCTTCTTAGAATCATAGGTTTAAAGTCTACTGTTATCATTGCTGGCATTATTTCAGAAGCAAAAAAAAAAAAAAAAAATTGTGCCTCAGTTTCCCCACCTGTAAAGTGGAGAATAGTACCTGCCTCATAGAGTTGTTATGAAGATTAAATGGGTCACTTTATGTGAAGTTTTCAGACCAGATGTGAAGAAACCACTTCATGAGCTATTATGATTATTTCTACTATTATTGATAGGGTTTTTGAATGAGACAGGGCAGAGTTTAGAAGCCGCAAGTCTCCTGACATTTCCAGGTGGCTGAAAGACCTAGGTTCTGTGGAACACCCTCCATCCCTCACCAGCTATGTGAGCTTTCGTAAGATGCCACACTTCTGTGAGCCTCTGTCCACCTCAATGTACACAAAGCAGATTGGAATCCCAGGATTAGGAATCAGAATTTTTTTTTCAAGTTGCAAGTGATAGAAACCTTTATTCCATTAACAAGGAGATTTATAGGCTCAGGGAACTGAAGATTTTTTTGGGGCAGGGGAGGTTTCAGGTATAGCTGGATCCAGGTGCTCAAATGGTGTTGCAGTAAGTTGTGACTCTCTGCTTCTCACATCTGTTTTCCTTCCTGGGGATTTCACTCCCAGGCAGACATGCCCACACGCATGCACGCACGTGTGTGTGTGTGTGTGCGTGTGTGTGTGTGTGTGTGTGTGTGTGTAGTGCACACAGCAAAGTGGCCACCAGCAGCCTCCATTTCAATCCAGTTCATTGACCCAGAAATGAACGTTTCTTTTCCCAGTTTCAGCAAAAGTCCTAGGGAAGACTCATTGGCTCTTCCCAAAATCAATCACTGAGGCCGGGGGTGGGACATTTTGACTGTAGCTTTGACCTTCCCATCTGCCCCTCCCCTGCTGCCTCAGCGCTTCCAAGCCGTGGAGGAGACCCACCTAAGGCACATGAAGGCTCTGCTGGGCTCCTACGCCCACTCCGTGGAGGACACCCACGTGCAGATCGGGCAGGTGAGTTGGGCTGGGTGTGCGGAACGAGGGGGAGCCAGTGCTCGGCAGGAGGGACCGCCAGTCACACAGCCCGCCCACCCGGCCCAGGTGCATGAGGAATTTAAGCAGAACATCGAGAACGTCAGTGTGGAGGTGCTTCTCAGGAAGTTTGCAGAGAGCAAGGGCACAGGCCAGGAGAAGCCAGGTGAGTGGGCAGCTGTGGGGACTCGAGAGGCAGGAAAATGAACCTTTTGGGGCCTTGGTTTGTTCGTCACAAAAATGGGCTGATGACAAGTCCAATTCCTGAGCCTGAATTTATGTGTAAATCTCTTAGAACCAGATGCCAGTGGGGCCTTGAATGCCAGGCTCAGCCACTCAGACTTCACCCCAATGGCCCAAGGGAGCCATTGAGTATTGTTAAGCAAAAGAACAACTTGAAAATGCTCAGATGCGGGACTGGGGAGGAGTTAAGTGCAAGAGTTTTGAAGTCAGAGCCAGGTTTGAGTCTTTCCTTCATCCTTGCTGTGTGACCTTGGACCTGTGTCTTGACTTCTCTGAGCCTCAGTTTCCTCATCTGTAAAGTGAGGAGGATAACAAGCCCCGCCTAATGTTGTAACATTCACTGATTTGATATAGTAAAGGGCCTTTGGTACAGTGTCTGGCACACAGTAGGCACTCACTAAATGCTGGTACAGTCTGCATCCCCTAGTCTAGTCAGCCAGTAAGGCCTGTCCTTTCTCCCCCCTGTCTCTCTGGCTCAGCCCTGGCTCAAGCCACCCCTCCCTGTGTGGGTGCCCATTCCTGCCCTTTACGGGCCCCAGATCTGTCATGCCCTGCTCCTGCTCACACACCCTCCATGGCTCCCTACTGCCCTGCTCCTCATCCTGGTGCTTGAAGCCCAGCCCCACTGCACACACTCACGTTCCATCCCCTGATCCAACCCAAGTTCCAGGGAGAAATCCTGGAAGTACCTAGAAGCAGCTCAGGTGTCACCCCCTCCAGCCCGTCCCAAGGTGGCACCGCCCAGCTGGGACTAGAACCAGCCCGGTGGCTCATCCCACTCATGACTGTCTGTGGGGCTGGTTCAGCATCTTGGCTCTTGCCTGGAACCGGACTGATCCTGAGCACAGATCTGGGTGCCCTCGTGTGGCCCGCGAGCGGGGAGAAGGCCCTTCCCGGGTGCGGCCTCCCCGCCCTCAGTGAAGTTCCCCATCTCCTGTCTCAGGGCCTCTGGACTTCGAAGCGTACAGCGCGGCTGCCCTGCAGGAAGGCAAGTACGTCTGGGCCTGGACGCCCAGCCTGGACCGTGGCGGGAGGAAGGGGGCTCTGAATGGAAAAGGGGGCACCTGCCAGGGCTCAGCTGGCCCCCATCTGTCCTCAGCAATGAAACGTCTCCGGGGAGCCAAGGCCTTTCGCCTGCCAGGACTAAGCCGGCGGGAGCGGGAGCCGGAGCCACGTGCAGCTGTGTGAGGAAGGGCCCTGCCCAGCCCTGGCCCAGGCTGGCCCCGGGTTCCCTCCACCAGGCTAGACCAGCACCCCCTCTGTCCCAGGCCAGCTCAGCATGGCCCCTGCAGGCCGGGCGCGGGAGCCCCAGGATGCCACTGCCTCCAGGGCTAGCTCAGGACAGTAGCACAGCCCAGGAGCTGCCCCCAGGTTCCAAGTCCCGGGCTGGGGGCTGAGAGGGGGCGCTAGATGAGGTGGCAGAGCTGACACCAACATCTCTTCCCCCAATTCCAGAGACATCCTGGAGCCCGGTTCAGAGGTGAGTGGCGCGTGAGGGGCCACGCTGGGCTGCGGGCCGGAGGGGTGTGATTCCTCCTCAGCCCCAAAGTCCGGAGCCCAGCTGGAAGCCAAAGAGCTGAGCTCGCGGGCGGGCTGGAGGGAGCACAGCTTGGGGGCTGGGTTCAAATCCCACCTCAGCTACAAACTCCTGTGGACCACGTGGTAAGGATCAATGTCCTCACTGAGCCTGGGTGTGTCCCAGGAACTGGCCCACACACCAGGGGAAAGTGGTGATCGAGTCTGGAGGCGAGGGGTGGTAGGGGAGATGGAACGCTAGGCCATGGGGAGCCTGATTCACCGCTTGCCCCCTGCCTAGACGTGCCCGGAGGTGGATGAAGACGGTTTCACGGTCCGGCCTGACCTGACGCAGAACAATATCCTTCTGGCACCCCCTGGGGGCAGTTGCTGGCACAGCAAGGACAAAACTGTACACCATGACCGTTAGCAACCCTCTCTGTGTACACCTGGGAAAGAGCCTCTGTTGTGGACAAAGCAGACCTAAATGCAAACACCCGCCCTGTGGGGTCAGGGTTAGGCAAGACAGAGGGGGATTCGAGTTACCTCAGAGGGAAAGCCAGAAGAGCTTCCTGCACGAGGGGCACCAGGGTTGGGGTATAGCAGCTGAATAGGAGTTCGCCGGTTAGGTGAGGATATGCTTGTGCAAAGGCTTGGTGCATGGGGGTTGGTGCCGGTGGAGGTGGGACCTTGAAGAGTTTGAGGAGGCAGGTATGTGGTCGGATTTGAGGGCTGACTGGAGGGAAGCCCATGTTGGGATCTGCTTGGAGCCTTGACTGTGGACTACGCACAGCTGAGCCCTCCCACTTCTCATCCAGTGACTCGGACTTCGATGATGAGGAGCCCCGCAAGTTCCACGTGCACATCAAGCCCGCCCCGGCCTGGGCTCCAGCCTGCAGCCCTGAGGCAGCGGTGGCACAGCTCAGGGCCACAGCCGGCAGCCTCATCCTTCCTCCTGGCCCAGGGGTGAGGTGTGGGAGAGGCACTCTGGGTAGTGCTGGTGGGGCTGGCTGGATGCACCCATCCGTGCCTGACGTTGCCCTTTTTGTCCACAGGGCACCATGAAACGCCATTCTTCACGTGAGTAGCCTTGAGGAAAGGCAGGCTGCTTAATCACTCTGACCCTCAGTCTCTTCTTCTGTAAAATGGGGTCATTACGAGAATTAAATGAGAGCTGAAAGGGGTAGCCGGGGCCAGGAAAAGAGCCAACACCTGGAGGTTGGCTTAGGTTCGAATCCCTCTCTGCCTGATTTGCTGGTCACCTTGGGCTGGCTGGACAGCTCCAAGCCTTTGTCCCCTGGTCTGTGGAGCGGGGAGCATTGCAGGCAGGGTGGCAGGAAGGCTCAAAGAGGTATATCTCTTGTAGGGGACACTGCTGGGAAACCACAGAGGCCTCGGTCTGCCCCTAGAGCCAGCAGGTGGGTTGCATATGAGTGAGCAGGTGGGGGCTGTCCTCACCTCTTCCCTCCCCCTCCTGCTGCCTCCCTGTTTCCCTGCCCTGTGTTCTCTCGCCCTGGCTGGAACATGAGGCCATGCTGCTTTTATAGGGATCACTTATTCACTTGGTAAACATGTACTGGGCTCTTGTTGTGTACTTGTGCTGGTCAGAGGCCTGGGACCTGGGTTCTGAGAGAGGTCTGCCTTCTCAGAGTCACATATTAGTGACTCCAATTTTAAGAAAAGCCAACAAGAGCCTATTCAATACTTGTAAGTGCTATGAAGAAACTAAAGTAGGCAGTGTGATGGAGACAGAA
>CM052442.1:86465294-86559165 GCA_028533085.1 Varecia variegata | reverse complement strand
AGGTGAGGGGGGGGGAGGGGATGGGGGGGCATGGGCGTGTCCTAAGGGAGGATGGGTGGAGCCGTTGCAAGATTAGGCAGCTCTGGTCCAGCAGAGGGTAGGCTAGGCTGGAGGGCCGACAGGAGGCGGAGGTGGGGGGGTGGGACGCAAACCTGAGTGGGTGGGCGGGGCCAGAGTGGGCGGAGCCTTTCCCAGAGTGAGCAGGGCATTAGACACAAGTAACCAGAGGGCGTGGCCTGGGGAGGACAAGGACTGAATCGGGCCTAGCAGTTCCTCCACGTGGGTGTGGCCTAAAGGGGGATGGTGGGGACCCCGCGTGGGCGCGGCCCTGAGTTGACCGCCCGTTCCCTCCCCAAGGCTCCAGCAGCCTGGGCTTCACCTCCAGCCCCTCCCCTTTCTCCTCTTCATCGCCCGAAAACGTGGAAGATTCCGGCCTGGACTCGCCGTCCCACGCGGCGCCGGGCCCCTCCCCGGATTCCTGGGTCCTCCGCCCGGGCACCCCACAGAGCCCGCCCAGCTGTCGGGCGCCGCCCCCTGAGTCGAGGGGGATGCGGGTCCTCCAGCCACCGGACTCGCCACAGCCCCTCACGCCCTCTCCAGGACCGTGGGGGCTGGAGGCCTTGGCAGGAGGAGGTGAGTCCAGTGGCCCCGGTCTGCGAGTCAGTAGATCCCTGGGGGTGGGGGGCGTGGATATCAAGGCAGGAGGTGGCGGTACCTGGCGGGGGCCTTCCTGGGGAAGAGACATCCAAGCTCGGGTTTGATGGTGGCGAGGATGGGGAAAGGCACGCGGGGCAGAGCACATAGCCAGTGCAAAGGCCCTGGGGCAGGCGCGCGGGGCATGTTTGAAGACCACCTGGGGTGGGGACCTGCGGAGGCTGGGCCTGAAGATGTCAGGTGGACAGTGGACCCTGAGTTTGTGGGAGGCTGGGCTGGAACACCCCATGGGCAGCCCTGCATGAGCATGTCATCAAAGCAGAGGGGGTGGCCTCCCAGAGAGGGCAGAAGAGTGGATGGAGCCCAGGCAGGGCAGAGGTGGGAGGAGGAGGACAGCAGGTGGGGGGAGTAGGAGAAAAGGGGGGTCCCCCAAGTCAGAGGGACTGTGGGCTGTGACCACACGATGTCCCCAAGCAGTGCTTGACCCCTCCACGCCAGAGCCTGGTTGGAGCCCAGTCAAGGGAGACCGTAGGTCGAGAGCAGGGGTTCTTAACAACCCGGCCAATTCTGCCCCCAGGGGACATTGGCAATGTCTGGAGACATTTTTGGCTGTCACCACCAGAAGGGGGCGCCCCAACCGCAGAGAATGACCCAGCCCCAAACTTCAGCGTCTGGGCCAGGAAACCCTGGGGTGGCGGGAGCACAGTCTGGGGTATCGGTGGGAGGGGAAGCGGGTGAGCCGGAATCCTGGGGAAGCAGGTGGGGAGCAGAGCCTGGGTGTTACAACATAGAGGGGTGAGATTCAGGCCTAGGCCACAGTAGGTGGTGGCTCTCACGCTCTCAGAGAGGGGCAAGGTCATGGAATAGCTGACTGTTGGCTAAAAACCCTCTGCTGAATGCCCCTATAGCGTGCCTGCCTCCTAAGCCTTCAGCCGTTGTTGCATGCCCCCCGTGACACGGAGCTCACCCCTCATTGGCCACCATGCTGGTATCTGGGAGGTTCAGGGCTGTGGATGGTATCCTCAGTCCTGCCCAGCACCTTCTCTGTCTGCAGCCCCAGGACTGCAGACCACCAGGGGATCCCCGACATACTCCCATCTCCCAGTCTTTGGCTGAGCTCCTGCCCCAGGGGCGGCCCGAGAGGCCCAGAGCAGCACCTCAGCAGTGCCTTTTCTTGCCCCTCAGACCTGACGCCTGCCCCTGCTGACCCCACAGCCCGGGAGGGCCTGGCAGCCCCACCCCGGAGACCCCGATCCAGGAAGGTGTCCTGCCCCCTCACGCGCAGCAATGGCAACCTGGTAGGGTGAGGGGCAAGGCCAGAGCTGGGCTGGGGGTCGCCTCTGGGGTCAGCTTCTGGGCACTGCTCCTGGGTGCTCGCAGCCCAGCCCGCTCCTTCCCTTCCAGTCTCGCTCCCTGAGCCCCTCCCCACTGGGCTCTTCGGCCCCCAGCACTGTCCCGGAACGGCCTAGCTTCTCATCCCAGACGGGACACGGTATGTGGGGGCAGCCCTGGGCCCCCTCTGGACCTGGGTTCTGGTGTGGGTGGGGGGCTGAATGATATGATGGAGGCCCCCTGGGACCCATGCTCAGTCCATCCATCTGTTCCGCATTCCCTCCCCAGCACCCCCAGGAGTGTCCCGGGGCCCAAGCCCTGTGGTCCTAGGCTCCCAGGATGCCCTGCCCGTGGCCACAGCCTTCACCGAGTATGTCCACGCCTATTTCCGTGGCCACAGCCTCAGGTAATCAGTGACAGGCAAACAGGGCTCTGTGGGGGCTCTGCATCTGGGTCCAGCAGGGACAGCCTTCAGGTGGGCTTCATGGCCTGTTATATGGTAGAAGGGCCTTGAACACTGAGCTGAGCAATCAGGCCCCTGTCTTGAGGGCAGTGGGAGCCATGGAGGGCGTTTGAGCAGGGCCAGGCATTGTTGTAGACTCCTCTGAGGCGGCCACAGCCATCAAACTGAAGAGAGCCAGGCTCAGCCTCAAGGGGGTAGGTTAGGGGCGAGCTGAGGGGTGAGGGACACTGGGGGTGTCATCCAGCAGAAAGGATCTTCAAGTCAAACAACAAAGAGGAGGAGAGTGTTAGATCTGAAACTCAAGCTGAGGATAGTTAAAAAACTGAACATTTTGTTTTGAGCTTCCTGGTGGCCTAGGAGACAAGGGAACTTTCTCCTAGGGAAGGGGACTTTCCTGCCTCCTTCAGCCTAGGGTGTAGTCTTCCTGTCCAGACAGGGACAAAAGAAGAGGAGACTGGGGGAGAGGATGCCGGGCACCATCAGGACCTGGCTGTATCTGAAGGGTCTGGGGAGCCACAGGCTGCAGTGGACCCAAGAAGGGAGGGTGAGGAGCTGGGCAGAGCCCTGCACCAACACCCCGTCCCCGGACTCCCCAGCTGCCTGGCCCGAGTAACCGGAGAGCTGACCATGACGTTCCCCGCGGGCATTGTGCGTGTGTTCGGCGGTACCCCACCCCCGCCTGTCCTCAGCTTCCGGCTTGTACACGCAGCCCCCATTGAGCACTTCCAGCCCAACGCGGATCTGCTCTTCAGGTACCACGTGTGGGCAGTGGGGATGGGGGTCAGGGGCTCCTGACCCTGAATTCCTGTTCTCCCTCTTGGGGGTTGCTGTGTGGCCTGGGTCAAGTTGCTTGCCCTCCGTAAAACTTACTTTCCTTCCCTCCTTTCCTGCCCCCCCCCACTACCCAGGTAGGGCATTGATGGGCCCGGGGTGGGCCAGGAAGCTGGAAGCCCCTGGGGATAGGTTGGATGCTGGTCGCCCTGAGGGTCGGGGTTATAATTAATCTGGGGTCTCTGCAGTGACCCCTCCCAGAGCGACCCCGAGACCAAAGACTTCTGGCTCAACATGGCAGCTCTGACTGAGGCCCTGCAGCGCCAGGCGGAGCAGAACCCCACGGCCTCCTACTACAATGTGGTGCTGCTGCGATACCAGGTGCGCCACGTGCATGGGGCGGGGCCGAGGGGGACAGGGAGCAGTGGACAGGGCGAAGGACAGGGTGAGCAGGCAGCAGGAATGGAGTGCCGGGTGGGCTGGGGCAGTAGGCAGGGTGGCCGGGTCAGTGTGGGAGTGTGCTGCATCCGCTAGTGCAGACGGTGCCATTATGCAAAATGGAAGGGCCCGTCTCCAGGACCTTGGACTTGAACTTTGTCTGCCAGACTTCGTTGGAAGGATGCACGCTCCTGCCCTCTGCTGGACACGTGGTGTAACATAGACTCCAATCTATATGAAGTGTCCTGGCAGGGCCGCGTGGTAAGAGTGGTTGAGTAGTGCACAGGTGGCAGGACATGACGCTGTGTCCTCT
Organism: Varecia variegata; assembly: GCA_028533085.1. Taxonomy (NCBI): domain Eukaryota; kingdom Metazoa; phylum Chordata; class Mammalia; order Primates; family Lemuridae; genus Varecia; species Varecia variegata. Next base: position 86,555,194 of record CM052442.1, on the reverse strand, counting down.
CTCCCGTTCTTGTTCCTAGTTCTCCCGCCCAGGTCCCCAGTCCGTACCTCTGCAGCTGAGCGCCCACTGGCATTGCGGGGCGACCCTCACGCAGGTCTCAGTGGAGTACAGCTACCGGCCTGGCGCCACGGCCGTGCCCACGCCGCTCACAAACGTCCAGGTGCTGCTGTCTGTGGCGGAGCCTGTGACCAATGTCCGCCTGCAGCCTGCCGCCACCTGGTGAGGGCATGTGGGGAGCCAAAGGAGACGCAGCCGTGCCCCGTTCACTGTAAGCCCAGTAGTGAGGTCCCGTGACATATGGACTATGTCATCTACACTAACAGAGGGGAAACTGAGGCACGGGGCGGTCACACTAAGGTTTGAACCGGTCTGTCTACCCTTGGTCCTGGGCTTTTAGTCGCTGCACGTGTTGCCTTTAATTTGTACAAAAGGTAGAAACTGCCACAAAGAAGCCAGGCTTACAGGACCGAATGTGTCATCTAAAAGTGCCGCGAGGCTGCATGGCTCCACGGTGATTCTGTACCTCAGCCCCATTTCACAGATGGGGAAACTGAGGTGAGGTTGAGGATCAGATTTTCTGGGGTCACACAGCCCTGAGGCAGCTGAGCCGGGACCCCAGGCTCCCAGTGTCCTCTGTGGGGAAGACCTGATCAAGGTTCTCTCCCTGCCAGGAACCTGGAGGAGAAGCGGCTTATGTGGAAGCTTCCAGATGTGTCCGAGGCAGGGGGTGAGCTACTGTTGTGCACAAGGGCTGGGTAGGTGGGGTGTGGCTTATTTAAGCTGGGGGAGAATTGGGGCTGTTCCAGGGGATGGGCGGGCATCCAGGAAAGCGTGAAAAGGCTGGAGGAGAGGGCATCCCAGCACGTGCAAAGGCCCTGCGGCAGCACTCCTGTGCAAACCACACAAAGCCCAGTGGGGGCAGAAGAGAAGGGCACTGGGGCTGGAGAGGAGGTCGGGTGGGGCAGGCAGAGGTTCTCAGGCTCGGGGCTGAGGCTGGCGCTGTGGCGCAGCTGACCTCAGGCCTCTCCAGGCTCTGGTCGCCTATCCGCCAGCTGGGAGCCGCTCTCGGGCCCCAGCACGCCCAGCCCCGTGGCCGCACAGTTTACCAGCGAGGGGGCCACTCTGTCGGGCGTGGACCTGGAACTGGTGGGCAGCGGCTACCGCATGTCGCTGGTGAAGAGGAGGTTCGCCACAGGTGCGGCTACGCCCTGCCCCCGGCAAGCCCAGGAGGAGCTGGGACCATGCTGGGGTCTGGGGGTGGGGGGTGGGGGAAAGCCCTATCCCCTGCTTCTGCTGGGTGGCAGGGGGGGATTTGGGCACGGGGCCGTTTGGAAGAACAGGTGGGTGTTGGGACGAGGAGAGCCAGGGTGGGGGGCATGGGCAGGCAGAGAGAGGGACCGGAAGAAAGGTGTGTGTGCCTGGGCTGGCCACACACAGCCATCCCCGCCCTGACGGGGGGCATTGGGACAGTAAGTTTTGGGGGTGCTTTGAAGATGATGAGTGGGGGATCCCAGGGAGGGGTGAGGGACCCCTCCCCTGCCTCTCCCCCCTCACAGCCCCGCCCCCACAGGCATGTACCTGGTGAGCTGCTGAGCTCTGTGTTGTGTCCTGGTGCTGACTGGCTGTCCCCTGCCCTCCTGTTGGAGGCTGGGGTCCCCTACCCCAGCCTCCCTGAGGCCCGAACTCCATGGAAAGGAGCCCCACGCCCAGCCTGGCTGAGCCTGAGATTCGCTCCTACTCATGCCAACCCCACGCAGGTCCTGGCCTTTTAATGGTCTTTCAATAAACACTTTATTTTCTAATAAAATAAAAAAGGAAAGCTTTCCCTGCTCCAGGAAGTCTCCTTCACATTACCAGAGAGAAAAGGAAGAGAAAATGGGTGCATGGGAGAGACCTATTGTCCCTAATGCAGTCCCCTCCTACCCTGTTCCCAGCCTATACAAAGTCGTCCTAGGGGAGAAAGAGCCAGACATAGACATCCCAGCCCCACGGGCTCAGAGCCAGGCTAGAAGGAGGGAGGAGGACTAGACGAGCCCAGTGGGGGATGCCAGGGCTCTTCCCAGGGAGTCAGGAAGACTTCCTAAGGAAGGGGCATTATAGATGGGGTTTTGAGATATGAATAGGAGTTTTTAAGATGGGGAATAGCCCCCCAGGCTGAGGGATGGGGAGTTGTTTATTCTGTGAAGAAGCAATCAGTCAACCCATGAACATAGTTCTCAGAAGCTATGAGGATAAAGACCCAGGAGGCCTGGGTCTGCAGCCTGCCTGACCACCATTGGCTCTATGACTCTGAATGAGTAATTTGAGCCCCACTCTCCTCTTCTGCAGCCCACCTCACTGGGTGTCTGTGGGGTAGACACACGCTCAGAAGAGTGCTGCTACAGAGGAAGCCCACCAGCAGTGCTGGCAGCACTTGTGTTTGGGGAGCGCTACATGGAGGGTGGATTTGGTGCAGCTGGGCGAGAGTGGCCCGGGTGGGCCCAGGGCAGATGGGGTAACCAGCAGACTGCAGCAGGGGGCAGGCCTGAGCTCAGCGGGCAGTCTTGGGTCCTCATGGATACACGGGAACCCAGCTGCCTGACACCGGGGCTGTGCACAACCCAGGGACCAAGCCCAGGCGGGACTCAGAAAGCCAGAAGTAGGAGCAGGAAGCCAGGTTAGCCCGAGACCTGCCTTGTGCCCCCTGCTCCTCCCAGCCTGTCCTCTGAAGAGACAGGGCATCTGGCTGTGCCTCCGTTTCCTGTCTGTATGATGCGGGGCTCCTCTAGTTGGGTGAGGTCTGGGGAGTGTCCTTAGCTCAGAGGAGGTGCACAGTCGACGCTGGGTACTCGAGGGGTGACCACGGGAGTGATTTCAGGAGTCCTAGTGTCCAGGGGGCACTTCAGGCAGAGGCAGCTCCTAGGCGCGCACTCTCCCGCCAAGCAGCGCCGGGCTTCTGCAGCCCTTTGCCCTCATTGCCCCTGTCCAGGCCGCAACTCACAGGCTGTGAATCCAGAGCCCACACCTGCCCAGCGCGGCCCTGGGCCTCAGGGACGCAGCTACGGCTCCATGAAGTGACAGAATCAAAGACGAATTCTAGACCAGGCGCGGTGGCTCATGCCTGTAATCCCAGCACTTTGGGAGGCCGAGGTGGGAGGATTGCTTCAGGCCAGGAGTTTGAGACCAGACTGGGCAACACAGTGAGACCCTATCTCTAAAAAATTTTAAAAGTTAGCCAGGTGAGATGGTGTGCGCCTGTAATCCCAGCTACTTGGGAGGCTGAGGAGGATTGCTTGAGCCCAGGAGTCTGAGGTTGCAGTGAGCTATGATGATGCCACTGCACTCCAGCCTGGGCGACAGAGCAAAACCTTGTCTCAAAAAAAAAAAAAAAAAAAAAAATGTGGGTTTGGGTTCTTGCCCATCTGATAAGTGGCAGGGACACGGCACCTCCTAGTGGGTTTAATTTGCTTTTCTCGGGTCACAAGTGAGGAGGGCACCTTTTAGAACACAGAAGGCATTATTCCCCAGGTGTGACCTCCTAAATGCCAGGCCTTCCAGAGCAGGTGTGACATGTGCCTGTCTCAGGGGGGTGAGTCCCAAGAGGGGGTGAGAGGAGCCTGTTGAACTAGCCAACGCCAGGCGGGCGGGCAGGCGGGTGCAATTAGTTTACATGCCTTGGTCTCTTTCACCTGGGTGACTCCAAAACGTCAGCTCTGCCACAAAGCGATCGATGGAGTGGCTTGGCAGGGGCCACCCCTGCTCCCTCCGCCCACCCCCTGGTGAGTAGCCTAGTTGGTTTTTAAAAATTGAGGCAAAATTCACATAACAGAAAATTAACCACTTTAAAGTGAACAATTCCCCATGTTGTGCCACCATCACCTCTACTAGTTCCAGAACATTTTCATTCCCCCAAAAGGACACCCCGTCCCCATCAGGGGCCACTCCCCACACCCCTCCCCGAGCCCCTGGCAGCCACTAATCTGCTTCCTGTCTCTCAGAATTGCCTGTTGGGGACATTTCTATAAACGGAATCGCACCATATAAGGCCTTTGGTGTCAGCTTCTCTCGCTCAGCACCATGTTCTCAGGGCGCCTCCACCCATGGCAGGTGTCAGCTTTGTGCCTTTTTATGCTGAGTAATATCCCGTTGCCTGGACGCGCCACATACTGCTCGCCCGCCCATCCGCGGGGACCAGTGCCGCTGTGGACATTCCTACACGGGTGTTCCTTGGAACGCCTGTTTCTGGTTCTACCCAGTAGATCCCTAGGAGTAGAATTGCTGAGTCACATGATAATTCTAGTCTGGATTTGAACCCGGGCCCTTGGGGCGCCAGCTCCCTTTCTGGTGCCCACGACCTCGGGGATCCCAGGGGCCCTGCAGGGCCAGTGTGGGCTCTGAACAAAGTCCAGGTGCGCAGCGCTGTGAGGAAGCACCCGCAGGCGCGGCTGCGTCTGGGCCCCTATTTGATACGAGATCCTTTGATGTTGTCGCCTTTAATAAAGTCAGTTTTGATCATGCGTTTGCTCTGAGCAGAGTTCACTCCCCAGACCTCTCCCAACTAGAGGACCCAGGGGCTAGCTCCCCCATTTTACAGATGAGGAAACTGAGGCACGGCCCGACACCCCCCCACCCCTTTCCTGCTCAGGAATAAATACGGTTGAAGAAGGAAGCAGGGGTGGGCTTGCACCCTCCTGGGCTCTCACATCCGGGACCCCCCAACCCAGAGTCCCCAACGCCCACGTGTCAAGGCTGGAAACTTCTAGAGACTCAGACCAACCCCAACCCCAAAAATCTACAGATCTGACCTTCGACTTCCAGAACCTGAGTGGCAACTGCGGCTGGCTTCCGGGGGTAAAAGACAGGTGTCTCAGCAGCTCTGGAGTCTTGGAACCCCAGCAGAGACCTGGAAGGCCACTGGATTCCGCCTGCGTCCCTCCCCCTGCGCCCTCCTCTCATCTTTTCTCCGTGGACCACACCTGGGCCAGCGCGCCAGGTGCTGCTCGTCCCCCAGGCGCGAGCGGGACCCAGGTGGAGGCGTGAGTTCCAGAGGGAAGAGGGGGCCAGAAGAGGACGGCAGTGGCGGCGACTTGGCCGGGAAGGGATGGGCCGGGGAGGGGCCACCAGGAAACTCCAGCACCTGAAAGAGGGGGCCTGGCGGGCGGCCGGCGGGCGGAGGCAGGAAGGAGCCGGCGGGTGGGGCGGGGGCTGCTGCTCTAGTGAAACTCTTCGTTCTGCTCCGGAGCGCGGAGGAGCAGGCGCCTGGCCCGTCGTCTGGGGGTGAGTCCAGCTGGGGGCCACTGAGGACCTGGCGGACCCCCGTGGTGGGGGCTGGCGGGCGGGTGGCTTTGGGTTCTAGAGAAGCCCTCCCCGGCCGCAGCAGTCGCCTTCCTTTCCAAGGCCAGCTGCGACCTTGGTCTGGTCCGGGGGAAGCCTCCGCGACGCCTGGCGACAGGGACGCCCGCCCTCCTCCCGAGATCGGGTGGTCAGACCGAGGGGCGGTGGCGCTCGGTAGCGTTGGCAGTTACTATTACTGATGCCGTGATTTTTGAGCTTGTTAGGGTGCTGAGTGGAAGGGTCCCCCGACTGGGTTTCCTATTGTTTCCTGAGGGGACTGCAGCTGACACCCAGCCTCTCCCCGATGCCCCTGGCCTTGCCAGGTGCTGGGTCGCACCCCAGGGCTCCCAAGTCCAGCTGTGGCCTCCCCTGGCTGCGTGGCACAGACAGATTGTTCCTGGGCTCTGAAGGTGCCTTAGTTTCCCCTGAGTGAGGTGAGGGGATGACACAGCTGTGATGAGGATGCCTGAAGCATCCAGCCAAAAAATCTTTGTGATGCGCACTTCTGGGTACTGGTGTCCTTGGGCGAGTGGCTTTAGGTCTCTGGGCCTCAGTTTCCCTACGTGTCAAGTGAGGCTCATGGCATGGGATTGCAGTGAGGAGGAACTGAGTCGAAAAGAGCTGTGCCCATTCATTGGGTGCCCAGAGACAGTCAGCTATCACCATCATTATATTAATAATAATTATGTCTCTACCCACCACTCTGATCCCTTTTCCAAGTTCCTGACCAACTTTCCCCCTGGGTAAGATTTTTTCTTTTTTGGCCACTTTTCAGATGTGGAAACTGAGGCTCTCTCAACCCGGACCAGGGCCTCCTATAGTCCAGATCTGGGGTTTAGGGTCCGGAGGAACTGGTCTGGGGACAGTCCTGGGGGCCACTGCTTTCTCCCACTGTCCTGTCGGTCTGCAAGGTGGCCACTACCCTAGGCAGGGCAAATATCCCTAGGGGCAGGAGAAAGAGGTGTGGCCCCCGAGTCGGACAGCTGGGCCCCCACCTGGACTGAGTGAGCAGCGAGGTGTTTGCCCAGCCCAGCCCGGACACCCTCCCTGTGCCTCCCCCTTAAGGCTAGGGTGTGGCAGATCCTGCCAGGTGCTCGGTCAGGGGGGCCAAGAGAGGGCCTTGGAGCTTCTCTGCTCCAGGTGGAATACAAACAAGCCAGCTCAGCCCACCCCCGCCAGGCAGGGCTCGGTCAGCCCGCAGAGCAATTAAGGTCGTCGCACTAGGTGACTTCCCCTCCTGCCACCAGCCTCTGAGGCCCAGAGCAGCACAGGAACTTGCCCAGCCCCCCCCCCTCCATGAGCCAGGGAGCATGCCCATTGTTGTCCCGCTCCCTGGAGGGATTCTGGCTTGGCTTGATTGTCCCTCAGGACGGGGAACTCACTATCAACATAGCAAACTAAAGGAAGTCCCATCAGGTGGAAATCAAAGGCAGGAACTGGGCTCCCACCCAGCCTCCCTTAGGTGAGTTCCTTGACCTTCGTGTGCCTCAGTTTCCCTATCCATAACAATGGGGCCAACACAGCCCTACCTCCCAGTAGAGGTGTGGCGTTTAGATGAGCAGATGGTGGCAGGGCTTCCCACAGGACCTGGCACGTTAACACCGATCCTGATCATGCAGCTCATTGTGTTCTCATCTGTAACATTTATCTTTGCATGACAGAAATAATAATGTGAATATCGCAGAGCCCAGAGGAGGGCCCTTAACGGCCTGAGGATGTGGGGGGCCAGGAAGTCCCTAGAGGAGGGGCCCATGAGACTTCCGTTCTCCCATCAGCCCAAGATCATGCGAAGGGTCTGAGGTTGAACTGGGATGCACAGCCTGCCTCCCCCAGCCTCAGTTTCCCCACCTAGGAAATGAGCCCAGAGATGCTCTTGGAGGCTCCGCTGGGCCAAGGTCAGCATGTGTTCAGGGGCCCCTGTGCAGCCGCAGATCCCTTCCTGGACCCACCCCAGGGGCCCCAGGCACTTCCTGCAACGGGGAAGTCCGCCTCGGCCAGTAAGTCATCTGTGACAGAGCCTCTGGACCTGGAAACCCGGACGTTAAGGCCTAAAGTGCATGTCTCAGCCTGCCCCGGCGCCACCCTGTCCCCACACCCAGGTATTCGGTGCGAGCACTGGCATATGTGGACATGAGACCCGCTGCACCCGTGGTTTTACTAGAGCAGGGTCTGGCCATGTGTTCCTTTCTAAGGAAGGATTTTCCTGGGCTTTTTCTTCTGTTTACAAGAGCAACTCCTGCTCCTTGTGAAAGGGGGCCAACCCAGCATTGCTGGGAGACCAAACTGGTATGAACTGATGAGGAATCACCCTCAGGGTCAGGCAGGTCAGGGTCAAATCCCACCAACCCTTCCCAGCCTCAGTCGGCTGTGTGACCTTGGGCAGGTGGGCACCCTCTCTGTGCCCAGATCGTCCACCTGCAAACTAGGCTTCCCCTCGGCGAGGCTCAGAGTCATGAGGGCCCCTTCCCTGTCAGGAGGTTCATGCTCTCTCCTGTAAGTGCCCCCGACTCCTACCCTTGCTCTTCTCCAGAAAATTCTCTCGTTCGCTGCCTCTCTGTCCCCTGTTAGCACATCAGCGCCTCGAGCACAGGGGTTTCTGTCTGTCATCTTGGCTGTGTCCCCAGCACTGAGACCGAGGCATGTCACACACTAGGTGCTCAGCACTTGCTCAGAGCAGTCGTGCTACTATTAATATCTCATTACCCACACTTCATAAATGTGTCGCCTGGAGAAAAGGCCACTGCTTGGAGCTGTCACTTGATTCTCCAACCTTTCCCAGGACTCAAGCCCTCACGCACACGAATGGGCTTTTCAGATGTTTCTGTCACCCCCCACCCCTCCGAAGTTTCCACGCCTCCATCCAAATCCCAGTTTAGGGTTGGCGTCAGCTGCAGGGACAACTGCCACAGCAATGCTGAGTCAGTTGACAGCTGCCACCATCGCAGCTTCGCAGATGAAGATGCTGAAGCTGGGGGGTTCCAGCCACCTGCCCCAGGTCCCATGGACGGTCAGTAGTCGGATCAGAACATCCTTCCTCAGTGGCCGCCGGGGTCCCTGCAGCTGCCTTAAGGCCATCAGCTCACAGGCCAGTGCTCACGGCTGCCGGGCGAGGCGGAGACAAGCCTTGCTTTCCTGGTGGAGACAGGGCCAGTGACCTGCCGGTCAGGGCCACCCAGCCCGCGGTCCCTGGAGCCGGGGGTCCAGGGCAGGGGGTGTCTGACAGGCCAGGACAGGGATCCAGAAGTAGCCCTATTGGAACCTCAGTTTTCTCATCTAGAAAATGGGGGTGTCACATGGGGAATTACCCTGATGCTATGGAGACCCCAAGTCAGTATCAGGTAGGCCCCTCATGGGCTCAGAATAGTCCAGGGACAGAGTGGGCCGCAGGGGGCCTTGCTGACATGCACATACCCCTGCTATCTCTCAGCCCGGGGCCTTCGGGGAAACAGCGATAAGAACTGGGATGGAGGAGACAAGGTTCCTGGAGCCACATGCTCCTGGGGCAAAGGCCTGGCCTTGGCCGTCGCCTGGGAGTGATGGCAGAGGACATGGGGCCGGAGCACTGCCAGCGAGGCACTGGGCTGAGCTGGCAGCTGCTTCTACAGCTCTAGCAGCTCATTAACAGCCAGTGAGTTATTCATATTTAGCACTGTGTGCAGGCAGTGAGTCATGAATATTTCGTGACCATGAATGTTTGGTGCCTTGGGACTATGCAGTGGCTTGTTAATATTCCCCATGACGCTATTAATATTTATTAATGCATCATGAATACAAATTGCAGCTTTTCTTTTCTTCCTTTTTTTGTCTTTTTTTGAGACAGAATCTACAGTGGCATCATCATAGCTCACTGCAGCCTCAAACTCCCCGGTTCAAGCGATCCTCCTGCCTCAGCCTCCCGACTATCTGGGACTACGGGCACATGCCACCATGCCCGCCTAATTTTTCTAGTTTTAGTAGAGACGAGGTCTTGCTCTTGCTCAGGCTGGTCTCGAACTCCTGAGCTCAAGCGATCCTCCCGCCTGGGCCTCCCAGAGGCTGGGATGACAGGTGTGCGCCACACGCCCGGCCTGGCCTGGCTCTTGCCAAATTGTCCACTGAATCACGTGCATTCTCCGGGGCCTGCCGGATCTCACAAGTTATAAATCTGTCCGTTTTCTGAGGCAGAACATGTGTGGTCGAGGACAGTGGCTCTTGTCACTTGCGGTGGGGGCAAGACTGAAACCAGGCAGTATGCGGGTCACTGTTAGTATTTTGTGGCAGACAGGAGAGGAGGGAGCGGATTCCCAGTGGCCCGGTGGTGACTGGGGCGGGAGGCTGAGGCCTCTGTAGGGCTGGGCTCAGAGGAGTCCTGACGGGGACAGGGGGAAGGAAGGGTGTCCCTGCAGAGGCAGCAGCAGGGGAAAAGACCCTGAGGCAGGGCTGAGGCCGGCGAGCCAGTGCAGGGGCTGTGGGGAAGACGAGGCTGAGAGGACCCACGTCCTGCAGCCACACCCCGGGGAGGGGGGGGCGCTCCTGGGTCTTGGCAAAGGAAAACAAGTGGCTTTCCTGTGTGCACTAGAGGAAGTGGGTTCTGGGGGATGGCGAAATCGCCAAACAGCCCCAGGCAGGACTGACAGGTCTGGCAGTGGGGTGCCAGGCAAGGATCCCAGAGAGTGTCGCTCCGGGACCCTGTGCACTGGTAGCTTCATGTCCCACTTGGGGTAAACGTCCTCCACCCAAGCCCTACCGTGTGCCAGCAATATATGGATGTGCTCCCCCTCAAACGCCTGTTGGCACCAGGTGTGCCTCTGTCCAGGCTACCAGACTTTCCACCCGACACTCTTCCCCTACCCCGATTGTCCCTACCCCCTTGGCAGTCATGGAGGACTTCTTTAATGCATAAATCAATCTGGTTCTTCCCCTGCTCAAACACCCTCCATGGCTCCCCATTGCTCCTTACATGTAATATAGAGGTTTGTCATAGTCTGCCCCATTCTACTTTCCCACCCCAACATGCTCCAGTAACCCACCATCATCTCCCTCCTCTCCCCCGTTCCAAAAATACCAACCTCCTCACTCTGCCACCAGCACTCTAAACTTGTGCCTACCCCAGGGCCTTTGCACATGCTGTCCCCGCTTCCTGGAATTCAGGAAAGGAATCGCCCCATCGTCCTTAGGGATCTTCCTGATCTCCAGGTTGGTCATGTCCCCCTGTGGACTCCTCCTTCCTCAGCAACATTTATCATGGCATTGCCACCAGTTGTTAACGTCATTAACGTATTCATATAGTGAGGGCAAAGCTGGCTTGGTCACTGTCCCCACACCTCTATAGCTCCCCATCACCCCCAAGAAACAGCCCTACTTCTCATCCTGGCATTCTAGGTCCTTACAGGGTCCAGTCCCTATGCACCAGCCTCAGAAATCACCTCTTCCCCAAATAAATTCAGCTTTTCAACAAAATAAACTACACGTGGTTCTTTGAATAGGACTCATTTTCTTTTCCCTCCACACTTTGGCATTTGCTCTTTCCTCCACTTAAACTCCCCTTGGTGAACTCCTACACATCCTCCAAAGCCTCAGACTCAGTATCCCAGTCTCTTCTTCTAGCCCAGCCCTGACTCCACAGGTGTCTGGCTCAGATCCCACAAACTTCAGAGCAAGAAGCTGTTTGGGTTTCAACACGTCCAATCATCCCATTTTACAATGTGACCTGGAGAGGGTGGGCAGCGGAATCTTGAATTGGGGATGGGGCAGTCAGACATTTGACCCAAGGCCTAGGAGGGGCTTCCCATCAACTCCCCAGCCCCACCCAGCAAAGGCGCCAGAGTAGCTTGGAGGAGGCACTACCAAGATGCGCATTCTCCTTGGCAAAGCCATCTTTGGCCCTGGGCTGGGTTCCCAAGTCCCAGCGTCTCCCATTCTGCAGGTGTGGGGTTGCAGCCCCTCTGCCAGGACAATCCATGAGGACAGGTGGATCACTGCCTGGAGCACAGCCCGAAGAGGCGCCCAGTAAGGCTTATTGGTCAAAGCAGTCAGTCCTCAGCAAACTCAGCCTTGCTGACACGGAGACCCGGAGGTTCTTTCTTGTTTATCACGGCAATGCCGTGGCGGCCGTGTGGCCGACTCTAAGGGTAACAGCATTTCCTGCTTCTGGTTTTAAGGGACTGTTAGTTCAGTGGAGTCCTTGGTGCATGGAAAAGACAAGAGGATTGTAATCGCGTTAATGAAGATCTAGCAAACAGGGAGGGCAGCAAGCCTCTCACCCCCCGCCCTCCCTTGAGCTGCTCGGACCCCACCAGAAACCTGAGGGAATGAAGAAGTGAGGACCCCTCCAGTTAGAGAAACCACTGGGCCAGGCGCGGTGGCTCACGCCTGTGATCCCAGCACTCTGGGAGGCCGAGGCAGGAGGATTGCTTGAGCTCAGAAGTTCGAGACCAGCCTGAGCAAGAGCGAGACCCCATCTCTAAAAAAAAAAAAAATAGAAAAATTAGCCAGGTGTGGTGGTGCGTGCCTGTAGTCCCAGCTACTCGGGAGGCTGAGGCAGGAGGATCGCCTGAGCCCAGGAGTTGGAGGCTGCAGTGAGGTACGATGATGCCACTGCACTCCAGCCTGGGCAACAGAGCAGGACCCTGTCTCAATAAATAAATAAAGTGAATAACATAAACAATCTGATAAACACCACATAGGATGAATTTATAGAAACCTATATATAGCAAGGTTCTTCACTCACACCCTGGTTTTCCTCCTCTAAGTGACCCTCACTTTGAATTTCCTGTCCAGCTTCTGGGTTGGGTTAGGACAGGTTTTTTTCAACCTTGATGATGTTGATATTTGGGGGAAGATATGGCGGTGGGGATTGCAGGGTGTCAGGTAACATTCCTGGCCTCCGTCCACTAATGCCAATGGCAGTCCCACACCTCACCCAAGTCATGACAACCAAAAATGTCCCTAGACAAGTGTCCCCTGGGGAAAAAAAGTCACTGGTTTGTGAACCACTGGTTTGCATTGTAAACTGCGGATGACTCACCCTCTAAATTTTCCCAAGTCATTAATATTCTTGTATGTTTCTGCGTGTTTAAGCCCAAAAGTCAGCTTCTCCGGCGCATCGTCATGTCCCGACATCTGTGGATCTCTGGTCCCCAGCGTGACCCAGGGGAACACTTGAGGCTTCTCTCATTTGATTTTCTTTTTGGTGACTCGGTCTTTCTACTGGAGCCTGTGAGGTTTTTCCTGTCTTATTTGGGGTCTCCCAGACCTGCCCGGCAGAAGCCGAGCCCCTAGAGCTGGCAGCCACCTCCAGCGGGGGATGCGGCAGCCACAGGACAGACTCTGAGCCACCCCCACGCAGGGTCCCTCAGCCACTCATTCCTGCCTCAGGGCCTTTGCACCCACTGCCTCCTCCCTGACACCTTTCCGCAGACCTCAGCCGCCTGGCTTCTCCTTGCCATTCACGCCTTCGCCCAAATGTCACCCAGACCTCAAATTCGAAACCAGCCACCAGACTCCGTCTCCTCCACTGGCTTGTGTTCTCTCAGAGCCGTCCCTGAGTCACTCACTTAGCGTCTGCTCCCTCCTGAGCGTGTCTCTGCCATTTGTCCAGCACCTGCTTCCGACTGTCCCTCGGCTCCCAGGGGGCGCAGTGTGCACGGGAGGAGCCCTGCCAGGAGGGGCTTGAATGAACGAGAGTGTAAATTCATTCCGAGAGTCAGTGTTTTTGTCAGGTGCTGGGGCAGCCCAGCGTTCGTTCGTTTATTCAGTGCATGTTTGCTGAGCACCTACTAGGTACCAGGCACCGTCCACGGGGCCGGGAATAGGGAGATGCACAAGAAACAATACATTTTTCAGTTTTACTACGTATTTTAGGCAGTGAGAAGTGCTATGGAAAAAGAGAAAAAGTGGCCGGGTGCGGTGGCTCACACCTATAATCCCAGCACTTTGGGAGGCCGAGGCAGGAGGATCGCTCGAGCCCAGGAGTTGGAGGCTGCAGTGAGCTGTGATCGCGCCACCGCACTCCAGCCTGGGCAACAGAACAAGACCCTGTCTCAGAAAAAAGAAAAAGTAGAATAGGGTGGGGGATCAGGAGTGCAAAGGGTGGCGTGGCCGGCAGAGACCTCCCCAAGAAGGGTGTGTTTGAGCAAGGGGGGAAGGAGATAGAGGGGTGTGTGCGGAGACCTAGGGAGAGCATTCCGGGCAGAGGAAACAGCCTGTGCCAGGGTCCTGGGGCAGGACCACATCCAGAGTGTTGGAGGATAAAGTCGCCACAGCAATACTTTTGCACAGGGTTGATTCTTCCTATTTTACATTGATACTCAGAGAGGTCAAGCTCCCTTCTTAAGCTCACACAGCAGAACCTTTGGGGCAGGATCTGAGCTGTGGTTTGAGGCTGCACATACATATCTGGCCCAAAAGGCATCGGCTAGGCAGTACCCGGAGAGAGGGACGTGCATGTCAGAGATCAGGAAGTGAGGCCCTGTCCCCAGCTCCAACCCAATGTGCGGCTCCAGATGAGAACAAGAAGCTGCCTTCTGCCTCGCTCTGAGGTGGGAGCTGGGTGAGGCTGCTCAGGGCTGAAGGGGCCCAGAGGACCTACTGGCTGCCACACACTGTTCCAGGTGCTGCTGCGGAGACAGAGGAGACCCCAGTCAACACGAACACCCCAAGGCAGCCTGAGGTAAGTGCCGAGGTTTACGTATTCATTCAACAAACGCTCATTGGGTGCCTACTAGGTGCCGGGCGCTAGGAGCTCTTCATGTCCACACAACCCTGTGAGCTGGGGACTGCTTAGATGCCCCTTACGGCTAAGGAAACGAGGCAAAGTGCACAGCCAGGATGTGGCGGGTTAGGATTCGAATGCAGCAGTTGGACTCATGAGTGTGCTCTTGGGTACAGAAGTGTTCTGTACCTGTCTGGGTACTGTGGGTGCCAATAAGTCTTTGCTGAATAGGTAAGTCCTGCCTTGAGTCTAATCTAGCAATTTCATGCTTCACTGGAATGTAGCTCCCCATTCAGGGCTGAAGAACACAGATACCACCTTTCCAGAGAAAAAGGCATTGAGGGAGTTCAGGGAGGGGACCTGCAAGGGAGACCGAGGGCTCTGTCTGGATTTGGGGAGGGAAAGTTTCCAGGAGGAGCAGTCATTAGAGCTGGGGTTTTGAAGGATGTGTAAGAGTTTGCCAGAGAGAAACTGAATGAATTCACTGTTATGCATAAATTCATCATCCACTCCCTGCCTCCCCCATGTGTCTGCCTGATGCTGAGTGACACCAGAACCCCCAAGTTTCCCCCCTATCAGGGGAGGACAAAGGCAGACACAGACACCACCATGGGATCAGGCCTGGGCCAGAGGGGAGAAAGGGACTCCAGGAGCCAGACAGGAAGCCAAGACTCATCCCGAGGGTTCCTAGAGAATGAATCATTTGAGATGGACTTTGAGGGAGGAACAGGAGTTGGCCAAGGAAAACAGCTTCACGGGAGATGTGCTGGGCCTCAGGGCTCTGTGATGCGCCAGGGCCTGTGCCCGGGTGCGAGGACTACTAAAAACAGGAAGGATGGGGAGTGGCTGTCCCCGAAGCCCAGAAGCTCAGTGACCGGGAAGAGGAAGGACCCCAGCAGCTCTCGTCTGATGAAAGAAGAGTTCTCCCGCTCCCTAACAGGGGCTCCAGGCCGTCTCTGAGGCAGGAACATGATGAGGCGGATCAGGTTGGGTGGGGGTTCTGGGCACGCTGAGCCCGAGGGTGCCCACCTTGGCATAGCTGTTCCTCAGTTTTCCCTGTAAGATGAGGTGATGGTAAAAATATTTACTCTGCGGTGGGATCAGAGCCAATAGGGGTTGGGGTGGTGAAGAGAGTCTTGCAAGGGGTGGAAGGGATAAGTGGGGGGTGAATTTCAGAATTTTTGACAACCTGAGCAACCGTACGGGTGCAACCAGGTGTTGGTAGTTCTAGGAAAGCCTCTGCCCATTGGGAGCATTCAGTGAGCACTGTTCTCCCACAGGAGCTGCCGAGGGGGCTCCTCAGACGGACCCCAGACCTGGGCTGGCCAGGATGAAGTGTCCCCGGCAGCTGCGGCCTCACCTGGGCCTTGTCTTGGCTGTGGGCGCCTTCACTTCCCTCTTCCTGTTCAGTCTGCACGAGTGGCCATCCACCTGTGTGGTCCCTGAGGAGCCACCAGCTACCCCCAAGACTCTGGCCTGGCCCACGCCACCTGCCCACCCACGCCCGGCCAGGTGCCAGGCCAACACCTCTGTGGCCGCCCACCCGGACTTTGCGGGGCAGCCACTGCACGTCCGCAATTTCCTGCTGCACAGGCACTGCCGCGAGTTCCCCCTGCTGCAGGACGCGCCCCGGGGCAAGTGCTCGGAGCCGGTCTTCCTGCTGCTGGTGATCAAGTCCTCGCCCAGCAACTACGAGCGCCGCGAGCTGGTGCGGCGCACGTGGGGCCGGGAGCGCCGGGTGCGGGGCCTGCAGCTGCGCCGCCTGTTCCTGGTGGGCACGTCCCCCAACCCCCACCAGGCCCGCAAGGTCAACCGGCTGCTGAAGATGGAGGCACGGACGCATGGTGACATCCTGCAGTGGGACTTCCACGACTCCTTCTTCAACCTCACGCTCAAGCAGGTGGGCTGGATGAGGGGCAGCTGTTCGGGGCCACCTGTCCTTCCTACCCAAATTGCCACCACTTCCTCTGAGGGACCTAGGGCACCAGACACCCCCATTGGCCCCATCCTGCCTCTCCACTGGCCTCGTGGTGACCTGAGGCCCTCTTCCTCCAGGGCCGGCGGGGAGGAAGGGCACAGGGCCATCAGGGCATCAGCACAGATCTCAGCCTGCAGACATGGGTTTGAATCCAGGCTCCGCCTCTTTCTTGCTGTTTGACCTTGGAGGAGTCCATTCCCCTCTCTGTGCCTCAGTTTCCGCACCTGGGAAATGGGATGGGAATTAGAGCCATCCACCCACGAGGGCTGCAGTGAGCATTACTCGAGATGGCATTTATAAGGCGCTGGACCGGTGCCCGGTGCTCGGCTAACCTTGGCCATGATGCGGGTACATCTTCTCATTTATTGGTGCTGGTCTGGCTGCCTGTGAAGCTGGGGTCCATATCTGTTCCCCTCACTTCTGCATCCCTCATGCCTAGAATAGACCCTAGCACACAGTAGGTGCTCGGTGAAGACCTTTTTGATGGACAAGAACCCACGAGAGGCGAGAAAATCCTGCCCATCTGCAGATGAAGAGCTGGAGGTCCCCAGGTGGGGCAAGCCGAGCAGAGACAGGTGGGGGCTGCAGTGCAGGTTCCCGCTTGGGGTGGGTAAGACGGGCGGGGCTGAGGCCTCTCGTGCTGCCTCTCTGCGTGTGACTTTGCTCAGTGCGCTTTCCTCCATTCCCTTATCTGTAAATAAGGGCCACACCTGCCTGCTAAGGCGGCATCCGCTGTCAAGGTAAGGCGAGGGCCGCGCGGCACCCGGCGTGGAGCAGATTTCCAGTCCACGTAGGTTATTGTGGGGGAAGCTGAGGCCGAGGTGAGTAGAGGCCAGGATCTATCAACACACCAGCCTGTTAAAACACAGAAGTATGTGATAAAGATCAACTTGACAAGTAGGAACCCAGCACCTATGAGGCACCGTCCCCACACTGGGTGCTGGTGAGATGCAGGAGTCGGAGAAACGTAGTCCCAGATCTAGTGGGGAAGGTGGATCTTAAAGAGCAAGCACATGTGTCATTATTTAACAACAGGGCTTGCCCAGGCAGAGTTGGGAAATATCACAATAAATGTAAATGTGACAATTTTCAAGCATTTCTTGGTGCTTTACAGAGCACTGTCTCCATGGATCCCCAACACTCCTGGAGGCAGGTTCTATGATGAGGCCTGTTTAGAAAGTTGGAAACTGAGGCACAGAGAGGGCTTCCCAGGTCACCCCACAGGGCAGGGCCTCAACCACAGGCCTGACTGGGGACACATCCTTTCCTGGGTTCACTGGGCTGGGGTGGCCAACAGGGGCCCAAGGCCCATTTCTCCAGCCCTCAAGCCAGCGTGCCTCACTCACCCACCCACAGGTGCTGTTCCTGCAGTGGCAGGAGACAAGGTGCACCAACGCCAGCTTCGTGCTCAACGGGGACGACGATGTCTTTGCACACACAGACAACATGGTCTCTTACCTGCAGGGCCATGACCCAGGCCACCACCTCTTTGTTGGCCATCTGATCCAAAACGTGGGCCCCATCCGGGCTCAGTGGAGCAAGTACTATGTGCCACAGGTGGTGACTCAGGAGGAGCAATACCCACCCTACTGCGGGGGCGGTGGCTTCCTACTGTCCCGCTTCACGGCTGCCGCCCTGCGCAGGGCTATCCTTGTCTTGGACCTCTTCCCCATTGACGACGTCTTCCTGGGCATGTGCCTAAAGCACGAGGGACTGAAGCCCGCCTCACACAGCGGCATCCGCACAGCCGGCGTGCCAGCCCCCTCTCCACACCTGTCTTCCTTCGACCCCTGCTTCTACCGGGAGCTGCTGCTGGTGCACCGCTTCCTGCCATATGAGATGCTGCTCATGTGGGATGCGCTGAACCAGCCGGACCTCGCCTGTGGCAAACAGACACAGGTCTACTGAGGCAGCCTCCTGGTCTCCAGCCTCTGGGCTTCTGTCTCCACCCCCACAGGGAGGAGCAGCACCTTCCTCCCAGGAAGCTGAGACGTTTGCCCTCCTAAGTGAGCCTGGCATAGGGGAGTTCCAGGGAAGGTTTGATGAGTGAATATTCTGGCTGGTGAACTCCTACACATCCTTCAAAACCCACCTGGTGCTGCTGTAGCATCTGCTCTGGATGGACAGAGGAACCCTGAAAATGTCATTGTAAGGCTGGTGGCGGGCACCCCTCCCTTCCCTAATGAAAAAAAGAAGCCCATGAGACCTGCCGAAAACAATAACTGCTAGGTCCAGCTAAGTTAAAGAATGACCACACCTGGATGGTCACCCTGATAAGAGATTCAGTTCCTGGAGTCCACACATACCACCAGCCCCTCCTATTTCTCAATACCCGCCCTAAAACTGCAACAAAGAAATTCCTCACTCTTCGCACCAAAACTCTTCTCGCCAAAGAACCCCCCATCCCCCAACTCTAAAAACATATATAAGCCTACTCAAAACTCCTGGGCAGCGCGACTTCTGTGGCCCCACTCTTGGGACCCGTGAACCTCGCCCGGGAGCGCTCCAATAAAGCCTTGTTGCTTATCCCTTTCAATTCTGCTCGTCTTTCTTTCTCTGGTGCCGGCCACTCCAAAAAAACTTACAGTCATCTCCTTTCTATGGCAGCTAATGGCGGAGCACCTCTGCTAGGGTTCCAGCTGTGGATGCGTCCATCCTATTTAGGGCAAGGTCCCACCTCCCAGCCCTGACCTTAATCACAGACTGGACCCTAAGCAGTGGCCAGCTTCTGTTGGTAGTGAGCCCACCGTGTTTTCATGGTGGCTGAGTTCTGGCCACGCGTCAAGACCAACCAGAAACTCCTGTGCCCACGTATGGCTGAAGTGAGAAATGTTTTTCAGCCCAAAAAAGAGGGGTCCTGATCCCAATCCCTTAATGAGTCTTGGACCCATCAGATGGCGGGAGGGGACAGAGAGGCCATAGAATAGGACCACGCCCTCATTGCTTGTGGTATCAAGAGCTTAGATGGCCGAAGTGTTGGGCAGAGGAGGGAGGCCACTGGCCGTCTGAGGTGTGGGAGCTCAGAGTTTCCGGAGACCCCAGCAGGGATCAGCCCCGTGTCTGTGCTACCCAAGAAGCCCAGGGACAGTGCTGGGCTCAGAGGGGTCTCCAGTGGGCCCAAGGCCAGTCTGCACACAGCCCGCCACCAGAGAAGAGGGAGATTCGGGTCCTCAGGTGGCCCCCGCCCCAGTGCATTTCACAGATTGGAGAGGTCCGAGTGAGCCGGGGACCCCCCGCCACAGCATCTGGGACTCAGGCTTCACAGGCATGACAGTTGAGGGTAGGGTGTCTAGGGAGTGGGTCCTCAAGGAATAAAATGTTTTGTGAAGACCTGGAGATCTTTTTTTTTTTTAAAGCAATTTACAAGTTTTAACAGAGACTAGTCTACATTCGTTCCTAAAAGGCTTATTTCCAGTAGAAAATATCTATAAGTCAAAACAGGGCATGGAGGAGGCAGACGTTGCAGGGGTTTCCATCAGGCAGATCTGACCTCACCCCATCCCTGCTCACACACCCTCCATGGCTCCCTACTGCCCTCATCTCATACCCTCTGAGATGGGTTCTTGCTGCCGGCTTGTCGGCAGGCTCAGGAGCGAGAGGCACAGGGTGGGACACCCAGCCTTCCAGCAGGGTCCCTTCCGAATCCCATCCCAGCCACCACCCAGCCTCACTAGGCTTGCCATCTCCCGCTGGGACTGCGGCTCTGCCCTCGTCCTTTCTTTCCTTCCACAAGTATTTATTATGCACCTGTTGTGTGCAACACACCTTGCCCTGTACTTCTCCTCCTTCCCAGGCGAAGAGTCAGCAACACTGACCCACGTTATAGCAAGGAGACGAACCTGTAGATGATCAGATAGGAAATAAGAACTTTGAAGAGAA
The DNA here is from genome assembly GCA_028533085.1 of Varecia variegata. Lineage (NCBI taxonomy): Eukaryota > Metazoa > Chordata > Mammalia > Primates > Lemuridae > Varecia > Varecia variegata. The sequence goes on along the minus strand of CM052442.1, from coordinate 86,535,332 downwards.
TTAAAATAAAGTGACAGAGACATGGTGCTGGGGACAAGCATTAGCTGGGAGCTCAGGGAGCCAGAACTACGGCGGCGATGTTTGAGCTGAGGCAGGAAGAAGGAGGACGTGACCTTGGGGAGAACTAAGAGAGAGGCAGTCCAGGCGGAGGGCACAGCACGTACAAAAGCCCTGAAGTAGGATGAACAGGGAGTCTTGGAGGCACGGCGGGACTGACGTAAGGAAAAGATGGAAGAAAGCAGGACAGGGGGGTCACACAAGGCCTGGCCAAGCAGGGCCTTATGGGCTGGGTGAGGAGAGGAGGTTATTTTGAGGGTCATGGCACCTTGCGAGCAAGGAGATGACATGATTGATTTTTAAGTTTTAAGAATCTGAAAAATGGCTGCTGTGGGGATGGGCCAGTGGGGAGTCTGAGGCAGCATCCAGGCAAGAGAATCAGGCCCGACGAGGTGGGGCCCGCAGGGGTTTCTAACAGGCGCATCTGATCTCAGCCTGCCCTGCTCACACACCCTCTGTGGCTCCCTATCACCCTCGGGGGAGAGTCCCAGCTCCCCTGATGCCCTGGATTGAGCAGTGCCCCACAGGAACTCATGTCCACCTGGACATGAATTAGAGATAGCATCTTTACAGATGAGGTTAAGGTAAAGGTCGAGGTACGGTTATCCTGGATTAGGGTGAGACCTAAATCCAATGATCGCTGTCCTTGTAAGAGACAGAAAAGGAGACACAAACACAGAAAAGGCCACATGACACCAGAGGCAGAGATTGGAGTGATGCAACCACAAGCCAAGGGTGGCCAGGAGCCACCAGAAGCCAGGAGAGAAGCCTGGGACAGATCCTCCCTCCAACCTTGCTGACACCTTGGTTTGGGACTTCTGGCCTCCAGAACTGTGACGGAATAAACTCCTGTTGTTTTAAGTCACCCAGTCTTTGGTCACTTGTGACAGCAGCCCTATAAACTAAGTGAATGGGTCACATAGCCAAATGTTGATCAGTCTTACAAGGTGGTCATATCATACAATCCCCATCTCAAGGTGAAGGGAGGATGCAGTGAGGAACAGCTGGGGTCGGATCAATAAATGTTTGCTGTGATTGTCATTCGGATATTTGTGTGTTGTGTCCATTGTTCTAGGGCCTTGGTAGACACCCAGGTTCAAGTCCTGCAATTAGCCATTCCCTCTCCCTGGGCCTCAGTTTCCCCACTTTGTACTATATTGTTAGCAAGCTCCTAGAACTGTCAGCATGTTCACGGCTGCTGGGGACAAGCTCACACAAGGGCTGACCAAGTCTTGTCCCTTTTTCTAGAGAAAATGCAAGAAGCTGCTTTGGATTATTTATTTCCTACTGGGGAGACAGCGAGAAGGGGCGTTACACATTCAGGCAGGGCAGTGTCTGGAGCTCCTCTGGGGTGAGGACATTTTTTTCCTCCGTGTCTGGCAGCTCTGTAAAAGTGGGAAGCCTTCAAGCCAAGGTTGGGGTGTGTTTTGTTCCCCAGTTGACTCCACAGAGGGCTGGTGGCACTGGCCTGGGGTAGGTGGTGAGCATCCCGTCCCAGGAGGTAATTAACAACATCTCCCCAGATGTGGGACTTTATGGTGCTGTGTGGCCTCGGGAGCTCACCAGGCCAGACCCCTCTGCACCTTGGGCTCCCCTGAGACTGCATCAAGGAGGGGGTCAGTGTGGACAGAGAGTCAGCAGGTCTCGCCGGCTGCAGCCACTGAGACAGCAGCGGCGAGCAGGGTTGGTGGTAGCTGCCCGGTGGTGGCGATGACGGTGAGAGGTCTGAGACAGGGGTTGCAGGCCAGGTACCAGTGCAGGATCACTGTCGGCCGCCAGCCCGTGGAGCAGATGTCGTCTCTCCAGCCACTGTAGCAGTTCACCTGGGGACAGAGCAGAACTCAGTGGGAATGGGGACCCCACAGGACAGCCCCGTGCCATGTGTGTGCACATCTGCACACTCACGTCCCACTGAGTGACCCACCAAACGCTCGTCATGGGTGCAAATAGAAAACTGTGCACTTAATAAGCTCCGACTGTATGCCAGGCACTTATTTAATGCCCTCATGTATTCTCAGTTTATGGCCACACTTGTGTCCCCAGCACATGCCACCTCCATGCCCTGAGCCCTGCCCAGGGAGTGTCAGGGTTCCTGAAGCTTCAGATGGTGTTAGTTCCCAAGCCAGTGAGGGCCAGGCGCGGTGGCTCACGCCTGTAATCCTAGCACTCTGGGAGGCAGAGGCGGGAGGATCACTCAACGTCAGGAGTTCGAGACCAGCCTGAGCAAGAGTGAGACCCTGTCTCTACTAAAAATAGGAAGAAATTAGCTGGACAGCTAAAAATATATATAGAAAAAATTAGCCGGGCATGGTGGCACATGCCTGTAGTCCCAGCTACTCGGGAGGCTGAGGCAGGAGGATCGCTTGAGCCCAGGAGTGTGAGGTTGCTGTGAGCTAGGCTGACGCCACAGCACTCTAGCCCGGGCAACAGAGCGAGACTCTGTCTCAAAAAAAAAAAAAAAAAGATGGCCAGTGAGGCACCCACAGCCGGTCACAGATGGACCCACAGACTCCTCACGGTGCAGAGGTGGCAGGTGACACATACATATGCATGTGTGCAGGAAGGAGATACACATAGGGACACACCCTCTGCAGTCCCCCATCTCCTGGAGCCCTCACCCCATTAGTGGAGTGTCACGCAGAGGCATGAGGACATCCATGTGTGCGACACATGCACTCACAAACTTGTCTCATACACTCTGCACCACGGCCAGGACTAGGGTAAGACACCAAAACAATGCAGCAGTCCGAAGGGTGCAGTGGCTCACACCTGTAATCCCAGCACTACAGGAGGCCGAGGTGGGAGGATCTCTTGAGGCCAGGAGTTTGAGACTAGTCTGGGCAACATAGCGAGACCCCATCTCTACTAAAAATTTTTTTAATTAGCTGGGTGTGGTGTCGCACACCTGTAGTCCCAGCTACTCAGGAGGCTGAGGCAGGAGCATCCCTTCAGCCCGGGAACTCAAGGCGGCACTGAGGTATGATGGGGCCACTGCACTCCAGCCTGGGTGGCACAGCTGGTTCCCATCTCAAAACCCACAGCAATCAAGATATGTATTTTAATGCAATACTTTTAAAACTCAAAATTAAGACAAAAATTCTTGAAGATAAAAACACTGACTTTTTTTTCCTGAGACAAGGTATTGCCCTGTCACCCTGGCTGGAGTGCAATGGCATCATCACAGCTCACTGTAGCCTCCAGCTCCTGGGCTCAAAGGATCCTCAAAGGAGCCTCCCACAGTGCTGTGGTTACAGGCGCTCATCACCCTGCCCAGCCAAAATGTTGACATTCTAAATAATGACAGGATCCCACCGTTCACTCACAAGGCTCTGCCTTGCTTGCCTCGCCCTGTTTCTGGAGGGACAGGGGACGAATCCTCTGAGGACTTTCCCACATGCAAGCGCGGCCCCGTGCTGTGCCCACAGGTGAGCCTGGGATGCCCACCTGCACGTGTGCTCGTGCACCCACGTGCACCTGCCCCACCTAGGCTCCCCAGAGCGCAGTCCCCGCCCGCCCCCACTCACCGTCACCGCCAGCCACTGGCCTCCCGGCCTCGGGGGACCAGCGCGGGCCCCCACACAGGCGCACCAGCACGCGCATGAAGTGGTGGCCGCACAACTTCTCACGCGTCTCCAGGGAAGGCATGGGGCCCAGCGCGAAAACCAGAGCAGGACCCAGCAGCACCAGCGCCCAGAGGGACAGACGGCGGTCCATGGCAGCGGGAAGTGCCTGGCCAGGGCGGGACCCCCCCTCCTTATAGGCGCCTGGTCCGCCCCAGCTGGGGACCTTGGAATGGGGACAGAGCATTCCGCTGGACTGCCCAGGGAGAGGGTCAAGGGTGGGGTCAGTGCTAGGGCTCCTCTCCCAGGGCCTTGGACTTACCTCCCCCAAGAGGAGCACTGGGAGAGGAGTCTATATTTATTTGTTTTTGTTTATTTATTATTAACTGTTTTAAAGAGGTGAAATAGGCCTGGAGCACAGCTCATGCTTGTAATCCCAGCCCTTTGGGAGGCCGAGGTGGGAGGATCGTTTGAGCCCAGGAGTTTGAGATCAGCCTGGGCAACATAGCCAGACCCCATCTCTAAAAAAAAAAAATAAGAAAAATTAGTGGGGCGTGGTGGTGCACACCTGTAGTCCCAGCTACTCGGGAGGATGAGGCAGGAGGATCACTTGAGCCCAGGAATTCAAGGCTGCAGTGAACGATGATCATGCCACTTGCACTGGGCAACAGAGAGAAACCGTATCAGAAAGAAAAGAAAAAGAAAAGAAGAAATAAAGAAAGAAAAAGAAAGAAAGAAAGAAAGGGGGGAAGGAAGAAGGGAGGGAGGGAAAGAAAAAGAAAAGAAAGGAGGTGCAATAGGTAAACTGAAAAAATAATAAGCCCACATCTTGTGGGGGGCAGGAGTGACCATCTTCAGAGACCAGCAACATTCAGAACCTTGCTGTCCCTGTCACTGCACAAATAAGGGAACAGGTGCAGCGAGGGGCCCCAGAGGCCGAGGCCACAGGGAGCTGAGCAGAGCCCAGGTCTGGCGAAAGCGACTGACACCAGGGCTGGGGTCTCCTCAGGCCGGGCAGAGGCCGGCGGCCCTAAGCAGAGCAGGATTTGTTCCCTGACCACCTGCCTGGCGACAGCTCGGTTGTCTAGGGGGGACTTATGGCTCTGTTTTTCCAAGGAGAGAAACTGAGGCTGAGAGAGGAGAGGATACTTGACCCACGTATCCACCCCGGAGCAGCCCCTTCCAGCTTCCCACCAAATCAGGGTCCTTTCTGGGGCTCAAAGAACAGGGACAGAGATCTCTGTCTCTGAGTTTCTCTCCTCCTTCATTTCTCTCTGCTCCCTTCTGTCTCTGTCTGTCTGTCTGTCTCGGCTCTCTGTCCATGTCTTCCCAGCAGTCCTGGGGCCCGTGCGGGGGTGGGGCGGGGGATGGCCTGGCCCCAGTGATGTCAGTCCCCTCCCCCAGCCTGGCCTTGCCCTCTGATCCCACAGAAGAGCCTGTTCCTTCCACCCACCAAGAGCCCGTCAGCGGCACCCTCAGGTCGGAGCCAAGGCCAGCAGCTGGGGCTGGGGGGGACGGTCTGTCCTCAAGGGCCCCAGTCAAGGCTCCACCCAGCTATCCTCCATCGCCCAGCCTGCCCTGAGGCCCCACGAGGACCCCAAGAGGTCTCAGCCTCTGGCCCTAACCAACCCCGCCTGGCCCACAGACCCCACGACACTCCCCATCACCCCAAGTCCAACAACGAACCATCTTTTCCACTGAATTTCTTTATTCTGTCAACAAACGCTCCCCGAGCCCCATCTGTGTCCACTCTGCTAAGGCCTCAGCCCAGTTCCCAAGAAGCCCCCAAGTCAAGGAAGACAGATCTGGACACAGACACTCCCCCAGCCCCAGGGTCAGAGTTGGGCTGGAGGAAAGGACAGGGCTGGGGTAGTGGTGGGAAGGCTGCGAGGATGTGACAGCTGGGGTTTAGAGAGATGAATAAGGGTTTTCCGGGGAGGCAAAAGTAGCAGCAAAGCTTTGCAGGCAGGTGAGAAGGAGCAGCGGGAGCTTAGCCTCACAAGGTGCCTCACACCAGCCTCAGGAAGTCGACTCTGCATAGCCAAGGAGCACGCTCGGCCCATTTTACCGGGGGGAGATCTGAGGCCCCAGAGACGGAAAGCAGCGTGCCCACCAGCACGAGTGCAAGTGGCAAAACCCTGGGCTCCAACACGTGGGCTGTCAACCTCCTTCCTCTGAGCCTCCTTGCCCTGGACATGCTATTCCCTCTGCGTGGAATGTCTGTCATTCCCTTGACTGTCTCCCTTGAAAGCTCTCACCAGGCTCTGTACCATCCCTTTGTGACTCTCGGAGGGGCAGGACAAAAAGGGCCCCATTGCACAGGATCCCAAACAGACACATGGGCTCCCCCAAACAGCAAAGTCCCAACGCCCGCAACTGCTCTAGTTCTTGGCTTCCTCCGGGGAAAGAGAGAGGGCAGAAGTCTGATGTCGTATGCTTAAAGCTACATTAATGTCCCTATTGGAAATAAGACAGGCGACTCCAAGCCAGGTGCGGTGGCTCAGGCCTGTTGTCCCAGCTGCTTGGGAGGCTGAGGTGGGAGGATTGCCTGAGCCCCAGAGTTGGAGGCCAGACTGGGCAACATAGTGAGACCCTGTCTGTTTAAAAAAAAAAAAAAAGGAAAAGAAAAAAACTCAGGGGAATGGGACAACGGGAGGGGCTTGGCCAGGGCCCAGGGGGTCCCACTGGCCCATCCATCTTGAATCTTTACAAATTCCAAAGGCCACCAGGCTGCTCCACAAGCCAGGGGAGCCCCCCAAATGCAATGTCATTTGCCACATGGGGGTGTCCGTCAAGCAGGGGACCCTCATGAGGCCTGAGGCCAGAGAGGGGCACTTCCCTGCCTACTAAGGTCACACACACAGCCAGTTAGTAAAGACCAAATCCAGAGGTTTGTGTGCAGGAGCTATAAAAATGACAGAGAGTGGGGTTTGCCCTCCGGATGAGCAGGGAAGACCTGGGTCTCACACCCCAGCTGCTACCCCCGGCTTCCACCCCACAACGCCTCCAGCTGGGGGCCCAAGGCGCTGAATGACGGCCGGTCCTGGGGACTAGGGGCCCAGCACAGCTTCATGAGCTCGTGAACCTGCAGGGCAGGGGAAGAAAATGGGGTCATGCTTGAGCCATCGGAAGGACATGACTCCCACTCACAGATTTTAAAACATAAATGAGATATCCCCCTATCTCTGCTCCATAACCTCCCATGGCTCCCTATGGATCTTAGAACAAAATCTCAACCCTTCCCCCCATCACTTCCCTCCAACCACACCAGCCCCCTGCCACTTGTTCCAGGCAGCCACACCTGCTTCCATCTCACTGTGCGTTAAAGGCACCAAGTTCATTCCCACCCCAGGGCCTTTGTGCCTACTGTGTCCTCCACTGGGAATGCCTCCTCCTGGCTTTATTCATGGGTGGGCTCCTTCTCCTCCTACAGACATCACCCCCTGCGAGGCCCTCTTCAGTCACGCCACCCCACCCTCCCCCCTGCTCCTCTCTTTCAAGGCACCTGTCACTACCAAAATGTTCTTATTAGCTACCACTGGTTATGGGAGGACAGGCTAGTGTCTCTTCTCTCCCTGACTAGGTCCCCAGAGCCCACGACGGGGCCTGGCATTCAATAACTGTCTGTGGACTGAGTGAGTTGATGTATGAATGACCAGCCACGTGACAGACACTTCCACAAAAGTCACAATTATCAACCCTAAGCGTCACCACCACTTATGGAGTGCCAACTGTGTGCGGAGCTCTGAGCTAAACGATCACAGGCATTAACTAGTCTGATCTTCCCCCACCCTATGAGGCTTTACGATTCCCACTGTGGAAATGGATAAACTGAGGCTCCGAAAGCGTCCCTGACGTGCCACACGACGAAAGAGCGGCCAGGTCGAGGCCAGCATCCCGTTCAGCCTCACACTCGCAGTCAAGAGACAGGGCAGCCCAGAGGCCCAGAGAGAGGGGCCAGCCGGCTTGCCTGAGAGCCCAGCCGAATCTACAGATTGGGAAACTGAGGCTGGCCTTGCAGCGCTCACCTCAGCAGGGCAGGCAGGAGGTGCTGGCAGCCTCTGACCCTCCTCCAACAGTTCCAGGAGGCGACAGAGGGCAGGGGCATCTCGCTCACATCCCATCATCCGCAGGAACTCCTGGGGCCAAGGGAGAGCACGGTGGTGGGGGAGGGACCCCCGGTGATGCAGGGGGCGGGGCTGCTGCGGTGGGGGTCGGCATGGCGAAAGAGGGTCGTCCCCACCGAGGCCTGCGATGCTGGGACCCGGTGACCCCAAGCTAAAGAGGGACGCAGGCGCGGGCAGGTGGAGAGTGGCCGCGAGGAGGTTGAGGAGCAGGAGGCCGGGGGTGCAGGGTGCCTGGACTCACGGACGAGGGGCTGCAGCTTTTGTCGCTGTAGGTGAAGAGCTCGTACAGGACGACCCCGAAGCTCCAGACGTCTGACTGGCGCGAGAAGACGTTGTCCGAGAGGGACTCTGGGGCGTACCTGGAGCAGGACAAGCAGGACTTGAGACGCGAGGGTGGGACAAAGGACAGGAAGGGGCAGCCTCGGAACTGGGCACCGGTCAGCTGCAAGACGGTCAGTCCCGGCCCCAGGAGTTCAGTGGCCCCAGCTGTGGAATGGGTGGGTTCTCCGACCCTGTGACTTGCCTGGGAGGAGGTGGGGCCAGCGCTGGGGGCGGAGCTGGGGTGGAGCCAGGATAGACGGAGGGGCGTGGACAGACAGCTGGGCGTGACCAGGCAGGATGAGGGGGAGGGGCCGGAGCTGGGGAGGGGCGGGGCTAAGGCTGGGCTGGGTGGGTGGAGCCAGGACAGGGGGAGGGCGTGGCCAGAACGCTAGGCGGGGCTAGGCAGGATGAGGGGGAGGGGCCGGAGCTGGGAAAGGGCGGGACTAAGGCTGGGGACTAGCGCAGGGCTGCGGGAAGGGACGGGCCATGGCTGGGGGCGGGGCGGAGACTTGGGGGGAGGGGCACGGCCCCCGCGTGGGTCCCCACCAGAAGATCGGGCTCTGGCCGGGCTCGCGGACCACGTAGTAGTCTTTGTCGAGCGGCAGCAGCTTGGCCAGGCCGAAGTCAGCGATCTTGACGTGCGCCTCGCTCTCCACTAGGATGTTCCGGGCGGCCAGGTCTCGGTGCACGCAGCGGCGGGAGCCCAGGTACTCCATGCCCTGCGCGCCGCGCGGGGTGAACATGCAGAGGGACCTCGGGATGATCCGGCGGGGACCCCAAGCCTGACTTGGCATCTAAGCCCAAGCCCCAACCCCAGCCCAGACCCGAAGCCTTGCCCTGCCCAGACTGATCCCACCCTCTATCACTCTGCCACCCCCCCAGCAACCCCTGCACCTTGCAGATCTGCGAGGCGTACAGGAGGAGCCGGCTGGCGTCCAGGCGCGCGCGGTGCCGCTGCAGGAAGTCGCGCAGGCAGCCGCTGGGCAGGTACTCCATGACCAGCCGCAGGCTCTGGCGGCCTGGAGGAGGCGGGAGGTGTCACCACAGGGCCCAGCCCTGACTGCTCCCCTCATTCTTCCCCCCATTCACGGTGGCACCTTGTGTCCCTACAGACCTCAGTGTCGCTGTCTGTAAAATGGGAACGGGGACAATGACACTTCTTGCTGATATCTCTTAAGCATCTTTCACAACATACACTGCTTCATTTAAATACCACATGAACACACTTTTCAGCTGGGGAAACTGAGGCTCAGAGACGTTTAAATTGCCCGCTCTAGGTTGCCCAGCTGGTAAGAAGTGGAGTCAGGATTTGAACCTATGTCCCATCTGAATGTGGATAAACAAGTATGTTAACAGCATCCCTGATGGTCCCAGCCCATCCAAAACGGCACTGCAGGAGGCACCGACAGGCCCTGGTTCATCCATCTGGGAGGTGCTTACCGGGGCCATAGCTGACACCACGGTACTTGACGATGAAGTCACTGTGCATGGCTTTGAGGATCTGGATCTCTCGCTGGAAGTCCCTCTGCTGGTCTGGCCCACTGTGCTGCAGCTGCTTCACAGCCACCAGGGCGCCTGTGTTGTCTCCCAGCGGGTCGTAGCGGCACAGCTCCACGCTGCCAAAGTTGCCCTGGGTGATGGCGGGGGCTGGTGTCCACGTGCCTGGGTGCTGCCCTGCCCACCCAGCCCAGCCCACCTCACCTTGCCCAGCTGTGAGATGTACTTCAGATGTCTCTCCTCAAAGATGGTGGGGTCCTGGCAGGCATAGAGCTGGGCACCATTCCACAGCCCATCACGGGGCGCCAGGGCACCCGGTGTGGGGTCTGAGAGGAGCTCATAATCTGCAGGGGCATGGGGAGTGGTGAGCAGCCCATCTCATCCTGGGCCCTGCTCCTGAGCCTTGCTGTGGAATCTCAGTCAGCACACTTACCCTCTCTATGCATTATGGAAGGGCCGCTGCAAGTCAAAGGGTACCTTGTGGGGACAGGAAAAAGGTACCCTCTGGGCAAAGGCAGCCTCCTTGTGCAGGGCAACTCCCATTTCCTGGGTTCCACTGCTAGGAGATGTGGTCACATTACTGAGCTCAGGCTGATGGGTGAGACATGCTGGGTGCCCCTCCAGTCCTGACCCATGGAAACCTAGCATGGGGCCTCCATACTCTCTCTTATCTGCAGAGGATCCAACAGGGACCCAAGGCCATGCGGTGGGTGGAGCCGCAAAGTGAGAGTTTCCTGTGGACATGGACACCTTCATCAAATAAAAACTAAATATCAGGCCGGGCGAGGTGGCTCACACCTATAATCCCAGCACTTTGAGAGGCTGAGGCAGGAGGATCACTTGAAGCCAGGAGTACAAGGCCAGCCTGGGCAACATATCAAGACCCTTTCTCTAGAAAAAAATTTATAAATTAGCTGGTGTGGTGACACACGCCTGTAATCCCAACTACTTGGGAGACTGAGGCAGGAGAATCACTTGAGCCCAGGAGTTTGAGGCTGCAGTGAGCTCTGATCATGCCACTGCACTCCAGCCTGGGCAACAGAGCAAGACCCTGTCTGAAGAAAACCAAAAAAACAACTAAATATCATCATATTGAACCTTGAGCCAAGGGCCTGTTTGTTACAGCATCTGTCACAGCTCACACTGGCTGTTACAATCACCAACCACCCCAGTCTTGCCAGGTACACAGGGTGGTTTCTGTGTGCACAACACACTCCTCCCACTGGGCCCAATATGACATGGCAGCCCTGCCCACCCTGCCTGGCCCAGGGGGCACCTGAAGTGATGAGGTTGTTGAGATCACGGATGACGGCTCGGAAGGAGGGCCTCTGGCCCGGATCGTAGGCCATGCACTGTTGGATCAGCAGGGCCAGCTCTGTCCACTTGGGGGCTGGCAGCTGCTTCCGTTGCTCGTAAAACTGGAGTTTCTGAGGGCAGGAGGAGGGGCTGGTCACCCCCAACAGACCCTCAGGAGGCCCCACAAGACTCACCCAGCCTCCCCCAAACTGGGCTTCATCCACCCTTCTGTCAAAACGGAGGTTCTCAAGACCAAAGCCGGGTAGAGAGCTCTAACCTTGGCAGGATCCAGGGCACTGATGGGCATGGTGACCCCACTGAACACTTCCCAGACTGTGGCACCGAAGCCCCACTTGTCAGCTTCCAAGCCAAGTGTCTGGGCCTCCTGAAGACACTCAGGGGCCACCCAGGGGATCCTGTCGGTGAGCACTGAGGGGTGGGATGGGGTCAGAGATCCACTTCCACGCCCTGATAGGCCCCTCCCTCCTTCACCTCTAGGCACTTACTCTCCAGGCTTAGCACTGTGGGGCTGACCCCAGGGTCACTCAGCTTGATGAAGGGTGGGCTCCCATCAGCCCCCTCCCGAGCCAGGAGCACCTTCCGAGCTGAGACATTGCCATGGGGAAGGCCTTTGTCCTCCTAAGCAGGCCAGGCATAGGGAAATGCCAAGGAGTGTTTAATGAATGCATAGTCTGTTTGGAAAACTCCTATACAGCCTTCAAAGCCCACCTGGGACTGCTCAAACAAGCTCCAGCATCCTCCTTAGACTCCTAGCATCCTGTCTTGCCTTATGCTGATCTGTGTCCCTTCCCGTCTCAAACATTACCCCCACCCTTGGATCCCCACTGCCTTTGGGACAAAGTCAAATCTCCTCAGCCTGTCATCTAAGGCCCTCGCTCACTCTTCCCATAAGCTTCTCTTCTACACCCCCCCACCTTGGTTTCCTGCCCACCGAACTGCCTGATGGGTCCCAAGATGTACAACACACTATCTAGCCTTCAGGCCTTTGCTCAGGCTGTTGTCTCAGCCTGACATGCCCTCCTTCCTTTCTCTTCTTGATGAACTCCTATTCAACCATCAGGGTCCCAACTCCAGTGTTCTCTCTTTTAGGAAACCTTCCCCTCATCCAGCTCCACCATTCGCTACTCCCCTTGACATGCATGAATGACCAGTTGTCCCCTTCTAGCACTCTCACACCTCTCAGCCTGCACACATGCTGCTCCCTCAGTCTAAAATGCCCTTCCTTTGTACTCTTACCAAACTCCTAACCATGCTACAGAGCCCATTCCTAATTCCCCCTCCACCCAGAGGATGCCTTCCCTGCAAATGGAGGGTGGAGAGGGCAGAAGAGCACTCACCAGATAGTTGAGGGCATAGGCCAGCTGTTTGGTCACCTGCAGTTTCCAGCTGGCTGGCACCAGGTGGCCACGCTTGCGCAGATACGTGTCTATTGCTCCGAGGTGCACGAATTCCTGCACCATGGTGCCTGGTGGTGTCAGGGAGCAGCAGGGTTGGGAGGTGGAACTGCACTGTGGTCAGCAGGCTCTGCCCCACTCTACCCTCCTCCTCCCCACCTCCCACCTCTGAATCATTTGGCTGAAACGCCTGGAAGGTGCAAAGTCCTCCCTGTATCTCACTTCCAATGCTTTACATGTCCTGCATCCTCGTCCTCTGCCTGAAACACCCCTCTTCCTTCCCTTCCCTAATTCACACTTGACCTTGCCTTTCCCCGTATCCTTGCCCACCCAAAGCGTTGCTTGAGCCCCAGGCTGGGCCAGCTGCCTCTCTGACCACCCACAGCACCCCATGCTGCCCTCTTCACACCCTACTGCGCCCAGCCCCTGGCACATACTGGGCTCCCAGTAAATATAATAACTGCTCAACTAAAACCGCCAAAATCAAGACTTAGAAAGTTTACACGCCCCATGCAAAGCTGTGGAGTGAGATTGGAAACCCAAGTTTGTCCGACTTGAGAGAATTCTCGGGCTGGGTATTGCTGGGGACCTGGAGTTGCTGCCCAAGGAGTGATGAGTGAGAGACACGAGGACAGGATGACGGACCCCAGGGGACACTGGGCCCCATCCAGGCTGGGCTCAGTGTACTGTTGGTGCCGCCACGTGGAGGCTCAGAGCAGAGGTGGGAGGAGCAGCCCAGACTTGGGCGAGGCAGGGGTGGGGTGCGGGGGCGTCTCACTGTCTCCAGCCATGCACACGCCATGGAGCAACACGAGATGCTGGTAGGACACTTGGCTCATCAAGCTCGCGGCTTCCAGGAATGACTGGGGAGGGTGAGAGGGAAGGAAGATGCATAGCGCACCATTAGCGCACACAACACCCCATCACGATTTTCTTATGTGGATGGAAGTCCCACTATAGTCTACCTCAAGTCTCTCACATATAAGGGGGAGATTTGGGGGTTGAGAAGGGCTGAGCCTTCCCCTGTGTGGTGCAACCCCTCCTGCTGTCTTCAGCCATATTACTCGCCTCTTCCATGCTCCTCCTCTCCAGCCAACTGGCCTCCTCCATGATCCTTAAACCTGTCAGGCTCAGCCCTGCCCCAGGACCTTTGCACTGGCCGTTCCCTATAACTGGTGTATTTCCTGTTTGCATCTAAATTCCCCAATCCTTTCATAGTTCAGGCTCAGCGAGGTGGTGGCCATACTTCTGTTGCTTCAAGACTCTGTGTGTTTTTAAATTTCTCTGAATCCACGAGCCCATCTCCAGCCAGTCCTGACCCAAAAGGTCTGGTTCTCTTTGCTCACCTCCATGCAGTTCTTGTGCTTGGCATCCATCACCTTCAACAGCACCTCTGTGTCTCGGGCCTCACCATCCACAGCCTCATGGCGACAACCCCGGTAAATCTTGGTGAAGGACCCATGACCCAGGTTCTCATACTGGTGGGTGAGGCAACATCAAGAGATGCCACTGAGGGGGTTCCTGCAGCATCCCAGCCCCTGGCCCTGGCCCAAGCGAGACACGGGCGCTGGCCCCATTTTACAGATGGGGAGACAGAGGCAATGGAGGGCTATGGCATATGCCTGAGGCTGCAGAGATATAGACCCACGTCTCTGCACCCCACACTGAGGTACTGGGATCTCTTACCCACTGCAGGCTGTTGGCAGGGATCTTGTGAAATGTCATCTGATTCAGCTGGCATTGGGATTGGGGATGAACAGGGGATGACGTGGGTGGGCTGCAACCACTCCGGACCACAATCAGGTTGGACTTTTCTATGACCAGAGGATGGGGGAGAAAAAAACAGAGGTCAGAGGTGAGAAGTCCCCAAGGGTCAGCTCACTCCTTGCCGTAGGTTAAGTGGCCCCAGAAGCTGACCCTGAGGTGAGGACCCCAGGGCACGTGGTTTATATGAAAAGAGACTCCAGGAAGCCCCAATAGGTGTTAGGGACCTGAGACAGGGAGGGAAGGATCCCTGCAGGAGGCGCCAAGAAGCAGGTGACACTATGGCACCACCAGGGCTCAGTCCTACTAGGAATTGTGGGAAATTCCGGAGAACCCGCACTTCAGAACTGTCTCATGGAAGGGGTTTGTCTGAGAGTGAAATTCACCCAGAGGAACAGGGCGAGATGGAGACAAAGTGCTGGTGACGCGACTGAGACCCAGCTCCTCCTGGATCTGGCCATACCTGCAGGTTGCACTCTAACCCGTGAGCCAACACATCGCCTTTTCTTCCCTGAACCACCTTGACCTGCAGTTTCTGCCACTTGCCACCACACAGGAGCGCTCACCGACACAGAAAGTCAGGGCCCCACAACAATTGCTCAGCTCAGGAGGGGGTGGGCTCACCTTTGGGTCGGGGGGTGCAGCAGGAGGTGAGGGTCAGCGCCAGCCCATCAACGTGCAGCCCGCCATCCCAGCAGGCTGCCAGAAGCTCCCGAAGACTGCTGTGGGGCCGGCCAAGGTCAACCAGGGAGAAGGTTCCTGGGGGGTCTCGCCGAATGAGGCAGCCCTTGTAGTCAGGGCCCAGGGGGGTCTGCAGAGCGGAGCGGTCCCTGAGGGGGAGCACACGGCTCCCTCCCCTTCACGCCCTTTCTAAAGCACTGCAAGTTCTTTCCAACCTCAGGACCTTTGCACATGCTGTTCCCTTCCCTGGGAATATCTTTTCCCTCCCCTTCCTCAGGGAGCAAATGCTGACACATCTTTCACGTCTCAACTCCAATCAATGTCACCTCCTCCAGGGAGCCCTCCGCTCCCTCCGCTCTGGCAACGCACCGACCTGGACACAGACGGTTAGGAGGAAGCTGTCGAAGTCCTGCGGGCTTCGGCGGAGAACATAGGAGCCCGGCCGTGAACCTGCAGCCTTGAGCTTGTGGACAGCGAAATCCAGACTGTGGAGAAAGGTGGAGGGAACAGAGGGGACAGCGAAAGACGGAGAGCGACAAAGAGACCTGGGTTCAAGTTCTGGGCCCTCTGGAGCTCTGGGGTCCTTGCCAGGTAACGCCCCTCCACCATCTATAAAACTGGCCGAAAGTCTTGGCCTCTCCCTGGGAGTTTAAATAAGAGGCTGTGGGTGATGCTGGGTGACTCGTGCATGGCCAGGAGTGGCCCTGGGGCCCCAGGGAGCAGAGGGAGGAGAATGGCGCCCTGGGCAGCAGGAGGGAGACCCAGCCTCACTGAGCACTGATTATGCACCAGGCGCGCTGTGAGCGCGCGACTCCTGTCCAGGGCTCCTAGAAGGTGAGGACACTGAGACGTCCAGAAGGGGAGTGGCCACAGAGGACAGGCATGGGGGTGTCCTTACGTGATGGGGCCGTGGCACTGCTCGGCCACCTCTTCCAGGAGCCGCGGTGGGGCCACCTCTTTGCAGAAGAAGTGCCGGGAGTCCGTGGTCAGCCGGAAGTAGCCGTCCACGAGCGCCACGAAGGACAGCGCCTCGGGCAGCCCCGGGAACTCAGCCTCCTGCAAGGGACCAGCCTCAGCGCCCCGTGCACCCCGTCCGGCGTCCCCGCCCTCGGGGTCCCGCACCCACCAGGATCTGGTTGTCTGTCCTGGTGACGGTGACCAGGCGGTGCTCCCCGGCCGGACCAACACGAGGAGCCTGCTTGATGCTAATGTCTACGATCTCTGGAAAGTCGCAGAAAGGCTGGAAGGCCTGGGAAAGAGGGGGAGAGCTGAGGCAGGGGGGCCAGAGCCACCCCACGCACCCAGGCCTAGGAGCCACGCCCCTCTCAGCCACGCCTGCCCCAATCCCCACCCCTCGCCCCCCCCTCAACGCTGCTAAACCCCTTCCCAGAGTCCCGCCCACCCCCAGGCCCCTCCTTCTAAGCCCCTCTCATTTCGGTCCCATCCCCTCTCTCATCCCCACCCCCACTCAACTGCCCCCTCCCACTCCCCAGTCTCCGCCCCCTTCTCCCTCCCTCTTGGCCCCGCCCACTCCCCTGCCCCTCCCTCCAGATCCCCGCCCCCCCAGGTTGTCCTGGTCCGGCGCCCGCCAGCACCTGGTCTTCTCCCGGGCTCCAGGCCACGCCGCTGCCACCAGCCACGCGGAGCAGCCTCAGCCCGTCCTGGCCCCCGGAGGCCCCCGGGAGCCCCACGCGGAAGGTTTCGGCGGCCCCCGCTGGATCCAGCCGCTCCAGGTCCAGGATGTACTTGGCCATGAGCGAGTGCCGGTCTGCCTGGCAGGCGGCCACGCGGCGCAGGGCCCGGCGCACAGTCCTGCGAATGCGCCTCCGTGTGACGAAGCTCAGGCCCTGGATCATGTCGCGCAGGCTGGGGGGCAGGCAGGCCTTGTAGCTGCGGGGTGGGAGAGACGGGCTTTAGCCGAGGGACTGGAGTGCGGTCTCAGTGGGGCCAGGAGGCACACACGGACTCATTCAGGGGCACACGTGGGCACAGGGCCTCAGGGTGGGGAGGGCCGTGAGCACCCATGGGTCGAACTGGGACACCGCAGGCCTTTCCGCTGCAGGAGGTGGGTCTCCGTCCTGTCGGAGCTTCAGTGGGGGGCCGGGTGCATGGGAGGCCCTGGGTCACAGGGACACGCTGCAGGCTTATAAGGGAGCCCCATGGCGGGGGGGAGGGGAGGGCGGGGGGAGTGCGGGGACTGGGCCCCCAGCGGAGCCCACGTTTGCTCATTCCTAGGCAGAGGCCGGACCTCGCAGCCTGGAGGTCCTCACCTGACGGTCTTCAGCAGCTCCGCTGGCCGCTGGGCCTGCTCACGGGCCATCCGGGCCAGGTCCAGCACGGCCAGGCTGAGACACTCACCCTGCTCCTTGAGGCTGAGGCCTACGGGGAGGTGCCCGCTCAGCAGGTCACTGCGGTGCTGGGGGCAGCCACAGGAAGCGTCAGCTAAGGGCACCCAACCACAAGCCCTGATGTTGCCCTGCAGACCCCAATCCTGGGCTATCACAGGGAGTGTCGCCTGAGGCCCCCGCACCCAATCGCCAGCCCTAAAGTTGCCCCGCAGACCCCTACCCCAGGTAGACCCCTACCTGGGCAAAGAGGTGCTCCAGGACTGGCAGGTCAAGGATGGCACTGGCCAGATCCTTTCGTAACCCAAAGCGGTGGCACTTCTCCAGCCCAAACCAGTTGGGGAAGTAAAAGCTATGAGAGAGGAGAGAACCCACCTCAGCAGGAGTGAGGGTATGTGGCAGGTGGCAGACTCTGCTTAGGACTTACAGAGCCCAGGTTGTGCCATTAATTTGCTGTGTGACCTTGGGCAAGCGACCCACCCTCTCTGGTCTCATTTTCTTCTGTGAAATGGGTAATGATCAGACCCTCTCTGGGCAGGGGGCACCTCCAGGCGCAAGGAGGTGATAAAATTGCACGATCCCTGGGGGCTGGACAGCACTTCCTACCGGAGCCTGTAGAGCAGGACTTGGGTGCCCGCGTCCTCCACAGAGAAGATGTGGCTCGGGGGGAACCAGCAGGACAGGTCCTCCGTGGCCAGGGCAAAGAGTGAGTGGTACACAGGCAGGATGCCTAAGGGACAGTTCTATCAGCTCCCTCCTGAGTCACCCCATCTATTCCCCCGCAGGGCTGCGAGGGTCACCCTCATGCAACCTCACCTTGGGCTCTGACACTATGTCTTACCCCTGCTCACACACACTCTGCCCCCTACCCCATTGCTCTCCGGAGAGAGGCCACTGTACACTCTATCTCAAGAGGTGAGCAGCTATTCTGCTCATGTGCCATCGCACCTCTGAGTCTTTGTACAGGCCATTCCCTCTGCCTCAGATGCCCACCCTGTGCACCCTTCTCCATTGTCAAACTCCTACTCATCCCCCAAAGCCCCAGCTCCAGTGTTGACTCCTGCAGGCAAGGATTTCAGCTCCCAATCTGGGGCCCCCCACAGCCCTATACTTCCCTCTGGCTGAGTCCTCCAGGGACACACTCACCGCTGGCCTTGGCAGCCTGGACACACAGCTCCTCAGCCAAGTGGTCCCCAAAGGAGAAAGATAGGCGCTGGGGTGGCCCAGGGCCCCGAGCAGGCAGCAGCACATGCAGGGCACCAGCCTCTGAGGATGAGAGGCTGCAGGAGCGCTGAGGAATCAAGGGTGTCTCCTCACTGGGAGGTGCCATGAGTGCAACCTGCCTGGGGCACAGAGAGAGGCAGCCCCTCAGTCCCAGTCAGAAGGACAAGGTTTCTGGGGTGAGGGAGGGGACTGCTGGAGAAAGAGGAGGGGACAGTGGAACAGAGACACACAGAGACAGAAAGTCAGACATGAAAAGAAATAGAATCTGGAGAGGGAGTGAGTGTGCAAGGTGGGTGGGCAGCCATTACCCCCAGGCAAGGGCCATGCTGGGGGCTGGAGGACATTCACAGCCGGATTTGTATTTGTCATACCCAGGGCAGACATCTCCAATCAACCTGCAGCCTCCACATCTAACCCCAACTGGCCTAGCCTGTGCCCCCAGCAGGCATGAGCAATTGATCACAGATGTACAGATTTGCCAGAATGGGTGCTGGCTGTACCCACAGAGGTTTGTCATTCTCTGTGGGTCTTGGGGCCTCAAGCCCATCTGAGGCTGGGGCTGGAAATTCTGCACCTAATATGATGCATGCCCTGGGGGGTGAGTCCAGTCTGGTGACTACACCAACAGGAGTCTCTCTCTCTCTCTCTCTCTCTCTCTCAGTCCCTCCCTACTGCGCCACTCAGCCCCACCCCCACAGCACCTTCCTTAGGCCCCTCTAGGCCCTCACAGCAGGAAAACTCCCCCCTGCTTTCCAGCCCCTCTCACCCCTCCCAACCTCCAGCTCTCTCTCCCTGGGGGCCCTCAGAGCTCCGGACCCCCAGCTGGGTGAGGCAAGGGGTGGAGCTTTGAGCCCAGAGAGAGGAAGTAGGTCCTCTTCAAATGGACCTGAATGAGGAAGGTCCAAAGACAATGTTGGGTATAAAAAAGTCTACGTTCCTGGCACTTCGGGAGGCCGAGGCGGGAGGATCACTTGAGGCCAGGAGTTCAAGGCTGCAGTGAGCTGTGATAGTGTCACTGCACTCCAGCCTGGGCAGGACAGGGACAACAAAAGAAAAGAGAAGAGGAGAGGGGAGGGGAAAGGGGAGAGGAGGGGAAATGGGAGGGGAGAGAAGGGAGGGGGTGAAGGGAAAGAGGGGAGGGGAGGAAGGAAAAACTATATTCCAAAATAAGGCCCTCAGGGTGAGGAGGAGCAGCATTAATGAGGTGTTAGCACACCCAGCCTAGGAGCCTCCTGCTGGGAGTGGGTGATGACCCCAGGCTCTGGGTTTAAATCCCAGCCCCCTCATATTCGTCGTATTCAGGCCATTTGGCCCCGCAGAGCGAGGACCCCTGGGACTCAGCTTTCCCAGCTGTGACACGGGCTGACTCCCCACTAGTTCCAGTGAGGTGGTTTGCTGCGCCCAGCCCAGGCCCAAAGTCTCCATGGGTTTAATCTCCATTAGCTCGAATAATCCCTGTGAGTGCTCAGCAAACGCCCGCTCAACCAGACAGGAAGGACACTTGGCGCAGTGAGAAGGGAAGTCATGGGGAAGATAACATTCCCAAAGTGACACCGCGGTGTCGCCAGTGCCCAGACGGAGAATCAGAACATTCCCAGTCCCCAGGAACAGGGGGATCCCCATGACTCCCCACATAGGCGACCCTGGTTGTGATTCTAGCACCCGAGCTGACGTTGCCTGGTTTTGCCTCTTTGTCCCAGTGGCGTCATCACAGCTCACTGCAGCCTCGGACCCCTGGGCTTGGTCCTCCCGCCTCAGCCTCCCGAGTAGCTGGGACTACAGGTGGAGCCACAGCGCCTGGCCCCGAAATAAATCTTAAAGAAACATGATGTTTTAAATACTGAAAGTGAAAATTCCTTCAGAGTAGAGGAGGGGGAAAAAAATAGAAAGGGAAAAAGTCAGGTGGCGTTTGGGCCCAGAAAACGCCTCCTTTTTAAAAACAATTTTTTAAAAATTTCTCTAAGCGTTAGT
The DNA here is from genome assembly GCA_028533085.1 of Varecia variegata. Lineage (NCBI taxonomy): Eukaryota > Metazoa > Chordata > Mammalia > Primates > Lemuridae > Varecia > Varecia variegata. The sequence goes on along the minus strand of CM052442.1, from coordinate 86,515,074 downwards.
TTGTCTATAAGACTCCTCTGTTTTTAACACACAAAGTCCTGCATCCCGGCGTGGTTGGGCTTCCTGTCCTTGGCCCCGGGGCTTAGACCGTCGGAGCTGGGAACTTTATCCCCAGGGGTCGCCCTCCGCCGTCGCGCATGCGCAAGCCCCCATCCAGGGCCAGAGGGACTGGGATTTCCGGGTCTCCTTTTGTGCAGGAGAAAGCCCAGGCCCAGAGAGGGTAGCGTTCGCGTGAGGCGAGTCCCAGGTCTCGGCTGCCCGGCAGCCTTCCTCGCTGGCCTGAAGGCGACTTCCGCCTTTGCCTTTATAGAACCCGCCACCAGCTACTGTCCACCCTCAGTGCCTGGCCAGAGCCATGTGGCATCATCAGTTCCTACCTGGCAGATGGGGACCCTGGGCCGACGACAGGACGGCAGAGCCGGGAGGCAGCACGAGGAAAGTCCCACTGTGCTCCTTCCTGTGTGGGCCCCTTGGTTTCCTGAACCGCCGTCGCTTACCGAAAGGCAGAGCCCTGTGGGGGACGGGGGTGGGGAGGTGAAAAGGCCCGGCCAGGGAGGGGCAGAAAGTTCCGGAAGCCCTTGCAGTGGCGGCCCTGCACAGACAGGCTGCTGGAGACCCCAGACCCAAGGAAAGGATGACAGCACGGAGAAGGACCCAGGTCACACGGAGGTCTCATCAGCCCCTGTAGCTGCAGTTTAGCTCTGTGTAGCATGTGCGGGGTGGGCGCCGGATGGAACCGACTCCACACGCAGGGCAGGGCTGGCTCTGCGCAGGGAGGAGGCAGGGAAGGTGCCCAGACAAAAGTCAAGTTCCCTTTGAGGTATTTCTCCCGTAGGACTTCAGCAGAGATAATGACACATTTTTTCTGTGCCATCCTAGAAAACCAGGCAGCCCAGCTTGCCCTGGACACAGGTAACGAATGAGCGATTCAAATCATCCTGGGTAATGAAGAAAGCCAGGGTGACGGAGCAGACACAGAGGAAGCTGACACCTGAGACAGGACGCAGATCTGGCCCGGGAGAGGCCCGGGCGGAGGGCACAGCCGGGGCACAGACCTGCGGCCGGCGGGCGCTTGGCAGTTAGAGCAGCTGGAGGCCTGTGTGCGAGACGGAGGAGGAGGAAGGGAACGGCAGGGCAGTTGGCAGGGCCAGATCATGGGGACCTGCTCAGGGTCCTTAGGAGGCGGGTGGGTTTTGTCCTAAGGGTAATCTCGAGCCACAGGAGGGATCGAAACAGGGGCCTCTGGGATCAGATTTGGCATTGAGGCCGCCAGGGTGCAGAGAAGCTGTTATGAACAGAACAGACAAAGGTCGGACAACATCAAGGTGAGACAACATCTGGGTGACAGAGTGAGACCCTGTCTCAAAAAAAAAAAAAAAGGCCTTCTTCATCTCTATAATTCCATCACAAGTCACTGACACAACAATGGCTTTGGCAAGTATATTGTTGACTAACCACCACTTACTGGGTGGGTGCTTACTGGCACTGCCATTGTGCAGGGCATGGGGACAAGGCAGACCCAGTCCCTGCCCAGGGGAGCTGCCAGTCCAATGGGGAGAGGGCAATAAACAAACTATTACCCAATAAGTATTTCAGTTGCCCTCAGGGCCAGGTTGCTAAGAGAGATGACTGGGTCTGGGAGGGCTTCTTGGAGGATGTGACTTTGATACTGAAATCCAAGGACAATGGGGATAGCCAGAGAGGGCCCTAAGGGTGTGGGTGTGAGGAGTTCTGGCAGAGGAACAGCCCAGGCAAAGAGTGGCTGAGCTCAGGGTGTTCCTGAGAAGAGTGAGGTGGGGCACACTGGGAGCTAAGCCTCATTTGGAGGTGTGGGAGGGGCTTCGTGAGTGGAGAGAAAGGGGTATGGATGTGTCCTCTGCTCAGTGGAGCGACAGCAGACTTGTGGCAGGAAGTGCCAAGCTGGAGCTTAGCTGTAGTATTTTTCTTTCACTTCCTGGGTGGCTTCAGCAGACGTTCCGCTCCTGGCCCTGAGACTGCGGCTTCTGCCCTCCCAGAAGTACAGTGAGTTTCTGGGTCACTGGCAACTCCAGTGTGATGGTTTCTGCAATACTTTGAGAATGAGCAGGACAGGAAAGGGGTGAGGACAAAGGTGGTACCTCATGGTGGCCAGGGAGGGACATGTGAAGACTTAATAAGGAAGTTCTGGGGGCAGAGCCCAGAACCCGCCCAAGAAAAAATTGGGAGCATCAGTGATGCAAACATCCAGGTTTTTTTTTTTTCTGCTGACAAAAAGCCAATAAACACAGTGAAAGAATGAACAAGTGAAACTGAAAATAAAGTTGAACTCATGGATTAAAAAATCCTCATTATATAAGCAACAGCTAGAAAACAGTAAGAAAATGCCAACAACTTAGCAGGATATGGATTCAGAAATCACAGAAAATGAAGTAAAAAATGGCTCGTAAACCCAGTAAAAAGGTGCTCTGCCTTACTTATGAAATGAAAATTTAAAGTACAGTGAAACCATATGATCATTTCAGTGGCTGAGGGAAAGATCTGACAAAATTCAAAACCCATTCATGATAAAAAATAAAATAAAATAAAAAAATAAAAATACACCTCTCAGCAACCTAAGTGTAAATGGGAATTTCCCAATAAGGAATATCTACAAAAAAGCCTATGGGTAATATTACACTAAATGGTGAAAGACTGAATTGTTTCCTCTTGAGATTGGGAACAAAAGACAAGGATGTCCCTTTTCACCACTTCTATTCAGCATTGTTCTGGCTGTCCTCGCCATTGTAATATGACACGAAAAATAAATGAGCTGGGCATGGCCAGGTGTGGTGCACATGCCTGCAGTCCCAGCTCCTGGGGAGGCTGAGGTGGGAGGATTAATTGAGCCCAGCAGTTCAAGTCCAGCCTAGGTAACATAGTGAGACCCTGTGTGAAACAAAACAAAACAAAAAATAAATAAAACTGACATTATTTGCAGATGTTGTGATTATTTATGTCAAAAACCCAAGGGAATTTATAAGACAGCTGCTAGAACTAATAAATAAATAGCCAAGGTCACAGGTTACAAAGTCAACTGAATTCAATACAAAATTCAACTGAATTCTTTTTTTTTTTTTTTTTTTTTTTTTGAGACAGAGTCTCACTCTGTTGCCTGGGCTAGAGTGAGTGCCGTGGCGTCAGCCTAGCTCACAGCAACCTCAAACTCCTGGGCTCAAGCCATCCTTCTGCCTCAGCCTCCCGAGTAGCTGGGACTATAGGCATGTGCCACCATGCCCGGCTAATTTTTTTTTTTCTATATATATATTTAGTTGGCCAGATAATTTCTTTCTATTTTTAGTAGAGACGGGGTCTCGCTCTTGTTCAGGCTGGTCTCGAACTCCTGAGCTCAAACGATCTGCCCGCCTCGGCCTCCCAAGTGCTAGGATTACAGGCGTGAGCCACCGCGCCTGGCCTCACCTGAATTCTTATATACTAGCAGCAAACAATTGGAAAATGAAATTTTGTTTTTAAATTCCACTTGCAGCAGCACCAAAAAAGATAAAATACTGCTATGGTCTGAATTTTTGTGTCCCTCCAAAATTCATATGTTGAAATCCTAACCCTGAAGACGACAGTGTTAGGAAATGGGACTTGTTGGGAGGTGGTTAGATTATGAGGGTGTGGCCTTCATAAATCGGATTAGTGCCCTTATAAAAGAGGCCTCAGACCAGGAATTTGAGACCAGCCTGGGCAACACTGAGACCTTGTCTCTGCAAAAAAAAAAAAAAATTAGCCAGGGGTGGTGGTGGCACGTGCCTGTAGTCCCAGCTACTCGGGAGGTTGAGGCAGGAGGCTTCCTTGAGCCCAGGAGTTTGAGGTTGCTGTGAGCTGTGATGACACCATTGCACTCCAGCCTAGGCAACAGAGTGAGACCCTGTCTCTATAATAAATAAAAAAATAGGCCCCAGAGAGATACCTCACCCCTTCTACCACATGAGAACATGGAGAGAAGAAGGTGCCATCTATGAACCAGAAAGTGGATTGTCATCTGCTGGTGCCTTGGTCTTGGACTTCCCAGACTCCAGAACTTTGAGAAATAAATATCTGTTGTTTATAAGCTCCTGTTTACGGTATTTTGTTATAGCAGCCCTAATAGAATAAGACAAATAGCTAATTTTATAGGGATAAATCTAGCAAAAAATGTAAGCCCTCAGCACTAAAAACTTAAAAATATTGCTGAGGGAAATTCACGAAGCCCTAAATAAATGAAAAGATATACCTTGTTCATGGTTTGGAAGATTCAACACCGTAAAGATGTTTGTTCTCCCCTAACTGATCTGCAGAGTCCATCAGGTTTTTTTTTTTTTTCTTTTTTGGTAGAAACCGACACTGATTTTAAAATTTATGTGGAATTGCAAAGGACCTATAATTATAAAGTAATTTTTTAAAATAAGATTAAAGTCAGAGGATTTATCCTGCATGGTTACCAGACTTATTATACAGCTGCAGTGGTCAAGGTGGTTTGGTATTGGTGAAAAGATGGGCATATAGATCAATAAAACGAAATTGAGAGTAATAGACCCACATAAATATGGCCAGCTGATTTTTGACAGAGAGACTAAAGCATTTAAATGGGAAAGTCTTTTCAACAAATGGTACTAAGAGAACTGGATATCATATGGAAAATAATTAATGTTGACACTTGCCTCACACAATATACAACAGTAACTCAAAGTGTATCATAGTCCTAAATATGAGAACTTAACACTATAAGACTTCTAGAAAAAAAATAGGAGAAAATCTTTGCAACAATGGGGTAGGCAAAAATTTCTTAAAAGACGATTTCTTAGCCTCAGAAAAAATTGATAAATTCAACTTCATCACAATCAAAAACTTTTGCTCTTCAAAAGACACTGTTGAGAAAAGAGAGAGGCAAGACACAGGTCAGGAGAAAATATTTGCAATGCATGTGTTCAACAGAGAACTTGCATGCAAAATACAGAAAGAACTCTTATAAAAGTCAATAATAAAAGACAAACAACTCAATAAGAAAATAGCCAAAAAATCGGATTAGACACCTGACCAAAGAAGATACGTGAGTAGCCACTAAGCATGTGAAAAAATGTTCAACATCATTGGCCATCAGGGAAATGCAAATCAAAACCACAAGGAGGTGTGCCAGGCACAGTGGCTTAACCTATAATCCTAGCACTCTGGGAGGCTGAGGTGGGAGGATCGCTTGAGCTCAGGAGTTCAAGACCAGCCTGAGCAAGAGCGAGACCCCGTCTCTACTAAAAATAGAAAAATAAGCTGGGCATAGTGGCACATGCCTGTAGTCCCAGCTACTTGGGAGGCTGAGGCAGGAGGATCGCTTGAGCCCAGGAGTTTGAGGTTGCTGTGAGCTAGGCTGACACCAGGGCACTCTAGCCCAGGCAACAGAGCCAAACTCTGTCTCAAAAAAAAAAAAAAAAAAAGAAAGAAAAGAATAGAAAAAATATAAATAAAAATAATTTTATTGCAGCCTAAGCGTACAGTGTTTATAAAGTCTGCAGTAGTGTACAGTAATGTCCTAGACCTTCACATTCATGCATCCCTACCTCACTGACTCACCCAGAGCAACTTCAGTCCTGCAGGCTCCATTCATGCTACCTGCCTATACAGGTGTGCCATTTTTATCCTTTATATCGCATTTTACTGTACTTTTTCTATGTTTGCATATGTTTAGATACACAAATGCTTACCACTGTGTTACAGTTGCCTACAGTATTCAGTGCAGTCACAGTATCCTGTGCAGGTTTGTAGCCTACAAGCAGGAAACTCTGGGACTCAGCTGTGCTCCTTTTAGGAATTCGGTCTTTTGGGAATGACACCTATACACTGTTACTTATTTGCTGGAGCCGTGTGTGTGTGTGTGTGTGTGTGTGTGTGTGTGTGTGTGTGTGTGTATGTGTGTGTTTTAATTGGAGAAAATGTCTCCCTCTGTCACCCAGGCTGGAGTGCGGTGGCCCGATCACAGCTCACTGCAGCCTCGAACTCTTGGGCTCATTTGATCCTCCTGCTTCGGCCTCCCAAAGTACTGGGATTACAAAGCATGAGCCATGGCACCTGGCTGCTGCAGCCCTCTTTGTGACAGCAACCAATGGGAAACAAACTAAATGCCCAACGATAGGGGAGTCATGGAATAAGCTATGGTCATTCTTACTGTGGAATATTATGCAGCTATGTAAAAGAATAAGACAGCACAGTGTGAAAAGATCTTCAATTGCAAAGGGGAAAGCAAACTGCAAACTTGCCTGAGCAGCAAACTTTACTTTGTATGGAAAAGAACAGGCAATGAGAATTTCCTTGTATCTGCGTAGAATGTCTCCAGAGGGAGACACAGGTTATTTATTTCAGTGATGGCGGCTGGGGAGGGGAACTGGGGAGCCATGATGGGCAAAGGAGGGAGGCTCAGTTCATCCAGTTTATCTTCTTGTGTCTGTTGAATTTTGCATTTGTAAATTCATTTGCATAATAATAACAGTGTTTAAAAGATACCTATTTGATACAGAAAAGAAATTTGGGTTTTTTTTTTTTTTTTGAGACAGGGTATTTTTGTGTCACCCCATAGCTCACTGTAGCCTCAAACTCCTGGGCTCAAGGGATCCTCCTGCCTCAGCCTCCCAAAGTTCTGAGATTACCGGTGTGAGCCACGGTGCCCGGCCAGGAAGCATATTTAACCACATGGACGGGAGATGAAATATGGGAGGTTGACCAGGAATCAAAACAATCTAATTGATAATGAGAACAGCAAACACCCTGTGTACACTGTGCACCAGGTGCCCACGGTGGCATTTTACGATAGCAGTTAATTTAATCTCCCAACAACCTCAGAGGTGTGCACTGTGATCCCCATTTACAGAGGGGAAAACTGAGGCTCTGAGAGGTCACATGACAGCAAGGAAGAGACCCCAGCTAGCTCTGCTTCCCCTCTGCACAATGCCCTAGGAGCCTCTCCCCTTTAGGCTGGAAGGAGTAACAGGTGTGGGGGGCCAGCAGACACCCGGCCTCACTTTATTTTTCCACCTAGCACACATCGTATCCTGCCATTGCATATTTTTCTTATTTATCTTGTTTTTGTCCATTTCCTCCATCATTTTCCCTGTCAACTCTTCCAGGACTCGGGCTTCTGTTTGTCCCAGTCACAGCTGTGTTCCCAGTGCCTGGCACAGGGGCTGGCACACAGTAGGTACTCAGTGAATGAATGAATAAATGAATGAATGATTTCAGAGGAGGAACCTTAGGAGGGTTGGGAGCAGGGACAGTTGGAGGCAGGAGAAGAAGGGGCAGGAGGCCAGCACCTGGAACCTGGGGTGCATGCAAGTGGGTGGCTTTTGGGTGTTTAGGGGACCAAGGGACAGGGGCATAATTTTGGCATTCTCCCTGGTCCCGGGACCAACCCTGGAAAGATGCAGGTGCAAATAGCTGAAACAGGGAAGGGAGGGGGCAGGATGGGGACAGATGGGCATTGTGGACCTGCAGTGATCCAAGCTGGGGCTTGGCTCAGGATCCTGGATTAACAAACGAGCAGCTTCAAAGTCCCTCGGAAGAAAAAAGACAGGGAGGACGGGGCGCCCTGGGGCTGCCTCGCCAACCAGGAACTCATGTTGGCCTGATTGAATGGTGGTGACAGAGGGATGGATGTACAGCTTGTGGTCAGCTGCCCAGGACCAGACTGCCCGGTTTGGCTCGGCTGGGATTCCTGTGTGACCAGAGGCTTGGTGGAGGCATCTGAGAGGAGCTGCTTCCGGGACAGGTGTATCACCGGGAAAGGGAGGAGGCCCTGGTATCTCTCAGGTGCAGCCAAAATGTAAAATAAATAAATAAACAAGCCTAGCAAAGTGGCTCTCGCTTGTAATCCCAGCACTCTGGGAGGCTGAAGCAGCAGGATCACTTGAGCCCAGGAGTTTGAGGCTGCTGTGAGCTGTGTTGACCCCACTGCACTCCAGCCTGGCGACAAAGCAAGATTCTGTCTCAAAAAATAAATAAATAAATAAGCTTTGAAACAAACATCAGGCAGAACATCACTGCAAGCCCCCTCCCTGAGAGCCCCACCTTCCTCTCCAGCTGCGGGAGTCACCCCCATCCAGGCCTTGGAGCTAGAAGGGTCAGGTCCCAAGGCAGGGGTGGGTTCCCAGCCCTCCCTCTCCCCACTTCCTTCTCCCCTGTCCTCCCGGGATCCTATTTGCCCTACAGACTTTGCTCTCTGCTTCCAGGATCTCTTCCTACCCATTTGTCCCCTCCCCACAGCTTGGGTAAACTGAGGCCCAGAACGGTGAGTTCAAGCACCAAGGAAGGGGCAGGGCCTGACCTCCCCAGTCCAACAGTCATATGCCATTTCGATCTCTCATATCAGCTCTAGAGGTTGGGGACTGTTACCAGCCCCATTTTGTGAATGGGGAAAGTGAGGCCCAGAGTGGCCATGCACCAGGGATCAACGGGTGTTTTGTGAACCCAGTTGCAAACCACACTAGTGCCTCCCGCCTCTTGGCCTGGACAGGGCAGAGGCAGACGGAGCTTCTGCTGCCACCTGGTGGGATCTCGCGGCAGCGCCGTTCAGACAGAGTCCCCCTGCTGTCGCGCCAGGGCAAGGGATCCCAGGCAGAGAAGGGCTGGCCTGATCCCCTGACCTCCCCACAACGCATCATTCCCCTCTGCCGAAAATTTTCCGAACTGTCACAACCTAAGTGTCTACCAGGAAGACACTGGCTAATGAACCCCCTCCCACGCGTGTTGTATTGTGTTGGGCTAAAGACTTTCGTGCAAAAAGTCAATTGGCCCACTTTACAAGAAATACTAAAGGAAAACCTTTAATCTGAAAACTAGTGACCCCAGATGTTTATTCGAATCCACACAAAAACCGAAGACCACATATAAAGGAGCAAGTGTACTTGGCTGGTTGACTTCAATTTTCTTCATTTTCCTGAGGAAGGCACCGTAGCGGTTACCAACAATGCCGACTTCTTGGTGCGTTTAGCCATGTCACTGCAAACTAGGTCCTAGCCCGCAGAGAAACACATTCCTTTTTGACAAGATAACTTAATGAGGGAAGAACAGTCTTTCCAACAAATGGTGCTAGGACAACTAGATCTCCACATGCAAAAGAATGAAGTCGGACCCCGACCTCATCCCATGTACAAAAAGGAACTCCCAATTAATCACACACCTAAAACCATAAATGTCTTCGAAGAAAACAGGCATAAACATCATAATTTTGGATTAGGCAGTGGTTTCTTGGATAAGACGCCAAGAGCATGAGCTACAACAATTGGCAATCTAGAATTAAACACATTTCTTTTGTTGTTACATAAACTAACAAAAAAAGATAAATTGGACTCATCAAAATGAAAAACCTTTGTGCTTCAAAGGGCTCCACCAAGGAAGTAAAAGGATAACCCACAGAGTGGAAAAATTTTACAAATCATGTATCTGCTCAGGAGCCGGAATACATAGCAAGTGCACACCATTCTGAGCAACAGAATTGAGGCCCTGTCTCTTTCAAAAAAAAAAATGGGCAAAGGATTTGAATAGATATTTCTCCAGAGAAGATATACAACTGGCCAAGAAGCACAGGAAAAGATGCTCCACATCATTAGATCAAAACCACAATGATGTACTGCTGCACACTCGCTAGGATGGCTGTCATAAAAAGAAAAACAATAAGAAGTGTTGTTGAGGACATGATGAGGTTGGAACCTTCATACATTGCTGGTGGGAACATAAAATGATGCAGGCATTTTGGAAAATTGTCTGGCAGTTTCTTGAAAGGTTAAACACAGAATTGCCATGTGACCTAAGAGTTCTACTTCTAGCTATATGGCCAAGAAAAATGAAAGCATACATTGACACAAAGATTTGGACCCAAATGTTCTTAGCAGTGTTATTCACAGTAGCCAAAAAGTGGGCAAAATCCAATTGCCCGTCAACTGACCAGTGGATAAACACGACGTGCCATATCCATGCAGTCAGACACTGTTCAGCAATAAGAAGAAAGGAAGTGCTAATCCCTGCTACAGCGCGGAGAAGTCCTTGAAAACATTATGCTAAGTGAAAGAAGCCAGACACAAAAGAGCTCATTTTGTATGATTATGTGAAATGTGCAGAATAAGCAAATCTATAGAGACAGAAAGTAGATTCCTAGTTGCTCAGGGCTGGGGAAGGGAATGAGGGGAGCGACTGCTAAAGGTTAGGGGTTTGTTTTGGGGATGATGAAAATGTTCTAAAATTATGGTGATTGGCTAGGCTCACGCCTTGTAATCCTAGCACTCTGGGAGGCTGAGGCGGGAGAATTGCTGGAGGTCAGGAGCTTGAGACCAGCCTGAGCAAGAGTGAGACCCCGTCTCTACTAAAAATAGAAAAAATTAGCCGGGCATGGTGGCACACACCCGTAGTCCCAGCTACTCGGCAGGCTGAGGCAGGAGGACCGCTTGAGCCCAGGAGTTAGAGGTTGCAGTGAGCTAGGCTGATGCCACAGCACTCTAGCCCAGGTGACAGAGCGAGACTCTGTCTCAAAATAAAATAAAATTATGGTGATGGTCACACTGTTACTGAAAACTCGGCACTTGTTCACAAGGCCAGAGAAGAACGAGGACAAGCGGTTTGAAGAGGAAGGAAAGAGAGTTTACTTTGCAGGCAAAGGAAGAAAAATGGCAGACTTCTTGTTTCAAAATCCCAAATTTCCCCAAACATTCACAGACATACAGAGCTTTTAAAGGATGGGTTCTCAGGTTCAAGCAATTACAGTTGATAATTCTGATCATCCCATCTCTGCTGAAGACAATCTCCTGACCTCCGCCCAGGATCTCCCTGTATCAGGCCGGGTTGGGCCATCTCCTGTTGCACAAATAAACAAAAGACTGCCCTGCCCCTCCCGGCCACTGAGGCAGGGATGCAGGCTTTAGAGACAGAAAATATTTTTGTCATTTTTTCAGGTCATTTCCTCTGTTACAACACAACTGTGCCTATACTAAATATATATGCATGTATACAAAATGTACTAAAAAAAACCCATTGAATTGTGTAGTATGTGAATCATATGTCAATTAAGCTTTACCAATTTTTTAATAAAAAAAAGAAAAATGCCAATTGGGCTCAGCTATCGCCTCCTCCAAGAGTCCCCCCATCCCAAAATAAATTCCCTGTTTATTCTATTTCCTCTTTGTTTTACTTCATAGCCTGTTATCAGTGAGCCGTTGGCGATTGTTTCTTCTTCTGTCTTCGGTCTCACCCCCCCCCACCCCCCCCCGCCACTCCCAGGAAAGCCTCTTTGAATCTGAGCAAACTGCGAAGCCTTCAAAGGTGGGAGCCGGATCTTGCTCAATCCCAGCGCCTCCTGCCCGCTCTGCCTCCCACGCCCGTTGCCCCAGGACCTGTATGAACTGGAAGCAAGCAGATGGAGTTTGAATCCCAGCTACTACGAAACCCAAATCGGATCCCCAATAACAACAACAATCAGCGTTCCAGTGCTTAATCAATATTCGTGCTGTGCCATCTCTAGGAGAAAAATATTATTTTTATTCCCATTTTACAGATGAGAACTCTCAGGTACGTGGCTCGAGACCTCCGTACCACAGCTCCCGGGGAGAAGATGCCTCGAGTAGGATGAAAGGCCGAGATATCATCATAAACACCGCAGCCGTCCCAGGTAGAGTTCAAGGCTTAGGCATCCCGGAGAAGAGCAACGCTTGAATCTGTCACCTAGACCAGCGGGGTGCCTACAATTCCCGGCGTGCCCTGCGCGCCCACGCTACATTACTGCCACGGTGGAAGAGGTGGGGCTAGCCTCTCTTCCTTCTGGGAAATGTAGTCTTGCCGTGAAGAGAGGCAGGGCTGTGCGTGGTAGGCGGACCCGGAGCCAATAAAGAAGGTGATCTTCTTGAGTGCAACGCCGAGAAGCCAATGGACGCGTGGATGAGAGAGGGCGGGACTTCCGGCAGTGAAGTCGTGGTGAGCGGCTGCGCGAAAACAGGAACTTCCTTTTGTGGGTGGCGGCGAGCTTGGAGAGAGCGCCATGAAGGCCTCTGGCACTGTAAGGCGCGGGCAGTGGGGCTGCGGGCTGGGGGACGGGCCGCGGGCCGCATCGGGGGCCTGGGGAGTGGTGTGGGTCGGGTCGATGCTGCGCAACCCCTTTTGAGTCCCCTTTGGCCACGCGTCTCCGTCCCCAAGTGCAGCCAACATGGCGGGCGCCGCGTGGGGAGGCCTGTGCGTGGCTTGGTCCGGCTCGTAGATCGCGGAGACCAAGGTTGCTGGGTCTCCTTTCCAGTGGAGGGAAAAAGTCACGTAGCATGGAGGCCCGTGCCACGGCAACTCGTAGAGTCGCCAACCCTCAGTTTCCCCATCTGCAAACCGGACACGTTGGGGGAGCAGTATGGCATGGCTGTGAAAAGCAGATGAAAATTATAAACAACGAGCTGAAACGGAGAGTGTCGGGCTTATCGCTGTGACATATACTAGGCAAAATCATAGGATGCTATGGCGCAGAGACAGAAAAACTAGACGAGTGAGCCTATGTACAGATATCACTGGGAAAGAGGCAGGCTCCCTCGTTCCTTTCCTGAATGTGCGGGCTGGAAGCTGTTGGGTCAGGTTCAGAGCGGGAAGTACGAGCCAAGCCTTGTGATAGTTGGGGCCAGTTTTCATTGACATTAGTAAAAGCTGGCAAATTATTTATGGAAGCTTTTCTTGCCATATGATAGGGCTGGGATTTGGCAACTTTCTCACCTTTTGCAGTGAACCTTCTCTGGTCCAAACCTTTGGACTACAGCTGGGAAAACAGGCGGCTGAGGGTTGAATGGCAGCAGTGAGGGGAGCCCAGGGCTGGAGAGGGAGGGGCTTGGAGTCTCGTCCTGGTTCCACCCAGAGTGGGCTGTAAGATGCCAGCCTGCTCGCTGTGTCTGGGCACCGAGTGAAAGAGGATGATGGTTCGATATTGGGAGCTGCAGAGTGGCTAACAGGGACTGCAAAGCAGTTCAGAATTGCAACAGGGAGAAAGGCTGTGGTGTAGGATTTAGCTTTCCTGGCCTGAAGCTCTTAGCCAGGGCAAAGGACAGGCACGCATCTCAATTAATACTCTCTGAATCCCCTCCCTGTCCTCACTTCATTTTTTGGATAAAGCTCAGGTCAGTGCTGTGACCCACAGTCACCAGAAGTCCACTCAGAGGCCCTAGGACTTGCCTGCCTCCTCGATTTCTTGAATCCTGTCATCACTGGGCTTGGGAAAGGGAGCAGGAGATCTCCCTTTTGCCTCTGGGGGTTCTGGGTGCTGACCCTACCTCACCCCTGTTTCCTTTCAGCTGCGAGAGTACAAGGTAGTGGGGCGTTGCTTGCCTACCCCCAAATGCCACACGCCACCCCTCTACCGCATGCGGATCTTTGCACCTAACCATGTTGTTGCAAAGTCCCGCTTTTGGTACTTTGTATCTCAGCTAAAGAAGATGAAGAAATCTTCAGGAGAAATTGTCTACTGTGGGCAGGTATGGAGTGGATTCACACCTTCTTATGGGGCATCCTGCCCCACAGAGCCCTGGGCCATGTTCATGTTTAGGCCACAGGACTGGACCTGCGCCTCTGTGTCGTTGTCCTGATTAGAAAGCCTGGGACCCAGGGAGGGGGGTGGCTGGCATCCTCCCCGGGCTGCATCTATAAAAGGGGGAGAGGTGCTATCGCCTGGGCACTGGGTAGCAACAAGTCTCAGGAGAATCGTTTGGGGAGGACTCTGGAGCTCTGCCGGTCTCCATGGGGAGGAGCTCTGCCTGCACTGAATTCCCTCACGTGGCAGGTCCCCTGAGGGCGCCTGAAGGTGCGAGCACCAGGGAACTAAGGCACAACAGTCTGGTCCCCAAGGAGGCCTGGGCGCTGGGCTGTCCTTTAGAGACAGAGGTGAGGTTCAACAAGGGTGGGGCTGGGACGAGACCTCTTTGCTGCTTTTGTCTCATCCTGCGTCCTCTCCCTGGCAGGTGTTCGAGAAATCCCCCCTCCGGGTAAAGAACTTCGGCATCTGGCTTCGCTATGACTCCCGCAGTGGGACCCACAACATGTACCGGGAGTACCGGGACCTGACCACCGCGGGTGCTGTCACCCAGTGCTGTAAGCTGCCAGGCCCTGCCTCCCAAAGTTAGACTCCCCCAGCCCCCTCAGACTGAGGCAGGGCAAATGCCAGAGGCTCCCGGGTGGTGGGGGCATTTGCTTGGATGGTGGGAAGAGTAGAGGATGCTCCACGCTCCAGATGTGCTTTTTTCTGGAACCAGGCAGCAGGTGCATCTGGAGACTCTGAGGGAACCTGGCCAGGCTGGGTCATGCATCACAGCTGTTATACTTCCCTCTTTCGGGTCTGCCTCTCCAGGCTACACATCACAGTTGCTTTTGGGAACCCACTTAAAACCTAGTTCAACCTCTGTCAGTGTTGGGAGCTGGCACCAAGTGTCCCAGCACTAGTAGGAGTTCACCTACTAGGCCCTGAGGCCCCCACACCTCCCTGCTTGCACCTAAACCCAAGAATCGCTGTTTCTTGTAACAGTGGTTTAAACAGAGGTGCAAACAGCAAGTGGATCTCGTCGCCTTTGGGGAGCTGTGGCTGTGCCCCTCAAAGTGAATTTGGAGGTTCTACACTCCTCGTGGCTAGTGCCTGCTGGGACCAGAGCCTGTGGCCACCTAGGTCTCCCCCCACCCCCCCCAGTCAGCCCCAAGCTGGGGCCCCCACGCAATCGCCGTGTTTGACCGGACATGCCAGGTCACTGGGCAGGCGCTGCATAGACTTACCAGCAAACTCAGTCTCCCTGCCCGCTCCCCCTTTCCGCAGACCGGGACATGGGCGCCCGGCACCGCGCCCGGGCCCACTCGATCCAGATCATGAAGGTGGAGGAGATCGCAGCTAGCAAGTGTCGGCGGCCAGCAGTCAAGCAGTTCCACGTGAGTGCCCTGCAGGCCTGGCGGGTGGGGCCCGGGAGGCTGGAAGGAGGCTCCTGCTCCGACACAGGAACCCAGTGGGGGCAGCCACACCTCAGTGACCCCCCAAGGACAGGGTTAAGAGTCCTCCAACCCTCTCACCCCCCTCTGCTCACAGGACTCCAAGATCAAGTTCCCGCTGCCCCACCGGGTCCTGCGTCGTCAGCACAAGCCGCGCTTCACCACCAAGAGGCCCAACACCTTCTTCTAGGTGTGGGGCCTGCCCGGGCTGCTCAAATAAACTCGAGAATGCGAGGGTGCTCTGGCCTGTTTTCTTTGCTGGCTCTGCAGAGGTCTAAAGGGCCCTCTGAGAGGCCAGCCCCCGGGGTCACCTCCTGTGTCCCCTATGTCCTGGGAGAGTCCTCAGTGCAAACAAATAAATCCTCAGGATCCTCCAGGAGAGGTTGAGGCCTTGTCCCTTGGCCCCTCCCGTGTGTTCGTCTCACCCCACGTCTAGTGGGGGTTGTCGGGCCACCCTGGGCTACGGGCTGCAGGGTGCACCATAGGCCTTAGGGCCCCTAAGTCTGTCCCAGCTGTCTGGTCAGACACTGGCCTCCAGTGGTTCCCTTCTGACCCTGGGCCCTGCGGAGAATCCTCGGAGAGGGTGGAGTTGAGATTCCCTCCCCACCTGGAACCTGGGGCTCTGATGCCTGAGAGTCTCAGAGCAGGCACGAGGGGGGCACCCTAGAGGGGCGGGCTCTGCTGCACTGGGGCTCTGTGGCCCTACTTGCCAGTTTGCGGTCTCTTTGATGCTGCCCTAATCTTACCCAAAGAGATCCGGGATCTCAGCCATGGAGTCTGTCTCCAGGAAACTGCCTCAGGCCTGGAAAATTCCAGGCATGAAACTAATTCTTCCCCCCCCCCCCGGGGGTGGCTGCCCTGGTTGGGCCTCTCCCCCAAGGGGGAGCCTCAGACCTGGAGACAGGACCTTGCAGGCGACCAACACAGCTGGCTCCTTCCCACCTCAGGGCTGTGCACTTGAGTGCTTTGCCCAGAACACTCCACAGATTGTCACTGGGTCGGCCTCACTGAGGTATGTAAGCAACACACCTAGTCACGTGTTTCTGTCTCCCACCAGAGGGCAGGGACCACATGTGTCATTCACTGTGTCCCCAGAAGAGGCTCAGTGAACCTTTGTTGGATAAATGCCTGCGTCGTTAGGACCTGGGAAGGGCCCTGATGGGTGACGCATGCCCTCTGTCTGCACCACGTGGGGTGACTGAGAAGCCGCTGGCCTGAGTTTTATTGTTACTGAAGGCTGGTCAAGTGAAGCAGTGGGACTGGAGGGGGTACAAAGGAGTCTCTGGTTGTGATCAATTAGTCGTAAACGCCACTACTCGGGCCAGCCCTGGACTGAGTAGACACTGCCAGATTTCCTCCATAGGTGTGCCAGCGTGCCTCCCCCCAGCATGGAGATGAACTAAAACCATTTGCAGTAACCTTGTCTACAGCTTTGCCCAGGGACCCATTGCTCTACTGGACTGTTGGTCTTTTCTTATTGTTTTGTAAAAGCTCTTTACATATGCAGGGCAAAAGCACAGGGAAAGTCTCCGACAACTCTTCCAGGACATTTTTTGATGTTCCTTAGAGTATACTTGGGTGGAGGGGCGTGGCTAAAAATTTTTGCCGAGTCTCAATCTTGCGTGGCTTCTGGCACAAAATCTCAGTTACAGGATCGCCATGTTTAGATGCCACCTAGAAAAGAAAATATTTTCCCAGGCTCTTTTTCAGTTAGGGTTGGCCATGTGGTATTAACAGCAGTGACATGCCATTTGCAAGAAATGCCCACCTCGCTGGCATGTGGGTGCAATGGCCAGTGCTCCAGCAGCTGTTTGGGGTTATTAGGGAGGCACAGGAACGGCAAGGAGGAGCTGGGGTGCCTGACACTGTGAGGTGGCTTCCCCAACCCAGGCCTGAGCCTCTCCTTCCACATGGTCAGGAAATAGGAGTCTTGTTCAGGCTGTAATCCGGGGCTGCGCGGTCAGGTGTGACTGCCTTGAGCTGGCCCCGCCCTGCCACCCTGAACCTTAGTGTCTTATGCATAAAGTGAGGGAGGCATCAGATGAGTTAGAGGCCAGGAGGGTGGGGGTGAGGGGGCAGGCCAGCGCCCCGCCGTCCATCCATCTGTCCATTTGCCCACCACCCGCCCATCCATCCAGGTAAGTTTTCACCATCCGTTTATCATCCATCCCTGTCAGTTCTGCAGCCGTCTGTCCATCTAACCCTGCCTGGTCACCCATCCATCCACGTAGCGGCATCCACCCCCACCGTCCATCTCTGTCTGTCCACAATCCCATTGTTCCAGCCTCAGTCATCCTGGAGCCCTTGTGTCATGCAGGGGCCTGTGTGTTAATGCCAGCCAGGGAACCGGGCGGGACAGACAGACCCTGGTCATTGGGAGGAGGCCCGAGCTGCAGAGCCCTGTCAGGAAGGCAGAGGTGCAGGACCAGCTAGCGCAAGGGCCAGCAGGGGAAATGGGCTCTTCCTTGTGGCCGGGGAGGGCCTGGAGTACCGGCGGGCTCCCTAAACGGCTTGCTGCCCATGCTCACCCAGGTGGCCCAAGCGTGAGTGAGGGCAGCCACCCAGGAACCCCACTGCCTCTTCAGGTGCTGAGACTTTCCAGGTCCTGTTCCCGGACAGGGCTGGGAGATCTGGGGGAGAGACACCGCCTTGCACCCCCAGCCCAGTGCCATGGCCAGCAGGACATGACAAGTGGGGGCCCTAGGAGATGGCAGACCCAGATCATGAAACCAAGAGAGACTCAGAATCGTGGAGCCCTCAGTCATTAGAATTATGGAACCTTACAGGCAATAATAGCAAGGACGAAGAGTTTGCATTTAGTGGACTGTGGAGTCCAAGTTCAAGGACAAACTGCATGTCCTTGAAGACTCCCAATGAACTAGGTCCAAATCCTGCTGTGGTGGTTGTTGTCACTCCCTAGTTCATAGGAGATTTGGTGTCCAGAGATGAACAGGGCCACCCAGCCGGTCGTGCTGGAACCAGAGCAGCTCACAGCCTGTCCTCCCTGACCTCTCCCCTGTCTCCGGGGAGCCAAGGGAGCCCTGGCAACAGGCGGGGTGGGGCAGCGCCCCCTCCCGTAACTTCTCACACTGGCCCGTCTCAGCTGTCTCCTGGGCTCCTCCTGCCCTCTCCAATGACTGGAATCACAGAGTCTTGGAACGTGTGACCTGGCTTCTCCCCACCTTCCCCCTCCCCCTGGGCAGGAGATGGTCCTGCCCACCCCACAGGGCTCCCTACTCAGGGCGGCCTCTGGAATTCCAGAACATGTTCCAAACCCACCCGCTTCTCCCCACCCGGCAGCCCCACCTGGCATATGGCCGGTTTTTCAGAACCTAGAAATCTTCCCGGGCTCTTCACCTGTTCCACACTCTCCTGTGGCTGCCCGGTGCCCTCAGAATAAACCCACACCCCTCACCCAGGCCCAAGAGATGCCCTATGACCTCATCCCTCATTCACTCTGCTTCAACTGTCCAGGCTTCTTGGCTGGTCCTCAGACTCACTCCTTCCGACCTCAGGGCCTTTGCACTGGTGGTCCCCTGCCTAGAGCGCTCTTCCACCAGCTCTGTCCATGTCCAGCTCATTCTCTGCCTGCAGGTCTCCACTCATGCAGAGGCCCCACAGAAAGTCACCCCGAAGCCATCTCCCTGTCTTACCATCCTCCTGCCTCAGCGTCCTGAGTAGCTGGGACTACAAGCATGCGCCACCATGCCTGGCTAATTTTTTCTATATATATTTTTAGTTGGCCAGATAATTTTTTTCTATTTTTAGTAGAGACGAGGTCTCGCTCTTGCTCAGGCTGGTCTCGATCTCCTGAGCTCAAATGATCCACCTGCCTTGGCCTCCCAGAGTGCTAGGATTACAGGCGTGAGCCACCGCGCCCAGCCTACCATTGCTTTCTGAAATAAGTATTTGTCTCCTGGGTCAGTCGAGATCCATCCTGACCTTGCTATTTTGCTGTGTCCCAGCACTTAGCAGAGGCCCCTGCACACAGTAATTGCTTGATGAATGGGCATCTCAGCCCAGGCCTCTGCCTGCAGCCCAGACCCTCCACGGTGGGGGTATTGTATCCCAGAACCTCCTGGGAGAGACAGGTTCATTTCCATGTGTTTGCATCAATTTGCATATATCTGTATTGGTTTGCATAGTTTTGCTAAAAGGGGGTCCCGTCCGGATCTTCCCTTTTCCACCTAAGGTGGATGAAGGAAGAGCTTCTGGCACAGGCAGAGGGTACGTGTCCGCAGTGTCACAGCCCCAGAGGGAGGCGCAGGACAGCCCTGCACAGCCGGAGAGGAAACAAGAGGACTGTCCCACGGGTTATCTGGGGACATGTGGGAGGATGCTGGACCCAGCTGGGGTGGTGAGTGCAGACCAGAGGAAACCACCAAGGAGTGGCAGAAGCCGGAGAGAAGGGCTCTTCCTGCTTTTTCATTCAGCCCAGGGGACTCGGGCTCCACCAGCCTGTGGTGGCGGGGGAAACCATGCTTGGAGGTGCTTGGCCACCGGGGATAGAGGCCTGGAACCTCCAGACGCCAAAGGCTCCCTGGGGCCAACAGAGAAGGGCCCCAAGATGACAGCTACTGAGTCCCTTGGTTGCATCCCCACGCCCCTACCTTGGTGTCCTCATCTGTGCCACAGGGACACCCCGGACCCTACCTCTCTGGCTAGTAATGGTCTCCATATATTTGGGTTCATAGCAACTGATAACACCCCCGAACCTCCATTTTCCACTGGCATCTGCCACAGGGCGACTCTCGGCGCATGTTTGCCAAGGGAAGCGAGGAACGAATGAATGAGGGGCCTGCCATGTGCCAGGCTTGTGTTACCAGGTTCAATCTATCCTCTGAGGCAGGGGCTGGTTTATCCCCACTTGCAGACAGGGAAACTGAGGCCTAGAGAGAAGCAAAGCCTTCCCCAAGTATGCGCCCGCTCGGGAATCTAGCCCTGGTCTCCCACCCAGCTTAGCCCAAGGGCAGGGCTTGGTGACGTGCACCCCTTAAGGTTTTAGGTCCAGGTGCCAGTCGTGGGAGGCACTAAACCTCCCACGAGGTTTCCTACCGGACCCCCCAAACCCTGAAAGCGAACCCCAGTCCTGTGGGAGAGTGAGCTCCCCAAAATTCGGGTATTCAAGCACAGCAGGGCTTTGAATGCTGAAAGAGGCTGTGTGGCCTTGGGCAAGTGGCATGCCCTTCTTCTCTGAGCCTCAGTTTCCCCACCTGCCAACAGTTGATAGTGACAGCCTTACTCGGGGGGGAGTGCCACACGAAGCACACAGGTGTGTGTGGAGGGGGCATTTGGGAGGCTTCCCCATCCCCACTCCCTGCAGCCACCCTGGTGGCCTGCCCGGTCTATCCCAGTCCCGGGCGGAAGGGGTGTGACTCCTCCCCCCAACAGGTCTGGGGGCGGAGCCTCCGTGACCCGGAGCCCAATAAATCTGCAGCCCACAACCGCAAGCTGCCCCTTTAAGCCCCACCGCGACCTCCAGCCCGGCGCCCAGGAAGAGGGACAGACGCCCGCTGCACCGGGCATCGGACCCTGAGTGAGGCGAGGTGGACGCACAGACGGAGACGAGGGACAGGGAGGCGGACAGCGACAGCAAAGGTCTACAGATCTCTTGCCCAGGGAGCCCCGTCACGGCCTCCCATCCCAGGGCGGGACAGGCGTGTGTGCCCCCGCAGTGGCCGAGCATCCTGCCACTGCCCGCGCCGTCCCGACGCCCCTGCAGCTGCCAGATCCCCCCGCGTGGGCGCGCGGGCTCCGCACCTGCCCGCATGGAGGCCGTCGAGGCAGGGGCGCGGGCCACCTTCGGAGCCTGGGACTACGCGGTCTTCGCGCTCATGTTGCTGGTGTCCACCGGCATCGGGCTGTGGGTTGGGCTGGCTCGCGGCGGGCAGCGGAGCGCCGAGGACTTCTTCACCGGGGGCCGACGCCTGGCGGCCCTGCCCGTGGGCCTGTCTCTGGCAGCCAGCTTCATGTCTGCGGTGCAGGTGCTGGGCGTGCCGGCCGAGGCCTACCGCTATGGCCTCAAGTTCCTCTGGATGTGCCTGGGCCAGCTGCTCAACTCCCTGCTAACCGCCGCGCTCTTCCTGCCGGTCTTCTACCGCCTGGGCCTCACCAGCACCTACGAGGTACCGACAGAGGCCGCGGGCGGGACTTGTGTGACCCGCTGGGACCCTGGCGGGAGGGGGAGGCCCCGGGGCTTTGAGCCTCTGTGCAGCGGCACGCAGACGGCTCCGTGGTGCCTTAGTAGGGGAGCCCCCAGGCAGACAGGTGGAGAGGGTTCCGGGAAGAGCCCCCAGGCGTGGGTAAGGAGCAGGAAGGAGGAAGAGTGGAGCCCGCGTCCTGGCTCTGGGTGGAAGCGCGCGGGGGGCGGGGCGGCCCGACCAGGTCTGTACTTGGGAGTGGACAGTCACACACCCGTCCCCCACAAGCCCGGGCCTGCGCACCCTCTGGCGAGGGTTCCAGAGCTGGCTTCTCCGTTTTCTCCTACCTGGGGCAAGGGGGCGTGCCTCTCTGTTCGGGTTTCCCAACGGTCCAAGTGGGCTAATTACAGGACCTCCCTCCAGCCAGAGGGTAGAGCGATTAAAATCGGCACCTGTATTCAGTAGGTGCCTAATGCCATTAGCCGTGGGCTCTGTCTATATTGCCTGCTTGCGAGCACGTCGGTGTACGCGGAGCAGTGGCTGTTCCAGGAGCCTGGGCCGGTTAGACACGAACGAGTGACAGGGCACGTGTACACGCATGGGTCGGTCGTCTAGGGCACACGCCGCGTGCACAGGCACGGGGATCGCTCGTGTGCACAGGTGCGACGAGCGCAGGCGGAGGTGCAGCAGCCAAGAGAGCAGTTGAGGGACCCCAGAGGCCTCGCCCAGGGTAGGGCCTCCCCAGGTGACCGCGAGCCCTCGGCTCTTCGTTGCAGTATCTGGAGCTGCGCTTCAGCCGGGCCGTGAGGCTCTGCGGGACGCTGCAGTACCTGGTGGCCACAGTGAGTGGCCTCTGCCCTGCTGTCGCCCAGTGCACAGGGCCCTGCCCACATGCCCGCCCCCATCCCTCGGGCCCCGCCCATACATCCGCCCCTTCCATCAGGGCCCCGCCCATATGCCTGCCCACATCCTTCAGGGCCCCGCCCCCATCCAACGCGGACCTGCCGGGGGGGGCCCCCACACTTACGTGTTCTCCTCCCTCCTCCCTCCTCCCTCCTTCTCACACACCCCAACTGACCTGACCCCACCCCCACTGCACGACCCAGCCTTGCGCCCCGCCCACCTGCCGGGACCACCCTCTCTAGCTCCTTTGCGATCCCCAACTCTCCCGGGCGCGCTCCCCACCCCGTCCAGCCTCACGCGCCCCACCCTCCACCTGCAGACGCTCTACACCGGCATCGTGATCTACGCACCGGCGCTCATCCTGAACCAAGGTTGACCCTGGGGATCCGGGGAGGGTCTCGGGAGGGGACGAGGAGAGGGCCGAGCGCCTAAGACGGTGGGGACTAAGTTTGAGCCCCGCCCTTTTGCACAGTGACCGGGCTGGACATCTGGGCGTCGCTCCTGTCCACTGGGATTATCTGCACCTTCTACACGGCTGTGGTGAGGGGCCCCGAGAATCCACCTCACGCACACAGGGACTGCAGGCCCCCTGGGTCCCTTGTGGGGAGACTCTGGGACAGCCGGTTCAATCTCTACTCCTCTTCTCCCGAGGAAGCCCATGTCCCAGGTGGGACTCAGTTTCCTTGTCTTTATAATGAAAGATGATCTGAAAGGCTTGTTGCCCAGAGTCTCGAGATCATCCAGCTTCAGGCATGGCTAGATCCAGGAGCTCCAACAGTGTCCCCTGGGCCGTCTCCCTCCTCCCTGAGCTCCATCAGCTCCAGGCTTCCACATCTTCTGGCTTCCTGCCCAGCAGCGAGTGGGCTCCCGTTTCAGCACTGGGCTGCCTAACACCCCGTGTCCAGGTCACAGCAGCTTGCAGGGCTGAGATGCTCTGTTGGCTGTTTCTGGAGTGGCTATTGGTGGGGTCAGCCTTGCCTGAATGAGAGGGGAAGGGGCTTCCCCAAAGAAAATTCGGGTGCCATGGGAAGGCAAAGGCATGGAGGGCCCATGGGTAGAAACAGCAGCTAATGATCATAGTCTCTGTAGTGGTAATAATAGTAATGGCAGTAATGATTCGCTGAGCACGTGCATGTGCCAGGGGCTGTTCCAAATCTCTTTCACTTATTAACTTATTTAATTCTCACAACAACACCATAAGAAAATACTATAATTAACCCCATTTTACAGATGAGGAAACAGAGGCAGAGACAGGTGTCAGTCCCAGCCACAGTGGAGGCCAGGCTGGGTTAGCCACAGCCAGGTCCCCTATCTGACCCCCCCCCCACCTCTGTCTCATCTCTCAGGGTGGCATGAAGGCCGTGGTTTGGACCGATGTGTTCCAGGTCGTGGTGATGCTGTCTGGCTTCTGGGTGGTCCTGGCCCGCGGTGCCGTGCTCGTGGGTGGGCCCCGGCACGTGCTCCAGTTTGCCCAGAACCACTCCCGCATCAACCTGATGGAGTGAGTGACAATGTGGAGGGACACTGCACAAGCATGGAGCAGGACTCCCTTCGTGCCATGGGGGAAGCCAGCTAATGCCTCCTGCTCCAGGAAGCCCTCCCTGCTCCACTCCCCAGCCTCTCCTGGCTCCCCCTCTCTGCATCCCCTTAGACTTCTCTAGCCCTCATCCCTCCATCGGGCCCAGGCCTGACCCTGGGGTCAGAGAGGGGGGTTTGTGTCCACCTCTGCCCATCCCCCATCCCAGACTAGGGACTGAAGCTTCTCTGAGGTCCCAGCTGGGAAAAAGAAAGAATCATTTTAGAATGCATATGTAGATGAACAAATAAGTGAATTTTCAATCTGGCAAACTCCTACACATACTTCAAAATCCACTCCAAATATCCCCTTAAGGCCCATATGGTAGAGAATGGCTATCTGGGGCCCTTGAGAGAGTGAAGTCAAGGTGACATCACCACATGGCTGACTTGCCCTGTCCCCACCCAGCTTTGACCCTGACCCAAGGAGCCGATATACATTCTGGACATTTGTGGTAGGCGGCACTTTGCTGTGGCTCTCGATGTACGGTGTGAACCAGGCACAGGTGCAGCGCTATGTGGCCTGCCGCACAGAGAGGCAGGCCAAGCTGTGAGTGTATGGGGGGCGAGGTGGGGGCTTCTGGGACATGTTGCCCCTCAGCCTGAAGCTGCCCCCTCAGCCTGAGGCTGCCCCTCCCTCCAGGGCCCTGCTCATCAACCAGCTGGGCCTGTTCCTGATCGTCTCCAGCGCTGCCGTCTGCGGCATTGTCATGTTCGTGTTCTACAGTGGCTGTGACCCTCTCCTCACAGGGCGCATCTCCGCCCCAGACCAGGTGAGTCCCACCCAGCCTCCTGTACCCACACCCCAGTCTCAGAGGATGGGGTGGAAGAGCATTCCTAGCAGAGGGAACAGCCTGTGCAATGGCCCAGAGGCAGGAGAGAGCTCATGGGAGGATCTGGGGAGAGTGGGGCAATGAGTCTGGGGGGCAATGGGCAGCCACTGGGGATGGGAGCAGGGGAGAGGCACATTCAGATCTGGAGCCACAGAGACTCCCTGCGGGACATCAAAGAGAAGATGGAACCATGGTGCAACATGAAATGATGATGTCCATAATAATGATGGCCAGCTCCCATGTCCCAAGCACCTCCTCTGTGCCTCATGCTGTTCCCTTCACAAACAGTTTTCCCATCAAATCCTCCAAAGTGCACTGAAGCCAATGCTGTCACAGCTCCCACTTTACAGATGAGGAAACTGAGGCTTAGGGGAGAACCAGCTGCCTGAGATCAGTGGGCAAGTCAGGGGCGGGGCTGGGGCCAGGACCTAGGCCCAGGTCGTGTCCCAGCTGGAGTTCTGCCCATGGGGTTCAGAGTCAGCGGAGCCTGTGAGGCCATCCCACCTGCTGTCCTCCCCTGGGGTCAGGTCCGGGACTGCCTGACTGTGCAACCTCAGTTAGGGGCTGTACCTCCCTGCCTCACCGTCCTCATCAATAAAGTGGAGGTGACATGGGGTCCTCCTTCACTGGATCCCAGGGCTCAGCACACAGCCCAGTGACAGTCCCTGGGTCCACACTGTGGATCAACAAATCCACCTTCAGTGTCCCCTATCTGCTCCGGGTGCTGGGGACGTGCAGGGGCAGCACAGACAGAAGCCCCTGCCAGGGGAGCTGCTGTCCTCGGGCTGACCTCCAGCTCCCCCCAGTACATGCCCCTGCTGGTGCTGGACATTTTTGACGGCCTGCCTGGAGTCCCCGGGCTCTTCCTGGCCTGTGCCTACAGCGGCACCCTCAGGTAAGCAGTCCCGCTCACCCACCCAGCCTTATCTGAACTCCTTGGGGCCTCCTGGGTCCCTACTGGGGGCCATCCCCTGGGGACTGGAATGTTCTGGACTTGTCCCCCATTCACAATCCCTAGTGGGCAGCTCAGGTGGCCTCCAGCAGAAGGCACATTCTGGGCACAGGGACCCCAGTGATGGGGTGTCACCCTGTTACCTGACAGGGCCACACCTCACTGTCTTCTCTTCCTCCCCAAAACAAATGTTTACTGAGCATCTGTCATGGGGTGGGTACTGCTGTTCTAAATCCTGGGGCACAGTCGTGACCACGCGGTCCCCTACTCCTGCCCTCCGGGGCCACATTCTGGGAGTTTCAAGTCTTCTGGGACTTCTGGTCACATGCCCTCACTCTCCCCTTTGCAAGTCTCCTGCTGTGACTGGGGTCCCATGTGGCACTTCCCTCTGTAACCAGAACTTGCCTGTCTGTCTTGGCTGTCCTTGGTCACAGGTGTCCTTAGTCCAGGGGGGATGTCTCAGGTCTGCAGGGCAGGGAGTAGGTGGACATCTCCTCTACTCCTGGGGGACTCGGTGGCCATCACCTCTGTCCTTGGGCCGAGTGGAGTCACAGCAGGCCCTAGAAGGGGTGTGGCCAGTCTCCCTGTGTGTCCTGAGGACCCTCCCCTTGTTTTGCCCGCCACCCCCTAGCACAGCATCCACTAGCATCAATGCCATGGCTGCTGTCACCATAGAAGACCTCATCAAACCACGGCTGCCAAACCTGGCACCCAGGAAACTCGTGATTGTCTCCAAGGGGCTCTGTGAGTTGAGGGGAGACCCTGGTGGGAGGCCAGGGCAGCGTGTCCCCATTGACTTTGCCACCTCCATCCGCTACAGCAATCATCTATGGCTCGGCCTGTCTCACCATGGCGGCTTTGTCCTCGCTGCTGGGGGGAGGCGTCCTCCAGGTGAGCCCCTACCCCGCTGGGGTCTCCCCAAGAGGTGGGGTCTTGTTCTCATTGAACCGAGGCTCAGAGAGGGTCACACATGTCGGTGGCAGAACTGGGTTCGCTCTGACTCCTGAGGCCGGGCATTTCCTGCAGCCACCTGGCCTGGGACAGGGAAGTGGGAGGTGCAGGCGGAGGCGGCAGCCTGGGAGCAGAAAAGGTCTCCCTGGCTTGGGGGTCGGACCACAACTGTCAGAGGATCAGAATTAGCATCTTTACCTCCAACGCAGGGGAGAGAGGCAGGAACAGAGTCCCCTCCCCTTTGGGGAAACTGAGGCATGGAAGCGGCTCAAGGCCCGTAGTGGAATTTCTCAGGTCTTGCTTTCCCAGCGGGTAAACTGCCCTCAGCCCCACCCCCACGACTCTCCCAGGGCTCCTTCACGGTCATGGGTGTCATCAGCGGTCCGCTCCTGGGAGCCTTCGTCCTGGGAATGTTCTTGCCCGCGTGCAACACGCCGGTGAGCGGGCCGGGCGGGGCGTGGGGCGGGGCGAGGGGCGGGGCCAGGCAGCTCCTCCCCTGACGCCGGTTCCGCCCCCAGGGCGTCCTCTCCGGGCTGGGCGCGGGCCTGGCGCTGTCCCTGTGGGTGTCCGTGGGGGCCACGCTGTACCCGCCCAGCGCACAGACCATGGGGGTCCTGCCGTCATCCGCCGCCGGCTGCGCGGCTCCCTCGGCCAATGCCTCGGGCCTCCCGGACCCGCTGCCCCTCGCTTCCCACGCCTCCAGCAGCAGGTGACAGGCCGGTGGCGGGAGGGTGTGGTCAGGCCGGGCCCCTGACCCTGAGCTCTGTCTGAATAAGGAGCCTGGCTAGGAAAGCGCATTCCGGCTGTGGAAGGGCGAGTGCGAGGACCGCGGGGCCAGACTCAGTTTAGAACGGTCCAGCCACTCTGAGGTCCGGGCGGATTTAATGGGACAAGGGAGGGGTAGGCAGCACGGTAAAGAGAGAGGAATTTAATTTGATCCTGTTTTTTTGTTAAGATGTAATTCACATACCATAAAATTAACTATTGAAAAGTGACTTTTAGGCTGGGTGTGGTGGCTCACGCTTGTAATGCCAGCACTTTGGGAGGCCGAGGTGGGAGGATCGCTTGAGGCCAGGAGTTCAAGACCACCAGCCTAGGCAATATCGAGAAGCAGCAGTCTCTACAAAAAAATACAAAAATTAGCTGGGCGTGGTGGTGCGCGCCTGTAGTCCCAGCTACTCGGGAGGCTGAGGCAGGAGGATCGCTTGAGCCCAGGAGTTGGAGGCTGCAGTGAGCTATGATGACACCACTGCACTCCAGCCTGGGCCATAGAGTGAGACTCTGTCTCAAAAAATAAAATGAAATAAAATAAAGTGGCTTTTAGCATAGTCACAAGATTTGTGCAATGGTCACCACTATAACTCAACAATATCACCCCCAAAAGAAGCCCCGTCCCCATTAACGTACTTCCCACTTCCCCTCCCCCAGCCCCTGGCAGCCACTAATCCACTTTCTGTCTCTATGGATTTGCCTGTTCTGGACGGTTCATATAAATAGAGTCATATAATATGTGACCTTTTTTGGTCTCAGCATCATGTTTTCAAGGTTTGTTACGCACGTGGTAGCAGGTGTCAGTGCTGCATCCCTTTTTACGGCTGAAAAATATTCTGTTGCATGGATGGGCCACACTGTGTTCATCCACACATCAGCTGACAGACACCTGCATTATTTCCACTCTTCGGCTATTGTGAATAGTGCTGGAAGCCTGTGCAGCACAACTTTGGTGTGGACACGTTTTAAGTTCTTTTTTTTTTTTTTTTTTTTTTGAGACAGAGTCTCGCTTTGTTGCCCAGGCTAGAGTGAGTGCCGTGGTGTCAGCCTAGCTCACAGCAACCTCAAACTCCTGGGCTTAAATTAAGCGATCCTACTGCCTCAGCCTCCCGAGTAGCTGGGACTACAGGCATGGGCCACCATGCCCGGCTAATTTTTTCTATATTTTTAGTTGGCCAGATAATTTCTTTCTATTTTTAGTAGAGACGGGGTCTCACTCTTGCTCAGGCTGGTCTCGAACTCCTGACCTTGAGCCATCCACCTGCCTTGGCCTCCCAGAGTGCTAGGATTACAGGTGTGAGCCACTGCGCCCGGCCACACGTTTTAATTTCTGCTGGCACTTACCTAGGAGTGGCATTGCTGGGTCACATGGTCATTCTGTGTTGAACTTTTTGAGGACCTGCCAGACTGTTTTCCACACTGGCTGCACCATTCTACATTCCCACCAGCAGTGCACAAGGCTTCCAACTCCTCCACACCCTCACCAACCCTTGTTACCCTCTGTGCTGGTGGCTGGGAAGTGGTATCTCATTGTCATTTGGGTTTGCATTTCCCTGATGACTGACGATGTGGAACGTATCATGTGCTTATGGGCCATTTGTATAGCTTTTTTGGAGAAATGTCTATTCAAACCCTTTGCCCATTTTTTATTTGGGTCATTTGTCCTTTTTTTTCTTTCTTTTTTTTTACTTTTTCTTCTTTCTCCACAACACGTGTAGATGAGAATGGATCATTTGTCTTTTTGTTGTTGAGTTCTAATTTACATATTTTTAGATCTTTGTATATTCTCTTTTGATGTCATATCTAAGAAACTATTAATGGCCTAATCCATGCTCATGAATTTGGCAATAATCCACTCACACCTATGTTTTCTTCTGAGAGTTTAATTTGGTTTGATTCTGAGGGCAATAGGGAGCCATAGAGGGTGACAGGCAGTGGCCAGAGGTGATCTGAGTTATGTTTTAGTAAAGCTCCCTCCGCCTGTGTGTGGGGAATGCTGGGGACTGGGGGAGGGAGCCGGAGGAAGGGAGAGCTGGCTGCTGCTTGCGTCTGGGTGTGCATTTATGGAGGGCTGGGCTACACTGTAACAGAGGGGACGGAAGGAAGTGCGTAGCTTGAAAGTGACTTTTGAACATAGACGGGGGTGAAGGAGAAAGCCCATCTCATGCCCACCTCGCCCACCCCCAGCTCAGGAATGGACCCCAGCCGACCTGCCTTAGCTGACAGCTTCTACGCCATCTCCTACCTCTACTATAGCGCCCTGGGCACGCTGACCACTGTGCTGTGCGGAGCCTTGGTCAGCTGTCTGACAGGTAAGCAGGGCACATGCCCTCCTCAGAGGCCACCCCCTCCACCTCCCTGCCTCAAGGAGCCACCAGGCAGGGAGGAAGGACACTCCCATCAGCCAAATGGCCGCTGCACGCCAGATACATCTGCACCCTTTAAGCAGCGTCCCCTTCACAGCAACCCTGCACCTCACAGAACTTGCCCTGTTTTGCAGAAGCAGAAACTGAGCACAGTCCCCTCTCCCCATCCTCCCTGGAAAATTGAGTCCTCCCTAGAGGACACGGGGTGCGGCTGTGAGGCGCTATCCCTGGTGCTGAAATATCCTCTCCTGGAGGGCACGGCCATTCCGCACCCCTCCGGGAATTCCGAGTCCCACGGAGAAGTGGAAAGAGACCAGGAGAAATCAGTAGTGATAACAGCACCTGTTCCCACTTCCCGTGTCTCCGATTTGACGCCGATCAACCAGGCCTTCAGCAAGCCCTCCTCCAGGCCGGCGCAGTGCTGGGTACTGGGGCCACAGCAGGGAATGGAAGCATCTCTCACAACTGCTCACCGTCCCGCGGCGGGTTGCTGTCAGAAGTGGCACTGGACCCCATCAAACCCCGTCGCCCAGGGCTCTCCTTTCACCTCCCCAGGGCCAGGTCTCCAGCCCCCGCGGCCCCTTCACTCAATGACCCCCTTTGTCTTGCCTCTCAGGCCCCACCAAGCGCAGCGCCCTGGGCCCCGGCTTGTTGTGGTGGGACCTCGCACGGCACACGGCGTCAGTGGCCCCCAAGGACGAAGCAGCCATCCTGGATGACAGCTTGGTGAAGGTCAGTCTCAGGCCGGGTTCCCAGAGCAAGAGGCAGGGGGTGGCTTTGGGGCATGGCCATAACTCTGGAAGGACCGAAGTATCACTGTCTGTCCCAGCCTCTCATGGCCCCCCCGTGGAAAGGCTCCCTGGGGAGCTGAGTTGTCCTTAATTGGTTTTATTGTCACCTTTTACAAGGAGTGAGCTCTTCATTTCTGTGGTATCTCTTTTTACAGTTACTTCCCATCCTTGGCAGGTGAAACTGATTTGCCGTTAGAATATTGACCTCAAGTCTCTTCTTAAAATAAAATGACTTCATTCCAAAGTGACTCAACTTAGAGAAAATCTTACATAAGAAACAGCAGAGGGTAGACCGATTTTGGCCAAAGCCGCATGGTTGCTCTGTGAATTCCCAGAGTTTGAGAAATGCTGTCCCTGGGGAAACTGATCCCAGGCCTGTCCCTGCTTTGGATTCATCCCTTCATTTACTGAGCACCTGCTGTGTACCCAGCTCTGCTCTGAACTGGGGTCCAGGCCCACCATCTAGCAGGAGCAGGTGAAAGCTGAAGAGAGAAACAAGGAAGACAATCAAATGGGATGCTTGGAGGGGAGCAACTTTAGCCAGGACAGTTGGGAGCTGCCTCTCGGAAGATTCACTCTGAGAGAGAGGGAGCCAGCCGTGGGGAGACCTGGGGGGATGGCAGAGCTGGTGGAAAAGCCCTGGAAAAGCAGGAACAGGCTGGACTTGGGGGGTGGGAGGGAAGGATTTTGGCTGAAGGGTTTTAAAGCTCCGCCAGCTGCCCTGGGGGAAATACTTACTGTTTTTGAAGGGGAACAGGCAGAGAGAGGAGGGAGGCAGCTAGAGCAGGCATCCGAGCAAGCATTGATGGCCTGGACTGTGGGTGACACGTGGGTGGAGAAGAGAAGTAGGTGGAGGTTTTGGAGGCAGAGGGGACAGGACTGGCCGATGCACTGGACAAGGGGGTATTGTGTGCTGCACAGGCCCCCTGTCTGGGACATGAGCTGACACAGAGTGGGGACAGAGTCTCTGATGGGGTCAGTCTATTCCCTTCCCCCCAGGGTGCTGAAGAACTGCCCCCTGGAACCAAGAAGCCCCCTGACTTCCTGCCCACTGATGAGGACCAAGTGGTCTTCCTGGGGCAGAGGGAGCTGGAGGAGGCCAGTTCCTGGACCCCCTGCAGTGGACGTGACGGTGACAATCTACAGGAGACAAACCTCTGACAGCAGAGTCACCCCAGGACTGACCCTCTGGGATGGAACCTCACAGACAGGCCAATCCCAGGCCATGGGCCAATGGTCTTGGGCTCTGATTGGCTGGACTACCTTGTATGCAAAGGAGCTTGGAACTGCTCATTTGCATACAGGAAGTCATTTCATCCTGCCACCTGCTTCTAGCCACCCCTAGCCATAGGTGCTGCATCCCTGTCCACCCCCCAAACAAGTCTGGATTTTTCTCTATCTACAATGAAAGACATTGGAGTCTCCTCTGGACAACATGGGAAACCTCCGCATCTGACATCAGGGTCTGAGAAAGACCCCAGCTCTTCCCTGAAACATGTTTAGCCTTAGCAAGGATTTTGGAAGTCTTCAGGCCCAATCTCCTGTGCCCCCTTTCACAGGTAGAGAAACTGAGGCCTAGAGAGGGGCAGTGACTTAGTCAAGATCACACAGCAATTCTGACACTCACTGTAAGTTGGACACTAGCTCTCTGCCCTCCACCCCTTCTCCATTCTTCTCCATGGGGCAAGGGAGGAGGTGAGTCAGACCCGGTGTGGTCTTTGCTCACACACCTACCATGGCTCCCATTTCCCTGAGGGGGGCGTCCCCTGCTCACCTTGCAGTGGAAGTCCCTGTACTGGGTTGAACCCCAAATTCGTTTCCAACTGCAAACACAGAATGTGCGCTTACTTGGAAAGAGGGTCTTTGCAAGTGTAATTAAATTAAGATGAGACCATACTGGAGTGAGGAGGGCTGTGAATCCAATGACTGGTGTCCTTACAAGAAGTGGAGAATAGAAACAGAGACATGCACAGGTAGGCCAGGTGAAGACCGAGGCAGAGGCTGGAGTGATGCATCTAGGAGCCAAGGAACACCAAGGATTGCCAGCAGCCACCAGAAGCCAGGAGACAGGCATGGGACCGACTCTTTCTTAGGGCCTTCAGTGGGAGCAGGGCCCTACTGACGACATCTTGATTTCAGACTTGGGGCCTCCAGAACTGTCAGAGAATAAAAGTTTGCTGTTGTATCCACCCGGCCTATGGTGATCTGTTACAGCAGCCACAGGCGACGCACATGCACCTCCCGACCCCACCCCTCCAGCCCTCAGAGACCTGGCCCCTGTGTAGGCTGTTTTGATTGGATGCCTTTAGATTTGGACTTGAAATTGACCATTGCAGCTTTAAAATCAATGACTGAGTAACATGAGAAACAGACTTTCCATCTGTTGGCGGTCCTCACTCAGAACAGAGCCCAGATCTGGGGTGGCAGAGGCGTGAGGCGTAGGGATGGGCTGAGGCTCCCAAGTGGGCAGAACAAGCCCATCTCGCTGCTCTTTTGAGGCTCTCCCGTGGTGTTCCTTGTAGCAACAGTTCATTCCTTGGTATTGCCGAGTAGAATTCTGTAGTGCGGATGGACCCGCAGTTGTCATCCATAACACCGGTTGAGGGACATTTGGGTTGTTTCCAGCTTTGGCTGTCACAAATAAAGTTGCTAGGGACATTCACGTGCAAGACTTTGTGCTGACATATGCAGAGGCTCCTCAATTTATGATGGGGTCACCCCTGACAAACTCATTGTAAGTTGAAAATATTGTAAGTCAAAAATGCATTTAATACATCTAACCTAACAAACTTCATAGCTTAGCCTAGCCTACCTGAACTGTGCCCAGAGGGCCGGGCATGGTGTCTCACACCTGTAATCCCAGCACTTTGTCAGGCTGAGGTTTGAGACCAGCCTGGACAACATAGTGAGACCTCCCATCTCTATCAATAATATAAGAAAAACTAGCTGGATGTGGTGGCCAGTGCTTGTAGTCCCAGCTACTTGGGAAGCTGAAGTGGGAGGATCAATTGAGCTCAGGAGTTGGAGGCTGTGGTGAGCTGTGATTGTGTCACTACACTCCAGCCTGGAAGACAGAGCGAGACCCTGACTCCAAAAACAAAACAAAACAAATGTGCCCAGATCATTAGCCTACAGGCTGGGCAAAATTATCTAAAACAAAGCCTATTTTATAATAAAGTGTTGAATATTCTCATATAATTTGTTGAATACCACACTGAAGTATGGTTTCTACAGAATGCCATCATAAGGCATCTCACCATCATAAGGTTGAAAAATCGTTAAGTTGAACCACCGTGAGTCAGGAACTGTCTATACTTTCATTTTTCTTGGAGTAAATATCTAGGCGTGAAATGGCTGGGGTTGTTTCTGGACTTTCTGTTTTGGTCCATTCGTATATTTTTCTCTCGTTCATTCTTTTCTCTTTGTTTTTCTTTTGAGACAGGGTCTTGCTCTGTCATCCAGACTGGAGTGCAGTGGCACGGTCAGAGCTCAGCTCCAACTCCTTCTGCCTCAGCCTCCTGAGTAGCTGGGATTACAGGCACACACCACCACACCACCACACCCAGCTAATTTTTTTCTTTTTTTTTTAGAAAGAGGGTCTCGATATGTTGCCCAGGCTGGTCTTGAACTCCTGGCCTCAAGTGATCCTCACAATTCAGCCTCCCAAAGTGCTGGGATTACAGGTGTGAGCCACCGCACCTGGCCCACTGGTGTATCTTTCTATCCTAGGTTTTCTCAAACTTGGCATTACTGGCATTTGGGACCAGATCATTTTTTGTGGTGAGGTCTGTCCTGTGCACTGTAGAATGTTCAGCAGCATCCATGGCCTCCACCCACCAGATGCCAGTAGCACCACCCCCACCTCCAGCTGTGACAACCAAAACTGTTCCCAGACATTCCTGATGTCCCAGGGGGACAGAATCATTCCTTGTTGAGCGTCAGTATTCTATGCCCAAAAAGAATCAAGAAGGATACAGGTAGCGTTTCTTTTCCCATGGTATATATTTAATTTTTAAAATGATTCATTTTTATAGTCAGAAGAGAAAAACGAAATGATTATCATTTATTGAGCATATACTATGTGCCAAGCAGTTTACTCGTGTTAGATGTGTTGATGTTTATTGAGCAGAGACTCGGTAGTACACACTTTTTTGAAGAATACTGATTTATTACTTTTTAATTAATAGACTATTTTTAGGGCAGTTTTAAGTGTAGAGTAAAATTAGGCAGAAAGTCCAGAGAGCTCCCATTCTGCCCCCTCTGCTCTTCCCCACCTCAACAGTTTCCTCTGCTATTAACATCTTTCATTGGATTGGTGTATTTGCTACAAATGATGAATGAATAATTGATACACTGTTATGAGCCAAAGTCCACAGTTTACATTAGGGTTCACTCTTTGTGTTGTACCTTCCACCGGCTTTGACAAGTGCACAATGACAGGTATCCGCCGTCATGACATCACACACAACAGTTTCACTGCCCTAAAAACCCCAAGTTCCATCTATGTTGGTTTGGCTTTCAGCCACTTCCTCAGTTCTACTCATTTTATTTATTTGTTTATCCTTTTTGATTTTCTATAGATGATCATATTTTTGGTCTCCATTTTTTTTCTTGTCTTATTGCATTGACCACTGCTTCCACATCAGCATTAAACATTAGCCATGATTTGGGGCAGCCCTATGTCACCCTGAAATATGTTTTCCTCTCGTTTCACCGTCCAGCGTGATGCAGGTAGCTCCTTTCTAATCACCATCTTTGATCAAGCTGATTTCTTCCTATTCCCCATCTACTACTAATAAGAACTTTTTAAAAAAATAAGAAGTGGTTGCTGAATCTTATCCGATGTTTTTCCAGCATGGTGACATGGTGACATGATCATGTGGTATTTTTCTCCTTTCATCTTTCCATTGAATACATGAAGCTTTCTGAGGCTGAACTTGCCTTGCCTCTTTGGAATAAAACCCTACATGGTACTGGTATGGTGTCTTTTACAGCTCAGCTGTACTCAACTTGCTAATATTTATTTAGCATTTTTGCATGCACCAAGGCTCTTGATCTCTTCCTGGCATCTCAGTACCCTGCAGCTGAGCCAGCAGAATCCTGGAATCTTTGCATGAGCTCAACTGGGTAACTTCAGCCCAGCAGCTCCCCAGCCACCCTCCTGGAACTCCCCCTTCTCTGAGGGGCCCTGCTGCCCCCCTCAGCATCCTGGGCAGCACCTTTCTTCCTGCACCTCCTCACCCTCCAGGCCTCATCTGCAGTCCTACAGACTGTTCTAAATGGCCAGGCGGCAGGGCCCCTCCCCCACCAGGACCACAGGCTTGTCTCTGTCTCCCCTGCTGATCTTGGTATCTGCAGTTTAGGCCAAGATCCAGGCCCTAAATTCCTGTTCATTCTGGTGCAGGAGGGGAGTTGTCAAGATGCCAGGCTGAATAGAGAAAGGACCAGGAAGGAAGCAGGTAAGTTTCCACCAGTCCACCTCCACCTACCTCCTCCACAGCCATGAGGCTGTGTCAGCTGCAGGTTCAGCTGGCTCCAGGCACACCTGGGGCCCCACAGTGCAAGGATGGAGGATCCTCCTGTCCTTCCGGGAGCCAGGTCAGACTGGGGCTAGGATTGGGGACTGCCCCCAAACCAGTGGATCCAAAGAAGGTAGCTCACCTCATGCCATTCCCACCCAGTATGGAATCCTGATGGAATTGCTGTGTGGCCTGCAGCCAGTCACTGCCCCTCTCTGGTCACCCACATCATTTTCTCCAAGTCCTGACCTGGCAATGTATTGTTTATGGAGCTGGTCAAATTCACAGTTGCCCCAGCAACGCAGAGCCCTCAAATACGAAAAAAAAACATTTAGAAAGGGAAAGATTTTCCTTTTCCTTAAAAAAATGAATATTGGATCACATAATTCACGTTACCCTGGACATCACTTTTTTCCTTCAAGAGTAAATCATAGAAATGTTTCCTGATGAATAAATAGGAATCTGAATCATCTTTTATTTTTAAATTGGCTTTTCATTTTTTAAAAATCACAAAATAGCTTAAAAAGCCAGTTTGTTCTGGAAGGCTTGTTATGAAAATCTGCAGCCCCCTACAGGCTCTCGTGTTTGATGAAATCAAGAAAAACATCCACACAGTTGTCGGAGGAACATGAACGGTGCTGCTGCTTCGCGGTTGGGTGCTGGTTTTGTTTCAAGACACGACATGAGAGAAAACAAAACTCACCCATCACTCAACATGACACTTCTGATGCCAGGCAGGAGAGTTTCCACACACTAAGCAATTCTCCAGTGGACACCAGCTGAGTGTCCTCTGATCCAATTCGGTTCTGACACTACCTACCCAGAGAGAGCATCAGATCCAACAGAACTTAAGGACTCAGTCCCACAAGATGCCCCCCACTTCGGATGCCTGTTACAAGCAGTGGGTTGTCACCTATACTTCTGACCACCTGGCTACAAATCGGGGCTCCCACCACCCCCTCCTTGGGTTCAACTGGTTTGCTAGAGAGGCTTACAGAACTCAAGAAAACACTTTCCTGACATTTTACCGGTTTATTAACGTGGACATAAGAAAGGACATAGAAAGATAGCAAGATGAAGAGACACGTAGGGTCGGGAAAGGTCCCGAGAGTGCAGGGGCTTCTGTCTCCACGGGGTGGGGACACCACCCTCCTGGCGTGCGGATGTGCTCACCAGTCCGGAAGCTCTTGGAACCCCATAGTTTGGAGATTTTTATGGAAGCTCCACTATGGAAGGCTTGAACCAACGCTAACTCAGTCCCCAGCCCCTCTCTCCCCTCCAGAGGATGCGAGGTGGGGCTGAGAGCGCCAAGCTTCTAATCATGGCTTGGTCCTTCTGGCCAGTCCTCATCCGGGAGCCCACCAAGTGTTACCCCATGAGAACAAAAGATGCTCGATCACCCAGGACATGCCAAGGGATTTAAGAGCTCCGTGCCAGATGCTCTTACCCCTCCGGAAATTATAACGTTCTTAGGGGCTCTGTATCAGGTACCAAGGGCATAGACCAAATATTGAAACATTATCATAAATCACAGTATCACAGTCCACCTCTGGTCTTTGAACACAGACCCCTCACATCACAATGATCATGTGCGTCAAAAGATGCTGATGCGTTGTTAGGTCCCATCTAACCACTGACAACCAGTGGGGCCTTTCGTCACACCACAGGACGATGTCTCCCAGGGTGAGACCACAGATTCACAGGTTTCCATTCAACCTTGTCAAGTTCCAAAAGCACAGTGGTTTCAGCAGATACACCGCTTCAGCCTTTGAGGCATCTGGTATAATTAAGCTAAGAAAAACGAACCTCTCAGAACCTCTCGCTCTGAGCTGCTTTCAAGGTGTTAATGTAATATTGGCATCTCCCTCGTTACATAACCCATTTATTTATTCTCCTACCCTCAGCTACTCTTCCTTCTCT
This sequence comes from Varecia variegata, assembly GCA_028533085.1. Taxonomy (NCBI): domain Eukaryota; kingdom Metazoa; phylum Chordata; class Mammalia; order Primates; family Lemuridae; genus Varecia; species Varecia variegata. Next base: position 86,477,392 of record CM052442.1, on the reverse strand, counting down.
TCCATATTCATACTCAAATATCTCCACCTGTCCCGTGGACGTCGGGTTTGGCTGCTGTGCTGCTGGAGCTCGCAGGCAGCAACAACAGTGCAGACCTCCCCGGGCGGCCACCTCAGTGGAGCACACCAGAATGTCCACCTGGTGTTTCCAATCACCTTCCAAACAAGGAAAGGTTTTCTTCTGATGAGCACTGACATGTCCTACTTTATTATTATAATTTTATTATCATTCTTTTTTCTTTTTTTTGGTGAGACAGGGTCTTGCTCTGTTGCCCCAGCTAGAATATAGTGATGTCATCACAGCTCACAGCAGCCTCAAACTCCTGGGCTCAAGCGATCCTCCTGCCTTGGCCTCCCAATGTGCTGGGATTACAGGCGTAAGCCACCAAGCCCAACATGGGTTCCAGTCTTGACTTTTCTGCTTACCAGCTGGGCAGGTCACTCACTTAATGCCTCACTTTCCTGACCTATAAAAATGGGTGTATGGGTGGAGGAAGTGGATGGTTCTGAGCCCGGTAAAAAGCCCTGTGCTTGGCCAGAGGCATGGGCCGAGTAACTGCAGGCTCCCAGGGGACACCAGCCCCTGTAGCGGGTGGAGGCCGGTATTTGATATACGGAAAGAGGTACTAGGTCAGCGGCTATCAGGACAAAGAGGAAACACACCCAAGGTGAACAAGGGCTGCTGGGAGCCCGCAGACTGCTGTCTAACGAGGAGAAGGGTCAGCTCTGGAAAGCAAACAGAGGCTTTGTGTCCTCGAGGGGTTTGGTCACAACTTAATACCCAGTTCCTGCCCCAGCCCACCCTGGCCCTGTCACCTCGCATGAAAGCGAGGGTGTTTGTTGAATTCAATTCTTGCTCAAACATTTGTTTTGGGGACAAGATGCCTGCAGGTACCCCATGGCCTCTAAGGAGGCTGGAGCTCAGGGCTGGGGCGGAGGAAGAGAGAGGTGCAAGGTTGGACCTGGGGGCTTGTCTCCATGTCTGTGATTCCGGGCAGGGGTGTGGGGTTGGGGAGGTGGCGTGTCCCACAGATAGAGCAGGCACATGACCCACAGTGTGTGGTCATAGACTCAAGGACCTCCAGCCTTTCCCGTAAAAGCGAACGAAGTGCTGATCCGCGCCTTGAAAACATGACGCTGTGTGAAAGCCCCCAGACACAAAAGGCCACCTAGGGTGTGACCCCATTAATAGGAAATGTCCAGAACAGGCAAGTCCATAGAGGCAGCAAGCAGGTTAGTGGTTTTGGGGGATGAAAACCATTTGGGACTAGATAGAGGTTGTGGCTGCACAACTAAACTACTAAACTGCCACTGAACTAATTTTATACTTTAGCTGGTTAATTTCATGTTATGTAAATTTTGCTCCAAAAATAATAAATAAATAATTCAATTTAAAAGAATTATAAGCCAGGCACGGTGGCTCATACCTGCAATCCCAGCACTCTGGGAGGCTGAGGCAGGAGGATTGCTTGAGCTCAGGAGTTCCAGACCAGCATGAGCAAGAGTGAGACCCCGTCTCTACTAAAAATAGAAAAATTAGCCGGGTGTGGTGGTGCACACCTGTAGTCCCAGCTACTCGGGAGGCTGAGGCAGGAGGATCGCTTGAGCCCAGGAGTTTGAGGTTGCTGTGAGCTACAATCATGCCACTGCACTCTTCCCAAGGCGACAGAGCGAGACTCTGTCTCAAAAGAAAAAAAAACATTTTAAGTTTTAAAGTAAAAATGTTACAGCATTTGTTACTGAAGAAATAAAAATACTTTAACATAAATTCAGTGTCGTCTACACGTGCTGTTTACAAAGCCCACAGCAGCACACAGTGAGGTCCAAGCTTTTGCAATTCACTCACCACTCGGTGACTCGCTCAGAGCAACTTCCAGTCCTGCAAGCTCCTTCCATGATAAATGCCTCGCCTTTATTAATATCTTTCACACTGTACTTTTACTGTGCCCTTTCGATGTTTAGATGTATCTAGATACACAAATACTGTGTACAGCTGCCCCCAGCACTCAGCACAGCAGTGTCGCAGTGTCGCCAGGGGCAGAAGGCTGCGCCACGCAGCCAGGTGAGCGGCAGGCTGTGCCGTGTAGGTATGTCTAAGTGCACTCTGTGACGTTCGTACGACAATGAAGGCGCCTAATGACGCATTTCCCAGAACATGTCCCTATTGTTAAGCGATGCATGACTACCTGCCCAAAGCAGCTGAGAGCAGGGGCTGAGAGACTGGTCCCCCACGTTCATAGCAGCACTGTTCCTGATAACCACAGGTGGCAGCCACCCAAGTGTCCACTGACGGCTGAGTGGATAAACACAATGTGCCACGTACCCACGACAGGGTATTACTCAGCCTTCAGAAGGAAGGGGCTTCCAACAGGTGCTACAGTGGGCATGAACCCTGAAGACATTGTGCTCAGCGAGATAAGCTAGTCACAAAATAACAAACACTGTGTGATTCCACGTCTGAGGTCCCTAGAGTCGTCACAGGTGCAGAGACAGAACGTAGAACGGTGGGTGCTGGGGGAGCGGGAGGGGGAGTTCCTGTTGAATGGGGCAGTTTCGGTTTTACAAGGTCACAAGAGTTGTGGAGATGCACAGTGGCAACGGCTGCACAACAGTGGGAGTGTACTTAATGCCACTGAACTGGATGCTTAAAAATGGTCCAAACAGTAAGTCTGTTACCACAATTAACAAAAAAGAGTCTATAGCCTTCCAATCTGAGATGCCTAGAATTTGAGGACTTCAGGGGCAGAAACCTTACACCATGTCCCCTCTGACAACAGTCCCGTTCTGACCGCGGGAAGCGCTGTTAGTTATTCTCGGGGCGCGCTCTCTGGCGAGCCCCAGGCACTGCTGCGGGGAGCTACGTTTGACCGCGGTGGGTTCACTGGCTCATTCTCAGCAAGGGAGACACACACCGCACCGTGATGCATCAGCCAAGATGGGCCAGGAGGGGCTTCCCTGCGGATTTGGGATCCTGTTAGGTGATTCTACGGTTCAAGGAAATGAGGGTTTTGAAATTATTTTTTCCTTTTTAGCAAGATATGGGCAGATCAAGGAAATGAGGTTTTGAATGGGCCTTTTCTCTGTTTGGGCATCTGGATTTTTATCTAAGAGACAGGAAGAACGGAGAGAGGGGAAAGCTGCAATTGTGAGAGGCAGCCGTCACCCGGTAGCCAGGAGAGGAGAGCTTTGGTCCTATTTGTATTTCTGTGGTTTCCATGGTGTGCTCAGACATGATTATGGAGGGTTTGGCGTTTTTTGGTTTTTGCAATGATTACAGACTCACAAGAAGTTGCAAAATCAGTAAAGAGAGGTCCATGGACTCATCACCCAGCTTCTCCCCGTAGCAGCATCACTTAACTCTAGCACTTCACCAGAAGCAGGAAACTGACATCACACGGTGCTCCATCACAGTCCCAGCGGCCTCGTGGAGGCTGGGTGAAATTATTTAATACCTGAGCTGCTAGATCCAGACCGACTCTCCACTATTTGTTTTTTTGTTTTTGTTTTTGTTTTTGAGACAGAGTCTCGCTCTGTTGCCCGGGCTAGAGTGAGTGCTGTGGCGTCAGCCTAGCTCACAGCAACCTCAAACTCCTGGGTTCAGGCGATCCTCCTGCCTCAGCCTCCCGAGTCGCTGGGACTACAGTCATGCGCCACCATGGCCAGCTGATTTTTTCTGTATTTATTTTTAGCTGTCCATATAATTTCTTTCTATTTTTAGTAGAGACGGGGGTCTCGCTCTTGCTCAGGCTGGTCTCGAACTCCTGACCTCGAGTGATCCTCCTGCCAGCCTCCCAGAGTGCTAGGATTACAGGTGTGACCCACCGCGCCAGGCCTGGTTTTTTTTTTTTTCTCAGCTATGTCCTTTTGGCCAAGGACAAATGAAGTCAGTCTGTGAGGGTTCAATCCACAATATCAAGTTCCTCCCCACTGCCGAAATCTTACTGATTAGTCCAGAGAACACAGTCACAGCTGAATGAAGCCGCTTCCTCCAGCTCTTTATATGTGGTCGTTGGATCCTCTGATGAGAATATTGGGTCTTCAGTGGAATTTAAGAGCCCAGACAGGATAGATACACTGGCCAACTGCAACACAGGCCACTCCCAGAAACAAACCTTTTATGAGCCCTTATAATGGGCCCTACATCAGTTACCTACTGCTGCGTAACAAATGACCCCGAAATTTAGCAGCTTAAAACAACAGACATTTTACCATCTTGCAGTGTCTGTGGGTCAGGAATACGGGAGTGGCTTAGCTGGGTACCTATAGTTGAATTACTCTCGTGAGGCTACGATCAAGGCATCGGCGGGGGCTGCGGTCATCCCAAGGCTACAGTGGGGTGGATGGATCCATTCCCACGCTTATTCACATGGGCCTCCCCACCAGCAGGAGTGACCCGAGAAAGCAAGAGAGAAGCTATAGTCTCTCTCTCTCTCCTTTTTTTTTTGCTTAAACACATGGATTTTTTTCTTTTTTACATAATGTTAAAAGAAAGACTTTAGATAAATTAAATGTAACAGTTTATTTGCACAAAGAATGATTTTTTTTGAGACACAGTCTCTGTCACCCGGATAGAGTGCAGTGACGTCATCGTAGCTCACTGCAAACTTGGGGCTCAAGCCATCCTCCCGCCTCAGCCGCCCGAGTAGCTTCAGGCATGTGCTACCATGCCTAATTGTTTTACTTTGTGTAGAGACAGCATCTCACTGTGTTGCCCAGGCTGGTCTTGGATTCCTGAGCTCAAGCGATCCTCCTGCTTTGGCCTCCCAAAGAGCTGGGATCACAGGCGAGAGCCACCGTGCCCAGCCAAGACATGTTTATGGCACAAACTCCACCTTGGCTGGCTACGAGGAAATCAACACCGGCCAAGGACTTTGAATTGGTCTGTTGGGTTTCCAGAGCTGAACCTGTGTCCTCATAAGAGGCACCGATTGACGTAGAAGGGCACCGACATTAATGGGAACAAGAGTATCGTTTACCTCAACAGACGTGAGCCAAACAGTGGTCCTGCAAGGGGACAGGTCTCCGAGTGGAGTTAAACAGTCCTTGCAAAGGCTGGGGTGTCTCTGGGAACACACTGACGATTACAGCAAACATCACCCAAATACTTGTTTCCACTTTTGATGGGCTGCACTTGCTGACAGGAGTGTCGTGACCTCAGCAGTAGCATTCTGTGGACGTAAGATTAAGACCCAATTTTGACAAGGTAAAGTTTGTGATTAAGTATATGAATAAAATGTACATTCTAGAAGGGACCTATGATTTTCCTGGGGCCACTGTAACGGATTTCCACAAACTGGGTAGCTTAAAACAGCAGAAATTAAGAGAGAGAGATTTAAAAAAAGAAAAAAAAAGAACAGTTCTGGAGGCCAGAAGTCTAAAATTAAAATCAAGGTGTTGGCAGCACTGGTTCCTTCTGGAGGCTTCGAGAGAGAGAGAGAAAATCCATCCCAGGCCTGGCTTCTAGCTGTAGCCCTCCAACCTCTGCCACTTCAACATATGGCGCTACATCCAAAATTCCCTGTTCTTCTAAGGACACCAGTCATTGGATTAGAGCCCACCCTAACCAAGTGTGACCTCATCTTAAATTGATGCTATCTGCAAAGAGCCTATTTCCAAATAAGGTCACATTCACAGGTACCAGGGGTTAGGAATCGGACATAGCTTTTTGGAGGACACCATTCAACCCTCAACACCTACCTTCTGGGCTGTCTAAAGGAAGAGCTATCAAACTTCTGCCAGCAGGGTCAAGTGGGGCCTGAGGGGACGCAGCCGTTGGCTGTGTCCACCACAGCAGCTGTGGGCTGTGGAGAAGGCACAGGGCGGTTTTCCCGCTGCTTAAATAGCACAAAAAACCACAGGAGGTCAACAGTACGGGAGGAAGGTAGAAATAAAAATAATAATTGGTGCTCCATTCAGTATGAACTCACCTCCCAGCCACACGGGCACGTGACCTTCAGCAGACAAAAACACAAGGGTCTCAGATGTGCACACTTTTGCTGAGCCGAGGGTCCCGGCTGGTGGCAGTGAGCATCTCTGAATCTCAGTGGGACTTCCATTTCTCTAGATGTCCTCGAGGCAAATCCCACCAGGAACACACGTGCAGGGAAACCAAGCTGGGGGCACTGGCTCACAGCAACGGGAGCAGAAACAGCAGGGAGTTCACGGAACATCTCAGGAAGAGGGTGTTAGAAGGGGCTTGTTGTAGAACTTGGGCTCCCGTGAGATGATGTAAGGAGAGTTCAAGAAAGTGGCATTTTCCTTTGGATTGCAAATAGCAAATGGGGACACTTCTCTAAGTATTTAAGATTTTTTTTTACCCTAGGAGGCAGGGAAATCAACTGCAGCTATACTGTGATTAGTTGAGAACAAGGGGTTGCTCCCATCAGCCAGAAGACAGAGAGGTTTGGCCATTTTTGCGGTTTGGACAATGCTCTTGTTTTCATCTGTGGTTAAGACATGATCACAGAAGGGTCTTGTTTTTGTCTTGCCCCATCCTGGTCCGAGTGGCCCTTCTGATGCTGACTACCTGGGAAATGGTTTATGTTCAAACAGAGAACTCCAAGGCTTAGCTGTGAGCATCAGGCCAACTCCCAGCTCACAGTGGTCAGTTCCTTTTTTTGTTCTTTGAGACAGGCAGGGTCTCACTCTCGCCCAAGCTGGAGTGCAGTGGCCCAATCATAGCTCACTGCAGCCTCGAACTCCTGGGCTCAAGCAATCCTCCTGCGTCTGCCTCCCGAGTAGCTGGGGCTATAGGCAGGCACATGCCACCACACCCAGCTAATCTATTTTTGTAGAGATGGGGTCTTGCTATGTTGCCAGGCTGGTCTCAAACTCCTGATCTCAAGTGATCCTCCCACCTCAGCCTCCCAAAGTGCTAGGATTACAGGCATGAACCAACACATTAGGCCTGCTTTTTTCTCACTTTACACTCAAACCTATATGCTGTTCCCTCTGCCCAGAACACCCTTCCCTTCCTTTCTTTACCCAGCTGTCTCCAACTTTAGAACTCTACTTAAATGCCATCTCCTCTGAGAAGCCCTATTCGATCAGCCAGGCTGTGCGCCCCCATAACCCAGTTTCAACCCTGGGCACATTTTTTGGCCATGGTTACAATCATAATCTTTTGTGTAATTTTCTTACTTTGAGCCCAGAGACCCATGTCTGTGGCACACAGTAGACTCTCAACATTTATTTGAGAATGCGCACATCTAAGAGCTATAGAATGTTACAAAAATAGAAGCCAAGAGTCCTCAAGACTGGGAGCAGCACTCCTTAGTGGGGGTGAGTGGGAGGCGGTAGAAGTCACCTTGCAGAAGACTTAGCTTGTTCCAGAACAATTCGCTGGACTTGCAACCCTAAGTTATGTCAATATGAGGTAAGAGGCTATCCTGTCACATCTGGCAAAGTGTGACAAGCTTGGCTGGGAAGGTCTGACAAGTCTAGCTCTACATCAATGGAAGGTTAACAAGGTATTGTCTTTGGCACCTTCACCTCTCCCCCACCCTCCAATATGCTGACAACACCTGTTTATCTTTAGCTCCCCTTAGGGCCAAAGCCGATCCAGGCGCACTTGCTCCGTCCTCCAGACATCACAGAAACAAACAAGTCAACAAACCGATAGGGCAAGCTGATGCTCAAAAGGAAATGATAAAAAACAGGGCTGGAGATGGATGCGTCAATTTTGACTGGGGACATGGCACAGGGGACTTGTGGGGGGTGGGGGGTTTCGGGGAGGGTCTCTTTGAGGAAGGGATATTTGGGGCCTAGGCCTGAAGAAAGGAAGGGAGTTGGCCATGGGAAGAGCGGATATTTCCGGAGGACTCCCTTCAGACAGGACTGTCTCTTGCAATGGGTAGGGCCGGCTCTGGTTGAGCAGCTAATGGGGAAGAGAAAGGAAATGAGGTGGGGGGTTGGGAGGAGAGTTGCGGGCAGTGGGGACCACGGGAGGCGTTAGGGCACCGGGGCGCCGTCTGGCTTAGGTCCCAGCAGTGTCGCCGGTGTTGTCTTTGGGAGAACGGCATCGGTGGCCGACGCGTCCTACCTGAACTGCCCCCAAATGCATTCGCTGCTTCTCTTCTCACAGCCAGGCCGGGGTAACCGTCCTCAGACCTCTACTGCTACTATTTGTATAGATGAGGACACGGAGGCGTAGGAAATGCGGAAAATCTGAAGCACAGGCGCTTAAGACAAATTGGCGCCCCGAATCTAATTGCTGAGTAAAATAATAAAGTAAGTAATATTGCACGAGGCGGGAGGGGGCTCAGCAATCCAGGATGAGGGACTGGCAGGAGCAAGGAAATTTGAGCCTACTAGCGGTTACATGTTGGCCAAATTCAATTCCCGGTCTCTCTGTGCCTCAGTTTCCCAAGTTGGACAGCGTGAAGTGTAATTTCTCTGCTCCCTTCTCTCTCTTGTCCTGCCCCAGCGTCACAGATAGGACCCAGAGACTCTGCACTACGAAAGCGGATTCCAAAAGTGATGGCGAAGACCTGTAGAGACGCTCCCTCAGGGCGCAGTCTATTCACGTCCGCGCCTGCACCACGGGCGCGCCCTGGCGGCCGGACAGCGCCTGGCCGTCGCCAGACCGCGTGTGAAGTCGCCGCCGCCATCTTTCATCCGGGCAATGGCCATCTTGGTAAAGGCGATGTTCCGGACTTTAGCTTCTACCTGTCCCTCCTCGTTCGTCAATGTATAAAGTGAGCGCAGGGGATGGGAGTTTATGAAGTATCCGCTTTTGGAAGCCATACAGAAATGGCTTATTACCTTAGCTTGGGATGAATCCCGCCAGCATTTCCTTTACCAAAATGGCGACGGCACTGAAACGTATTGAGTGCGCACCACCAGGAACTCGGCGCGCAGGCCCCGCGGTGACGTCACGGAGGCGCGACCGGGCCGGCGCTGGGGGAAGGAGGTAGGAGCGGCTGCGGCGCGGGCGGAGCCCGGATTGGGGGGCGGACGGCCGGGGGCGCGGGGGGGGGGGGGCTGCTCTGCCTGGGACCACGCTTTAGGAGGTGGGGTGCTGGGAAACTGGGGCACTTCTAGCGTCAAGTCTCGACGGCTCCCGGGGTGGGGGCTGTGCCCATTTCCCGACCAGACAACTGAAGCCCAGAGGAACAGCATCGTGTCCGAGGCCACCCAGCCCCGGCACTGCCCCGGGGCAGCTTCCGGTCTTGAGGGTGCCAGTTGGGTGCGGACGCTCCCGGCTTCTTGTAGGAGAATCAGGGCTGGGGGAGCCCAGGAGGGACAGCCGGGAGGGCTTGGAGGAGGTGGTGTTGCGCTTCATCCTCTGTTCTCTTACTTTCACGTCCGATCAATCACGTGGGTCTTGATTCCCTTCTAAGTGCACACCTTGCCTAGCCTGAGCCATCCCGTGGACCCCGCCTGGGTTCCCAGCTCCTGCCATCCCTGGAACCTAGAGGGTTCTGTCTGACCCACAGATCTGGGCCTGCCAGCTCTAATGTCCTCCACACCTTCCCACCACCCTGGAATACAAATCTCCTTTTTTCCTACCCTGTCTCTTGCACACCCCACTCCTTCAGACCTTGTTTTACCTTTCTCCTCCAGAAAGCCCTTTGACCCAGGCTGGGTCAAGAAGCCCCCCCTCCAGGCTTCCCCAGCGGCCTGCGTGTCCCCGTCACAACTCTGATAGCATTTTGTGACCCTTGTTGCTTGTATAGCTTCCGGCTAGTCTGGGAGTCCCATGCAGGCAGGAGGCTCACTTGCGCCACCTCTTTCCCCAGCATTCCACACGTGCTAGGTGCCCAGTACGTGTTTGTTAAATGACAGCATGTGTATTTGAGTATTTACCACACAGAGAAGAAAGAGTGTCTGTATTAGTCAGTTGGGGCTGTCATAACTAAATACCACAGACTGGGTGGTTTAACAACAGAAATTTATTTTCTGACAGTTCTGGAGGTTGGGAAATCCAATATCTAGGTGCTGGTTGATTCAGGGTCTGGTGAGGGCTCTCTTCCTGCCTTGCAGACAGCCACCTTCTGCCAACCTGATGGGGAAGACAGACTTTTCTTAAATAATCATATAAGTGAACATAAAATAGCAACCCAGACAAGTACCTCAAAGAGAAGTTTGTGGCCTGAGAGTGTGTGTGTTGAGGGGAGGGGGTGTTTAGGGAAGGCTTCCTGGAGGTGGTGGCACCTGAACTAGGCCCTGAAGTTTAAGTAGGAGTTAACTAGGTAAAAAGAGGAGCAAAGACTATCCAGGTGGAGAGTGTAGCAAGTGCAAAGGCCTTGGGGTGGAAACCTGCTTGGCGTGTTTGAAGAATGGCAAGGAGGCAGGTGTGGCTGCTGCTGATTGTGTAAGGAGGGGAGGGCAGGGCAAGAAGGGCAGCAGGGACAGGTTTAGTCAGGGAGAGCCTCAGTTTTCTAGTCTGCGACCTGGACAGTGACCCTCATTCCTGGGGACAAAAGTGCCCGTCTTGTGTGCTGCCAGGGTGTGAAATGGTTGAGGATGTGCCTGTCACACAGGATCAGTCAGCGTTTTGGTTACTATTACTGCCTGTCTGTGACGCCAAACCTCCCCTCTGCCCACTGCACCCCTGTAATTCTTTCGGTGTTGGGCTCCCACCCTCAGTCCCTTATCAACCCACACATTTGGCTGGGAGCTTGAGAATGAGTTCGTGCCCTGTCAGCGCTGCCTCTCTCCCTCCTGCGGATCACCGGCTCTGTGCCCAGAACTCATGCTCCCAGGGCTGTCTCCCACCCATTTTTCAGGTCTCAGCTCTGCTGTCACCTGCTGGGGGGTTGTGAGAATTAACTAAGACGCTGTTTGTGATTCACTTTGCACAACTTTTGCAAACCAGAGCTGATAGGGTTTCTGGTGGGGTCCAGAGATGGGACCCTACCCCACAAGTCAGACAGCTGGAAGATTGGGGTGGGGACTGAGCGGGCTGGCCCCCGTACACTTTTCCCTTCATTCTTGTATTCTAGACCTATTTCCCTGAGGTTCGACAAAGGATTGAGCCGGAGATGTTTGGCAGTGGGGGGGTGGGGGGCAGCGAGGCAGAGAATGAGCCAGAAGAGAGGAACATCAGCCCATTTCCCAGATGAGGAAAACTGAGGCCCAGAATGCTGTAGGCACGTGCCCTGGGCTACACAGCGCCGGCATCCTGGGCTGGCACTGTGAATGGTGTGCTCTTAACTTCTCAGCTGCGTGGCCTTCCCACCCTCACCTGAAAGGCAGGCTTGGAGGTGAGATGCCAGGCTCAGCCAGCCCTGTGTGACCTGGCCAGACACCTCGGCTCCCCTACCTTAGAATGGGAATAATGACAGTCCCCACATTTAAGGCTTTGAGGGCATTCAGTTGAGTTGATTCATGCAAAGCGCTTTGCTGAGGGCCAGACATGGGAAGGGTGGCAGGTGGGGAGGGTGGCACCTACTACCTGTGTGCCACTTGCACCCAGCAAGGTGGCTTTCTGATTGTTATATAACATCGCCCTGCTGTGCAGGCCCTGTCCCATCAGGGCAGTTCATGGCAGCTGCTCACCCAGGGTGAGGGGGAATTGCTCTCAGGTCTGTGGAACTTGGGGACCAGCATCCTGGGTGGCAGAGTGGGAGGGGCCCCCACTGACTGCCACGCAGGGTTCACAGCAGCATGACTTGTCAGAGACAGGGAATGGAAATGACCCAGATGTCCATCCATGGACAGAGGGGTAAGCACAATGTGGCCCATCCACATGGTGGAATGTTATTCAGTGGTAAAAAGGCGTGAAGCTCTGACACCTGCCACAGCGTGGGTGAGCCTCGGAAACATGCTGCTGAGCGAGAGAAGCGAGACACCAAAGGCCACACAGTGTGTAATCCCACTGATATGACATGTCCAGAACAGACAAATCCACAGAGACAGGAAGCAGATTAGTGGCTGCCAGGGGCTGGGGGAGGGGCTTGAGGAGTGACTGCTGATGGGGACGGGGTCCTCTTTGTGGGTGATGAAAGTGTTCTGGAACTACATACAGGCGGTACACTTTTAAACAGTTCATTTTATGTCATGCAAATTTCAACTTAATAAAATTTAAACAGAGAGAGAAAACACCAAGTTCAAGGCCCTCATTTATTTTTATTTATTTTTATTTTTATTTATTTA